>JACBWW010000015.1:24640427-25356445 GCA_020086605.1 Lanius collurio | reverse complement strand
GGGTGGGTGGGTGGGTGGGCTGAAAACTGCCCTGGGGAAGGACAAGTGTGGAAAGAATGGGGGAATGAGAAGGCAGAGGTGATCAGACTTGCCCCAGCTTAGTGCTTTCTCACAGTGTGAGAAACCCTCTCTGGAGCTGCTGGACTAATGTTTTTAAAAATGCTTCCTTCCATCCCTTCCTGTGTTGCAGCATGCAGCCACAAAATGTTCAGTGCTACGTTTAGACGTTTTGAGCAACTTTACAACGGCAGTTTCAGTACATTTGATATTTGGCTTTTTTTTCCCTCCCCCTTACCATTTACTTCTGAATGTGCTTTGGTTGGGCAATGCAAAGCTGGGAAGTGTATGAAGGTTTTGTGACACTGTGATTTCTCTGGAGCTTAGAATGAAAGTGCAGACTGCCTTTATTCAAGTTTTAGGCTGAAGATCAAAGAGGCAGCATTGGTCGTGTTGGAATAAAATGAAAAAAGAAATCACTTTTGAATATTGAATAACATACTTAGTTCATTTCAGGATTACTTTTTGAGAAAATTTGGGTTGTTTCTGATTGTTATTTGTGTTGCTTTAATGCCTGAGGCACAGAGAGGGCCAAGTCTCATTTGTACGAGGTGCTGTACCAAATCACGGGCCATGAACAGATGCTATATTAATAGCACACGATGTGGCAGGCTGTTTGAAGCTGTGTATTTACTCACTAATTCTATCTTTTTGCCTGAACTGCTTTAGCCATGGTGGTAAAGTCACAACCTGTCACATGTGAATCCTATGTTTCATTCGGTCAGGAAGCTTAGTGTACCCTGCCTCCCTCCCCCAACCAACAGGCTGAGGGCCGATTGCCACCTTAACTAAAATCAGAGGTGTTGCTCTGGGTTATAGAAGCAGTACTGCCTGGGTGCCTTTGGTTCACTCTTTAGTTCATCAGGGAGTTGCCCAGCCTCGACCTTCTGTGCTGTTTGGATGTGTTCATTTTTGTTTCATTCAGTTATTATGTCAAATTTGAGATGGAGTGCAGTACAAATTATTTTGCCCCCAAACCTTTCTTTAACCCTGTTTGCAGAGGTGAAAGGCTAATACGTTAAACCTGCCAGCCCATGCATACTTATTATTTCGGCCCCTTTAGAGATAGTATTCCCTGATTTCAGTTCTATCTTTTGCAGGAACTGTTGAGTGGCTGGGATTGGGGGCACTGGGTGGTAACAGTAAATGGCAGCAGTAATGTGACAATTAGCGAAGGGGCATGCAGTGGAAGTAATACCAGATTTTCCTTTGAAAACAGGGTGGAATATTTATTTATGATTTTTTTTGTTAATATATTTAAAATGTTTCTTTAGGTTCACATTCAGTTTTGCTTCCTGCTCAGCCAGTTCTGAGCAGCAGGCTTGTACCTCATGGCGCTACAGGGCTGCAGCACCTTGGTGCCAGGCAGAGCATCGCTCCCTGTGCTGCAGGCTCAGTGTACAGGCAGCTTATGATAGACTGAGGGTCTGAATACACTTCAGAGCTGTTGTAGAGAAAATAACCCATTGCAACTGGCTCTGGCCATCCTAGCTCTGGGTAGCTGCACTAAAGAAATAAAAATGGGCTTTAACTCACATTGACTTGTGTTAAAATGGCAATGAAGACAAAGTAATGTGGAGTGCCAGCTGAAATTCAGCCCAGATCTCCTTTAGCCTTTAATTTGACCTAGCCCAAATTAAAAAACAGATTGTTTTCTGTTCACAGTTATTTTAAGTAGTGTTAAGTCTGGCTAAACCAATGAGCCTTTTATTGGTTGGTTTGTTTTAGGTGTTTGCTCTCCTCTCCAGATACTCTGACAGTGTTTTGTAAAGTGGTTTTTTATTAGGCTGCTACAGAAATTTATGGAGTTGGAAGAACCAGAGTACCTGTAAAAGGGCAGATGTAGTTCTTTAAAAGATGAGCTTTACAGTCCTAAGGCGTGGCTGGTGTGGTGTTTAGCCCTGAGGACCATGCAGCAGGGTTGGCCTACATTGCAAACCTGGCCTTGCTTGTGTCCTCAGCTCCCTGCAGCTGGAGCAACACCGTGACTACTTGAGATGTGCTCAATGCAGATCTGTTTTCCACACTGATGCAAACTTTTTGTCCAAATATACCCAATGGCTCAGGCAGGTTATAGTTCTGTTCTTGCTCTGAGGATGAGAGTCTCTTTCACCAGGATTGTGTTCAGGTTTTCTGTAGCTGCAGGGGTGCTCTATCCTGGCACATCAGAACAGGGCTTTTGGCAGGTTTGTTCGCCTGTTGCCCTACACATTCATTGCCTTTGGGGATTTCACCTCCTCTCCTCACTGTGCTAATTGCAAAAGATGGGGGAAAAGAAATCCAAGGAAACTATAAAATGTAAGAGACATTACATGACGAAGCACAGAGAAAAAAGCTTTTGTTGCTTGGGGGAGCTCTTGTTTGGAGGTTGATGATGAATCATCCCCACTGGCAGGTCCTGGCCTAGACCTCAGATTACTGGCCTGGGGAGTCCCTTGCAGTTGAGCATCATACCATGTTCAGGGATGCCCCAAATTTCTATTAAAACTCTTACATCTTGTGAATTTGCTGTTAAATGCCTCTTGTTAAATTTTAAGGGCTTTATCAATGAGTTGAAACAGTGCAATTACTTTTTTTGGTTTTTACTGTGTAAAACTGGTGTTTAATTTATTCCCAGGACCTGTTTTCCTTCTTGCTCCCAGGCTCTCCATCACATATCAAGGTAGTCCCTTTGGTGACCTTTGCAGTTCATATTTAGTTTGGCTCTGCAAGATTTTTCTAGAGTTTTGCTGGCTGGGGTTCTGGGGTGGTTTTGGTGGCTTGTTTTTCTTCAATTTTCCTTTGTTCATTATAAAATAACAACAGGAATGAAATAGGCTGCAGCTATAGAAAGAGGACTCTTTTTCCCATCAAACTTTGTAACAATTTACAATAATCATAGCAGTTTAAATGTATCTCATTGGCATATCTGCACAGAGGCACTCGGTGAGGCTGCAATTAGAGTGCTCTGCCTCATCTTGTATTAGTTTGATCACATAAGAAGCAGCCTGACAGCTCTAGCACCTGGATAATTAAAACCCGTCAATAAACAACAAAATGCACTGTGTGTAGTGGGACTCGTCTGTGCTAGCATTAAACACCACAGATAATTATATCGCAGTAGAGGTTGGAAAGCCAGCCTCTCAGTGCTCTGAAAGATCAATAAAAAGGCCCATTCATAATGAAAAAAATGCCAGAGAAACTGGATTTTCACCTCCCTGTCATTACATCCTTTGCTTTTAAGGTTTTGCAGAGGCAGACAAAGATTCTGTTGAGGAATTTTTTGTTTCTGGAAACTAAACAGGTAGAGGATTTAGCTTTGCTTTTATGCAGCATATTACTAAAAGCAAATGTCCTGAACCAAAGTCTTTTCTCAAGGCTTACACTTCTATTCTTCCCTCTCTACCCTCCACTGCCTCTCTTCTCTGCTTGCTTTTTTTTTGTTTCCCTCTCCCCCTTATTTGGAACCCATCACATGAACTCCACTTTTGAGTGAAATTTCTCTTTGCTTCCTGTTTACTTTCTCCAGGGCATTATTATTATTTTTTTTCTCTTGGCCCTTCCTAAAGGGTTTATTTGGAAATATCATATATTGACAGGGGAGAGCACACTCCTGGCTGACTTATTTGCTGTGACAGCCTCTTTCTTAAAGCACTCATCCAGAGAGGAGATTTTTGTGTTCCAGGGATGGAAAAGGATGTCTTGCAGCATTGCCATGAAGCATAATGAATTAAGTCTGTCTGTTACTGTAAAACCATTAGAAAAGCATAATAGACCTTGAGAAAGAGGCTTAGATATTGATGTCTTGGCTATATTAGTGTGCTTGGGCACATGATGGCTGCCTTGTCTTTGCAGAAAAAAAAATGAAATCTGTGTAAAGTAGGTGTTTCAGCTGAGGGCAGAGAGAAAGAGTGCGTTGGTTTTTTGGCAGCCAGTGCTCATCATTGCAGGTGAGTGATTTGGTTGGCACATGTGGGCATTGCTGGAAGCTGCTATAGGTGGAGGGCAGCACCAGCTATGAGCAGGGTGTGTTAGCAGAGTATGGGCTGGCTATGGCACCTCAGTACATGCCACACAAATCTAAGTTCATGGATGTGAAGTTTTCCAATCTTCAGGGCTTTTAAGAGCCTACTTTGGACTCTAAAAGTCTGTGGGTTCAGAGGAGGCAGGTGGCTTCCCCATTTGTAGTAGTTTCCACTGTGTCCTGTTCACAGGAGCTTCTGGTGTTGCAGGAATTGTTGCTTCACCTCTGAAAGGCTTGTGTCTGAAGGATAAGGGGAAGGAGGGTGTGTTGGGATGAAATTAGTGTTTCTCTTCTGTTGGGATTCTGATTTCAATTCTCCTGATGTCCCTAGCATGACAGGTGCCAGCCTCCGTGGTTTGGGCACCTGTATTTATTTTCTAGGCCAAATGGTCCCCTCCTAGATGGGGAGCTGGAGGGCTTGCTGGTATTGCACCTGCGATGATTAATGCTGAAAGGTTTTTTGTTTGGGATTGATCTTTTATGTTGTGCTGCCTTTGCATTTTCGTTCTGGCAAACATAGTGCCCCAGACATGTCTAGTCTGATGTTGTTGACGTGTCTATGCTATTAAAGTTTCTGGAAAGGCCTAAAATAAACTGCCAACCTATTATTTTATTCCTTTCTCTGTCTCTTGCTAAATATATTAACAATGCCAGCATTGGAAAAAAAAAATTAAAGGTATCAACAGCAGGAATAAGCAGCTGTTTATGTCTAAATTATTTCTGCTTCACTATCACAAGATGACCTTGTCACTTAAAAATCATAAAAATATTTCCAGGAAGAAGAAATGGAAGTTTGCTGAAGGGAAATGAAGTTTTGGTGTTGTTCTAAGTTAAAGTCTGAACAGAGAGATGTAAGCAGAGCTGAGCCCTGCAGCTGGTCCTGAACTCAGATGTTTCCTTCAGTCCCACTGCTATAAATGCAAAACAAAAACCATATGAAATATTATTCCTGTTTCACATTAAAACTCTCGAAAGTCATTTTCCACTGGAACTGGGAGAAGTTCTGTAAAAATAATCCATGTTTTGTGTTACAGTGTATTTGTTACACTGGATTAACACCTTGCTTCTAGGTTAAATACTTTTCCATATATCCAGGTGGAAAGACAAAATGGGACTCGCAACAAGTAGGGGTTAATGCAGCTGGAAAGAATGCATAAGTACGACCACCTTTCTTTCTTTCTTTCTGTCTGTCTGACTGTCTGTCTGTCTTTCTCTATTTTTTAATCTTGAGACTGCAACAATTTACACTTCTCCCAGTAGGGTGATTTTTCCTCTCTAAAACATAGATGTGAATAACACGAACTTGTGTTTATGAGATGATGGATGCTTAAACGCTGCCTAGCACCTTGGACTGACTTTTAGGAGGGTTTGGACTATTCTGTTTTCCTGAACATACAGGAACGTAAAGGAATTGATGTCTCAAGTTGGGCTGAAAATGCTGATCTTGGGTTATGCTTTGGTTTCTGGTCTCTTGGTTGGTCTTGGTGAGCTGTGTGGATGCTCTTGGTTCAGGGAAGGTGTCCACAAATCCCAGCAGCAATCATGGAGGTGGCCCAAGACATGCAGAGGATCTTTGAGAGGCAGTGTCTTTGCTCACATGCCCACCTTGCACTTCAGGTCATAACAGGGAGAGGGGAATGTTGGCAGGTAGAAACAAGGACTGTAAAATAAACAAACCAACACACAGACATAAAAAAAAAGAGATGCCTATAAGTTTCTTGTCAGTTTTCATGATAAATGGCAACAAGGTGAATTAAAACCACTTGAGGGGCTACTTTAATTCTCCTGTATCTTCAGAGCATTTGGAGATTTAAAATGCTGGACAAGCTAATAAAATGGAAGCTGTTTTTTAAATAGCATAAAATTGTCTATCTGGTCCCCTAAATTCCCAGATTCCTCCCACAGTTTTCTTGTTTGCTTGGCATCAGAGCATATGGAAAATGAGGAAATAGCCCAGGAGGCCAGGGGTTGCCTAGGAAAGTTGCAGTATGAGGGCAGTGTGGGGGAAAGAGATGGTGTTTTCTTTGAAGGAGCTGACAAAGAATCAGTGCTAGAAATAAGAGGTGCTTGTGTAAAGGCAGCAATAAGAGATATAGATAGGTGTGAAAATGGTGACTGTAGTTTTCTGGGGTACAGTTTTGCTAAAGCCAGCAGTGCAAGCAGTTCCTGCAGTATTGGAGAGGAATCCAGTGTGATGCAGAGCTGCTGTTCCTAACTGTATAGCTAAGGGAGCTGAGTGGTGTTTCTATAAATTCCCAGCAGAGTGGACAGATTCCTAGTCGAGCTGGTGCACTGCTGGTTCTCACAGCAAATCATACCTCCAGTAGTTAGCAAAGAACTTCCTTCAAGAAAAGAATAAAAAATTAAAGGGGGAAAAAAAAAAAAAAGGGAGAGGGAGGTGTGGAGGTGCCTCTGCCTGGGGTCCCAGGGGGAGGGACCCTGCAGGGTACGGGTCTGTCCCTGTCCCTGCTCCCATGTCACGTGTGCCCCATACCTGTTCCTGATCATTTGGGTTTGTGTGCCCTGGCCTGGGGAAGAGAGCAGGGTCCCATGACTGGGTCTGCCTGGGAACTCCAGCCCTGCAGCTGGAGGAATAAATCATCTCTGAACATCTATAAAAATATCGCTTCATCTGTCCTTCCAAGTTCATCGCTGTCTTATACTTGTTGTAAAGATTCCCTCATTTCAACAGGGAGGGGAGTAGGAAGGGCAGTGGCAGACAGGACATGACAGAAAAAAACCCCAAAAATAAATAAAAAGGATCCTTGTTGCATTTACTGGAAAGGTCATTACCCAGCACTTAGCCTCATAACTTGCAGGAGTTTGAAGCAAGTATAACCAAGGCACAAGTGCCAAGAAATCCCAGTGTAAAATTGAGATTTACATGTAGATTCCCTGTAAAATCCTGTGATTTACAAGGAAGGGCTCATGGCCTGGTTTGTTGACAATGGAGTATGGCATGAATACGCTATGATTTTTCTCCCTGTCATTTTCAAGGCTACAGATGCATGATCTTTTACACATCTCCTTTCCTGTGTCACTTCTTGCATATCACTTGGTGTGAGCTGGGCCTTTTATCTGTCTGGAAAGAAATAAGACAAAACTGAAGGGACTAAGAAGCTGTTGTGGAAGGGATCAAATGTATGAGCAAAAGCAGAGCAACCAGAGCTTTAATGATGGGTGTTTTTTACGCCTTTCTCTCCATAAAATTTGTGTTGCCTGGTGTCTGACAGTAATAGTTCATTGAACAGGCAATAGGTTTTTTTCCTGTGGTTTTTTTTTTTTTTTCTTTTTTTTTGTAAATTGCCCTCATCCCTTAAGTGTGCTGGAAAAAGAAACCTGCATGTTTCACCCTGGTATGATAAAAGGAAGCTCAAAATGCCAGACACAGTTTTGCTGCCCATAGGAAAGGAGAGTGCAAAAGAGAAGAGGTTGAGTTCTTCTGGCTTTCATGTTGGTATTTTTTTGTTGGTTGATTGGTTGGTTTTGTTTTTTTGTTCTTGGTTTTTTTTTTTAATGTGAACCTTTTTTTAGTTAATTTTGTAAGGTACTGACACAACATAGTACTTGAGATTGAATTTGGGAGTTTTTCATTAGGTTTTCTGTGTTTCTTCCTCAAGTTGGCACTGATAATTTGTTCTCACCTTCTTTGCAAGTTTCTGTGTTTGGTAGGCTTTGCCATCTCCCATTCCAGGAATGTGTAGGGAGGCTTCAGGATGTCCTACAGTTGGGTGAAAAGATTTTGCACTTCTATGCATCCTGCATTCCCCGTTCAGCCCCTCATATCATGATGCTTTTAGTCTCTTCGGTGATATTGCAGAAGACAGCATGCATTTGAGGCGGTTAAAACTGCTGTTCACAGACAGCTTTCTAGGTTGTTTTCACTTCTGGTTTTTGTGTCCAGGTTCTTGCATAAAAAAAGGGCCCACAGGGAAATGCTTGACCATTCAAAACAAATGCTTTCATCACAGATGAACCCTAACTGTGTTTATTCCTCCCCCCACCTCCAATTCCTCATAATTGTGGATCTTTACTCATGGTTTTGAAAGGTATCTTTCATCCATTACTGTTATTCTATGTAATGTGGCCAGTGCTGTCCCTTCAGCCAGGAAGACTATTGATTATACCAGTGAAATTGCTTTTTGAAAGGCACATTTAGCCCAGTAAAGGATTTTTATTGAAAGTGGAATTTTGGATGATGTTCAAAGCCTCTTTTGGAAAACTGCCCCCTTGCATGGTCCAAGCTACCTGTGATATCCCAGCATGGATGAGCACAGTTATCTTTTTTGCTAAGAAAATTGTTTTTACTATGTGGCACTATATAAACTATATAAAACTAGTTGCTTGCTGTGATAACTGTTGTCTTTCAGCTAGAACACACAAGAATGTCCTCTGGATTATCTGGTATCCAGCAAAACACCCTGATGAGCAAGCGTATCAGCTCTTATTAATCTTTCCGTAAAATTAAAGAAATTATGGAGCTTAAGGCAGTCACTAATGAATCAATTTTAATTTACAGGCTCAAATAAAATCTGCATTAAGGCTGACAAACTGTAGCCTCAGGTAAACATGAAGCATTTCCACTGCAGACCTAAATGAATTCTGTGCTGGATGTCACAGCTTCTGCCAGAAGAGCAGGAGGGTCAGGGGTCCTGTTTCACATCAGAGGAGGCAGAATCCAGACTCCTAAAGAAAATAAATGCAGTGGTCTAGCCCTTAGGAGGTCTCTTTCTGGCATGCAAAAGCAGAAAATTCAAAGACTAATTATATTTCTCTCTCTTTTTCTTTTTTTTTCTTTAAGCAAACAAAGAAGCAAAGGACTTTTCTCTGTAGAATCACTGTTTGCTAAATGCTTTTGCATCACTAAATTACACTAAAATTGTACATTAAATGTGGTTGTCCCATGAAATCAGAGGCAAATGTGGGTCAGTGAGTCTCCCATGGACCTGTATATGTGCCTCAGGAAGAGTATCTTGCAGGACCCAACCTCTCTGTGTATGCTCTTAACCTGAAAAAAGCTTGCTGCAGCAGGCAGGGTCACTTCCTTCTGTGTTTCTTCTTCATGGAGATCAGTGCTTGCTTTTTTGGAAAAAGTACCTAATTTCAGGAGATACACATCCATGCTGGGAGGAATAATGGAATAAAACTTAGCCATTTGTGCTTAATGCACAGGTGTTGTCTTGTGAATGGTCAGACTGGGAAGTTTCCCTAGCAGATCTTGCATGTAAAACATTATTTTGGTTTTTAGACAGCTTATTTGGTGATTTTTTTTTTCCCACACACTCAAGTGTTGCTGTTTTAGTCTTTGCTTTGGCTTAAGCAGTATTAAACAAGATAATGGGCTTTGTGGGAACACTTTATTAAAATGTTGTAGAACATATTGTTATGCCTGCTATAAAGCATAAAATGATTATTTTTTGCCACCATTGTTGGTTTAGTCCTTGCATTTTGTTTGGTGAGGATGCTGGTATTAAATATCTCCTAGAGGGAAGGGTTGTGCCACCATGCCTCTTCTCTTTTGGTTATAAGTTGAAGATGTTTGCTGTCAGCCTCTGCATGCTCACTGCTGAGCTGCCCCAGCTGAGGATGAAGTCCTGGCTCCTGCATCTTTCTCACACTGGAGGGGCCACTCAGCTTCTTGATGTGTCCTTCTGTCTGGTCTGTTCTCTGACTCTCATCTTTATTGCTTTCCAGATGCAGTAATCGGACCCAATGTGCGGTTGTTGCTGGCCCTGATGTGTTTCCAGACCCATGCCCCGGGACGTACAAGTACCTGGAAGTGCAGTATGAGTGTGTCCCTTACAGTATGTATCTTGATATATTTGCACTTGTTTTTTTCAGTAGAGATTGTTGTGGAGATTGGGCCAGCCTTGAGCTTGTCTCTTGCTGCTCAAGGGCGAGTAAAGCAGACCACGTGAATCGTATGAGATTGAGATGATAAGATATGAAAAATGGTTCTCTGTGCCAAGTTTTTGCTTAGGTTAAAGATATCCTAATAATTCCCTGTGTTGTACAGCATAATGGTGACATATCACCTGTTGGAAATGACTTGGGAAACCCCATTAGAGAAGGCAGACCAGAGAAGTGAAGCACTGTCTGCTAGCTTATAGCTTCTCTTTACAGAGGCTTATGCTTGTAATCATACAGCAGTGTGCTTCATCTGACCTATGTCCATGTAATTGGTGGCATTTGAGAAGTGCCTTAAATACAGTGTCGTATCACCAAGGAGGTAGGAAGCTATTGTTTTGGGTAATTTGATGTTTGATGGTAGAAAAATACTAATTCATAAGCTTCCAAAGTTGTGAAGGCAAATTACGGGCAAGCCATTTAGAGTAAATTTTTGAGGGTAGAAAGCCAGTCAACTGAGATGACAGTAATATGTGCCAAGCAGGAAATTCAGAGCTACAAAAAGTTAAGTGTACCTCAGAATTTGCTTTCTGTAGCAACCAAATTTGTTACCTGCAGTTAAGGCCCTACTGCCGAAAAGGGCGTACCTGAAAAAGGAAATAACAATGATAATAATGAGGAGTGTACTTCTTGTCAGCAGTTGTAGAGAGTAGTGAGTAACAGCGCCATTTCCAGGTTTTCTGTTTGAGCACGCCAAAGCTTATAGCACAGCTCTCAAAATAAAAAAAGCAGGTACTGGAATGGATGCTTTCAACCCATAGTGTTGTATCGAGAGAGCAGCGGGAGGTATCAATTTGCTGAAACCCAGAGTTTGTCTCTAGGACTAAGACCATCTTCTCTGCTGCCTCAAGCAGGGGCTGCAGGAGAGCAGACATGGCTGACCAATGACAGGCACCCTGTCCAAAGGGAAAGTGAGAGCTTACATCCCCTGTGTGGTCCCCAGCCCCCATGCAGGAGGCTGCTACCACAGCCTGGAAAGACTGGGTGGTGTTTGGCTTTTGTGAAATTCCAAGACCCGCCTCTCTGATCAAAGAGGACCTCTCTGCTGAGGGACTGGGATACTCTGCTGTTAGGGGGCTCACTTTGTCCATATTTGATTTTTCTAAACAAAAATGTGAAGCTTCTAAATGCAGTGATGGAATACTTTTTATGGGGTGAGCTATTAAACCCGCAGAAAGATTGACATCAGGGCTTAGGGTCTGCCCTATCAAGCAGAATATTCTCCAAATTATAGTTTGGAGCTATTCCACTCTAAATGAGGCCTTTCATTTAGGAAGCAACGCTGTGCAGGGAAAGGGTTAGGGAAGATTGGTTTCAACTTATCACAGTATGTTGTATTTCCTCGTGATTTATGATTTGCATGAGGATGTCTGTTGCCTCCAGAGACTGGGCTAGTTAAGCAATAGTCATTACTGGGTACCCCTCCACAGCCTTTGCTGAACATAAAACAAAGAGGAATAGTGGTGCCTTGTGAGAAAGGCAATATGTCAGTACTACACCCCAAAGTGTTAATTGGCCCTGTGTACAAGATGTAGAATAACTCTTGTGAGAGGTTGCTCAGTACCAACTGTACAGTCGGGATTGAGTATTTTTTGATGATCTGAATGCAGGGAGGAAAAGGATGACAACTGACATGCTGCCCTTGCAATTAAGTTAGGAGCTTTGATGGCTGTTTCTTTATGAATCAAATATAGTGCCTCTGCAAGTAGAGTTAGGCGGGGGAAACAAAGGACAAACACATGATGGAATAGGACCCAGTCTCCTGAGGTGGTTGTTGTGTCTTGCCTAGGAAATTTTGGGTCAAATCTTCATGTGTTGTTACTCAGTGTAGCAGCACCAGTGAAATTAGTTGTGTTCTGGCAAACTATGTCCCTTCATCTGCAGATATGGAGTGGGAAATCTAGAGCTCCATTTTATTCTTCTCCTACCTCAGTCTCTGCCTGGCTTTGTTACTGCCTCCATTTCTTCCCTCTGAATGTAACTTTGCAGGTATTCCCCACCTGGGTCCCACGAGTGTCCCATAAGTGAAAGCCCTCTAAGTGATGGGGAATGTATCAGCTCTGGGCAGATAGGTCAGCAAAGGCATGGCTGGACCAAAGCTAGGCCTGGTGGATGAAATCCATTCCTCCTTTTATGCCCTGTTATTGTCAGAGGTCAGTTCTTGTCACTGAACCCAGGGCTGCTGAACATGCTTCAGCCCTTATGCACCCAGCCTCAGGTGAGTGGTGGTGTCTACCATATGGCCATTTCCTAAAAGAACATCTCAGCTGCATAATAAAGGGATTAATATTTCAGCAGGCAGTTGTACTTGTGTGCAATTCCAGCTTGCCTTTGTTTGGTTGGATGGGTTACTCCTTACAGTTTCAAATTACTCTTTATGGACAGAGGGTGGATTTACCCAAGTGTTGGCTGAGCAGCAGAAGGGAGGGTGTGTGCATCTCAAAAGGAGGGAGTTTGGGAGTCATCTTTAACAGATGTTGTTAGGACTGACCTTAGGCACTTGTGCTTAGTATAATGCTAGTGTAAATGCTCCCCCAAAGAAAAAATATGGAAGATTTAAAACTCCATTTGTTAGTCTGATTCTCTTGGGATTTTATTTTTTATTTATTAACTCTTCCACCGCTAGCTCATATCACTTTCAAGAGAGCATCCCCCTTTCCTCTCAGACGTCCTTTACATTACCCCACACACAGCATTCCTGTGTGTTCGCTAGAGATACCCCTGACAAGGAGAGTTTTATGAGGCTGCAGTTACTCTCAACATGTGGACGAGATGCGAGATGATTACGCAGTCCTCTCCTCATGTTCCTGATCCTGTAGTCTATTTGTGTGGTAGCAGCAGCCTTCTACTAGAATGGGAAGTCATTCCAGGACATCTGGACTTTTTAGGTTGCCCTCTGACAATGAAAAGCAAGTGAAAAGCAGGTGACATCAGCAGGTAAAAAGATCGCAGGCCTAATTTGTCAGGCTTTAGTGGCATCAGTTGTCCTATTTTTCTGGTATCAGAAAAAATCATCAAAATAATTATATCTTTCTCAAAGCGGGCCTTAGCATGTGGCATGTATTTCTCTAACACCTTTAGGTACTACTCCTTTTCTTCTGAAATACTTAAATTACTACTCCAGTCTTCTTAAATTGAATTTGCTTTTAATAATTACTGGCCAAGAGAGCTTGTCCATGGTTTTCAACTGAATACGTACTATGCAAACCTACATTCTACCATTGCCACAGCTATGGACACGTCTCATTGTGGAGAGGGGACTGAAACTGCATTTAAGCTGTTTTGGGCTGTGTGTGAGTATGAGAAACCTGACATGGTGAGGGTCCCCTTGATCCAGTACTCTGTTGTTTCCTACTGCATTCCTTCCCTCTCCCCTTCTCCCTTTACAGAGCAGAGTTAAATGGATAATGGGAACAGCAGTGGTGGAGGTGGTTTTGTAAAGCTAGGTCAACACCCTCATTGCAGAAACACTTCACTATCATCTTCTGGTGCTTGTACAATCCTGTTGTCATGGTGCCAGTACATCTAGGAGTGTAAATTGTTTTATTTCACCTTTGTAATGTGCTAAGGGTCTTCCAATTTTACTCCTGAGCCAGGGCAGAAACCAGATGAGCGATTTATCCAAAGCTGTACATGAGACCAGCGGCCAGCAAGAGAGCCCAATTTTGCAGGAGCAGTGGTGCTGAGAGAGCTGCTGAGCTAGTTGGCATTGTAATCAGACAGATTTTCTAGCAATAACCTGATAAACCCAAGCCAACACTTTGATTTTGCTAATGGTAATACTGCCTCTGTACGCATGTGACACTTTACAGCTCAAACCATCTGTGTTTTCGTAGTTTTGCAGGAATTTCTGAGAAGGAGGAACAGAGTGAACAACCCAGTAGAGGCTCCTTTCTCTCTCTTGAGCACATGTGCTCCAGGGGACATGGCAGTGGCACTGCCCTTCATGGGTGGCACTCCAGATCAGAAGAGGGGGAGATTCCAACATGCGAGTAGCTATGATCCACTGGCTTTGCCTGAAATTTTGGGATTGTCTGCATTTAGTTTTTAATTGGGTTTTGAAAATGGTGTGAGTTGAAAGCACCAGAGGTATTTTGGAATGCTTTTCTCTGTTCTTGTCCTTGTAGAGACAACATTACAGACTCCCAAGGATCCATCACAGTGTTGAAAAGAGGATTTAGGTATCCAAGTCAGATTTACCTTCAGTTTTTCCTGAGCTCCCAGTTGCCATAGGTTCTAGGTTTTGGAGGTCACAGAATTCCTAACTTGTGCACTGTTGTCCTTCAGAAGCAGTCTGTTTTTTAAACAGGAAATTGGAAAATTTAAGCTATAGGATAGGGCAAGGTGGAAAAAGGGTGGGGACTTAATACGGACAAGCTCATTGCTGCATTGATGGAAAGGATGGCAGCAGCAGGAGGGTGCCTCAGGCATGGCATATCCCACTGTGATGATAACTTGCCTCACACCCAGGCCACAAGTCTTCTATCAGCTTTTAATATTAAGGAAATCTGTTGAAGGGGATGTTTCTTGCAAGGGAAGAATACTCATGGCTTCCAGGGAAGGATGAATTGTCCTTTCTTTCCCTTCTGGGTAAACGGCCTGATATTGTGAAGGCACCATGTATCTCTGGTGCTGGCAGAGAATTTCTTTCTTTACAGTACAAACAAGAGGAAGGTAAAAAAACCCCAAAAAACAAACCCACTTGAGCATGTTTCATTTTTCCTTTTCTTATGACTTTTTTTCTTTTTAAACATGGAACCTGAAATCACATTTCCCAGTTGCGGTAGTGATGGAAGGAAAGGTCACAGCCTTGCTAGAAATATTCTTTTTATTGCTGATAGAAGAGTAGATGGGCTCACATATCAATAAAAGTGAGGGATGGTAAGTGTGATGTGGGAACAGAATTCAATAAAGTTTTATTGTATCACAAGTGGACTGAAGTGCATTTAAAAACATTAAATGAAGGCACACAATATCGGCTCTGCTGGACCTTAGGGCCAGTGAATAGACAGATAATTGAATAATGACATTTTTAAGAGAATACAAGCACTAGAAAGCAAACTGATATTTCTTTGCTCTAAGATTGCTGGTAGAAAGGGAAAGAGAGGGGAGAAGATGGGACAAAACTGCAATCTGAAAACAATTTAATGAGACCACTTTTCCCAAGAATACAGTTCTTAATTATTTCTAGAGTGCTGTAAGGCCATTATGTGGCCTCTAGGCTTTTCCTCTGCGTTTTCTCGCTGTCTTCTCCACCGGTTGAGAAGCAGTGTTTGCCCACTGAGAGCAGTGCTGTGTTTTGTTAAACAGACCTGCGGTTTTTCTGCTTTTGTTTTGCGCTGGGTTTTTATGTTTGCTTTGTTTTTGTTTTTTTCCCCAAGAGAATTTGGGTCCCCCGCAGCCCAGCAGGGAAAATGGCAAATGTTCCCAAGGGATTAAAGCCTGACTGTTAGCATTTTGGCCAGTAATGAGAAAATTCCCTCCCAGGACTCTTTTGTTTTATTTAGTTAAATATAATATTTGTGTGCATGGGCTGGGAAGAATAAGTAAAACCAAAGAAAAAAACAAACAAAAAAAACCCACACCAAAAACTCAACAGCAGACCTAACTATCCATTATGATTATTTCTGAGTAAAGAATCTTTGTCTCCTGCTGACAAATTGCCTTTCTTCCAATGCATACAATTTCTTGGGCTCTGCAGTCAAAAAAGCTTCTTTTTTTGTATTCACTAAAATTCCCAGCTAGTTTTGTGGTTTGTTTTTTAATCCACAGAGGCAGAAATAAAGGATGTATTGCTTCCCTTATCAGTCTTTTTACTGTGTGTTTGTGGAGAGAGTGTACCTACACAACAGCCCGTTGGAAAGCACTCTTAGTTACAATAACCTGATATTATGGGCCTTTGCAAACCTATCTGCACAGTTGTGTGCACAATGTTCAAGAAAGGGGAGGAAATCCTAGAGCTAGGGAAATAAAGGTATTTGTAAACTTGAACTAGCTTGATATGAAGGGAAATGAACATTTTTGTAAGGCACAGAGAAATAAATAGCAACACAGTTAATTTTTGAACATGAGATGAGTTTGGCTTAAAATAAGGAAATTAGGTGATTTCCAGTGTGTTGGTAATGCATACTGGTTTGAAGGCCTGCTGTCAGCAGGAACAGTGTGTATTTTCTCGTGGGGAGAAGGTAGATAAATGTAAGGCAATCTCCATAGTAGGAAGGCCATCACTACCTGCTGCATCTCTAGTTTCCAGCATGCTTCTATGAAAAGCCAGCTCCTGCTGGCTCCTGTCATCTCCTTCCTTTCCTCCTGGGTGTGGGACACTTCATCACATCTTCCAGCTGTGCCAGTATGAGCATTTGTGTGAAAAGTAATTTTTTTTTCTTGCTCTCTTCTTAGTGTTTAGCTGATTACCTCCTGAACCAGCTCACCACTCCCTAGTCTCAGGCTTTAAGTGTTGAAATGCTGCCATGCACTGATGCATTCTAAATTTACTACATGCATTGGTTCTGGAAATCTCCATGAACAACAGGTTTTGTTCCCATAGGTCTTGGGAGTTGCACAAGCTGTCTATCAGAAAAGTCACCATAGTGCTGTGCTCAACTCTTTTAGACCTGAGATGTTGCTGTGGATGAGAGTTTTAGTGTGTTGCAGCCTGGGCAACCTGTGAACTTCTCAGATGATCATGGGATGGTTTGCACATTTGTTGATACTTTTATTATATTTTTAAGCTCGTACAGCAAGTTTGAGAGTTTTTTTGAAAGAATATGAAAAGGTTTCTGTGGTAGAGCACAAGGGGCAAAATTTTCATCTCTCCCCACTATCACCTCAGTCAGAAAATTTGCAGTGTGGAGACCCAGACTTTAAATAAGTCAAAGAATGTAGTGTAGGTCTGTTATGTGTTTCTCACATAGGCAGTTTTTCTTGATATAGAGCCCTGTCAGTTCTCCTGAGGGCCTCTATAATTGGTTTATTACGGAAGTGGAAGGTGGAAAACTGTGATGCGTAGTTTAAGTTATTTTATGAAGATTATGAATATAAGGGGGTAACTTAATTCCTTGAGTGACTTCTATGCACTATTTATTCCTTTCCAATCCTGACCCACAGCAGCTGAATTTTTAGTGAGAAACTGTATGGGTTTGGTATGAGTCTACTCATTTAGACTAAAAGGTGCTTAAAATCTTTCAATCTGTTGCCTGACTACCTTCAGCCTTTGAATATGAATCAAAGGTCATTGAATTGCAGGGAAACTTTCTTCAGTGTCAGCAAACTTTGGGTCAGGTTCCTGGTAACCTGAGGATATCTGAAGTCATTAGTTTTTTTCAGGAAATTCATCTTTGTCACACCCATTTCTAGCATAGTAAATAACTGATGTCGTCTCAGCTAAAAAGGAAATTGTAACCAGTACTGTGCAGAAAGAAGAATGAAAATGTGGGATATTCTTCAATAAAGTAATAGGCTGCAGTCCTCCCACCTTGGCAGCTGATGGTTCCACATCTAAATAGCGAGACATCTTTGTAGTGCCTGAAATGGATTTGTGCTACCTTAATAAAGATGCTGACAAAACGTAGCAGCCTGACCCCTGCAAACGCTTTTCTGGAGCACCAGTGGGAAGAAACCACTGGCTTTGGGTCATTTGTACCAAGTCATGTTTTTTAACTCTTTCTGACATGACACTTCTAGATATTTGCCACCAATTTGCTGTCTAAACATGATCCCACACTTCCCAGTTGTCTCTGAACAATTCTGTCATCGTTAAGAGGAATATATTCCTCCTTATCTTTAATAACGTTTTGCCTAAATTGTGCTATTATGCCAAGCACCCTCTGGAGATGTTGATATGGATTTCATATGTTTTATAACAGATCTTAATGGAAATAATATTTATATTTCTGGTGTTTATTCCTATTTTCATTTAATTTCTCTTCCAAGAAGTATTGCAAAGGTTTCTTTCATTGGTGCAGGCGGTGTAAGGAGATTAAGACCATCCTTGCCAGGTGCTATTGTAAATCCACAAAAGAAATTAAATACATTTATTGGGTTTTATTTTGGCCAATAGGGAGAACAGAATATGTGTATCCAATGGCTAAGTTGAGGATTGAAGTTCATTTCTTCTAGCACATGAGGGAGGAGGAGGGAGGGGGGAAATCTGAGTATATTAAGGCAAATCCCTTTAGTGTGTGAAATGTGAAAACACATCTTTCCAGATCTAAAAATACAACTTTTTTGCGTTTCTTTATATTAAAAGGGCTCCCAGGAAGAGAGCCAAATGCATCTGAATGTATTACTTCTTTCCCTCATTTCCTCCACTTTCCTTCCTAACAAAATTTCCAGTTAACTTTTAACAATATAGACCTGTATGAAATTGCAGTAGTTGTATGACTCTGGGAAAGGAGACAAACATAGACTGCATAGTATTTGATTTTTGTTAGCTTCTGTTTCCAAGAGGAATAGAATGGGAGGAATTGTGGAAGACTAAGGCAAAGGGGCCCTCCCCAGGGTATCCTTTTGAAAAACAAACAAAACACCAAACTAAATCACGCAGCTTAGTTCTAGAGGTTTCTTATCCAAAAATAGTTGTGGCATGTCATTTACCTGGGCTCTTTGCTAGCCTGTGCAGAAATGCTTTTAAGGTTTTTTTGAGGTGTGTTTGACTTTTTTTTTTTTTTTTTTTGGAAGGTGGGGAATGAGTGGGCGGGGAGTGGAATGACGACCAATTCGGATTAGAAAAGACTTATTCCAATTGATTTCACAGATGAATGTATTGCTGAGGGTCTAAACTAATCTCTTCCTCCAAAGACCTTTTTCCTTCCATGAGTAACTTAAAAATGTCTAATGTAGTTTTAAAAAATGCCTTAATCTCATTTATCTTTAATTTTCCTGTTCCGCTCTACAGGCCCACATAAAAAGATTTACAGTGGGTATTTATTCCTTCCAATATCAAAAGCAAATTCCCTTCCAGATCTCAATTTTCACTGATAATCCTCAGAGATGTATAATTTTAATTTACCTTGCAGATGACGTCTACCTGGTTTCTCTCTCTGCTTTTATGAAGGTATTATTCAGCTGCACCTCATTAACTCTGGTTTGTTTTTGTTTTTTTTTTTTTTCTTCTCTCTTGTGTGTGTTGAACGGTGTCTGTGAGTGAAACTATTGTCTTGTCCTTTGCTGGAGTGTACATGCTGGTGCAGCTGGGGCTGGCACGTCACCACGTAATCCAGCCGAGTCCTTTCTTTTTATCCCAGGAGAGGCAGCGTTGGGGCCTTGTCCATTTTTTGCTTTAAAAATTAATAATTCATATTTTTCCATTTCATCTCTTACAACGGCTTGCAGGACCACACAGATGCACACTCATGCACCTGAAAGCTTCCAAAACTTCAGATGTTCAGATCTGCAATATAATGGTTCTACTAAACAGAACAGGAACTATTGTGCTCTTGGGATTTTGAAAATGAATCTGTTATACTTAGGTGCCCTAATGAAAGCTGAGCTTCCCTGGAAATCTACCTTTAATGTCTCTATAGGAAACACTCTGGCGTCATTCCACCTATGTTCCTATTTAAAGCAGCAAATCATGCGTTTAAGTGCTGTTCTGAATGCAGCCTTAAAAGATGGTTCCATGTTTCTGCAGCAAAACTGAAGGGGTGTCAGGAATGTAAAGTCCGTGGAGTAAATGCAGACTTGAGTTTGAATATTTGACTTTAAGGAGAAAGAAAATCCAGAAACAATATACAGATGGTGTTGGAGATATTTTTTTGCTAGTAAGACATGGTTCAAAACATTGAAATTGTGAGATAAATGAGTTTCATAGTCTAGCCTCATGTGGGAGAGCAGAATGGAGTGGCTAGTGACCCTCTTTGGTATGAAATTATACCATGTCTCTACTGGTGGTCCTTTTCTTATCACAGGTTGAAAATAGTCCTGCTTCAATAAAGTCACATTTGTATCCTGCTGCTGCTATGGGTATTTATACTCAGGTTTGGCAGTGCCTGAAACGGAAAAGACTGTTTTAGTCAGTCCTCAGTATGGAGCTGAAAGTAGGGAGGCACCAGCTACTAAAATTTAGCAGGGAAAAGATGGTCCTGTCCTGAGCCAGCTCTGATGCTGACCAGGGTGTGAGATGAAGAGGCACAAGCTGTAAAGCAGGGATAAATTTACCATGTGGATGTTTGTACAAGGCACAGTTGTACCCCTGGCTTCACTCAGGCTTTTCCCACTGGCACCACTGGCATGTGCTTTAAGGTTTCATGGATGTCAGCTTGCGTGTTAGCATCTTATATATGGTGTATGCAACTAGCAGAAGCCTAATTTGGGGGGTCCTTTATGTGCTGAGTCTGGGGTTTTGAAGAAGGAACAAATAGACCTTTGTCCATTTAAAGACTGACTCAGAAGAGTGAGCATGTGCCATGTACATTTCCAATGAAGTCAATAATTAAATATGTTCCAGATGACTCTGGTGTGGGAGGATATTAGTAATTACCATAAACTGACAAATCTACATTCTGTGGCTGGTACTTTGAAAACAAAAAGTCAGTGTTTCAAATAGAATCCATTAAAAATATGACCTGGTTCAATTGTCATGTTTAAGTTAAAATAATGTCTTAAATTTTGGGCCTTTTTTTCTGTTTTTTTTTGTTTTTTTTTTTTTTAACAGTCTTAATAGAGGTGTAGTACTTGTCTTTCAGTACGTGTCTTTGATGAGAGCCCACTGAAACACCTGGGAGTTTTCTTGTGAAGTTGGAGGGAATTTGGATGCACAGAGTGAAACTGGACAGTATTTAAATCATTGTAGCCTTGCTTATTAAACTGTGTGAGTCTGAGCCTTCACATTTGGGAGAAATTTGTGGTGCAGTGATGATAATGTGGAGAGATTTCTAGTGAAAAGGAAAAGCATTTCTTTCTCCAAGAGGGCTGGTCCATACTGCCATTTCATCTCAGAAACAGAATTAAATGGCTAACAAAGTCTCAAACCAGTTCTAGAGTACACAAAAACGATCATTCACATTTTGCCTTGGTAAGAGGAAGGTCACAGAGCTGGGTGTGCAGGGAGAAGACAGGAAAGGCCAAATCTCAATTAGAGTTAAAACTGGTCAGTGTTGTGGCAGATAACACAAAGACCTTTTTTAAGGCTGCTTTAATAGCAAAAGGACATCTAAGGAAAACTCTGGGAGTGATACTTGTTGAAGGTCATCACCCTCCTAATGAAGATGAAGAAAAGTGGAGGCATTCCATGTTATTTTTTTTTTCCCATAAGTCTTTTATAATCCTGATAGACCTTGACATGCTTAGTCCTTTCAGCTGGAGGACCATAAGTGTGTGGGAGCAGTGACTTTCCTTTTGTGAAATTGTAAGGGACCAGCTGCATCAGCCAAATGTTGACAAGTCCATGGTCCCTGGTGGGATTCATCCCTGACTACTGATGGAACTAGCAGATGCTATGGCAAGGCCCCTCTTGATCATTTACCAAATGTCTGGGGAGTCCCTGCTGACTTGAAGGTAGCCATTGTTACTCCAGTTTATCCAAAGGACTGTTAGTCTAACCTCAGTTCCTGGAAAATTATGAAGATGATCATAGTGGGGTGTTGTAATGGGGAATCCTTACAACAAGTATAAGACAGTAATGAACGTCGGAAGGAAATATGAAGTGATATTTTATAGATGTTGATGGATGTTTATTTCTCTCCTGCCCCATCAGGCCAAGGTCCCATGGCTGACTGACCTCACAATCACGAGACTCCCCCCTTCTTCCCGAGCCCGGGGAGCCCCCAACAACCAATCAGAAGACAGGCACAGGCCACACATGACATAGGGACAGGGGCAGACTCGTACACTCCAGGGTCCCTTCCCCTGGGACCTCGGGGAGAGGTACCTCAACAGTGGAGTATTGCTGACAGGCATTTAAAGAATAGTCCAATTTTCAGGCACAGTCAGCCTGGGTTCACAAATGCCTGTTTAAATAATTTGGTGTATTCTTCTATGATGAGGTCGTTGCCTAGTGGATCAAAGATCTGGACACAGGATATCAATGCACTATTAGCAAGTTTGCTGATGATCCCAAACTAGGAGTTGCTGTTAACTCTCTTGAGGGATGAGAGGCATTGCAGAGGGAACACAGATAGATTGGAGCATCAGGCAATGATTACTGGGACAAAATTTAACAAGAACAACTGGTGGATTCTTTACCTGGTATGGGGGAGTGGTAGTCCTGCAGAAGGGGATCTGGTGATGATGGTTGACAACGGCTCAGTGTGAGCCAGCAGAGAGTGCCCTGGCAGCCCGGAGGACAAACCCTTTCCTGAGGTGCATCAAACACAGCATAACCAGCCAAACAAAAAAGGTGGTTATCCTGTTGTGCTAAGTATTGGTGCAGCCTCCACCTTGAGTCCTGTGTGCAGTTCTGGACCCCGCCATTTAAAAAGGATGTTAGGGTGCTCTAATGCATACAAAGGAGGGCAACAAAGCCAGTGGAAGGGATGGAAAACATGTCCTGTGAGGAGCAGCTGAGAACGCTGGATTTGTCAAGTTTGGAGAAAAAGAATTCAAGACTAGTTGCTCTCTACAGATTCCTGAGGGGAGGATGTGTTTCAGGGAAGTGCTGAGCTCTGTTCCCTGGGATCCAGTGATAGGACACATTGGAATGGTTCAAACTGTGCCTGGGGAAGCTTAGTCTTGATATTAGGATGCATTGCTTTACCTGAGAAGGTCCAGTACTGGAGGAGGCTTCCTGGAGAGGTGTTTGGTACCCCAAGCCTGCCAATCTTAAAGAAGCATGTGGACAATGCCCTTAATACTGTGCTTTGGGTTTTGGTCAGCCCTGAAGTGGTTGAACAGTTGGACTAGATGGTCATGCCAACTGAAAATAAACCATTTTTGCCATGGGAAGGTATGCTGATGCTTCCCAGTGAAATGATAAATGAGGTTTCCAGAGCCCCATGTGTGTGCCTGGAGACATTTGGCCATTGTTAGTGTAATGTGTGGTAAGAAAGCTCAAACAAATTGCTTTGCAGCACTTCTTCATCTGAACGTCTATACTCATGTTGAAATGGGTTTTTGCAGTCAAACACAGCCCAAATCTTATCAATTATGAATGGCTGCAACAGATGGTATATATTACTGGTTTTAAGAAGAAGTGATACGTTTCAAACAAGAAACACATGTTGCTCAGCAGCTTTAGCTGCCACTTCTGAGATGGGAACCAAATCCCTGACCTTGTCTTCCCCTCCATTTGTTGGATAACATCCTATTTTAATAACCAAAAAATGAAGACCATGAAATACTGCACGATGGAAAACTGTGTGCAAACATCAATTCTGGTGTAAGAGGATCCTGCTCTTTCTCGGCCTGCTGGGAGCTGCACCTGTCTGGGCACGGGTGAAATTTGTGTTTGCAGCACAGCTATCGATCAGCCTTTCCCAAGAGTCCTTGGGACAGGGAATTACTGCAAAACTTTACTTGAAGTTTCAAGAAGTTTGTGCAGTGCTGCTGCAAGGAACTGGCTGTAACCTGAGACTGAGGTCTGTCACGATGATGTTGTTGATGAGCGCTTTGTCAGATACCTGGCTTTTCAGAAATACTGTGTATTCCTTCTGTTTTCCTTTCAATCCCCATTTGTTGCATTGCTTTCTTTTAAAAAAATTTAAATAATTGCCATAAATACAGCAGGTGAAAGGTTTTTGGGGCTAAAAGCCTGTCTCTTGAAGAGCAATCCAGATGAACTGTAGCAGTCCTTAGAAACTGGACCAAAAGTCTTGGAGACTATATTCCCTTAAACTTGTGCCTATTTTTGCTATAGATAAAAATTCTATGTACATGCTTTATCTGGAAACAAATAAACTGTGTAAGCATCTGCAGGATTGGTGCCTAATTTGGTGGAGAAAAGTCCATTTAAAAATCTTCATTGCTTTTACAAAATTTGCTATGAAAATGTTTGCTGTTTATGATGCAGAATACATCTAGATGCATTGCCAGAACAAATGAGCCAAAGGTATTTTGTGATAGTAGCCATTCAAAAATAGAATCACAATAATTTGTTTATTTTCTGATTTATAAAATTGCAACAGCATCTTGGCTGAAACTGCAGTTAGAAAGCGTGTATGTTCTTTCTCTGGTGTTTTAAAATTCTCACTTAACATTCATAACACAGCAAAATACTCATTTCTGTGTCTTTAAAACCAATCATATTAGTTATTCCCCTACTGAATTTAGTGCTTATTCAAATGCGCTCTCTGCTCTCCTTGAAAAGGAATTTTGGCTCAATTTCTTTAGTGCAAAGCCCTTCCTTAGTGCCTTGATGACACAGTGTTATCTTATTCTGTAATACTTCACCATACAAAGCAATCTTGAACTCAAGGAAGCATGCCAAGAGACATTGGGCAAAAAGCCCTTATGTAAAGTTTGAACTTCTTTCCCTTAACAGTGCAGCATTTGCACAACCCTCTCTTCAGGAAAAGAAAATAAATAAATCAAAACAAAGCTCTAATGTTAACCAAAAACTTTTTAAAGTAGTACTCTTGGTATTTATTTTAATGGGAAGAAATCAAATTTATGTCACTTTTGTCAGGCTAAACTAGAGGAATTCTGCAGTGCTCATTGCTGACAGTGGGACAATCTCCTTGTATTGTGCCCAGATCTGTATGTAAATGTTGGGGTTTTGTGGGGTTTTTTTTCTGGTTTTTTTTTTTTTTTTCCTTTTTTTTTTTTTTTTTGAGGTGGAATTTGATGCTTTATGGGTCCTGTGTGGGAGTGTGGTGGCAGTTATGCAAGCCCTAAGGGATTTTTTTTTTTTTTTGTTCTGGAGCTCAAGATAAGAAAAGGCATACTTAGGTACTGATGGTCACCTTGGCAAGAGTTGCACCTCCTGCTACCCAAATTGTGCTGCTTAAAGATGCACTAGAGGTGCACCCTTCTACTTCTTCACTCCAGCTTGAGATCATCATTCCTGTGATCCTTTTGGCCCAGCACAGAGTTACTGCATTTAATGTGACGTTGGCTCTCTTTGCCATGCAGTTTGTGGGCTGCATAAATCTGAGCAGGATGACAGTCTCATTGGAACTCAGGATGTGTGGGAAGGAGCCCCAGGTACTCAAGGTTTGCAGTCTTTCTCATGATATCACAGTCCATGGAAATTGGGTGTATGGATACCATTAAGAAGTGTCAAGATGACGGCTGTCTTGAGAGATTATTTATCACTTTCCTTTCCCTCTGCCCAAATTCAGGGAGGTTTTATTGAAAATTCACCTCTCATCTCCCCTTTTATTCTTTCCACTTAATTTCTTGCTTTCCTGCTTACTCTATCATAAATATACCTGCACAGCTGTGGCTTTCCAAGCTTCAGCCTCTTAAACCCAAATGTTCTTTGCAGTCAACCTCACCTTTCAGGAGCAGAGGCTCTCCTGGAATGTGCAGGAGGATACTGGCTTGTAGAGCACTGGATTTACTATTAATCAGTCAGCTTGAACTTCTCCTTTTTTTGGGGGGGGTGGGGGTGGGGGGGTGGGTTTATTTTATACCTTTTTCTCATCATGCTAGTTGAGGGTCCCAAAATGTGATCCCACTCAGGAATGCAGAAAGTAGTGCTCACATGGGTTTTGTGGTACCAGTGGTGTGTTTACCTTTGGTCAATCAATAGGGTCGAAAGGTGAGAGTTTGTCTGGTTTGTATCAGTGTTTGCCTGAAGTCAAATAGGTAGCCAATTAAATTTTCTAGTATTGAATGAGAAGAGAGTGATAGTGTCAGCTCTTCTACAAATGCATATTAAATTATATGATGCAGAAGTGGCTAAAGATGATTCACAGCAATAATTTGACCCAGTTATGTGTTTATTGCATTTAAAAGACAACTGGGGGCTTGATTTCATTGCCAGCTGTGTGGTAGTTAATGATCAGTAAGAAAGCATCAAACTGAGAACAACTTCTGTTTCTAAATACAGCCCGCCGTGCTGAATTTCAGACATTCCCAGAATGAACTCTGTGTGTGTGTGTAATGGATCTAAAAATAAGGAGCAATGTGCTTTTATTGGAGACCAACAGTATATATTCACTGCAAAACTGTTCTTAACTAACAAAGAAAAATCATATGCAGAAATTATGGACTTGCTTCTAAATGCACATAATGGCTCTGACCTACAGCTATATGACTCCTGATTAATGCCAGCCATAAATGATTGTCCTTACACAATTCTGAAACGTATGTAATTAGCAGGAGAAGAAAAAATTGTTACTTCCTCTTTGGACTGACATTTTTACTGCAACTATTATTTTTACAAACATCAGGCAAGCCTTAATGGTCTGTCCAGTATCATTGTTTTAAAAATTCATTTCCGGAAACAGTTGCACATATGATAAACATCAGTTTGAAAATTCAATTTACTGCATAAAGAATTTGGGGACACAGTTTTTCATAAAATAGAATAAGTCAATTAGAGCCTTCTTTCCACAACCTGCAGGTTTTCTTTCAAGCAAAATAGCAGTGATTGCGTTTGGTCTATAAAAGTGTAGGCATTAAAGCTCCAAAGACAATGTGCTACAATATTGAATTGAAGGTGCCTAAGAGAAATGAATGTTACAGGGTTTTTTCCTTTGATTTTAGGTTTTATTATGTGTGTGCCTTGTTAGTTCCATTTAAAGAAATGAAAAATGCAAATATCTTTTGCTCTAAAACACACTTTATTTGAAAAGAACATAAATTCTTTCATGCATTAATTAAAATGTAGCAGCAGCCTGATGTCTCTCTTCATCCAGTGCTGCAGTGGAAATGGTTCTGTGGTGGTATGTGGCAGCTCTAAAAAAGCATGGCAAACTAGGTGATGCTCTGCACATCAAGCAGAGAAACCTCTGGCTTCAATCACTTGTCTCTCTAGTTGAGAAAGAATCCATTATGAGGGCCTGAACTTGGGACCACTGGATGCTCCCACTGGGCCATTTGGGCAGGCTTTTGAAGTGGGGATGGAGCAGAAAATAGAATTTCAGCACTGCTTGTAGCCCAATCAGATTGTTCAGAGACAAAGTTTTCTTAGCAGCCCAGTACCTAAAGGCAGAGCTTGTCCAGCATCACGGTCTGCCAGACCCCAAACCTAAATGATCTGGACTTAAAAATTGGTACCAAGGAATTGCTGGAAATATACATACTCTGTTGTATGTTCCTGCAGCAAAAGCTTGAAATGTTTTGGGCTAGGCACTCAGAAGGAGTTAAGTGCTTTTAAAAATCCAGTCAGACCTCTGTAAGGCTTAGTCTGTAAGAGTAGATTGATGCAGCTATGTTTGATGCTTATCCTGCCAGAGGTGTTTTGCAGTGTACAGTGCCTGCTGCCTGCACTACTCCTGGCTGCTCAGGCACCGGTGTAATTGCAAAAAGATGAGTGAGAAAAAGAACAAGCTTGGCATATAAGCCTTGCAAGGGAACTAACAGACTAAAAAAACAAATTTAAAGTCTTCGTTTTCTGATGAGGAATACTTGAAAAGGATGGTACTTGCCATATAGCATTCTAGGGGAAGGCAAGCTCTCTGTGATTCTGCCGGTCCTATGGACCAGCTACGTAGATGTTTCATCCTTTGGTTGGGAGTGTTGCAGTATAAGGTGTAGCGAGGGCAAGACCTGCAGGGTTGTTCATCAGTCTTGTTTTCCTCTTGCTGATGACCTGACTCCCTTGTGTTGGTTTTTGGAAGGAAACATTCTTGGCTTTACAGTGTAATGTTGATGGTCCAGATTGCATTTCTGTTCCCCAGGTATGAGATCTCATTCTACTTTCCTCTATCTGCTGGATATTGCTTTTAGAAAAGCTAATAAATATACTCCACATTCTTCCTGTTTAGATTACTTTGGTCATAATGTATCTCTTTCCTTTTCTCTTCCCCTGCTATCTTTAAAATGTCCAGTCTGACATGAACTAATTTTTGTTTTACGTCTTTCCCATCTCCAATTCTAATCTTGAACCAGTTGAAAACTCTTTGCTCCTTGTTTGCCCTAAAACTGTAGAGCAATACCCTATGATGGTGCTATAGATAATTTTAATTTTGGCTTATAGTTCCTAAGTGTGTGTGGTGCTAGGACATACTTTCTACTCTTAAAAAAACTTCATTTGTACATGTGTTTACTTTAATTCATGTGTGGAAAAAGAAAAACCTTGTTTTTAAAGAGTTTTCAAGCACTTTTTTTTTTTTTATATGTATAAAAATTAGATTTTTCTCTTTCTATTTTCCTTTGAAATGTGCACTGAAAACTGCTGAATGGCGATCCTCACATTTTCAGTGTGGATACTGTTCTGTACAAGAGACCTCATGTGTAACAGTCCTGAAAATCTAATCAGGAATGCTTCATGGAGCTGCAAAATCATTGCTGGATAGAACATTTTAACAGGGAAGCAAAGGTGTAATTTCCAGAGAAGGTCATGATTGCAAAAGCTGTGTTGACTGGGTGTGACCTGGATGAGTCCTGGTGGTCCAGGAGGAAGCCCGGTTTTGCCCAAATCTGATGGCCTCTCTTTTCTATCCCAGTTTTCCTTTTGTGAAGCATAGCTGTTATGTGGCTAAAGGTTGGAAAACAAAGCAGAAATTGTGATTACAGTCAACAAGCTCAGAATTCTCCACGCTCAGGTCCCAGGCGCGATGATACTGTGTACGGCAGTGCCATTTTCCAGTACTGACTTTGTGAGCAGGAGCTTTCCCTGACCTCCTCTGTAAAGCCCACGGTTGCACACAAAGCCCAGAGTCCCCTTTAGATTTATTAACAAAGAAAGCAACAAAAACTGCCGTTCTGAGCCACTCCTGGAGCTCCTCCCCAAGGACTGCTCTGCTGAGAGCTGAGTCCTCTCTGCACGCCAAGTATAAGCAGAGGAGGCAAGATGTGTTTTGCAGAGCTGCTTAACCCTTTCCATCTCACTGTCTCTTGGGGAAAGGGGGGGTGGCGAGGAGGTTGGGGAGGCAGTTTGGTGTTTCTTTTCATCTCAGTTCCCACAGCATGCTTACACTACATGACTTTTGTATAATCTAATGGGTAGATTCCTGCTGTTATAAGTAGGAAAAT
The DNA here is from genome assembly GCA_020086605.1 of Lanius collurio. Classification (NCBI taxonomy): domain Eukaryota; kingdom Metazoa; phylum Chordata; class Aves; order Passeriformes; family Laniidae; genus Lanius; species Lanius collurio. Next base: position 25,327,458 of record JACBWW010000015.1, on the reverse strand, counting down.
TCAGAGTCAAAGGTCTTGTGACTCTGAAGCCATTGTGTGCATGTCACATGCCTCACCGCATTAGGCTACCCTTGCAGTCGTGGTCAGGGAGAGCTGAGAATTTAACAAAGGACCTAAATGGCTGTGCCCCACTGGTGCCTGTCTATCTTGGCATTTATTTTCTCTAAGCACCTAAACATCTCATTTTCCTCTTCCCTGCTGTGAATGCTGCCCCAACGTGGTCTCTCAGTGATCCTGAACTCCAGCTCCTGCTGTTGTGTTTTCCACTTTCTTGTGCTTCTGGTCTGTGTGTTTTTAAAGATGACATCTTTGAGATCCTTGACCTCTGCTGGCATTGCTAGGAAAGGGAGCAGTAAGGCCTTTATTCAGTGCCACTGCAAACTGGTGCAGCTCTGGTGGTGGATATGAGGCACGTTTCCTTTCTCAGTATGGTATCCACCAGTCTAGCGTAGCTCTACGGCAGGTGTGTACATGCAAAGCTGCTTCCAGTTTTGTTTTACCTTGCAACTTTAGAGTCTTCTGCTGTACAGACGTCAGAAATGGGGAAGAAAGATCATCATTGAGAATACCACATGCCCTGGTGCTCTGTTGTTAGAGACAGGAGGGATGGTGACAGCTGTGGACCATTTGTAGAGGGGCTGTGGCTCCAACTCCCCGCTGTTTCCCTCTATTTGGTGCCCACTGAGCAGCATCCCTGTTCCTATCCCCAGCTGCCTCAGATCTCATTGACAATGGCTCACTGGTGGTAACAATGCTGGTGGAGATGAAGCTGTCACCTCCTTGGCTATCTCGGCTCATGGGATGGGCACCACCAGCAGGTTCACGCAAAGACAGCTGCCCTGACCACAGGGTGCTGGAGCGAGCTGCTTCTGAGCCTTTGCCATCATCATGGGGGGTTGAAGTGTGACCAGAAGGCAATGGGCACTTAGGCCATGGTCTGTGCTCTAGACATTCCTCTTGGGACCTGATTTGGGTAAAAGAGGAGCAGCTGTGTTCTACTTTAAAAAGATGGCTTTCCAAAGTGCAGCCTATTCTGGAAGTTTAACCTTGTAAAGACTGAGGCCAGACACATCTCTTAAAGGAAGAGAAACAGCTTTTGATGTTGCTTCCTCTGAGGCAGACAGAGGAGCATTTCTTACAGACTTTTCTCCCTCCTGCTGCTTGTTGAATTCAGCTGTAGAGTCAGATCCATGGGGAGACTGTCACCAGGAAGGGTCTGGCCAGTTTGCAAGCCAACACCTGAAAACAATGCTGTAAAGTAACAAACCTTCTCAGTTCCTTAGATCTTCCTGTGACCAGACATTCTCCAGCAGGCTATGCTGATGGCAGACAGGCACCCAAACAGGTAGCACAACTGAGAAGATACCTCAGAATTCATTAAAAAGACATCAACATGTTCAAAGCCTGCCTTCTCTCTCCTGAGCAAATGGGACCCACAGGAGTTCACAACATTGAATCTGTGGGACTAGAGGAAGAGAAAAATTCTCTCTTACAGCTGTTTACTGTCTGTCTAAATAGAGGCCACTATGCTGTATTCTGCCAACCATCCTTAAAAAGACCTGGGCAAGGTGACCTTTCTGGGCTGCACACAGCACATTGGAAGGATGCTGACAGCTGCATTTGCAGTGATCATCCCCTGAGGAAAGCATCCATGCTCGCTCCTTATGTTTGCAGGTTTTCATACTTGATTTTGGACTATGGTTAAAGCACAGGAAGCCATTTCCCATCTCCGCCACAGCTTCCTTGGTCAAAGCAGGTAATATTTTCCTGCCACTGTTCCCAAATGGAAAGATTAATCAGTCTTTAATTAACCTTGACTATGCTGTTTGTTTAGCTTGAAAGCTATTGGGAGAAGAGTATTTTCTCACTTAGTAGTGGACTGCTGTCTGTTTCTGCTCTGGCCCTGGTCAGAATAAGTACCATTGAAAATAATTGGACATTTCCTTATCTGGTACCTTTGCCATCGTGGCAGTCACACCCACAGTTAAAATACTATCACTGGCTTGTTGATCCACGATTTTGACTAAATTATGAATCCCAACATGTGAAAGAGGAGCATTGAGATAAGCAGTTTGGCAACATCCATGTCACTTAAGTTTAAAACAGGATTAAGAGGAACCAATCACAAGGTACATCCATGGAAAAGCCAGCTTTCTTCATGGCAAACCCCAATGTTTTAAGAATTTTTTACATTAAGTCTAGTGTTTGCATTAGTTTTTTAACTTTAGGCAAGTATGAACAAAATGCTTTTTATTTCTTAAGGCCTTTGCTTAAGGGAATCAGCATGACAAGTTGAGAATATGTATAAAGTTTTTAAATTAGCAAGTTTTTTCCTGTGAATGTGAGTAATGAAGTGATTGTCTCATGCCTTTCTTTAGGAAAACAAGGCCTGTTCCTTTTGACTGTTGTTTCCCCTCTATATTTGATTGTGACGCAGTCAGAGATTACCAGAAGTGTAAGCAATGAGATGGATTTTCTGAGACAATATTACAGTTCTGATCCAAAGGGGCATGTGGCTTTGGATGGAAATCATGGATAATTTTAAAACACCTATTTAGGAAGTGTTATATGGTTTTTTTGTTTGGTTTGTTTTTTTTTTTTTTTAACTTACATGTAGTTTTCTCTACCACCACTCCTGCCTTCCCCACAAAACACAAAGAGAATAGAAAGATTTTTATGTTCTCTTGCTGTTCATACTGTGGATGTTTTCTTCTGGCTCTACTTGTGCTTCAGAAAGAAATACGACATGTTTAGCAAATGAAGGTTTATTGTGGGACATGCTGATCTCTGAAGAGCTCTGATGTACCAGACTTGTCATCTTAGTTTTCCACTGAACATATTTCTCCTGTCCTTGTGTTCACACACAGCTGTGCATATGTCAAACACAGTTTCATTTCACTTAATTCACTACAAATTGTGCCATGACCACCTGGTCCAGTTTTCCTCTGGCTCTCCAAGTTGCATGACTTAGAGCAAGCTGCAAAAATCCCTATTTTTTCTGTTTGTCACCCTGAAAACTGGAGTGATAATATTCCTAGAGAGTTTGTGAACTAACAATTGCTGTAAACTAATGGACAGTAAATTAAACTCCTGGCCAGCTGTCCCAGGCCACTGGTTCTTGCTCTGTCAGAGTTTCAAGGTGTTGGCATTTATGTTGGCTTCCTTACCTGTAAAATGGAAATATTACTTGCTTGAGTGTGTTTTGGAGGGAGGAGCTGTGTGACACCTACTCTTTGCATTGAACAGCAGAGTCCAGAAGCTGTCAGTCAAGGATGTATTTTTGAAACTGGCAGGTCCACTAAAAGATCTGGGGGCCAGCAAAGCTGGCTGCTTCCAGGTTGCATTTCTTGCCTGTTGGCCATGACAATACTAATGTCATAGCCTTGCTTGGAAGGTTCCCCATGACTTGAAAACACACATAGCACCAAAACTGTCCCATCCATCTCTTTACCTTTCTCTGAGTGTAGCACCAGAAGAGACAGCACCAGCCAAGAGGCCCCAGCACCCCCTCCTTTAGTTTTCAGAGAAAGGCAAATCTCTCAGACAAGGTAACATGTATGCTTCCATCCTCTCTCTGTGTCTCGGGTCACATGCACAATCTGCCATTAGCACGAACATTGGTGTTGAACCCGTATCTTGGGCCTCCATTTTTGTGAAACTGCTGTTTGAGTGCCTGCTTCTTTAAATCAGAGCCCTTTTTAAAAAATGGGTTGGTCTTCTGCTAATTTAGACTAATGTCTATGGAGCTAAAGATGAGGTCTTCCACCTCATTCAACCCAGGTAGAGATATAATGGGGACTTCCTTCTTATTTCTTCTATTTTGTGCATTAGCTCAAAGAGAACATAGTACTGCACAGAAAGTTGTTTAAATTTTTATAGAAGTATGCATTTGTGAGAGATCCCATGCAGGCTTCTGGCAATGGGGTAGGCTACCCAGAGCTCCTCACCAAAGGCACTTCTCTTGCCCTCAGATTGTGAGGGAGATATAAAACATCCCAGGCTTTCACAAGCCTGCTGAGGCCACGCAGTTGATTAAACCTTTGCTGGGTTGTGCCTGAGTGTAATCTGAATTTATAATATGCTGTCACTGCCAGGAACATGGGTAGTTATCATGCTAGTGTCCTCCCTCTGGGAGGTGAACACATGGAAAAAGCAGACCAGGTTAGCAATGAACTGTGGTGGCTGATGGTTGAGATGGGTGTCAATAGATGCTCTGTAGGTTGTGTTTCCATACTGGTCTTAAGGGTGATGCTTCTTAAGGTGTTTTACTTCAAATTTTAGACTCTTGTCACCAGCCCTTCTTATTGTTTGTATATTTGGTCTAACTCTTCTCAAAAACCTTTCCCTCTCACCCAAAAGTTATTTAGTAATTTGGTAGGAAGCTGAATCTCCTCTCCCAGGAGTTACTGTAAGCTGTGCTTGTGCTGTTCATGGGTTCAGGCCATGGGACAATCTCATCAGATCTGTTAGATGAGGCCTCTGGAATGCAGAAGAGAACAGGATGCAGTGAAAGGAAAGGGCCAAGTCCTCTGTGTCACCATATCAGCATAACCCCATTGCTGCCCCTCTGGGAACTTCTGGCAGTGTGATAATTTGATTTTTGAGGTTTTGCATCATCTAAATTATCCAAAAGAGATTTCAAGAGAAAAGGGGCATTTTTATGTGAAGCAGGCATAGCCTTGGCATCTGGCTCTGTCCCCTAGATCTCTTAAGGGTCCCTTTTAACACTATTTCCTATTTTCAGATTACTGAAAGCTGGACTGAACACTGAACCTTACCCTTAATTCTTTTTCCATTTTGAATCTAGCAAGATAAGTAAGTGTCGTTTTACATAAAAACTAAGCCTTAGCAAAGTAGACAGATTTATTGAATTATACCAAAATGAGTGTTTCATTGTCACTTTTTTTTTTTTTTTCATTTAGCAAGATCTTTTTCCTTTTTTTTATATCTGTTGATGCCATGGGGAAATAGCTGCCTTGGCTATGAAATAGAGAGGGCACCACACATTGACCGCTCCAATAAAGTGCACATTAAGTAATGTGCAAGAGCCTCAAGGATCCTAATTTTTGAATATATAATATATTAGAAGTTAAGCTGTTGCAAAAGCACAGAAAAAAAAAACTTACCTCAACCTTCATAAATTCTTATGCTTTAAATTAGAAATAGTCTTCTTTTTAGTGAAATGATAGGTCTTAGCTGTGCCTAATATTCAGTTCATTGCAAATAGTACGAAATTTCTACATATTCACTGCATATATTTTATTGCTGTAATTTGTGGTTCTCCCATGCAGAATAATACTTTTACTTCACTGAATATACCTGTGCAAGTTAAAGGTCTCAGATGTATTCCTTTAAAGTGACAGTTCATTCCAGCTACGTTCCTGCTTTATATCAGTACTTATTCATTAAAAATAAGCATAAAACACAATGTCACCCTTCTCAGTCCCTTATTCAAGCAGTGGGGAGCCAAATGCTGAAACCTGTAAAAGGGCTCTCTATTCACTCTTGGGCTCAGAGCACACATTAGCTGCAAGCTAGTCCCTTAATGGGTTTACCTGCGTGCTTCCTTAGGTTAATACCTCCCCAGCGCCAGCCCCGGCTGGTGGCAGGCTGCCTTGTCGCAGCCGTCGCCAGAGCACTGCAGGGACTCCTGGCATCCCTTTGGCTCCTTGGTCAGCTGTCCAAATACCTGGGGGTTTTCTGTGCTGTTGGGTAGGCAGGGATTACTGAGTGCTTGGTGTGGCAGTGAGGTGAGGGAAGCAGGTGAGGAGGATGTGTGCACACAGCACAGAGGGGTTTGCTCGGCGGGGTGTTGAGGGGGGGACACCCTGCATTCAGTGTTACCTTCTGCTCCGTACCTCTCAAGGGGGAGGCTGTGCCCGTCCGTCTTGCACGGCAAAGGCGTGCACACAATCCCTCCCATCCCCCAGCACATCTGGAGTGTGAGCTGGGGAAAAGGCATGGACGCCTTTCACAATTCATCAGCACATGATCTCCTCCGAAACATCTGCTCTCAGCTGAGGTTTTGTTGGCTCTGGGTACTGAGGGCTGAAGCAAAAGAGAACATGAAATGAAGGCTCACAAGCAGTTTTCTGCAGTACTTGCTTTAGCAGTCTGGAGATGGGATGTGTCAGAATCATTTCTTTTAGAGTGTTTTAGGAGTGTGCCTCCAAGTGCGAGCTGTGCCAGTATCTTTGCATTGCACATGTGAGCATATGTGCGTGTGACACACGCTTGGGTTAATTATTTAAATTTTAAAATGTTGGAAGTCACTCCTCTGCATATGTGCACTTCTGTGTGCACACACACACACACACACACACAGAGCACACTTGAGTTATTACTTAAGCCTAAAAATGCTAGAAGGCACGCCTTGTTTCTTTTTTTCATCTTCTCTTTTTAAATAGCAGATGTTGTTAAAATTTACACCAGACTGTAAAATCTGTTCCAAAGGACCAGTCTTGAAGTCTTAACATTGCCTTCCCCTGCTCTTCAGTTGCTCTCCAAAGTGGTTGCAGTAAAATCCCACTTCTCCAGTTACTTTGTAGGTGTTTCGCCAATTCGGAGAGGGGAAAACAAACGTGTCCCTTTGTTTGTCTTTGTGGAAATCCTTTTCTGATTTTGATGGGCATTTTACTACAGCATCCAATTGGAAACACTTAAGAATAAGTACTATTGACAGAGGCAATTGATACAAAATCCTTTCTGACCATTCTCTCAATAGCTGAAAAGAAGCGGTGTTTTACCTACCAAAGTGTTATTAAAGGAAACTCAGCCATAGCAGCTGCTGTCAGCAATATGCCTTGCAATCAAATGAGAAATATGGTAGATACTCCAAGACATGAGAGAACTGCCAAGGCTTATTGCAGAGCAAAGAGCTTTTCAATAAATGTTTTCTCTGAAGAGCATCAGATTTCACTCACTTCTCACAGCTCAGACATGCCTTGGCAATCATGATTAGCCTCATTTGGGCCTGTGGAATCTATTATTTTATAGCTAGTCTCGTACCTGGCAGGATGACAAACAGTATATTCCTCTTTGGAGAGAGATTGGACTGAAAGACACGGAGCTTTAATTCAGTGCTCCCCCACCTAAGATATTTTTCCTTTCCCACCTATTGCTTAAGGCAAGACATCTGATGTTTGCTTCCATGGTTCTGTCAGGCTTTTGACATCCCGGATTTATCTCTTGCCTGGATGAGGACAAATCTTTAAGAAACTTAAGGATTTCTTTCATTTTGAAGTCAGGTAAGGAAGCAAGAAATATATTAAAACAAACGTGCAAATAATAATTTTTCGTAGTTAGCAACATTTACCCAGATGCCATATGATCTTCCTGGACATTTAATCCCAAAAGGAGGAACAAGTGTGGTGGTTATCCCGGTCTGTTTACCTCAACCAGTTACAGTGGCTGAGTGAGCAAAGGGAGTAAATCCTAGACTCAAACTTGCTTACAAGAGCTCTCTGGGGTTAGGTTTTACCAGACAAGGTTATTTATTTTCCAAACAGCTGTTTTGTTGTGGGTCTTTAACCATTTTGTCAGTTAGTCTCTCAGTCTCTCTGATCACTCCAGGGCTGAGCTGGCAGCACTGGGAATTAGGTATATGTTCCTGCCCTCAAAAACCGCACTCAGCAGCCCTGGAGGATCAAACCTGGCTGCTACCACCTCTTGGTCCATCTCTATGTGCACAGAAACCTTTCTTGATAGAGGGAAGCAGTATCTTGGCACTCAGTTTTCCCCCAGACTCTTTTCAGAGGGGCACTATTAAATAAATGTTCTTGGAAAAAGCTCAGCTTTTTTTTTTTTTTTTTTTTTTTTTTCTTCCCTTCTTTAGGCTTGGAGCTGTAAGTGATGCACAGTAGTGCCTCTCTCCCATTTAATAAACGAGTTTACAGCCTGGATGAGCTTTAATTCATTTCTCTGTTGGGGGGACTGGATCTCCACATCTCGTTTGTCCTTAGCTGCAAGGTGGGTGTGTTGCAAAAGGCTGATGGGTGCTCAGCATCAGGCCCTTCACTGGCAGCAGGCACCAGCCACAGAACAAGAACAAGTGCTGCAGAGTGTCAGCCCTGCAGTGCTTACCTCCCTTTTTGGAGCTGTGATATCACTTTTTTTGTTATGGGAGGATGATGTCCATGTGGCTGATTCTGCTGTAATTTAATGGCAGCTCACTCATCTGCTGTTGTGCTGGAAACAATACGAGGCCAACTGCTAGGGAAAGTTTGGCTGAATGACCTGTAGCCTTAATTGAATTTTGCCCAGTACTTGTACTGTCCTTTTCTTTCCCCCCTACCTTGTGCTCATTCATCTTGCTGCTTCTTTTTTAATTAGTGAATGTAAGAGCAAAATTCTGGTGCACAACAAGTTGAGAGCAACTTTTCTACTTGTGAGGGTGGTGAGTGGTGGCCAGTGGTCTGACAAACACTTTGACTAGCATAAAGAACATTTTTGTTTTCCAGGTTATGGGATGAAATAGTTTTTCAAGTTGCTTTGTCTTTGAAATGGTGCTCTAAACATAAAATCTCATCTACAAAAGAGATTTATACACATAAAAAAAATCAGGTATTCCTTCTGAAGATGGATTTTGAATATAACAATTCCTGCTGCTTCTTTTCTTTCCAGTGCAGTATATTTCAGGACTCATTATATCTTAAGTGAATTATCTTTACTTGAGAAAAAAATATTTATCTCTTGGAATAATACATTTAGAAGTGCAGCACAATCACATTCAGTATCTGCTGAAGCTGATTAACTGTCTGCTTCTTCAGAGAAGCTAGTCACTGTGACTGCCACCTGGAATAATAATGAGAGGAGAGAGGCAAAGAAAGAATAGAAATTATTCACAGAATTTTAGGGAAATACGAGTGTTTGCAAAGTCGTTGAGAACCAGCTCACTGTTTGCTGCTCTTGCAGGGACCAGGCACACAGCATGGATCTGTTTAATCCCAAAACTCAGAATCCCTGAGTGTCATTTGCTTTCTGCAGGAGAGATTTTTGGTTTTCCCTTTACAAAATATTTAAAGGCATAATTTTTTTGTGTGCTTTGGTACCTAAAATTAGGAAATAAGGTAATAACATTTATGCTCCTAGAAAATTTGCCTCGAGGGGACAGTGCCATGGAAAAGCATTTGTTATTACTTGGGTTTTGTGGGGGAGTCCATATGAGAGCTTGGGCCTCTGATGCCTGTCATCCATTATATGAATGCCTTAACAAAATGATGGCTTTCTCCCAAAAATAGCCTGAAGTTTGATCTATATTACACAAGGCAATTATGTAGGAAGCCATAACTTTTTTCATCTCACAGAAACCTCTAGTGGACAAGACTTAATGTATATTAGTGGTTTCCTGGGTCCTGATGACTTTAAGTTACACTGACAGGTGTTTTAACATTAATAATCCTTAGTTTTATTTCAGTGAACATCTATTAAATTTAGTTATTATGTATTGAAAAGCAGACTGAAAGCACTGACATTTTAAGGAAGCCCAAATTAATGGTTTGAAAGGTTTCACAAATTTATCAGATGAATGGAAATCTAAGGAAAAAAAAAATCCACTCATGAGAAATGACAGCTTTGATTTCTCCAGATCTACAGATACCATATATAAGGATCTAATTTAGCTCATGGTTCATGAAAGCATAGATTATTGACATTTCCAATCTCTGTACTTCACAGCAGAATTAATTAGGAGGTGATAATTTCAGGAATGTGTTACATGAATCCATTGTAGTGTGAAGTACTTGTAGAGCACCTTTGTTTACTGGTGCTTGGATATTATATGAAAAATGTAATATGGAAGTCAAGCAAGTGAGATTATTCCTCCCTTTTATTAAATACCGCGTTAACTCTTCATTTGTTGTGAAAGACAAGCATGTCTCCTGTGCGATAAATCCAGGTAATTTTTCTCCCAGCTTTATAGGAGGGAGTCTCATGAGCACACATAGTTACATACAGCCAAGAAGAAGGAAGTACTCTCTTTACTGAAACCTTAAAATAATGTTACAAACTAAGTTACTGCCACCACTGTAGTAGTTTAAACCTGAAAAAACTTTCAAGCTTAGCTTGTAGAATAATTTTTGTCTGGTGGAGAACTCCATCAGAGAGGCTCGAGATTAAATGTTCTTTCATAAGAGAAATTGTCAGCCACAAGAAAGATAATTCGTGGTGATATATTTGATAAGAATAATTTCTCCATTCCTCTGGCTGTAGAATGAAAATCTAAGCGCTTTACATTCGAGTGTCAGGTTGCTCTTGGACTGCAGTTTCCAGTAATGTTAATGGAGTTTGTTCTCCATTTAAATGTGTTCTAGAAAACCCATCATGCTGAGGAGAAAAAGAAAAATCAAAGTAAAGGAAGACTTGGTGGCAAAAAATGGGAAGATAGCAATACTGTGCATTTCCGAAGTAGTCATAGAAAACCTAATTCTTCCATTCTTTGTGCTTGCTCGTGAGCCAAGACTCAAGAGGTTTTCCCCTGTTGCAAATTTAAACTTTTCACATAAAAAGCTCAGGAAATGAGTCTTTCACTGGGACTAACAGGACTGGAATTTAGTTGTGACTTGGGGACAGCTTTATGTGGAGGTTGGGGATGAAGGCTGGTCACTGTGTCTTCTGTAGAGAGGATAGTTGCAATGAAGGAAGTGAACTCAAACCATTGTATTGCTGTTGGTTTTCCTTTGCCTAGAGGTAAAATATCATCTGACTTTCTTCTGACTACAGCTTGCTGCAGTGGATGTGGCTGTGTTCCCATTATCAAGGCATTTGGGGTCTGGTGACTGCCCACGTGCACTACAGTGGGACTCCAGGCCTTCCTAGAAGGAGTGGGTGGATGAGAGAAACGGTGCCATGTACTTTGTTTTGTGTCTGTGCTGCTCAGAGTGGGTGCTGAACTTGGCTGTGTGGTCTCTTTTGTCACTTTAATTATGTGTGGAGAGAAGAAAACAAAGTAGAGATGGGTACTTCTGCAACATGTTGAACTGCAGGTTGCCAGAACATGTCATATAAATGCCAAGCTAGTGCTCCTAGCTTTTTTTCTGGTGAACCTTATATGGGGGGTTGAGTGGGTGTGAAATGCAAATTAATTTTTTTTTTTTTAAAGGAGTATTTTCATATTTTAATGAGGCTTTGAGCAACCTGGCTTAGTGGAATATGTCCCTGCCCATTGGTGGGTGGTTAGAACTGAATGATCCAACTGAAATCATTCTGTGATTTTCATTCCCTGGGTTTAGATATATTTGTTTCAGATCTGCTGCTGCCCTGAATTTTGAATGTATCTCTTGTTTACTTTATTAGAAGAACACTATGCCTCCAGGACTCAACCATGCCTTCTGAAAGAAGAGCACCTTCATCTGTGAGCAGGCTCTACATGGGCGTGCTTTGGGGTGCCTTGCTAGATTTGCAGCTGCTCAAACATGTCCCTGTTCTACCTGGGACCCACAGATGGGGCTCTGTGTTAGGGAGAAGCCCATAAATTGCTTTTCAACTTCACCTGCCTATGCATGTGGTCAAGCTGGTTGTGGGTGCAAGATGCAGCAGCCATGTCTGGCATGAAGAACATTCAGCATGGCTGAGAAGCTGCAGCTTGTGCTACTAAGGTCAATCTCATAAACCTGAGGTTTTTAGTCCTTCTGTTTTGTCATTAAGTATGTGTTTGAGTGTACTAATTATTAGTCTGCGTATATTAAAACAATCAGATCTGTGAAGGACAGGAACAGGGAGTGGACATCACTTATTCCACTATTAAACCTCTGCCCTGAAAAAAAAAAAACAACTGAAACAAACAGCTAGCTAAGTAAAGGGCACAAATTTTTGCACTACTTTTGCAATTGTCTTTTAACATTCCCCTTCTCACATAATTTTTTTCCAGGAGTTTCAAGCTGCTGTTGTGTGGGTTTGAAGCAGTGCCAGGGAGACAGTTCTCTATATGGCTCTGCCACTGTGTGCTTGTGCCTTAAATAGTTGCATGCAATTCAATGTGGCGGTAAGAAAATGAGCAGTCAATGTTGTTCAAGTGTTAATTGTGCCCAGAGTGTGTTTTCAGAGCCTCGACACAGCAATACTAAGAACATTTAATTAATGTTTTTGTGCGATTTCTCTGAATGGGTGGCAGGAGTCTGCCTGGGGACAGGCTGTAGGGGCTCACGACTGCACGTTGTCTTCAGTTTTCCTTCCATCTGAAGAATCATGAGAAAATCAGTGTATGTGGAAAGTCTTGTTTGTAACTCCCCTCAGACATAGCAAGTGGTTCTTGATTTCCTTTTGGCTTCTGGCACTGCTGAAGTCAATGACAATGGCAATCACTGTATGAAATCAAGGTGAAATACCCTTGTTCTCCTCCAGTACAGACACATCAGGAATGGAAGATCTCTCTGTAAGAGTAAAAGCTGTGTTTGCCTGGTTTTTTCTGCAGGTCTGTGTAGGAAAGTAAGCTGCACCCTGTGCTATAAGCAGTACTTAAATTCTGTTGATTGGCACAGACATTACTGAAACACAAGAATGTCTGCAACTGGGCAAAATTAAAAAAATTCTACCAGTGCTTTATGAAGACAATTTTGCAGTGGTATGTTGTGTAACTGAAGGGGTAATCAGACTGCAATTAGAACCTTTCTTTTAATACTGTTCAATGAGCTAAATTTTGCAAGCTTCTCATGGAGAAGAATTAAGAGTATGTCGCCCCAATATAAGCTGAGTAATTATTGAAATTCAAAAGCATTAAGTCTTAAATCAGTAGAGGGAAAATATGTATTTGAGGAGACATACAATGGAAACACCATTCAGAAGATCACCAAAACACATCTGTGTTTGGAATTATGAGAGCTGGATATGTCACTGAGTGTTAATAACCCAAATGAGCTATTCAGGATAAGGGTAATCAATGCTTCAAGTCACTCAGATCAGCTGGTCTCAAATACATTATCTCTTCTAGAAGCTTCTCTCTCCCTGCTTTACAATATTATGCTGTTGTTTGAGTGCATTACAAAAGCTTTTGCACATTTGGAAATGTAAATTACTACCTTCTATGCTGCCAGAGGTACTGTATACCATCAGCCAGGAGAATCAGCGTGAAGCCATACATTTGGGGATCTGTCACGTTGCCTTCTTGCTTTTGCCAGGGACATTTAATGCTTTTCTGAATACCTTACTTAACTGTGACCAGCCATAGCCCGGGAAGGGGAGAACAATTGCTGTGTGGGTTTCTCCAGCTGCTAAGTCTGGAGCCTTTTAATCTTGCTGGCTCCTTCCCTTGAAAAACCAGATTGTGCTCAAATGCATTGTCTCTGGTCCCTAAAGCCCTGACAGCCACATGTTGAAAACATTTGACTTTAACCTGTTATGAGGTTGAAAGGAGCCTGAATCAAAGCCCAGGTAAAAAAAGCCTGTTGAAATTCGGAAACACTCATGGGAGCTGCAGTTTTCTCCAGCTGTATGCCTCTGTGGACAGGGAAGTGTAGATCCACATGTCTAGCCAGAGCATTTGCAGCCCTACCCTGAAATCTTTCTTGCACCAAGCCTGCTATTTCCCATCCAAATGAACGAGACTTTTGAATGCAAAGAGGTTTGCAGTGCCAGCACCAGAGGACAGTCACTTGCCAAATGTCTCAGTCTGGAAGGGGCTGGAGTGAACTCTGGGCAGCAAAACCAGGGCACTCATGCCCACCTTTGTGTTCCTGTCTCACTTCTCTGAACAGAGATATCTCAGCTGTCAAAGCCATCCTGGTTTGCTGGCAAGTTCTCACTTCTCCCTCTGGAATTCAGGGGGCCTGTCTTCTCCTGCACCTTCAGGGAAGAAGCCCCATAGAACCAGCAGTTTGCTGTTTGGGTCCCGGCCATGCTGGAAGAAGTCAGCGCCTGTGCCACAGCTGCAGGAGGCTTTTGGATGAGGACTCCCAAACCTTCCTACAGGAGGTTGTTAGGTATAGAAGTTAGTACTGAGCATTTAGCAATTAATAAGTGCACTTCATTTATTTATTAATTCTACCTGAAAGGAGCTTTGTCCAAAGCGATGCAGCCCCTTCAGCAGCATTAGGATGCACAGTGAATAATTCACATTAAAATATCCAGCAAGTTCTGGGGTGGGGCTTTTAAAATAGTATTTACATATTTTTGTCTCCTTAACACTGTGAATTTTTGGGATCTTATAAATAAGTGCTGCAATGTTTCCAGTGCTTTTTTCTAACTCTTACTAAAGTGTATTTCTCCAAGACAGAGGACAGGACTCTACGAACATCCACGGACATGCTTCATTTGACTCCCCTAAGTTTTCTTTTCATATCATAAGTGAATATTCTCCTGTTTTAGGTAGGGATCTCTGTTTTACAGGATTTTGGCAAAATATATGAAGATGTATATTCTATAAAGTTTCTCCCTGGAATTTTTATTCTATACATAAAGCTGTATCAGTCATATTTCACTTTATGGGTATTTCATTTTGCTCTGTGAAACTAGTCCAAGGTTCCTGCTGACAAGGTAGAGTCCAGGGGGCTCACTACATCCCAAGTGTTTGGCTTTTTTTCCTTCTGCCAGATTTTTCTAAAGTTAAAATTTATCTGTATTTTGTTCAGCTTGTCTGCATATTATCCACTGTATATATCAAAGGAAAGGTGTATATATATATATTTATATATATAAATGTTCACATACCAAAGTAAATTAATAAAGCTTCCTTTTCTTATGAAAGAGGTAAAGAAAAGTACCTGGCCAATACAGTACCATTAATCTATTCTCTTTTCTCCTTTCTCTCTTTACCTCTCTCTCTACAATAGAAGTGGAACAAAAAGGTAATTAAATACCTTTCAAATTATATATATATATATATTACTTATGTATAGGCTAAGTTATTTAACAGTTTAACGTTTTAGTTGAAATACTCTGTCATTAATTCTCACTACCTTTTTGTTAAAGTTTATTTAGTATCTCTGCTGCTCAACTTCACCAGATAACTCATATTTGCTGAAAAGTTTTTACCAGTGCCACCTTTTTTTTTCATCAAATTTCTATTCAGAGGCTTAGATAACTCATTTTCCTGCCCCAAAGAATTTGGAAGGTGTGCATACATATGTATGTGCATAAATATATCTAATTATGGCATAAAAGCCTCGTGGAAATGGCACCCCTTTTTCAGCAACTCTGCATGGTTACTTAGACTCCAATGGATCTATATAATTTTATACTGGTTATTAAATCTGATTTTGCTCCTGTCTTGCTCTCCAGACATTACCAATTTCTGCATTTACAAAAAAATAATCAATTATGCTCTGAGCAGGAAGTGTAAAAGTGGGATCCCATCTTGCCAGCCCCGTGCTGCCAGAAGCACATGGTGGGATACTTCTTCATGCCTCCCTGCCACCCATGCCATCGTCACAGTTATTGTAGCTCTCGCGGATCGTGGAGATCAGCACTCCAAATAACCAACCAGTATTCTCCCCCCGAAGCGTGTGCAGCGCCTCCAGGCCAGGAGGGTGCTGGCAGGGATGGTGAGGGCCGAGCGAGCCAGATTTGCTCCGCAGCATCCCTCCTCTTGCCTCCCCATCCATCTGGCCCCTTGGTGGTGGTGTTCCCGTGGGGCTGAGGTCAGCTGGGCAGCGGCTGGGCCTCCTGCCAGGTGTTGGGCATGCCCTGGCCGCTGTCAGCCCCCCCGAAGTCTGAGCAGCAAAGCATCCCAGTTTAGTCAAACTGCTCCTCTGTGCTCCTCTCATGTAACAATAGAAGGTATATGTTTTTAAGTTTGAATTACTACTATATTTAACAGGACATTTTTTAACTGATTAAAATCTAGACACTGGGTTCCTCTCCAGCAAACTTTATTCTTTTCCTTCCTTCTTTCCTTTCTTCCTTTCTTCCTTGTCTTTTCCTTTCAGCATCCATATGTCATTTGTTTTTAATTGTGTGGACTGCATGTTTCATGTGTCCTGTAGCAGTTTGGAAAGTCTCATTTCTAGTTATACTCCAGATGGGTGTTCCCCTCCCACTCCCTTTGCTTTAAATGCTCTTCTGAGTTGCTGAGGGATTCGCCTGTGCTTTGCTATTGGTATCCTTTAAATATTTAATATCACTTGGGCTGTAAGGATGGGAATTTCTTTCTCTTATTTCCATTTCTAGGCCACTCTTCTGTGGGCTGTTCAAATAAATATGTGGATCAATTCCCTCGGAGTTTAGCCCTTCACATAGTAGGTACAGATTCACTGCAGAATATAATTTGGAAATACAAACCCAGAAATCCTTTGGGTGCACATATTCATTTCAGAGTTTACAAAAGCGAGTGGTCCAAGTAAGTATACCTGTAAAAACAGATCTGAAAAGCAGTAAGACAACGAGTCACAGTTGATAGGAACAGTGGTGGCGGGGTGGGGGGGGAATGGGGAAACCAGTTTGATGGAGCAGATCTTTTTCTAGAGGTATGGTGGGCAGGAAGGATAGTCTCCAGCTACAAGGCATTGCTCTTGGGTTTCCTCTCATCTCAAGTGTCCTCTGCTCCAGGACTAGAAGCTGTTGAGATGCTTGGGCCAGCCACCCCTGAACTGTCATTAACTTTGTTTTTCTTTTAAATTCTCTTCCCCTATGACAGTTTTTCTTTGCCCTGGACTGCTGAAAGGAGTTTACCAGAGCGAACACTTATTCGAGTCTGACCACCAGTCGGGTGCCTGGTGCAAGGACCCACTGCAGGCCTCTGACAAGATCTACTACATGCCCTGGACGCCGTACCGGACAGACACGCTGACCGAATACTCCTCCAAGGATGACTTCATCGCCGGCAGGCCGACCACGACCTACAAACTCCCGCACCGGGTGGACGGCACAGGGTTCGTGGTGTACGACGGGGCTTTGTTCTTCAACAAGGAGCGGACCAGGAACATTGTCAAGTTTGACTTGCGGACAAGGATAAAGAGCGGGGAGGCAATCATAGCTAATGCCAACTACCACGACACCTCTCCCTACCGCTGGGGAGGCAAGTCCGACATAGACCTGGCTGTGGATGAGAACGGGCTCTGGGTAATCTATGCAACAGAACAAAACAATGGCAAAATAGTCATTAGCCAGTTGAACCCTTACACATTAAGGATCGAAGGGACGTGGGATACTGCCTATGACAAGAGGTCAGCTTCTAATGCCTTCATGATCTGTGGGATTTTATATGTGGTGAAGTCTGTGTATGAGGATGATGACAATGAAGCCACAGGGAATAAAATAGACTACATATATAACACTGACCAAAGCAAGGATAGCATGGTGGATGTGCCCTTTCCAAACTCCTACCAGTACATTGCTGCTGTGGATTATAATCCCCGGGACAACCTCCTGTATGTATGGAACAACTATCACGTTGTAAAATACTCCCTGGATTTTGGCCCACTGGACAGCAGAGCAGGTAAGGGGGTTTAATACCAAACCAAAAATATCTCTTTTTTTTTTTTTTCTTGTATATTTTCTGTGTTAAAGAGAAGTACCCTCCTGTCTTACTGATCTGCCTGAGTTTCTGCAAATTAAGCCCCACCACCACCTATGATAGATATTAAGACATTAATAAATACAAAATTTTTTTTTTTGTCTTCGTTGAAATTAAGATGACAAAGGAGTATCTACACATAAGTAGCCTGAAATAGTTTCTAAATTCCTGTGCTCTTATTTGTGGGGGTAGCAGTCCTTTCTCCTTAATTGAATTTTCTTTCGTACCTCATCAGATCATTTTCTCTTCTGCAGGAATGTTTACAAAACAAAGTGTGGAAGATGTTGTTGTTGCAAACAGCTGGAGGAGAAATGCCTGCTAGTTTAAATTACTTTGTTTCATTAAGCTGGGGCAGTTTTGTCTTTTTAGAGAAGCTGAGACTAATTGAGTGTGTGAGTATGCACCCACAAGTGTGTGTGTAGAGTCAGGAAAAGGATCAACAAAACCCTCTAAATTCTTGGTTTATTTTTTGTAAAGTTTCTCTTTCTTTTTTTATAGCATTTCATGACTTACTATACTTCATCTTGGAGGATATCTCTGGCCTCCAGAGGTTTCCCAGCTTTTCCACCTTTTTCTGGTTAGAAATTGTGCTGGTAGTTACTTAGGTATATTTCCTTACATTTATCAGCTCCATCATGTCTTTTCAATTACAAAATTGCCACTTTATTAGTAACAAGACTAATCCTACACTGTGGTCAGGCTTGTATGATATTGCAAAAATTTCCAGACAGCATTTGCTTAGTCGTTTTAAATGGTTGTTACTGTACTGAAATAGTCATAGTATCAGGTAGTTCTTGTGGTGGACTGTGTACTTTAAAAGGCTGAAAAAGTAAGAGAAAAGGCAGAATTAATATTATTTGGACAGTAAAGTATTCAACTCATAACATGGCTTTTTCCTAAAAGTTCTTTTTGTAACTAAGAAACTTGAAAATGGGTGAGTGGATTCAGGGCTTTAGATTGAAAAAGAGAAGTGAAAGGGTTTCTGTTGCTGAGACTTTCTTTTCCTGTGTGCAGTCTATTACCCATATAAAATGAAAATGGATCAAGAGATGCTGAAAGAAATGGTGGGTGTGAAAATCTGGGGAGGGTTGGAATAAAAGTAGTAAACTAGTAGTGGAATTGTGATTTTTTTGCAAAAATGCAAGGAAGGAGAAAAGAAAATCTTGAAGAAGCAGATGAACAAGAACTGAGTGACTGTTAAGGAGTAGAGGTATTTTCAATGATGTTGACCTCTGCAAGATCTCAGATGAGTAGAAAATGAAGTAATACTTCTCATTCTTCCAACTTAATGATGAGCATGTACTTTCTGGGTGGTGGAATGAAGCAGAGCAATTTATGAACTATTGGCTATCCCCAAGGAGAGAAAATCAATTGCATCCCCTCTATTTTACAGTTTCTCTCCTTTTTAGTGAATTATTTCCAGGTATTATGAAGGACTCTTTGCTGGCGCTTTTTCATGTGGTGACTGTTGTCAGTAATAGCATCTTTAATACAAAAAAAAAAAAAAAAAAGCTTTAATCTCAGAAAAATCTTTAAATGGGAAAAAATCCTATTAAAAAAGGAATTTGTTCTCCTTTTTTTCACAGTGTAAGATGGTGAGATGGGAGACCAGGTGAAAAACTTTCAGGGTGCTGAAAGTCTGTGAGGTGCAGACACTCTGGTTTGCAGGCCCTTTAATTTCACTCTGGTTTATATGAGAATTTAGAATACCTCAGTGCCTCAGACAGAAAGCTGAAGCAGTTCTTAGCTTTGAATGGTGGGCATGAGAGAGTTAATCTGGTGTCAGGGAATCTGGTGAGCCTTCTCTGACATTCCCTGTGTGCAAATTTTGTACAAAGCTTTGTAATATGGACAAAAGGCTGAATTTTACATGCGGTTCTCTTCTCTGAAAATTGTCGGGATTTCCTTTCTGGCAAAAATGCATAAGAATCCCATTTCCTCACTATTCTGTAAGTTTAGAGGACTTTTGAGAGGTCTGCTCTGACAGCAACTGAATTTATTGATGAGAAAACTTGAATGGGCCAAGAGATTTCAAAGACAAGAAAAAAAACTTCTCTAAGGGAGTTTACTGCTCTATTACCCTCATAGCCTGATTAGTGGGAACAATTATTTATGAATCTGTGAAACAGAAGCACTGATTTTGAACTGAACAGGTGAGCAAATAATTGCTTGACATCAGGCTTTTTTGCAGCGAGGAGCCAGGAGACCAGGTCTGCATGATGCTTTCTCCTCCAAGTTCAGTGCATCCCATTTTCTGGTTAGCACCAAAAGTCATGCTGCATTGCTTTACATGTAACACTAAATATCTGGTTGGCTTAAACCCAGCTTCTCCACCAAAGAGCAGGAACAGGAGCTGACACAATCTTGGGAAAGCAGCATAGTCCCAGGGTATTTTTATTTGTTTTTTTCGATATTTATTTTTTACACAGTGGATTGCACATATGTGTTTCTCATCTCTTCAAAAATCACCAGTGTTTCTCTGTATTGAGCCATGTTCAATGCAGACATTTTCAATGGTGTTACAATTTGAGTAGCAAAATTTGTAAACAATATCAGCTTAATTAGGAAATAAAAAAAGGATAGTAAAATTGATGGGTTGAACATATGGGTTGTTAAAAAACAATTAAGGGTGAAGTTTTAGAAGAGCTCTTAAAACCAAAAATTGATCATAACAAGAAAAGTGAAATATTTAACTACTTAAATAGCCAGAAGTCATTTGTATCGTGCATTTCAGGGATAACTAAAATAAAATACAGGTTCTGGGGATTCCAGTTCACTTAGAATCAAGCATTTTTAGTCTTTTCCCAAACTATTCAGAGAAAATGGGAGTAGGCAGAAGTTGCTGAATATATAGGAAAGGCAGAGATCACATCCTCTTGCTGTTCACAATGTCTAAACATGCCTATTTTCTGTGATTTTTAATTAAAGATCTTTGCATGTAGGTTTGGAACATATTTGAGATCTTCACTGTTGCAGAGTGTCTCTCACCTACTGTTTAAAAAATGGGCTTTTACTCCTCAGAGTGAGTGAGTGTCAAATCCTGGAGTTTCTGTGCTCAACTTCTGCACTTCCTGAAGTTACCAGGGAAAACAAAATGTTTGAAGTGCTAAAAGCTGAGTTTAGCTGCTCTAGAAGCAATTCAAGGCTCTTGATGGGATTAAACCCAACTGTTCAATTTTCTCAGAAATTAGAAAAGCTGCATTTTAAGGTTTTACCCTACTCTTTTTTTTTTCCTTTTGTCTGGGTTTGTTTTTCATTTATCCCAAAAGTGGTTTTGAAAGCAAACACTGCTCAGGGCCTGCAAGTCCCAAGAAACCTATCATTATTGTCTGCCCTCAAGAAGTGAACTTGAAGATACCAAAAGCCTTTGAAGTGTATTTTCTTTGAGCTGTTTGGCCTTAAAATGTGCTTTTTGGAGGATGCTTCTTCATAAATGCTCCTGAGTTTTGGCTTATTTCATTTTAGCTTCTATTGAATTTTCTAATTGGAAATGTTAGTAAGGGTAGCTCTGCATCTCTTCTCATTCTTCAAGAAGTTAAACCCAGAAGAGTGTCCAGTTTGTTTGGTTTTTTTTTGGTTTTTTTTTTTTTTTATGTGTTCTTCTAGACATATGGGGAGAGGGAAACAGAAAGCTGTATTGACAGGGTGAAAATTTTCTGCAGCCTAATCAGTTGATATTCACCAGAGTTACCTGTTTTAATCATCACTCACTTATGACACATTCTGTGCAAATAAACTCAAGAAAATATCAACAAACCTTCCTCTCCAAAAAGGTGAAATGCTCCCATCCTGCTTCCTGGTGCTGTGCTGCATACAAACGTGCGTCTCCCTGTGCCTCAGCACCTCCCTGAGCAGGCACACCACCAGCCAGGGGTTCCTGGGCATCACAGACACCAGAAGTTCTATCTTTTAAATGTATGAAGTGCCCCAGTGCTGGCAGCTTTTGCCAGGGCTCGGGATGTGCTGACAGAGCATTTGGGTGCTTAGGTGGGGACTGGAGCCTGTCCCACAGTAGAGAAGTCCAAGGAAGAACTTGAACCAAGTTAAGGATCCCTTTATGCATATTTTGGCCTTGGATGTCCTGGCAGCCACTCCCAGTGACATGGGAAACCCAGACCCGCTGTTTTCGAGAAGGTGTTTTAAATTATGTCCAGAAGACCCAAGCATTACCATATAGGCTGTTTCATGGATGTATGAAGTTAATAAATAAATATGCCCAGTACATAAGGAAGAGAATGATATGATATGATATCTAGGACTTCTAGTACAGCCTAAATGTGCTTAAGTGGGTTCCACACATTTCATATTAGCACTGCGGACTGCCATTCTAGTAATCAAATGTGATGCAGAGATTGCATCGATACCTGTGATATTTTAAGAAGCTCAGAGGGTGCATGTCAAACTTTTATCTTCCACATTTTGCCAAGTACTGTGGGATCTCTTGATGTGTGATTGCAAGAATTTTGTTCAGTCGGAATGTTTGGGTTGTTTTGTGTTTTTTCTTCCTGAAGCAGTTTCACAATGCAGATAAGGTGAACCCTCTGTCCTATAATATGCTAATTAAGTTCATTTGTGTCCTGGGTAAAAGATGTGGCAGTATGGTGATGAATAAGGACTTTAAACACATATGACACTTCGTTAAAATGTAATTTTCACATCATAAATCTGAGGCCTTGCCTTTGACAGTTTAGTAATGTGGGTAGCGGGCAGAGGAACCTGAACGTTTCCAAGCTGCCACGTGCTCATGTGTAGCTGGGAGCTGCTTCCTGTGCTGCTCGCCTCCGATGCCCAACTTCCTTGCACAGGAACACATCAAAAGGGCTACGGAATCTTAAATCCCACTTGTGCACAGGATATGAATTGCTATTGTTTCAAGAACCCGTTGTGATAAGCCATGTCTGCTATCTCCGAAGTGGAATCCGGGCTGCATTTTAAAAGGCCACTGAGCCTTTCTGATGAGCAGCTTCTCCTGGTGGACAAAGGCCATTTTTAGGGGGCTGCCGAGTGTTAATTGCTGCCTCTCCTATGTTTTTGCTTTCCAGTTGCTTTCCTCCCATTTAGGAACATCCCCGACTCTCTCACTTCTGTTCCTCCTCATTGCTTACAGTGACAGCTGCTGGTTGCACAGTGTTGCTGGAGGTTTTCAGAGAGATAAGCTCTTGCTTATAGGAGCTTCTGCTAAATGTGTAATGTGACTGGAGCCCTGGTTTTTATCCACCAATATTTGCCTACATATTCATGTTCCATTTATTCAATAAATATTTCAGTCCTTTTTTGCTTAGACAAAAAGGGATGTCTAAGTTTGGAGCTGAAAAAAGCAGAACATCTTTTACAACGAAGCAGGCCTTTCAGCCTGCATTTGTTGGGCAGACAGTACCATAAGCTCAGAGGGACAGGACAGTATTGCATTTGTATCCCAATTTGAGGCCTGGTCTTTCTCTTAATTTTTATCCTGTTTTAAATTTGCCCTCTTTGTAAAGCAGTGTTTGAGTAAAAAATGGTAAAAAGGCATCATACCATTGTAGACTTTTCTGAAATTAGGGCTTTCTGCTTTCTGCCTGGAAAGCTGGAGTTTGAGCTCTTTTGTTTATGTTCTCACAAAAAAAAACCTTAAAAAGTGCAAGATTCCTCAGCTTCAAAATTCTCCCTTTGCAGAGCATATCATAAATATTAATAGTATTTGGTTCGCACAGCAGGAGGAACTTCAGTGTCTCTCCAGTACCAATAAATATGCGGTTGCTCCCTTTTCCTAAATAAAACTATCATGGAACAGCAGATAACTTTACCAGAGTTGGATCAGCTTTCCACAGTTCACTGCTTCTGCTCTGAGGCGGTTCTTTGAGGCAGCCTGAGAAAATGGTACAGCAGACCTAACCCAACCATGAGCTTAGACTGGGCTACTGCTGTATCCTCTTTGGAGGTCCATTGTTACCATTGCCTACATCCATGGGCTTGGGGTTCTGTTCCCATGGGAGTGCTTGGGGACTGGGCTGGTGGGCAGCCAGGATGGTTGAAGTAGGGGAAGGGCAGGAAGAGACAAAATGATTAAGCTTAACTTCACTTTTAAACTTGAAAACAAAAGGAGGCCTGAGGCTTCGGCACTTCATAATCCTGTCAAACACCGTGAGGGGGAAAGGCCCTTGCCAAGAACGTGTCTGAAAAGCTGAGACAGCTGTTTCTGGCAGCAAGCATGGGATCAGATTAGGGGGGTGATTGCATAAGGAAAAAAGCATTAACTGCCAATGAAGGATAGTGGCTTTTCCTCTTCTGCAGCAAGCTCTTCAACATGAGGAATCAACCTGAGTAGTGAATAATTGTTGTTTCATTGAGTTTGAGACCACCTAGTCATGCCAGCATCAGCTGTGGTTTATCAGTCTGGTGCAAGTCCTTTGCACCAAACCCAGCCGTGAATGTGCCAGCACTTGGGGTTAGAGATGTTTGCCAGCAGCAGGGAGCAAGAGGTGACCCGTAGCAAATGTTCAAGGCTACTTTTTGCAGGAGAAAGGGACTGCATTGTGTACTAGAGACAGCCTTTGGGTGCTGGGTTTTTAAAAAAGGTTTTAGTGATTAGTTCATCATTTTTCCCTTGGCTGGTGGATTTAGCTGAGTTGTGTGCAGTGAATGAGGGTGTGTACAGGCTTGGGGGTTTAGCCCAACAGGAGACTCCTGGATGTTCTATTTTTGAGCTGTTGCCTCTGTCAACTCCTTTCCTCCCAGCCCAAAACAAGATTATAATCTGTCAGGCTTTTTCTCAAGGTATTACCCTCTCAGTTTAGGGGGTTTTTGTGCACCTCAAGGCCCTGTGTGGTGAAAACACCTTCTGTACCTTGTGGTTCTGCTGTGGCCTGGCTGCAAAGCCACTAGCCTGGTCTGGGACATGGTTATCCTGGATGTGTTTTTCTTTCTACTGCATTTTTGAAATGAGCAGCCTTTATTCCTGTTCCCCACTGAAATACCTCCACCACAGTAGCTCGCGAGTCTGGATTGCTCTCCTCCCTTGTCTGCCACTGATTGTGTTTGTTCTGGAAATGACTAGTGTAATATTTTTAGCAACACTTATTAAGACTCGACTCCTAAAGTCTAGTTCAGTGTTGCTAATTAACTTCTTCGATGCCACCAGCACTCTGCAGTGCTGCTATGCCAGGTTTTCTTTCTTTTTTTTTTTCTTTTAACTGAGAAAGCAGATATGGATGCCTTGCCATGTTCTGCTTTAGAGTCAAAGCTAGCAGAGGAGGCATTGGATGCCCTTCTTTCTGCCTTCATACTCATGTTAAAGAGGAGTAAGAAGCTCTGTTAAGAGTAAGCAATAAAATTATTGAACCTTTAAGGGGTTTACAGAGTCTTCTCTTGACTTCAGGCAGTTGTGGTGATGTCCTTAGCAGGTCCCCATCCTTCAGAAGTCAACTTTCCAGACGTTTATCACTGCTGATAAAAAGTACCCAAGGCATGTATGAGGAATGGAAGGGTCAACATTATCCTCAGAAATCCAGCTGAGCTCCCACAGTAGGGTTGGATTGGATCGGTTACTGAGAGGAAGGGAATTTAGGTTGAAGGGGCAAAAAGAATCTTCGGAGCTTATTTGAAGAGGTCCACATTCAGGGAGAAATGGAAGCAGCCACGAAGGGCTGTGAAATGCTCTGAAGGGGGAACACAGATTCTGGAAAGAAAGAGTCAGTAAGCACTTTGAAACACTCGGTCTCAAAGTGCATTTTGCTGTTAGTAACTACTCTAAATCAAGGGAGTTGAGTTGTGAAAAAATGAAGAAGTGTCCCATTTCTTTCAGGTGAGTCCATCTGGTGTACAAAAGTAAAGGTTGATATAATGCAAAATTTCTGGGACAAAATCCTAGAAGAATTTCAGCTCAGCTTTTATTCAGATAAGTCCTCTGAAGTTGGTGGGAGTTTGGGCTAGAGGCTTCAGGAGTGAGTCTGCCGTGGATTGCTGTTTGCCCTGGAAGGAATTGCATTTTGCCAGTGGGAGGTTTTTTGACCTCCTGATTTGTGTCTGAAGCATCCAAAGAGAAGATATAAATTGTAACCTGGAACAGATAGTGAATATTCATACGAATTTGAGTTGCAATGTCTGCATTACATTTTTATGTTGAAAAGGTTGGTTTTTTAAGGGTGTACTCATGATTGGAGGGCAAAGCGGGCAATAAAGGCTTAGGTGAATGAGATGAGTCCAAGAAAACAATGTCATGATTGTTCACTGTAATGGGATTTCTTCACTGTAAATAGGATTTTGCTTGATTAAAATGTGCTGAGAGGAAACAGGACTTAAGGCAAGTTTCACTGAAATACAGGATTCAGTTTGAAAAGACTGGCACTGAAGAGGCAAACTGGCTGTTTCATGTTACGTAGCTCCTCGGGTCTGTTTTTACAAAGTACCACCTGCCTGAGACTCAAAAGGGAGGGGGGAAAAGAAGAAACATCAGAGCTAAAAAATATAGGAGTTATACACTGGTCATGACAGAAGATGGGAAAATCAGCTGCCTTTATACCGGTTTGAGCTGGCTTACTGGAGTGCCATTCATGCTGCCCTCAAATAGCTGGAATGAATTAACACAACTACTGGAGAGATGAGGCTTTAGGCAGCTCTGCAGTTCTTTTTCATCGGTTGATGTTTGGGACAGAGAAAGGGGAAGGGCTGTCTATGCTGCAGGCAGAGAGAAGAAGTAAAGGCAACATCAAGTATAGTACATGCCAGCAGAGATGAAGTCCTTGCCCCACTCCTAAGATCTTTCCAACCTACCATGTGAAGAAAAGCTTTTGTGAGCCCCCAGGTACTGGCTTTCAGTTGCCTGTCTGTGTTAAATTATTCCCTCTAACCAAGGCATCCATGGAGGATGCTGTGGCTCACTAAGGTCGATCAGCCTGGATTCATGTGATGCTTTGCACTCTTGTACTGCCAAATTAAGCAAATGCCTGGTGATGTTAATGTGAACCTGAGAAGGAGGGAAGTACTGAGGGAAGGCTGAATGAGAAGAAGAAGATAAAAGGGAAATGTTTCCTTTTTTTCTTCTTTTTTTTTTTTTAGAAGGAGAGATAATCAAATCTATTCACTCAATGGAAGCATATTGGGTACATTGGAGAGATTAACAGCAGTGAATATTTCTAGCCTTGTCCTCCTAAGTGCTTGCTTTTCTCACGGGACAGTAACTGCCAAGTATTTTCTTGGTGCAGTATTGAGTGTGTTACAAGTCATTCATGAGAAATATCCTTGGAATGACTGGAACAGATTTTATTGATGAAAGCGTTGTGCTCTTCTCCACGGCAAGTATCAAGCTGAGTGAAGAATGCCAGCACCCCAAAAACCAAGCCAAGGTGGAGAGTGCTCTGGCAAGTTTCTGGTTGATTTGTATAGTTTAAGGTGAACATTCATCCAGCATTCTGTTGGGAGAGGTGCCTGTGGCTGGTGCCTTGCTTGTAAATGTAAGATCTCTTAATGGGTAAATAAAGCCTCCTCCTGAGCTCGGTGGGGAGTAAGTGAAGCTTTTGGGTAGCCTAAAACTGCATGGTCAGAACACAGTGTTGTGTAAGGTTTCTGTAATGTGTTTTTTTCATATAAATGAGTTCAAATTGACTCTGGTATGAGGAGTGGAACAGAGAATTAAATTAGATTAATAGATTTTTTAAGACCAGAAGGGACCATTAGCTCATTTAGTCTGACCTCTGTAATGCATTCGATTGGATTTCATCTGCTTCCTCTTCTGCTGAGCCTAATGACTTGACTTTAACTGAAGTGTACCTTCCAGAAAGGCACCCAGACAATCAGTGCCTCACTTCAGCCAGTGCTTTTCTTGGTTGGATAGTCTCTCCCTCAGTTAAGAGGTAAAATAACATTTGTGTTACAAATATTTTGATTGTGCCTATCTGCATCATACATAAAAAAGTAAAGATGTGTTTCTTGAGTTGTACTCTTTGGACCTTGCTCAGACAGTGCTCTGGGGTTGCCTTCTGTGGGAGTTACTGGTAGGTCTGATTTTTTAATTTTATTTAATTTTTTTTTTAAGATCTGAGAAACTTGTTACTGCAGTGGGAAATTCCTCAATAGACCAAGAAAGCAAACAATTCACTAGCAATGGGAAAATAGCTTTTTGGGCACTAGAATCAAGAAAGCCTTACACTTTCAGATGTGTACTTTATGATGAGTGGCACTAAACATGTGTGTAAACTCTGCTTTCTAAGTAAAAGAAAGTGCTAGTCTGCAGAGCTTGCATACTGCTCTCTTAATGCCACTTCCATTTTTATTTGAACCAGAGTGCTAGAGAGTGACATTTAAACCTTGGAGTTTGTCATCAAGTCCTAATTTTCTTCTTGATGAGAAATGAGAACATTTGTCCCTGCGAAAGGGCAAAAAAAACTTGTTCCAGCAGTTTTTGCATAAGGTATTGAATGATTTAATTCCAAATGGGTGTTCTGATTGTTGGCTTCTTTTTTTTCCTCCCTTTTGTTTCCCATACTCTTTTTAAAGGAGTGTACTGGGTAAAAAAAAGATGATGATGCAAGGAAATGAACTGTAGGGGATGCAAAAAGTATTTGGTTAATTCATTAATTGTATTAACAGTCTTGTTACACTAGCTTTTCATGGCAAAATATACTGGCAAGTTCTGGTGGAAAGAGGTTGTCATTTTCTTAATATGCAAACGTAAATGTCCTGCCCTCATAAGTGCCTTAATTCAAATAGAATTTTTTTTTCCCTTCAAACACCATGTTTTGCGGTATTTTAGATAAACTTCACCTTCAGGCATTTCTTTATGGTTAGTAACCACCTGAGAGAGGGTTTGTCAAGGCTGTGGCTTCTATAGATAGAGCAGTGTGGGAGTTGATGTGTTTCTCCCTCTTTTCATTGGCGAGAGGAACCTTAAAACAGGCATGTATCAAGGAAGGCTAGGAAAGTGCTCTCTTCCTTCCCCTTTACAGCAGAATTTGTGACCAAAATGGTCCTGTGCATGTTTAGAAGTCATTGCCACAATGTTCTTGGCAGAGTATGCAGCAGCTGTAACCAAAGAAAAATGATTGGAATTAGCCAAAATGACTCCAAAATCTCTTTGGGGCCAGCTGGTACAAGGTAGTGCCAGTGGGAGTTTTGGGTTGTGGGTTTCCATGCAACCTGATTTGCACACTGAATGGGGGAAGCATCACCTTGCTGAACCATGGCCCCTAAGTGTTTCATTAAATCTCCTCCTCGTGATGTCTTCTAGGCTGAGGGGAAATGATGTGAAAAGTTTCCTTCTACAGCTGGTTAACACTTAGCAGTGAGGAATGTCTTTTCTTCAGGGAGTAAATCCAGAGGTGCAAAAGCAGGTCCTCTCCAGATGAAGCTTTTGTTAGTGTCCTCTTCCTACTCTGATTTTAAAGCTGTTTTTAATATGCCAAAGGGATAATCATTAAAAATATGACATGCATCAGTGCTTTTCTCTAATTCATCTTCCCTGGAAACCTTTGGACCCTTTTCTGATGGGAATGTGTAAGGGAAGATGACATGAAGGGAAGAGAAGAGCTAAGGCAGCCTTTTCTTTCCGCTTGGAATCCACAGAAAACAAACTAATATTTTTGCCTGAAATTAGAGAAAAGGAGAGGTTGTCAAGTTTTATGAAATCCTTTAACTTGCAAGGCAGAGACTCTGTCCAGTTACTAAAGGTGATAATTCCCATAGCTGGCATGACTCATTGAAAAGACATCTTTGAACCATTTAGTAAAAGTTTTTAGAAAGTTTAGAAACGTGTAAGAAAGTCCTTTGGATGCTTCCTGACATAATATTGATGTTATCTTGTCCCCTCAGTGTATTTAATAAGCTTCAGTTGTTGATTATAGAAATGTTTTACCTATGCTGGGCTTGTCACTCTCCTACTGCAAGAGATTGATTATTGATTTTTTTAAATTATTTTTTTTTATTATTGCATAATCAACAATAAAACTAAGTAATGTTCTATTCCCAGCTGAGTCTCCCAAGGAATGCAACTGTTTCTCATTATAAAGGGGGGGAAAAAGTAATTAAATTTTGATTATTTTTCCCTTTTGCCCAAATATCTTCACACAGTGCAAATTAAATAAAATTATTTAACCATGACAAGCACTTCTGCCAATTAATCCCTGAGAAGTGAAGCTGGAAAATGTATGCCACACACAAGCAGGCAGTTACACACAGATGCCTGCAAAGAAGAAACCCAAAGGAGTCTAAGACAAGCATGAGTTAATCAGCCCAACAGAGCTGTGAATGGGAGTTAAAGTGATAGTGATGTTCCTACTAAAGCTGATATGAGCTCTTTGCAGATTTTTTTCTTTTTTTTTTTTCCTCTTCCTGATACTCTGAAGAATCTTTTTTTCCTTCTGGCTTAATTGCTAGAGATTAATTGAAGTTCAAGAGCTCAGTATTTCTGGTAGCCTTTATACCGAAATTTAAGATGGGTAATTTAACTTTGAATTGATTTTTTTTTCTCTTCAATTTGAGCTTCTAGTATCTGTATTTTTTTATCTTGGGAACACTTGGGTTTCCTGAATTACAGGCAAGCTTACCAAGAGATATTCATTAGACAAATGTGTTTATTAACAACATAAAAATTGTTGTACTGGATTTTTATGTACCTGATTTCATTACCTATTGAAAAACACTGGTGCTTTTTGCATGCACAGTGCTTCAAGGTCAAGGTTAGCCTTGTTTCTGAATTTTAGCAGATTAAAAACCTTACTTGAAGTCAGTGGCCATGTCCCCAGGAAGCAACTTTTCCCCAGAAAAACCTTGCCTCACTTCTATGGGGAGTTTCTGTGTCATCTGGAGGGTCTGTGAGATGGTTGCTGACTCGGTAAATGCCATGCCTCCATCTCTGAGATGTTTATTTAGCCTTATTTGCTATTAATCTTCCTGTATCTGAAATCAAACATTGAGTGCAGAATTGTCTGAAGCTCCTGCTGCAGGGAGTGCTGTTGACAGTAGTGCTGTGCACACTTTAGATGTATATACAGATAGATACTTGTATGTTGATTAGATGGATGTGAAAAATGGGATTTTCACGCTAAATATACATTTGTTCTCACAGAATACAGGGACAGAGGAGGGTTTTTTTCTCCTTGGATGAAGCTGTCCCAAGCAATTCACATGTTCTGACAGCTACAAACATTTGATAGGCTTCCCTTTCTCAGACATCAAGATATTATGCAGACCTGATTAATTTGATTTTGCACATCACTCCAAATGCAATATAGGGAATTGATATATTTCTATCCCTTTATCTATTTTCTGTCTGATAAGATCCTCTTGTCTAGGCGAGACTGCTTGGGCTTTGGCAGAGCAGTGAAGGTCCTTGGCCCTGACAGACAGCATCAGCTGGCCAATACCAAGCTTAGCAGGAGAGGAAAAATGACCTAGACCAGACCAAAGTGGGGCAGCAGGATTGTGAGGGAATGGAGAGGTTCCTGAATAAGGCAAATTTCCTGTAGTTTTTAGTGAAGCAAAGACTCAGTTCTAACTCTGACAAAGACTATCTGGATTTGTTGGGCAGTAGTTTCCAGCCTCTGATGTTTCCATGTACAGACACTTTTTGAAGAGGAAAGAACATCAGCCTGATGGAAATTCAGAGACATTTTTGCAGGCTGGAGAGGAGTCACCTAGGTGGCAAATAGAATGGCAAATACTTGGGACACTGCTGCTCTCAGCCTCCTCCCTCTGCATTAAGGTTGAAGGTTTTATATACCACCCCAGGGATTACACATAGAAAACTGTACATTTAAACATAGAGCATTTTAGTATTACCCAAGGAAAAAGAAAAACAAAACAAAACTAGTTCTTTAAAAATGAATGGTTTGAGGGCCCTTGAGTCAATATTGTTTGAAAGTCACAGTCCTTTATAAATTTCAGCCTTTTCTTCCAGGTCACAGTAGAAATAGATCCTTGCACATCATAATTTCCTTTGGTGAGCAGGTTTTTCTGACCTGTTTTTTTTTCTCTGGTATGAAGTGACATTATGATCCCTCAGCCTTTCCAGAACAATGTGCTGTTGACTGGAGCCTTGTATTCTCAACTCATTGCATTTTTAGACAGAGCAGGGAAACTGTGGGTCATCTACCTAGAGGGGATGTAACAAGGAATATTCCCCGCCTTTCTAGCTATCCTTATAGCTATATCATAACTGTTTCATACTCTTTCCTTGCCCACAGCTCATAACTTTCATGTGCAGGTGGTAAATTTTGGAAAGACTAGGCTGTGCTTGCTGAACTGACCAGGGAGAGCCTTAAGTTTGCTGACCACTGAGTAATAAGATGAATCACACATCCTGCATTTTGCCTTGGGAGAAAAAGGAGCAAGCATGCCAAGCAAATTACCGGGTGATTTACTTCTTTGCAATTCTGGGAGGGAATCTTTATCTTCATAAATCTCACGTTAGGATACGTTTTGTAACTATGCCCAGTGGTGATATATTTGTCTGTATAAAAATCAGCGCCTTAACTGTGCATAGGGAGCAGACCTCTGTGCTTCACCCCAGCTGCGTTTGGTGTCCACAGTTAACTGGGATTGTCTGGTGTTTATTTATCTGCTGAGATGAAGCTCTGTGTTTCATCTGCATTGCTAGATGCACGGGCTGAGATTCAGCTTCTGGCTGGAATGGACGGGTTGGCATTTAGCAGGGAGTTCATCACGTGCCAGGTTTTCTGATGGTTGGGTGCATTGCACTAACAACAAGCCAGCAAGGGGAGCTGAAATATGCAAGAAAATATCAAATGCCAGGAGTAGAGGGATGACAGAGAGAGGTGGCCAGTGGAGTAAACTGTCAGTGTGGCCTTTTTTTGTGAGAGCTAAGCACAAAAAGACTTTGGTTAAAAATCACCCCTGGTGCTTTTCCAGGGTATCTCTCTGAATAACAGGAATGGATCCAGGCCCTGCATCTTCTTGAGCTGGGCTGAATTTCTTTCTGCATTTTCTGCCATTCTAAGAGCTTGCTTTTCCACTTCATATTGGGTGGGGTCTTTCTCCTCCAACCACAGTCTCATTGGAGTGCTTGGGTGCTCACTGTTATCCAGTCATCTAAGTCATCTTCAGACAGTCGTGATATTTTCTCATTTCATTGCACCCCACAGTAAGGTTATCACCTGCTTTGTTCTGTGCATGTTAGTGCTGCATTCATAGTACTTTAAGTTGAATTCTGGACCTTTGGTCTGAAACTAGATGTGGACCAGAGCGTAAAGGGTTTTTCTGATATCAAAGTTTGTCTACACAATCACTGTCAGCAGCCTGTCCTTTGGTTATACATACTGATCAGTCCTAGTGTTTCCAATGAATTAATTTGTCTCTGACAATTTTCTTAGCTAGAATTTGAGCAGCAGGACTGCTGACCTAAAATGAGCCTAAGTTCTTCATCTTGGAGACCTCCTATTCAGGGAAATTTTGGTAGATGATCATTGACTTGGGGAGACCATAACAGAATTGCCAAGTTCTCCTTTGTCCTGTGCCCACTGAAAATGGAAGATGCATCAGTTCACTGAAGAATCTTATTTTAGTTCAGAAAAATGTCTGAATGGGCTAAACTTTATAAGCAGGGTTGAAGACCCTTGCCAGCTTCTGGTGGTCCAAGGGTAATGCTCTGCTTGGCTACCTTTTTGCCCAGCTGTCCCTAGTAAAAAAGTCCACCAATAGCTTGAGAAAGGAATCTTATAAAGAAGATGGGTGCTGCAAATCCCTGTGTTGCATTAGAAATCACTGTAAAGTGTCATTTTTTTCCTCCCTGCACCATGGCTTCTTCCCAGCCGAATGCAGTTCATTGCTATTTATATCCCAGTCCTGTATGAGGCTGGAGAGGGCTGCCTCTGCAGCTCACATGGAAAGGTGCTGCCCTACTGAAGGCAGCAAAGTTGCAGCCATTTGCACCACCAAAGGAATTGGTCTTTTTTCTTGTCATCTCTGCAGCCAGAGGGCATCCTGCTCCTTGCTTGCTTAATTGCCAGTTTAATCAAAACCTGACACGCTCTTTCAAATATGATTTCTCCCACTGAACACCTCAAGCTGTCTCAGCTGTGTGTGTGTGTGTGTCCTGTGCACACCACGAGCAGCTGAAATGTCTGGCTGTGGTTCAGGGTGCTGTGGATCTGAGCACACTCCAGCTGCCCAGGTGCTGTGGCTGTGGAGTGATGTTCCCATGCACAGCTCGTCACCAACCTCCTCGAGAGGCTATCCCAGCATAGCTGCTAGGACAGAGCACATGAGTGCTCATCTGCTCCACTGCCAAGTCCAACAGCCTGACTTTGTTACCACATCACTGGGAGTTTGGGCTTCTGGGACTGTGTTCTGCTGTCATTTCCTAAATGCCCTCCAGAATATGCGAATTTTCACAAAGACAGCTCTACCATTTGCCCTCTGAAGTTAAACATCAGGGCTGTCAGCACTGGTGGCTGTGTTGCTGAGCTCAGGGATGGGTTCTCCAGAATCTCCTCTGTGGTCACAGGATTTTCAGTTCTGTTTAAAAGTATAAAAGTCATCTTGCATTTTTTAGTGGAAAGAGAAGAAGACTTCGAGGCACAGCAGAGAAAAGCCTAAATCTGTTAATATTTATTATTTTTTTGTGAGTTTTATTTTCCTTTGGCTTAAAAGCCCTAGGATGTAATCTCAGAATTTGGGGGTGCTGCTCCTGACTTGTACATGCTTGAGATTGAACATGAAATGTCTTCCCAGCACTGACTTTTGAGGAATGTCATTCCAAACACCTGAAAAATGAGGCTTTTTCATAGGTTGTTTTTTCCTTAGTTTTCCTGGGTGCTCTAAGCTTGTTCCAGTCATTTGTAACCTCTGTAATCAGCTTGGCCGGGGTACCTGGGGACAACCTGCAGCCCTGCTCATCCATAGTATAAAGCAGAGAGTGTGGGTATTTGCCCTCAATCCACAGCATAGATACTTTGTTGCCCTCCACTTTTTCTTTCTTCTTTTGTTCCCACACCTTAATAAAAATCTTCCAGTGTTTTCTAAACCTCTTCTTATCCTGAGCAGAAAGCCACCTTTGTGTCAAGTAACAGGCAGCTTCCAATCTGGCTTCTCATCTTTATGCAACTAATTGGAGATTTTTATCTGGCATCCTGCAAAGGAAAAGCTTTCAGAGGACTTGTTCCCTGACCATAGAGATACAAGATTGGATGCCAGGGTCTCCAACCTGCTGTAAAGGTGTTCTTGTCCTTTTGGTAGATGCATCAGGGTATTGCTCCCTTCCCTCCCCACCCGGGGACCTTTTTCCTGCCTCTATTCCTCCCCTCTGTCCATCTTTGCTCCTGTTTGATTTTCCTGGAAATAACAACAGCATGATTCCTCAAATCCAGTAACTTGAGAAGGAAATCCCATCTCTAATTAGGGCATCCCTGGAGGGAAGAGCACAATGAAATCTTGAACTACTGCACAAAGAAGTCACCTGTTCCAAGGAGCTTTAACACACTTTGAAAGGGCAGACTGGCATAGGGACCAGCACAGCCACCTTCCTCAGTGGTGTTCCCCTCTGTCCATAGGGGATGTGGAAGGGAGTTGAACTTTTGGCTGAGGCTTGCCTAGTATTCAGCTGGCTTGCCTGAGGACTTATGGCTAGATATAGAAAGCTGAATTTCTACTGTTCTGAAGGTGTCACTCCCACGGTGGGGTCCCAAGTATACTTCCACACTGGCAATTTTCTATCTTTATTTCTTCTATTTCTTTTCTTTAAACAGATTATGCTGCATAAGAATCCCTGTGCAGCGAGTGGGCTTGTTTGTATTGCAAGTTACTGAAAGCAAAATATTCTTTTAACTGATACTTGTATATATAGAATTCCTGCTGTAGGGGTCACCAGGCCATTCGACCAATGTTACTTGAAACTATCACGTCAATCAGAGCCAAAATGGTTGATATTACAGAGATTGCATTCAATCCTAAGGTGCCAACCCAGAAATCATACCTCCCTCTGAGTGACCCCAAAGCAACTGAGTGCTATTAGATATAACCCTACAAAAGAAGGATTAAACAGGGTTGCTCTATCCTTTCTCTAATCCAGGTGAAAAAAGCATGTATCCATCCTAGGCTCCTAAACAATGAGGTGGTTATTACTGGGGCTCCGTGTGAAGCTAATTCTGCAGGAGTTTGAATCCCACATAGGTCAGATACCTAATCAGAAATACTGATGTTTTCACTTTCCTGCTTGGGTTTCAAGAGGATGAAGGAAGAGCTTTGTGTCCCTGATAGAGGCCAGGTTGACCAGAGAATTGAAGCTTGAATTTGTCAGTTCTTCAGTCAAGAGATCATTCAAGAAACCTAAATGCAAAGTTAAGAGTTAGCCTGTTACAGGAAGTTTAGCTTGAAGTGGTGGTCAGGACTAGCATATATGAATGTGTAAATCTGTACATTCATTAAAACAACAAAAAGGTTGTAGTCTAAAGGGGGAAAAAAAATACTTCTCTTGCATTGAGATACATTGAGTGATTGTGTTTCAGAGGTGATGGCATGTATGACTAAGGACAATTTGAATTTTGTCTGTTGTAGAGGAAAATACTCTAAAGCTGTCTATTAAATTTATTGCAGCATACTTTACTGCAAAGAACAGGAGCCTAACTCAGAAGGAGCTGAGTTTTCAACAGCGCTGAAACACACTACCTTTTGATGTACTTTACAGACTCTGTGGTCTCATTTTCAGTCATGCTGTATGTTTCCTGTAGTCTTTTGGGGGGTCTGGCAGGCACATCAGAAGTGATGTAGTCTAACGGCTTCTTCCCCCGCACATATGCAGCTAGGTCCTTGGGATCAGGAAATTTGGCAGTGCCTCGGGACCCTTGCCCTAGTGCTGGCAGACAGAGCAATGCCCCAGCAGACCTGTCTGCTGCCCTTGCAGAGGGCAGACATCCAGCATGATTCATACGGGGCGAAGGAGGCTCAGGCGAGAATTAATTTGTATTATTCAAGGAGTACCAATCAGGATCTTATTGTTCTAGGCAGTGTTCAGACTTATAATCAAAACTGTCATCCAAAGGCCTACAGTAACATTATGGGAACTAAGATAAGAATAATCCTGAGACATGCTTGAAGGGCCTTGAGGAATGTAGGCCCCGAATACAGAATATCTGATACTAAAAAATTATATTTGACCTTGTATGAAACATCTGGTCTGTAGATGTTTGCTGTATGAACCTGTGTTCTGTGTACAGTTATTTGGAAGTCCGTGAGCTGGTGCAGTTTCTGACCCATTGCAAATTTCTCATTCCCTGGCCTCTTTCCTTCATGAGGAAAGAAGTAAGTGTAGAATGACAGCATGAGGAAAACAGACAGTAAAGTCTTCTGTGTCATTCCTGACTTTGTGAAGCAATGAAAAGGGACACAGTGAAGTTTATAAAGTCCATAGTTGACTGCACCAGAAGTAAAATTCATAAGCTACAGACTTCAAATCTCTTTGAATCTATAAACCAGCAATTCTACTTTGCAGGTATTTTAATAATAATAAAAATAGTCATTAAAATTGGCCCCATTAAGCATGGGTTTCCTCAGGTAAAGAGGAAAAATAAGCATCACAATGTTTTGACACTTAGTTTAAAAAACTGGAGAAAGGCCCAATAAGCAGCACAGCAGTCACCAAGTTAGAAAGTTGTGTTATATGCAAAGGTGAAAAGAGTACAAAAACTTTGTCTTTGATTGTCTTTGCAGAGCACTTTTGGGCTGCTTGGCTTTGCTTCACCTTAGAGGACTGGGGATTTCTGGAGTTCCCAACCAAGGTTATAGAAAGATATGCTCTTTCACTGACTGTGACAGGAGCATGCCTAATCTTTGCTATAAAGTGGTAAGAGTGCTCTCAGGATTTGGCCATCAGACATTGTATTCAGAATTGTCACCGATGCAGAAAGGTTGCAGATATAGTCACAGCTAGGGGGACAAGGTTTGAAAATGCTTCGATTTCATTTTCTTTGGGCAGAGGAAGGGGAAGATGATTCCTAATGATTATTTTAAAAAAATCCAACAAGGCTTTCTTCAGATGGCTGATCCAGCAGCTTGCCTCTTGTTGGCATTGGAGATAAACTCAGGCCTATAAGCTCAACTTCCTATGCTGTTTGTGTCTGCACCCAAACTGTATTGGCTGTGTCCTCGGTGGCAGTCAGAAAGTCCATATGTGGTTGCTATATGTGAATTAGGGAAACTCTTGTGTTTAGATCCTGTATCCATGTGCAGTGGGATAATGCAAGAGACGTCTGAGACCTTCCTCTTCCTCTCCCAGGTTTCTCCATCAAGCTAGGTTAATGATGAACAGTGCAGCAAAAGTAGGCAATCTCCCCTCTTCTCCCCCTTTCCCTGACATTGAACTGAAAACATGGATTCTTTAGGAGGCTTTTGATTGAGAGAGAAAACATGAAAACAGAGAGGAAGTCTGTCAGAGTTGGATCAATTTGCCCAAACAGCTCACTTTTTCAGCTGACAGCATTTTAGCACTCAGAGGGGAGTTGTCAAAATCTCTCTACAGACAGTCATGTCCTTCATGCTGAGAAATACCTTATATTACCTCAAAAAGAAAGAAAAAAAAAAAAAAAAAAAAAGAAGACAAGATGGCTTAAATTCCTGTTCTTTTAGTCACAGAGGAAATACCCACTCTTGTTTCTTTTCCTCATCAAATCATGTTGTGTTAATCTTGTTTGCTGCTTGATCACTAACTTGGATATGGAGTCTGTCCCCTCTTGCTGTGTCCTGCTGCACCGCAGCAGAGGCTTCGCAGGAGGCAGAGCCAGGCAGGCAGCAGTGCCTGTCTCAGGGCTCCTGATGCAGATCAAAAGAAGTGATTAATGCAGTTAGGGTGCACTGACCCACTCGGAAAAGATTATTCATCTCTTTGCACTTCCCTAATGAGAGCAGTTGATAAAAATACCTGATGCTTTAATGCCTTATTGTCTGACAGCCCTTTCTGGGCTACAGTTGCAGTCAGGAATAGTCACAGAAACCCATGGGAGATGGGAGTTAAGGTTTGTGTGGTGTACTGGCCACGTGCCAGTGGAAGATGGAGTTGATTACCCTAGACAGGAGGATGCAGGCTGGGAGTCAGAGAATCAGGCCTCTGATGAAATGCCTCAAAGCAGAAGTACAGGCAGTACTGGGGAGTTAATACGTGGGAATGAAGATTGTGCTACACATGCAGAGAAATAAAGACTGGAAAATAAAGACAATTGGAGGGGACATCTGCTATAGGCTATCACAAGTGGAGGCAGGCGAGAGTGACAAATTTTTGGACCACATCACACAGTATCTAAAACCACGAGGCACTTCAATTACCGTCTCCAGGCTGGTGACTCACAGATCTACCTGTCTGCTCTGGACGTGTCTCCTACCTCATAATCCAGCATCTCAGCTGATTTCTCTGACAACCCCCCTGGATGCTTTGCCACTGAAATTTAAGCTCAGCATGGCAAGAACTACTGCCTGATTTTTTCTTCTCCCCCACTGCTCCCCATTCTGCATGAACAAGAGTGGCATAAGTGAGAGAATGACAAAGCTGTGTCCCAAGTTCTGCTTGTGAGGAGTGTGTGCTGTAGCGCATTTGGCTTTCATTAAACCCCTTGACCTAGAGTTGCCCTCTAAATTATGCTGGCAGGTGAATTTAAAGCTGTCTGAAAGGGAGAGAAGGGAGATTGCAGTTGGTGGGAGTCTCCCTGGGGCAAGGACAGAGTCTGGTGTGGAGGAATTGTCCAGACACAATGCCACTACTGTTCCTAGGTGTAGCTTTATGTTACGGTTAAACTGGTGGCTGTCCCCATTCCACCCCTGACTCCTTTATTCTTGACCTTTCCTTTGCTTCAGATCTGGCACTGCTGCCACAGCAGCCTGAATTGGTTCTGCTCACTGAGCCAGTGGAAAACTGGTCATTATTGTTTTCAGTGGGTCGTTTTCCATCAGATCAGCTCTACCTTGCTCTGTGCTTGCATTAATTGGCAGATCTGCTGTAAGAGGGGATGGGAATGCCTGGCCATGTCTCAGGGGAGAGGAGACTGCTGTGAAGTGGTTTAGCTCTAACATGAGGCCATAGCCTTGGTTAAGAGCTGCACTCAGCTAGAAGAGATGGGGGTGACAAGAAATAGTTAGCAATATTCCCTCCCTCCAAAGAAAGCTAAAACAAAACCTTCTGATGATGAGATCTGCTTCTCAGGATCTGATAGTGTGAGGTGGACAGCCTCAAGGGGATTCCTTTCAAAACAGTGTAAGGAACAACTTTGCCTCTGCAGGAGATAGACTGGATGTCTTTGTCTTGGTTTTCCCTAAACTTCACTATCCCAAGTCTTTTGAGGCACACCTGAGGCAGAACAGGCTGGACTTGATCCATTGAAGAGGTTGGAAACATCCTGTTTGACTTTTGGGACAAGAGCAGAGTAAGGACAGCAGGAACTGGCTCAACACTCTTCATATCAGATTAAATTTCTGAGGCGCAGCCAAAAAAATCTTGCTGGGTTTTGCTGTATTCACCATTGCTAAACCTGCTCTCAGTGATTAGTGACCAATATGTGTCATCTGCTCCAGGGCTCTGAGGACTGCATTGCTCCAAATCCCTCTGGTTCCTCTGCACCAAAATCCTTCTCCTCCTCTCCCATGTTTTTCAGTGCAGGTGACTGGTAACTTGTATTTCATAACACAGCAAGCACATTTGAGCGGGGAGGAAAAATACGACGTGTCACATTTCTTTAGCCTGTTGGGCAAGCCTTTGGGGAGACAAGCTCAAAAAATGGGCAGCCCTGGAGGTCAGCCCCCTGCTTTGGGCATTGGGGAAAGCCAGGCCTGGATACAGCCTTCCTACATGTGCTGCCATATGTGGGGGGCAAGACAGGAGATCTTTAACATAGTTTAATTATCATGGCATGCGTGACATATTTCCCAGGTTTTTTAGTTCTTCTTCCTTCCCAGCCTTTATTCCACAGGGTAGATTTGGGAATGTGCACTGAAGGATGCAAAGCATCACTTGGAGCCAAGGTGCTGCTAAATCAAATGTTTTAAGTCCTTAACAGAAGGATGAGGTTCATCTAAAAACACAAATTATGATGTTTGCACATCAAAACAAGGAGTCTTGGTGTGATTTGAAGAAACTCATTCACCTCTGAGTTCAACTGGAACATGAGTTTCTGAGTCCTGAATACTGCTTGGAAAATACACATCTGCCACTACTGAAAAACTTCCAATTGCTTTGCCTGCTGTAATGCTCAGTTTTTAACCCATCCCTTTGGCATTATTTTGTCCTTATTTTCTCCTGTAGCTCAAACCTAGCCTTGGTCCTCCCAGGTAATGGCTATCACATGAGGGATAGCTTGATCATCAAAAAGGGTTGTTTTAATTTCTTTCCTCTCATGGTTAGGGCTGTTGTTTGTTGTGACAAATTAAAAACTCGGAAAAGTCTAGTCTGCCTTCCAGTCACACAAGCACACTGCCAGGTGCTGCTTTTGGATTTACATTTACTCTAAAACATGAGATGCATGTGTGACAGGGACTTAGCCAAACATTTTCCCAGTTCACCCCTTTCTCTGAAAGAAAGGGGTAAACTTCCTTTTTTTTTCATCGAATTTTACTCCTCACATCGAAGGTCTTCTTTGCATTTGGCAGGTGCCTTGACTGAGCCTGAAGTTTGCTTTAGTCAGTACGGGGAAACTTGACCATGGCCTGCTGAGGCTGATGGTGTTGGTAACCTCTGTTTTCAGCAGGCAGACGTGACCAGGAGCCAGCTGTCTCTCGTGGAATCCACACTGCAGGTACCCTACTTTTTCCTGCTGCAGTGGCTTTAACCTTGCGATAGTTCCCAGTTTGAAATACTAGAGCCATTGGCAAGACAGCAGGGATAATGTAGTCAGAGAGTTCCTCTTGTATTGAGAAGCATCCATGGCTTCAAGGGAAGGACAGGGAAATGACTGAGGGAGCAAGGAAAGAAGATGGAGCACGTGAGTTGCTGCTACCCTAAGGAGTTAAAAAGGGCATTGAGAGATGAAAGAGAGATGTACAGTTGAAAGAGAGGTACTCCATAAAAGGCCATGAATAAATGAAGCAGTGGACAGAATCCGTGCTAACTCTGACATGTCTGAGGAAGAGAATGGCTTTATAAAAGCTTTATTTAAAAAGAAAGCTTTTAATGCAAAATGGAAAAGGGTGGGCAGTGAGAGAATGATGTTTTGTAAAGATAGTCGCTGATGAAAGCCAGAAAGAAAGGCTGCCAGGAGAAGTCTGAATATATGCAGAGTAATAGGTCTGAATTAAATTTGTTTAATGGCATGTCAAAAGAGTTTGTTAACAAGCCCACCAGCTTTTTAATTTCTCTTTTCATATGTTTTTATATATGCCTACATATTATGGGATTCAAAAAGACTCATGAAGGAAGAAAAAAAGACAAGAAAAAAATTTTCTAGTTTTGAAAATTTATTAAAGAGGATGAGAGTGATGATTCTAGAAACTTCAGTCCAACAAAGTGAATGTAATCTTTTGCTAGGTAATAAATTGGATTTTTGAAAAAATCCTGCTAATGTTTACAGAATTACACAAATGTGTCCAAAAAGTAATGTTGTATTTTATAGATGAGATCATCACAGACAAACTGGATTGCTTTTAATAATGATTTTTTTCAGTTACATGGAAAAAAAAATAGGCCTTAGCATGCAAAGAATTCTTTATCTGTAGAGATCTTGGTAAAATCATCACTATGTTTTCTGAGACTTTTCCTCCAGAATATATATGTTGCATACCTTGTATGTGCCCATCCTATTGTTACCAAAAAAACCCCCCAAAAAAGTAAAGAGCTGAAATCAAAGGCTCACGAATGGATGTGTGGTTTCATCTGTATTAACTAATTAATAATCGAGGCAAGTGGA
Source organism: Lanius collurio (assembly GCA_020086605.1). Lineage (NCBI taxonomy): Eukaryota > Metazoa > Chordata > Aves > Passeriformes > Laniidae > Lanius > Lanius collurio. The sequence continues at coordinate 25,285,209 of JACBWW010000015.1, read as the reverse complement.
CTTAAAATCCATGGAGGTGCCTGCATTCAGAGGTGCAGACAAGAAAGGGTGTAGGAGAGGCATTACCTGGGAGCATGGGTCATCAGAGATACCAGCATGAAATTAAATTAAATCCTCTGTATGAAATGCTGACTAGGTTGTCTGAAAGGAGCTTGAGAACTGGTGAACCTGTGGAAGACAAAAGAATGCTAAAAGAGGCTGGAAAATGGGTGGAAATCTGAGTAATCTGACATGACAGAAAAATAATATGTTGCAGTGATTGCCTCTGGATAAGGACAGCAAAGAAAGGGGACTCTCACCCCTTGAGAACAAAGAGTCTGAAGTATGTTTGTTTAAAAAAAATTACATCTCCTGGTGGCTTGTCACTGTAGCTGCTGGATCTGAGTCAGGCATGGGGCAAAACTGCAATTCAGGTGCATGATTGTTCATGCTCACCATGGGCACTGAGCAAAGGAGCAGCAGGGAAAAGGGAGAGCCATCCATTCAGGTGATTGTGGTTATCTTCATGGCATTGCCGGGCTCTAGGAGACAAGTCATCAGATGTTCTAAAAAGCCTTATTTTTAGTCTGGTAAATGTTGGTGGTTTTTTTCCTTTGCTTTTGGGGGTTTGAATCTTTCAGTCTTATGTTTTCTATTCAGGTTTTTTTCTTTGACAGTGCACTGGAGAATCTCAGGTAGAAAATGAGCAAGGCCCAGGCAGAGATGTCTCCCAGGTGCACACATGACAATAGGCGTTGTACTTTAGAACAATCGTCACCAGCCCTGGAAAGCTGGCACAGGATCAGGAGGAAGGCCTGCCCTGTTAATGTGCTAGAAACAGTGGGTATGCTTCTAAAAAGGACCACGAGGAAGTGGTTTTAATAGACACACAGATGAGACTTCTTTGTTGCTACTTTTCTTAGTTTGTCCATGCATTTGCAGATATTTTTTTTTCTGTAGTTTTATATCATTGCATCTGTAGATGACTAAATCACTTAGGGGCAGATTTTTGAAGATGTGTGGATGTTTATTTTCTGTCTATAAGCATCCAGATAGCTTTTTACAAAAATATTAAGAAAAAAAATCCCTTAGGCCAAGCTATTATGTTTCCTTCAGTCTTCAGAAAACATTTTCTTTGTTCTTTTAAGTTACTGGCTTTTTAAAATGCATTGTATCTCTCGTGTGTCAGACTTGAAAATAATGGGCAGTCAAGCACTTTTTCTGATTCACAAACATCTTTGTCATTTCCTCCACCTGAGGAAGGTAGAGGCCATATTACCAGATAGACTTTCAAGGTCATATCCATATTTTTGCTACCAAACATGGAGATTTTTTTCACATTTTCACAGCATATGCACATGACCTGGCTGCTATGAAGACAGGCGGCTTGTGGCTACCCATGCCCCACATGCTGTTTGCCCTGTCTCACTAAGATGGTTATTGGTATTTAGGCAGCATTGGGCAGACCTGCATCCCTGTGTTATTGTGCAAGAAAAGCAGGTCAGGGATGATCCACAGTTGTCTTCCAGCATTAGTCCTTGTTGCCTGTTGCTGCCCCTGCCCTGCCTGTGCCACTCATAGGGAACCAACCATGGGCACAGGCATCTCCAGTGAGAGGGAAAAGGGAAATGAAACATAGCCTGAGCTAGTAGATACAAAATTGGCAACTTCATCAAACACTACTTTGATGATTACATTTGATTGCTGTTTACTTTTTTACCTGGTAGCTGGCTGCAGAAACAGCAGATGGTTATATGCAGGGTGGGATCAGGAGAAGGCCATGCAAGCTGTTGTGATATGAGGCACGCTCAGCTTCCCATCAGCAACAGAGACATCTTGACCTTTGGTATTTTGTCAGAAGTCTACTTTCTTTTTCCTGCACCACTGTCAGCTCAGACTCAATGTGCAGAGAAAACAGCTGAAGGATTGGAGAGACAGATGTGTTGTGTTTATGCCTTTTTTTTTTTTTTTTTTTTTTAAAGCTCTCACATCCATCTTTACAAGGGCTTTTCTGCAGCAGCTTTTCTGCAGCAGCTGGAACTGAAGAGAGGGAGGTAGGAGTCCTTCACTCCTAGGGCTGGGGCTTTCAGTAAACATCTGAAACTGCAAAAACTCACTCAAAAGAGAGTGGGAGGTGGCCTCACTTGGGAAAGCTGGTTCTGTCAGTCTTTGAGATCACCTTTAGCTGAACCAGTGATACTAGTCTCAAAACCTTTCATAGGTCCACTGGGAAGAATTTTGGTTTTTAATGGAGTCAGTGGCAGCACTTGTAATGCCATTAAAGCCAAGAAGACCATGTGCTTGTGTACCAGTCCCATTGCCAGGCCTTACTTCAGATACCTCCCCTTGCCTTCTTCCCTCAACTCTCTCAAAGGTCGCCACTGGCAGTAATAGTAAAACTAAAGCAAAAATGTAATTCTATTGATTAAAAAGATTTATAAGGTAACAGTGGAAACCCTTTGTTTCTGCAGTTTGAGCACTCTGATGAGTCTGAAGAACAAGCGAGCTCGCACTCATACCCAGAAAATGAATCACGACAATTGTTTGCATTGTTTTTTTTTGGAGAAGGAATATTAAAACCCAAATTTTGATTCATTATCATTGTGAGAAATGTGCAGTATAACAGAAGTATGTTTTTTTTAGTAGTAGTACGTAGTAGTAGTAACAGAAGTTTGATTTTGTTTTGGAAGTACTGTGTTTTGCATCAGCAGCAAATAGATAAAAGCCTTCTGCAACTTGTTTCATTTATCACTAGAGAGCATTTGATGCTATTGCTTCCTCCAAATAAAGTAAAAGCCTTAATAAAGCAGTAATAAGCTTCCATAGTTATTACTGAGTTGTAATGAATGTCTAAACAAACTCACATATGTTTTTAGCCTTTCATATAATGTGGATGTATCTTCTTTACTCCAGCCTAGCCCTTTAAGCCTGCTGGTTTGGTCTCAGGAAGACCACGGGATTTAAAAAAAAAAAAAAAAAAAAACAAAAAAAACCAAAACAAAACAAAAACCAGGTGTCAGCAGTGTGCCCAGAACAAGTCCTGCAAAGGGCCACAATGCTGATAAATGGATTGAAGCATCTCTTTGTGGGGATGGGATGAAGAGCTGCAAGTATCCAGCCTGGACCAGATTGTCCAGAGGATCTTGTTGATATGTACAAGTACATGATGACAGAGAATAAAGAAGATGGAGCCAGGCTCTTCTTACAGGCAGATAGTGGAAAAGCTGTTCTACTTTTTTTTCCCGTGAGGGTGGCAAAGCACTGGTACGGATTGCCCAGAGAGAGATTGTGGAGTCTCCATCCTTGGAGATACTGGAAATCAGATTGGACACTTGCTATGGGCTCTTGCTGCCCTTGAGCTGGGCTAGGTGATTTCCAGAGTTTCCTGCCAAGCTCAGCTATTTTACATTTCAGTGGTATCTTTGATGCAGCAAATGGGGAGACTGTTCTGTGGTTATAAGGGCACTGATCATTCTGCACATCAAGCAGCTTGGAGTGAGAGCAGACTGGCTGGTTGTTTCTGCTGCAGAACCAAGCAACTATTAAATGATGACTTTTGCTCATTAGTGACATCAAATGGGTTTTTAACATGTAAATGAGAAGAGGAAAGCAGAGTAACTTGTTATTTGCTGTGGTTTTGCCTGAAGCAGATTTCCTATGTTAAAGCACTTAAAAGCAAATACAGAATTTACGATGTGTCGGTAGATTTTAAACCTGAATTATGTCCAGTTGTTGTAATGGCTAATAATGCAAATTTTCTGAGTCACCCTCAGTGAAAAGCAGTAAATACAACCTGCACATTCAGACACACTTTTTTTTTTCTCCCCTTTCCCATTAATGTTTTATCTCCCTGAAGAGATGTTTTCAACATGTTATGTGCACCAGCATACTGTGCTTGTGGTATTCCTGGATGCCATTACAAAGAAGCCTGAAGACTACCACTGCTCCACTGCCTGTGATGCTAGCTTGGAAATTGCTTGGAGCAACAACAGCAAGTGTCAACAGGGAGCTGTATTAATTATTTGAAATGTGTCTCTTAAGAGGAATCAACTGCTTTTATTGCAGAACGAATATTACTTGAAATGGGAAGGTTACTCTAACTGTTATTATAATCTATGTGTCATTAACTTTCCATGTTTAGAAGAAGAGATTAACAACCCTGTAAATTGGTGCAGTAAATAGATGAATTATAAAAAAAATGTTTCTATTATAAATAGAATATAATAGAAAACTATTTCTCAATATAGTTACCTCCAGATTGCTGGAGAAGGATTGAGTCTTTAGCAACTGAGATGCATGCTGCATGATGGTTTTGGGAACCAAAAAACTTCCACCCATGTGAAAGTAATGCTGAGCTCTGAAAAATGATATCTGTGTCTCCTGCAGGTGGGACAAACAGGTGGGATTGTGCTTCATACCATGCTTCCTTCAAAAATTCCTGTGACATAGGAATGCTTGCTTCCCTCTTAAAGTGAGGTTAACAGATTAAATGGCTTATGTGAAATCGGGTTCTCTTCCATAGCATATACATAGAGAGAGAACAGGTTTCAAGAGAACATGGTGCGAAGTGTACGTAGTAGTTGTAAAGCAGGTGTTACTTAAGTTCAGCAGAGTACCCATGTCTGCAAGGAAAAAGTGAATTTGGGAGTGGTTTTAGCTTTTCACCAGATGTCCCCACAAAATGGAAATTCATTGTGAAAAACACACAACAAAATACTTGCAATCCTGTTTTTAATCCAGTGCCATAAAAATACAGTGTTTTTGACTATAGCCCTGATAGATCTCTGTAGGAAACAGCAGAACTAAATCACTTATTTGTCCACAGGGCAGGCTCACCATGGGCAGGTTTCCTACATTGCCCCACCGATCCACCTCGATTCGGATGTGGAGAGACCGCCATCCAAGGGTGAGTCAGTGAGACAGTCTCCATTCACTTGCATTCCAAACCAGCCACAGGCATGGGTGGACATCGCTCGCTTGTTCACAGGGCCTCCATGGCCAAGTTGTCACCCTCCATCTGAGGACACTCTGGGGAGCAAATTATTTACGCAAGAGAGGAGTATGTGAGATGACCGTGTCCCATTGCATAGCTTTGAACATACCATCACTTCACAGGGTGGTTTGCTCTCCCCACTAGTTTACTTCTGCAGGGACAGGTACACCTTAGGTCCTGCCATCTGTCTTGCACCTTTCCTTCCTATTGGCAGTGCAAGGGCACAGGGAGCCGATGGCAGAATGCAAAAAGGCAGATTTCAGCTGCCCCTCAGGTGAGTGAAGGATACAGAATAGATTGTACAGTAGTTCAAGCCTGGATTCAGTCCTCGTTGCTGTTGCTTGAGTTTTTTTTTCCTAGACTTGGTGAGGAGATGTTCATTATAGAGGATGACTCAAATTTTAGGTGGGCTGATTGCCCTTGGGAGTGATGCTATTAGCCATTATGCATGGAGTAAGTCCAGAATGGCCTTGCTAAGACAGGTGCCTGTCTTGAATGGTGTGAATAAAGCAATGTGAATGTGAGCCCTAGATTCCTCTGCTCCATTTGGAGGACCATTCCCAGGCTGTGCTGTGCTGAGCCCCCACTGTTTGCCCCTGTGGCCTGGGGAAATGAGCTTGTCCCCAGAGAAAGTGTATGTGGTGGTGCAGACTTCTTACACCTCCCTTTGCTCCTTGTGGTTAGGCTGGTCAATATTCAGGTATGATATCAAAGTTAGCAGCTTGTTCTTCTTGGAATAGATAATAGCAAAGCTAAAATCATACAGGAATATGAAGGGATTTCTTGGTCAACTCTGCAAGTTTATATGAACATCAAACCCAGGGAATGTTTGTGAAAGAAGAGAAGGGGAGGAAGAGGACAGCCAAAGTGTGATAGCATGGAGATACTCTGTACCTTAGGTTTGGGATTTTTTTTCCTTTTTCCCACTCTTCAAAGGGTGTTACAGTAGCGGAAAGGGTACCAAATTGATCTGTGTGGTGATTGTCACCATTCTGCCACAACACTGTAAGGTTGTTGGTGTGTGTTTGTGTCTGCTCATGTTTCTCTAACTGCTCTTAATTGAAAAATGCAAGGAATCATGTGCTGGGTGGTGTGAGGATGCCAGATTCACAGTCCTCTCTCCAAATCTGGACTTGCCATGAGTCAGGCTGGTTGTGTGCAACCTCCTGGCAGTCCACAACCTCCGTTCAGCTTCAAGTGAACTATCCTGGGATCTGACATGTGCATTTGAGATCATCAGTTTCTCCTTAGTCATTTGAAAACCTCCAGTTCTGTGGTAAAATTTACTACCTTGCTTTTATAGCAGAGCACTCTAGTGAGGCAGAGACAGTTATGACTTGCAGGACCTTCTCGCTCTAGTCTGTCATTGAGGTGATGAATCAGAGCTTACTTAGAATAGGTCAGTGTAAATCCTTGCCTTGGCATCTGAACTGAATAGAAGACTGAAGGATGCTGGAACAGCATCAGACATAGGACCTGTGTCTTGCTTTCTCCAAGCTGAAAGCTAAAGACTAACAAAACGTTTCAGTGATCTGCCATTCATGAGGGCAGAGCGACCTCAGCAAGATAAATGGCAGTGCAACCAGGAGCAGGGCAAAGTGGATCAGGCAGAACAGTTGCAGTGCTTGCAGAGAGGGTAAAATAGTTTATCCAACATTAACTGCTACACTGATGCCTTTCACCAGGGCCTCCACCCCCTTAGTTGAGAGATCTTAAAGAAGCAGCTTCATGGTGGAGGACTGATATTACTGCTGCTGTGTGCTGGTAAAAGGATTTGAATACTCTCGTGTAACTTAATAGGAGAGGGCCAGGGAGGAAGCCAGCTGTGGAGGCATCAATCTGTTTATTAGCTGATGACTAAGGGCTGTTAAAAATGTAGTAATTGGTACTGTCTCCTGGGGGAAGAGCAAGGCTTTCCTCTAGCCCTGGGATATGGGATGTGTAACTCTGTTGCCTCATTTCTAGCCTCAGCATCCAAAATCCATTAGAGAATTGTAATAATATTTTTTTCCCCAAGTATTTTAGGCTTATGATTCTTTTTTGTTTACCTGCTTTTTCTGACACTTTTGGACATGCTTGGTTCATGTTCCAAGCTTCATCCCATAACCAAAAGAGCTGTTTTAAACAAAAGAGTCAAACCCACCTATCCTTAAGCTTGTGTTCCTCCACATTTGCTGTAGTTGGATCTCTAAAACCAGAGCAGCATTATGACAGTTAGCATAAATCACTAATGGTTTTGGCTACTCCTTTGATGCTCTTCATTTCCCCTCCATGCTGCCCCTTGCACTAAGCTGAATGCCCGGTGCAGGCCAACCTCGCACTAAGAGTGGCTAAAGGAAGCAGCCACCATGCAGTTTTAATTGTAATAAATGGAAATAGCGCCTGGGTAGATGCTTTAATAGGAGCATCTTTCCTTCCTGTATTATCAAAAAGAAGATACAGCTTTAGTGCTCCTGTGGGTCTATGCAGTTGCAATTCTCAGCTGACAGATTTATTTGTAACTGCCTCTTCCTTCTCCTTTTTAAAAATTTTATCACTGGTGACATTTACACACATTGTTTATGCATGCAGGGGATTTTTACCTGCCTTTCAGAGTCCTGACGCTGGTGGTGAATAGAGTATAAACTGCAGTAGTTTACTAGTACATTAGTGTCACTGTGCATTACAGGGTAATTACTCTGAGCCACTGCTCTGTGCAGCCACCCAGTAATGACACTGTACATCACTGAATAGAAATGAACCCTTGAATCAGCATTTTTCATCAGGATGCTTCTTACTCCCCACCTCCATTTTAATTTGAGATTGTTGTAAAATTAGTTCCATCTAAGAAGCGCTGTTAACCACTATTTTTACACCTCCTTTCAGTCCAGCAGTCTGGATGTGACTACATGATTTTTATGCAAGTGTTTACATTTTCTTTATACAGAAGAATTCCAGGGATCTCTGAGAACTTAGGTTGTGATATCATAGACTGAAGATTAAATCTATGTTTAAAAATGGATCACTAGTTACTGACAATAGCAAAGAGTTTCATAGATGAGAGTGACACTGATACTCTGGCTTAGGAAGGGATTTTATGGAATTATCATATATAGCAATAAATTAAACGTTTATACTCCAAGTTCTGCCAAGTACTAAAACACAGTAAAGAAGTGAATTAAACTCACCGAATATATGCACTAAAATTATTTATAAAGCTGAATAAAAGCAGATTTTAGCGTATATGTGGAATCATATTAAACTTGAAATGTATGCCTGGCATTTCAAGATAGGCAGCCTGAGAAAGTCTCCTCCCCTGTTGAGCTGATGTTTTGTAAAGGTTTCCTTCTAAGATGAAGTTCAGTGAGTAGTTATCTTGGAGATTGATATGCTTGCAGTCAGTACATTTCCTAAACAGTAGCTGATAAGCAAAACTCTGTACTGGTCCCCAGTTCTAGAAATAAGCAGCAAATAAAGAAGGCACAGGAAGTTCTTATCCTTCTGTGCAGATTTCTCTAGCCAGGGAGGTTGTTTTGGTACTGTGTTAAGGCACTCTGGCAGGTTTTCCTGTAAACTCCAGTTATCAGGTTCATATTCCAGAAACACAGAATCTGGCCTTATCCCTTAGACAGCACGTCAGTGAGACAGAGGTTTTGCTGGGTTTGCACCTTTTTTTTCCATCCTAGTGGAAGATGTCCCTTCGTGCTTTCTTTGCTCAAAACCTGGATCCATTCTGCCATTTTTTCTCCACTTTGCATTTGCAACGTCTGACAGAACCTTTCCTGAACAGCAGAAGCACGGTGAAACCTTATAACCAAAAATAGAGTAGGTTTTTTTGTAAGCATGCATTCTGGGTCTTATTTATTTTTTTCCCTCCCAAAGGTCCCAGAGAGGGTCGATGGCTTTGCGGATGATGAAGGAGGATCTGACAGCTGGGCTTATTACACAGCCCCAGTCCTCCTTCCCAGGTCCAGAGAAAGGGGAAGGCTGGGCAGCGAGGCCCAGCAGCACTCCTTGCCTTAATTCAAGCTGACACACGGGGTCATCCCATGCTCATCCGGCCCTGAGACACCAGCTTGCCTGCCTCTCCCTCCCCAGGTCTAGCACTGAGAGAGGTGCTGTTCAGGAGTCCCGGCTGTGAGCCAGCAGTGGCCAGGCACCTCCTGTTTCCAGGCTTTTCCATTTTCTGCTGGAATTGTCCCCCTGGGGAAGGCATTCTTTCAGCTCAGAAGTCCTTCACAGTGTCCCTCTGCTGCTCTCTGTCCTGCTTTTACTCATCTAGTTCCTTCTAAGTTAGCTATATGTTTCCAGCTTCTTAAGGCAGTATTATTTTCCTGACATCATTCAGATGGAGGAATCCAGGGGAGAGGCTAATTTGATGCCTTTAGGCCAAGAAAGGATGATGCAGTGGATGCTGTTTGGTGACCCCTGTGCTCAGGACCCTTCTTCCCTTTTCCATTATGCAATTCTGGGATGCTGTATTGTGTCCTTCTCTTTCTTGGCCATGTACTTTGGTTTTGATAAGCCTTTTTTTCAAGGATGACGTCTCTCAGGGCTTCCCCTTTGTGACTGCCCTGAGCCCACTAGAGGATCTCCCTCACTCCATCATGGGGTGTGAGTGCTCACTGCAGAAAGCCAGCACCATTCTGTTACCATCCTGTGTGGCTTTTAGGAAAGCAGGGTGTGAGAGGCATGCAGGTAACTGGTATTGCACCAAATGGCTGGGAGGTGACTGTGACCACCCCTCTACCATCAGTGAAAAGGTTTTGCAATGACTGCAAGCCTCACGTGTACTGTGAATTTGCAGCTGCCTTGTTAGGAAGTCTCTTCTTGAATCTGTCTACAGAGATTTGTTTGTTGTGTTCCTTTGCTGTTTGTTTGCTTTTCATTTGAGCTCGACTTTTTTTTTTTTTATTCTTGTGATAGGCATCCTCATTCCAGGCTGGATCTGAGTCTTCAAACAGCTCAGCATTGCAACAGGATGGGTTTTGGGTGGAGTGGTAGATGGAGATGCAGGAATGCATTGCCAAGGAGGGGCTTGTTTGGTTGGGTCCTGAAGATGGTGGAGGGATGGATGAACTCTGATATAATAATGCATTTCTCAGTTTTATGCAGAGCTCTCTGAAAATCTTTCATTGTGGTTCAGGTCTGTACTGAAATGTCTGCCTTTCTGGACTACACTGCTGTTCCTAAGGCAGGCAACTGCTTTGAACATGGGCCATGCTCCATGTTTCTTAATTCCTCATTAGGTTTCATGAATGCTGCTAACAAGTATCACAGCCAGGGCAACCACAGCTCCTGGAAATCTTGCAGGCAGCCTGTTGTCCTCCTGTTTGCTTGTTGCCATCAGTGAGGTCCCACCTTGCATCCTGTAGTTCTCCACAGTCAGAAAGGGTTAATTGCCATTCACCATTTTGGTTTTCCCTGTGGTGCTGAACTGTTGCTCTTATTTCTCTGGAATGTGTGTTTTCACTGCAGAGGAGCACCTCGGGGCACTGCTGTTTATTTATAAGATAACAGCTTTTGCTGTGGCAGAAAGCTGGAGCGAACAAAGTCTCTCAAGGAGGCATGCTAACTCCTGTGTGCTGGTGGAAACTGTTCAAAGTATTTACACTTGAAAATATGTAAGGATTTTGGGGGGGGGGGGGAAGAACAGTCTGAGTGATATTTAACACCTTTTCCATTATTCTTAGTCATCTGAAAAAAAATTTTAAAAGTGCACTTTTTAAGAAGCTTTTTTTTTTTTCCCACCAGCTTTACTCCTAGTAAAGGAGTTTTGCTATGGAGATCAGCATGAACTGTGATTTAAAGATGCCTTGAAATGTTACTCTTTGTAAGCCTTTTGAAGCTACTTTATGACCTGATAAGCTCAAAATGGACATGGACATCTACCCAGGAGATTCTTTTGACAGTGGCTTTTGGTTTCCGCTGCGCTGAGTTTTGCCACTCGCCATCAGTGGTGGAAGTTTTCACCCACCTGACAGTGGCAACAGCTGGAAAATAGAGTCAGCTATGGCGGCACACCCTCAAGCATCACTAATCTAAAGTGAATGTCTTATTACCAGCCTGAAAAAAAGCTGTTGAACCAGTTCAATGTGGAAAAAAGAGTGTAGCACTGCATACAGCATTAGACCCTTTCTCAAACTTTTTTTTTTTTTTCCCTTTTCTGCGAGACTAATTTTTGGCTACACTTCTCTTCCTGAAATATTTATAGGGCAAATAACTGTTTTAAATGAGCAGATGGGGGAGACATAAGACAAGCTGTTAAATTAATAAACATGTGTGGTGCTTTATCAGTAAGGGAGCCCATTTTGGCATTTCTTCTGGATGATTTGTATGGCCTATCACCATTGCACCTGGTGCAGGGACAAGAAACGGGTACTTAATAACCAAACAATGTGCAAACTCCTTCCATTATAACTTCATTATGTCAGATATAATTGTCTATAACTAGATGTCAAATACATAATTTATGTCCAGCTCCCCTGTGGAATAGTGGGCATATGAATGAATGGCCCCATTAATGGGAAGGAGCTTTTACTGTAACTTTTCCCCTCCTGGTACATGGTCCATTTTGTCATCTGGTATTAATTCTGAATCATTTCAGGGCTGCAGAAAAATGCCTGTTATATTTATATTTGTGTAATGAGAGAAGATGGCAAGTAAATCACATGAGAGATCAAATTTCAGGTTCACTGATTTCCTAAGCCATATGCTTGTGTGAAAAAGACTAGGATTGGTCTGCAGTGCTTTGATTGAGAGGCATAACTAGCCTTCATTTTACACATCCAGAGATGTTAAAAAGGTGTACGGTGTGAGGTGGTAGCACTTCCTGTGGAAGCCCTCTGCCACAAGGAGCTTAGCCCCTGGAAAGCCAGGATTTGCCACTGCAGCCATACTGCTGGCATCCTTTGCTGTGTGTTGTGTCTTCTCTCACACTGTGTTATGTGGGGCCTGTCTAGAGAAGGGCTACATGACATAACTGAAGCGTGTCATTGTCACCTGGAGGGATGGAGGATATGAAAACCCTGTTTTTCCAGAGAATTCCTTTGGAAATGCATGAGGATGCTGGAGTGGGATATAGGATCCCAGTTGTTCAGTGGAGGGCTTGTATATATTCACAAACAGGTACAAATTCAAAGGGCCAGGTTGGAGTAGGATCCTTTTCCGCATCTTTATTATTAATGTTATAACGTGTAATGGTCAGGGATCTGAAGCACCTCTCCTATGAAGGTAGGCTGAGAGTTGGCGTTGTTCAGCATGAAGAGGGCCCCCAGGAGACCTTCTAGCACCTTCCAGCCCCTTCAGGTGGCCTACAAGGAAGATGGACACAAACATTTTAGCAGGGCTTGTTGCAATAGGACAAGGGAAGACTGCTTTAAGCTGTAAGAGATATTAGAAACAAATTCCTCACTTGTGAGTATGGTGAGGCACAGGTTGCCCAGAGAAGCTGTGGCTACCCCATCCCTGGAACTGTTTGAGGCCTCGTTGGATGGGGCTCTGAGCAGCCTGGTCTAGTGGAAGATGTCCCTGCCTATGGCAGGGGGGTTGGACCTGGATGGTCCTTAAGGTCCCTTCAAACCCAAACTATTCTATGATTTCTGTTGCTGTTATTTTTCACTATATATATGATGTGTTTAGAGAAAGCAAATCGCCCTTACAAAAGAAATGTAAAAAATGTTCTAGTTCAAGTTAGGAACAGCCACTTCTAAAGACCAGGGCTATCCAGTGGTGTAGTCTGTCTTCCAGTAAAATGTAGAAATATAGTTTGCCATGTTGTCATAGAGAAGTTCATGAGCAGTGCTGTAGAGAGGCAGGCAGATGATTTCCCATGCAAGCAAATCATGTTAGGCTCATACATACTACCCTTGACAGCACTGAGTCAAAGAGTTTTGTGTTTATTTGATGTCTCTTCAGCTGTGCAGTGAAATTTTCTGTAGGTAAGCAGGTTTTTTTAGAGCATTTGGCTCTTGGAATCTTCTTTGTCTGAATCAGATATTGTTGGAAATGAGAGATTTCCACCAGAGGCAGTGATCTGATGCTTTACAAAGTGTCTGGGTTTAGAGGCTGTTTTGGCCCCTGAATTTCCTCAAAGTGGATTGTTGAATTTTGATTCTTTTCTTTATGTCTTGTTTGTTACAGGGAATTCTTATGATGTGATATAATCCATTCAGAGGGAAAGTTACACCTGTGAATTGAGTACCTCACTCTTAAAAAGTGCTTTTGGAAATCCCAGCCTTAATACATGCATACTAAATACTGATTTGCTGATTATGGAACACCATGCTAAGATTGTAACTTGGCTTCCTCATAAGAGGCCTCATGTTTTATGACTTTCAGCCAAGTAAATTTGGCTTGAAAACTGCAGTGTTTGCTCAGAAGTGCTGCTATCCTCTAGCTCCAAATGGTTTGTTACTGCCTTCAAATTGGCGTGATGTAGTTTGTTCTCCTTGAAAACTCACAAGAAGCAGTATTTGAAAGATCTTACTGCCCGTAAGAGCAGATACCAAGGTTGATTAGCTGTAATTATAAGGGTTAGAGGTCCAGCATGCATGAGGGTGCAGCAGCTGTGGGGCTGTTGGCTAAAGAGCTTTCAGGGATGGAAAAAAACAGCTGGACTTGGGGCAAGAAGATGACTTTGCCTGCTGGGTTTTTTGCAGATAGGTACAGCGAAAGTCTTACATATTAAACATGCTAAATAGTAGTAATTCACTGCAGCTGGGTTTTTTTGGGGAAAATTGCTTGGGCTTTCTTCATTAGAAAATGATTGAGACTATGAATGCTCTCTTGGCAGACTCCCCTTTAGATTTTCTCAAAGTCCTGGTTTCACGTTTATCTCATTATGAGCACTGCTTTCCACAGGTGAGTGTGTGTGTGTGATTGTATTATGCCCACAAATTTAGCAGTAGATGTGCAGCAAAATGACACTGTTACTGAGCAAACAATTACATTTCATTTTCAGGAATAAAAGGGAATGTGTGCCCATAAATCTTGTTCTAAATAATCTGTGTTGCAGAGTAAAAAGAAGATTAGGTTTCTAAATTCATGAAGGCCCTTCACAGTGGAATCCTGTGTGCCACTGAAGTGTAACAAGCTTATTTATATTTTATTGTGCTTCTAGATCAAGCTGTATTATTATGGGCTGCATTCCCCTGACACTATAGCCGTTGCTAAGGAAGAGGTACATTATGTTAATATTTTGTGATCATAACTATGCAGGCTAGGTTATGTACATTGAAGAAGCTGGGGGTGGGGGGAGAAGTTAATGCACCATTTTGATTAGAGCCTCCTCAGATTATTGCTCACATTTAGAAGCAAAAACCAAGCTTGAATTTGAGAATAATTCACACAGAAAATGGGAGAAAACCAAACAATTGAAACAATTTGTTCACTGAACTTTAAAATTGCCCAGCAGTTGGAATCTGGAACCAGTACTGCTAAGAGGGAATCTGGCAGAAGCAAAATGCTTTTACTAAACACGTACAGTGAAGAATTTCACAGCTTCCTAACGCCTTAATGTGTTTGGATCATGTAAACAGAGCATTCATCCTTAATTCCTATTTCCTGACCATTTCCAGTGCTGGTGTCTATTATGTGATTTCAGTACTTTCTCATTCATTTAGTTTGATTCACTAAGAGCCTGCAGTGTGGCCAGCACCATACACAAAGTAAAACGGCAAATGATGCATTAGCTCCAGTGTGTGGAGTCAGAGAAAAGGCCAGAGTCATGATCAACATACCAGTGTCCACATTGATTATTCTAAAAAATACACTCTACAGACTGTATTGGTAAGTATTATGAAAATGTTTACACAACAAGTAAAATAAACACGGAAGGATCTTGGCATTTCTCCTAAAGGAACGTTCTGAACTGAGTTTCCCCTTTCAAAACTGTTTTCTCATTAATACTGCTGCCAAGGCATGAAGCAACCACAGAGGAAGAGGACTGGATGGGTAGGAGCTTGCCTCAATTCTACTGTGCCTTGCACCTCACTGATTCAGCCAGGACAATGCCCTCAGGAGAATCCTCAGGGTTATCATGGTCATGGCACCCGAGAACAGCTATTATTTGCCTTGTACTACTGTCTCACACTTTCAAAGATTCAGTGCAACAGACCTGGGTTTGCACTTGAATCAGATGAGGTGAGGCTTATCCCCTCCTAATCTCATCTCCTAAATCTAGAGGTGCTGAGCAAGCAGGTCCACCCTGCTGAGATCAGTCCTGTTTGCCAGAGCTACAGCAAGCAGCAGTCGTCAAGTAGGGCCGGGAAACCCACTGGAGGCATGACAGCATCCTAACTCTGTTAGTGCTTCTTAACATCAGCTTCAGCCTCTGGCCCTGCCGTGATGAGCACAGCAACTTTTCCTCCCTTATCCTCTGCCTTCCCTCCTCAATGTCCTTTTTGCTCAAGCCTTTACAATGGGTTCTTGTGACCCTTAGCAAGGCTTTAGGAAAGTTAATATTTCCTTTTCCTAGTTAAGGCTGTAATAATTTATGTTAGACTTTGTTGCATGCACCTGATCATGAAATCCTTCTGGAAGCTAAGGTGCTTGGCCTGGGAAGTGTCTCCTGCTTGAGCAAATTAAGTACAGTGTGAGACAAGAGTGGAGGAGTGAGAGGGAAAGGAGCAGTCAGTCCTGAGAGTCAGTGTATGCTTCATACTGGAGGAATGTGTTGTGAGGAAGAAAATGGGAGGAATAAAGAGTAGCAGAGGGTAGAAACAGGCAGCAGGATCTGGGCAGAGAGGATGGGCACAGAGAGCTTGTTGGGCAAGCTGCATGGCTTAGAGTAGAGAAAGGCCAGACGAGGTGCAAAGGGTGGGATGAAGAAAATGGGAGGGGGGATTTTAAGAAGGTTTTTATGCACTGTATAGAGAAATTAAATTAATTTAGCTTTAGACAATTGAGAGTTTCACTGCCTCCAGCAACTGTGCACAGACTAATGACATAACATTTATATTCCTGGTTTTCTACCCCAGGCACCTATTTCTGCTTGCTTCTTTCCAGCTTTTGCTCTGAGCTGCTGTGATTTAACAGCAAAAATCCAGATATTTCCTTCATCATCATTAACCACTCCTACACTGTCCTCTTAGCAGTAGTGTAGAGCTCAGCCTAAATGTCAAGAACAGCTCAGTGTGCTTATCCATTTTTGGAATGTGTTGAAGTCTCCTCATCCTGGCCACCCAGATGTTCAGCTCCTGTCCCTTTCAAATTGGTGTGGCTGTGTCTGCTGGCTCCCAAGTCTATGGGCTGGGATATTCAAAGGCCGTGGTCTCCCCATAATCCACCCATGGTTTTAAAAAGTGTCCCCTTGCGGCCTAAGGGTTGTGCTTATCTTCAAAGGATAGTGCTCCTCGCATTGTGTTTGTTTAAATAACCACAGCTTGGTGTAGATATTTTGCATATAAGCTGACAGGGTTGACATTGTGAGTATTTTGCAATCATTTGTTTAATTAGCTGAAGCTCTCTGGGGAGAAGTATATGAAATGGTATACTCCCAAAGTTTAATTTAAATCTGTTTTGCTTTTTTAATTATTTTTTTTTGTTGGAGGGCTTGTAGTGCAAAGCATTGGAAAAAAGTACAAGTGAATGGAAAGCAGGGAAAACCCTTCTGTTAATGGGCAGGGCCTCAGCAAAAAATTCGTGCAAATACAGAAAGGAAATTACATTGAGTAAAATGACCTATAAGAGGAAAAAATGGAATTAAGTCTGCACAGTTGTCCTGTCTTGCTTTTCTTTCTTTTTTTTTTTTAACCTGTATTTCCCTTCTGTTTTCTTTTAGTGCAATGCTTAATTAAGCTTCTCCTTTATTTGGAGGTTAATTCCTTTTCTAATCTACAGCTATTTGTACAAAGGTGTTCATTACTGGAGTGAACAAAGGCTGCAGACAGGAGAGTGGCAGCTGTTGAGCCTCATTTAGTGGGAAGAGATTTTTTTTGCTTGCAGCGAAATCTCGAGGCCCTGCTTTTGGATGCAAGGCTTCTGTGTCAATTCTCCTCTGCCTTCTGCTTCCAGTGAAATGGTTCCTGGGGGGAATCTGAAGTTTCTGCTGCAGTGCCAGGGCTGTCCTGTCCTGTCTGTTCATTTAATGCACTTAATTAGAGCCCTTTGTGCTGAGACAGACCCTTAAACTCTTACCTGACTTATCTGTAGTGACCACTGGTTTCTTTTGGCTGCTTGCCTGTCCATCAAAATTACTAAAAAATTAGGATGCTAAACATTTAATGAGATCTGATGCCATCTTCCTGAGTCCTCGTGGAGCAATGAGTTCCTGCACGCAGAGTCACAGCATGTCCTCATTGCTCAGGATAGGCTGACCTGCTTGCTGTCATCACAATACTTGGAATACCTGAAGTCTCTAGTTTTGCTGTAGTGTTTTGTAGAACGTGCAGAGCACACATTAATCATATAAAAGTATTTATACTGCAAGAAACTCAGGAAGTGATTCTAAATTTTGCTGCTGAGCTAAAGTGCTGGTGAGCAGATAACAGTGGTGGAAGTAGGGACCAGCCCACCACAGGGTTGTCAATCTGTCTCTCTTGCTTGCCATTCTTGCCCCGGCAAATGGAAGTGAACACAAGAGCAAGAGCTACAACACTTTTTAGAGGGATAAACCCTGTGATTCCTAAAGGAATGATAGAATGCCTCAGTAGTTAAAGCAGGATCCCTTTTACTTGGATAGTCCTGTTAGGAGCAATGTGGCCAGCCCCATCTCTGGGCATTGCTCTGCCCGCACAGTCCTTCACCTTCCTGTGGCATGGTTTTAGTAAAGGGTTGCTGCTTCCGAATAGTGGGGAAAGCTGGGCATGACCCAGAAGCCATTGCTTGCTGTTGGGAGTCCGGATTTTATTTTTACATTTCTTTGTGCTGGTTGTGTGATTAGTGATTTCATGCACTCACACATATATCCAGTTTCTGTAGAAAGGGATTTTTCAACTGTGGCACCCTCTAACCTTGTGGCTGTTTATTTCATATACTATTCTGAGTAATGGGAAATGGTCTTCTTGGCTCTGTGAAAGCTCTAGGTTTGAGGGGAAAGAGAAAAAGCAATTGTAGAACTGGTCAGTTATTGCTGGCACTGTGTAATTAATGTACAAATATTTCCAAAATCAGCAGCTAATTGTAGAAATACATGCCTTTTCCTTTTCAAGCAGAAATGGGGTTGTACTTTAAAATACTTTTTGTCTGTTATGCTCTCTAGGCACAATTGTTGATAACCTGCACACATGGGTAAAACATTTTGCACTTTTTGACATTTTTTTTTTTCCAGAAGAATTGTCAAGATGAGAAATGGTACAGATGGCTCAAGGAGTATTGACTTCTGCAATCAGTAGCTAGTGAAATTAACATCTTCCTTCTGTTCTCTTTGCGGAGACAAATACAAATTAGATCCAGAAAACATGCTCCCAGAGGTGTGGGTTTGGGTTTTAAGAGAATAGTGGCATAGGAAGGAGGGAAAACATCTTACCACAGAGCATTTTTACCCCCACTTTTAGGTGGCTCAACGCTACAAGCCTTAAAAAAAAATTAATAGAAGAGGAAAAGGAGAAAAATGTGGGTGGAAAAGCAAAAACAAAGGGCTATGTGAACAGCTTAATTAGTACAGATTGAATTCAGTTGTACAAGAGGAGCTGTGAAAATGCAGAGCGTGGTATATGAGCAGTGAAGATGGAGGGACCAAGGTGCATGCTGAGCAAGGTAGGTTCTCCCATCCACCAAAATTGTGTCTTTGAGCATTTCCAAACACAGAGGTAGAAAAAGCAGAGCAGAAGGGGCTCCTAGTGAAGAATCCAAGCTCTGCTTACAGTCCTGGGGATTTTCTCAAGCCAGATCCCATTGAGGATGGGGTGGAATTTCTAGGGTGTTTTCTTGATCCACACTTGCAGCCTAATCTCCAGCATATTGTCCATGTACAGCCTCATCCCAGAGGCACTGGCTGTCCCTGGAGTGGTGCAGCATCCGGGAGAGAGTGCTCTGTGAGTGCCTCAAACACCAAGTTATTATTTGGATCTCTAGCAAAATCAGTTTCTGCACCAAAGTCCAAACACACACACCCCTACACACCCTGGAGGGCCTCAGTACATAAACCTGCATCTTCTGAACTTGGACGCCAAAAAAATGTAAGCGACGAGCAACTTTTATTGACCGTAATTGCACTTGAATTAACTAGATGCCTGTGTAGTTGATGGCTCCTGCAGCTTGACATCCCTCCTGCAGCACTGGAAACCTCATTGCTTTGCCTCACGACACTTCCTATGCCAGAAAGCTTCAGAGGGCACAGCTCTCTTGGCATAACTCTAAAATAACTTGGCAAGTAAGCTCCAGAGGCTTAAACTCTTGTCCCAGCTGGGATACATAATGATCTAGCTACCTGCTTCTCTGATCTTCCCTTTGTTCTCTGATTTTCACAGAGCTATCATTTGTTCACACACACCCAAAAAAGGGAGGGAGGGAGGAATAGAAGGGAAAACCAGAAAGGGAATAGGATTGGACACACTCCCTGCAATCTGCAGGCAGGGCTGAAATGCTGCCTTGGCTCTGCTCTTTGTGTCCTCAGGGTGGTAGTGCAGCTTCTGCTTCCCCATGCACTGCCTTGCTTGGCTGGCAGGGAGGAGGATGCACATCCTAACATTTAATTTGCTGTTTCGAGGTTTGTTGTACCTACATCCCTGTACTTAAATGACACGGATGCATCTGCTTGTGAGCCTTTCCTTAAGCTCTTCAGGGGCTGCCGCAATGAGTAGCAAAGGGAGCGGTTTTGACACCATGCGAGATGAGAGGGTTTGGAGTCAGGGACTGCAAAGTCACTGTCAGATCAGCAGAGATGTAGCAAAAATTTCTCTGCCACTCTATTGCAACCTCAGGGGATGGGGCAGGAATTCTGTGGGTAGCTACGTAGGTGAAGAATAAAGAAACAAATATATAGGCAACTTTTACTAGGTCCAAAGATAGCAAGATTTTTTTTCTCTGTGTCCAATTAAAGACCAATGCAGTTTATCAGAAATCTTTAAAGAAACTGCTATTACTGACTGGATAACTGAGAGTTTTTAATGCAGCACTATTCAAAAGGCAAAGGTACTTCACACAGTTACAGCAACAGCTGCAAGCAAGAATGAGCCACAGCATAGTTATTGAGGCTGCATCCCTCAATGCTTCCTTTGTCCTTAAATTTCTTTTCTTGGGGTTTATTCACAATGCTGGTGTGATGCTATTCTGAAAAGTGTGGTATTACAGGAAAAGATAATCGCATGGTGGGATTTAAGCTGTTGCAGAAGGAAGTGTAGAGTACATGATCCACTTAAAATGACAAGTGTAGCTAAAAAGTGACAGAATTTTGCAGTGCACAGACCATAATATACTGCAGGACATCCATCTTTAGCAGGAGGGGTTCAAATCAGTGGAGCTTTTCAGGCTTCATCTATGAAATCACTTTAGTGTTTGGGTTTTTCATTTGGCTTTCTACTCTATTTGATTGTGGCCATGTTTAAATAATGTCAGAGAGGAAATTGGTTTTATTTGACTTAATTTTGTCCACAGCAAGATGTACATTGCCTTGAAATATGATGTAATTCCCAAGCAGAAGAAGATGGGCTTCTCTTCAAGTCAGACCTCAGCTCTAGTGTCTTGGTTTGTAATACATCAGACTGCAAAGTAGCAGGAAATGGTGGAAATTGCAAGATGGAAGTGGGTTTAAATGGCAGTGATCTCTACCCTTGCTTCAGGCAGAGAGCTGTAAATTTCTGCTCTCTCTTGGCTCTTGCCCTAATGCAGGTTGTTGCTTGGCTTTTGGTTGGTGGTATTTCACCTTTAAGTGGACAAAGGTAAAAAAAAATTATTGGGAAAAGAAAGTTAAATAGCACTGGTGGGGAAAAGGGGAGAGGTCTGTCCAAACACCTCATAATGCTGGATTTGACTATTTTTCTGATAGAAAAAACTTCCAAAGGTGAATGCACACAGATGGATTTACTGGCTGTGAGTGAGGGATAGCTGCAGTCTTTGATTAAATGCAGTTGAGTGAAAAAAACCAAAGAAACATGGTGCAAAATCTCCCAAAGTCCTGAAGTTATTAATGGCTCATCCAGCAGCCACCTTCCAGGCTGGAGCCTCCGAGGCACCATACTGTTATCTTAAAAACAAAGCAGGAATTTCAGCAGTATGAAGAACTATTAAAAAAAAAAAAGGGGGGGGGGGGGAGAAAAAAAAAAAACAAGGAAAGAAAAAGAAAAAAAAAAAAACAGTGTTGCTCACATTTTCAGGTTGCCATGGTTTTTGGAGACTGTGGTATTCACTGCATTCTAGATATTGAATAGAGACATAGCTAACTTCACCTGGAAGAGTGGTGGGATTTTTTCTTCTTTTTAAAGGGAAGATTTTGTCTATTTGTTCTTGACCTACAGTTTCTGTGGGGCTGCTTGTTTGTCTCTAGATTTTGTGTGTGTGCTTGCAGAAATGACACAGAGTAAGATTGACAGTGAGTCTGTTGGGCTCCGCTTAATAATGCTGAGGTTTAGCTGGCGTAGGTATGCAGTAACTCAGTGCACTGAGTGCCCATATCGAAGATAAAGGGTGGCAAGCCAATTTTTGGCTGAGAGTCGCTGCTTCCTCAGCAGGCAGATTCAGCAGTTAGACCAATCTGACAGTGATACAAGCCCCAGAGCCTGAGCTTTTGGCACAGGGGCTGAAACATTACTAGTTGGTTCCCACAGAGGTCAGAGCAGATGATTCCCGATGCCTTCTTGCTTTAAAAGTCTGTGAACCAGTGCAAGGAGTTTCTGTGTATATTTTTGAAGAGGGATAGTTTTTTCAAGTGTGCATACTGTAATGGCTTTGTGCTGGGCTGCATTATGCTCACTGACTTGGTGGGAAATGACATTTCCCCTTTCCTCCTCCTAGCAGTACTTGGGATTTGGTATATATATTCAGCTTCATAGGGATTTTGCATTTGCACATAGGAATATTTGTCTTGTCATAATAACCGTGGCCTCAAAATTTACCATTAACTGAAAAAAGAAGATTGTCTCATAGCTGCACACACACTTTATGAAGATGTTTCTCTTACCCTATGCAGTGTTTTTTGGTTAAAATTTATAACTGGAGTCCAGGAGAGGCTGTGCAAGTCACAACATGGTTTGTTCACTCTGTGCTCAATCCTCCCTTGAGCCCAGTGCAGTTCATCACTAATCCAGCTGGATTTGAGCTGCAGGCTGTAATGTAGGAAGAGAAATGCACAGCAGGGTGCATGTCTTACCAGGTGAAAAATGTGAAAGAGGCTCTTCAACACAGGATTGAATCTGGGACTGATGCTCCTTCTGCCTTTTTCTAAATAGATCCTGGTGGTCACACACCACTTTAAATGTGAAAAATTTGAGGCAGACGTGGAGAAGTAAATATGGTTTGCTGCAGATGAAATAATACATATCCTCGCATATCCATATCTGGACTGGAGACAGCAAATTCATTTAATTTTTTGTTCTGCTGAATATTCCTTTTCTCTGCTAAAAGGCACACATTTTGTTTGCCTTTGACACCTGTAGCCATTTGCCATACCAGTGGAAATGAAGGGTAAAAATATCCCTATGATAATTTGGTAGTACTTTACACCAACTGTGCCATCACTTTTCACAGGCATAAAAATGTCTAGATGAGGTAAAGAAAATCAGTCTGTAAATCCATAAAAATTGTGGGTTTTTTGCATCTACTGATTTTCCATTGTCTGTATTCATTAACAGAGAGCAAAATGGATGAATTAGTGCTCAGTTCCAGGCAGCTGTTCATCTAACTTCCCCAGGCTGCACATGCTGAGGGTGTTAAGGATATTTTCACTTACAAAGAAATAAAAAAACAAATCACAAGCTTCTGTTATCTCTTCTGTTTTCTATGGAGCCTTCTGAGGCCAGGGAGCCTCCTGCTGCGTTTTCTGCTTGCCTGAAGCTTGGCTCTGATAGCGTGGCCACCTTCTAACAAAAATTTCATACCAAAGAGTGGCTTTTGCAGGGATCCTTCTATTTCTCTGAATGCTTCCCCAGCCTCAGCCACCAAACTCTGTTTTGGGGCTTATGTTTTCCATTAAGAACTGCCTGGGAGGTGCTGAGCTCTGCTTGCTTTGTTGGTCCTGCTGGAGTGCATAAAGAAGTAGCTCTAGGTTGGCAACAGGGGGATTTTGGAACTTGGAAGAGCAGTGGGAAAACTTTGAGCCCACTGTGGCAGCATAGTTAAAGGACTGTAACTTGCATGTGTCACTTACTGAGAGGTAGAAAGGCTTGATTTATTTTATGAGAAACCATCATGCTGTCCTGCATGTTTACAAGGATGGGGAAGGCTGTGGATTAGGCAGACTTTGGCAGGAGATCTGTAAATTCACAGCCCACAGGGAGAAGGGATTTGGAGCAGTGCTGGGGGTGTCCCACTGCTCCAGGCACAGCTGGAGGAAGAGGCCAAGAAACCCAGTCAAAAGCCAGCTCGCAATCAAGGACCTGGTGTGTGCTGGAAGGAGAGTGAAAGGAAGCTGTCTGGAATTTCAAAAGGCAGCATTAGCCCTGCTAACAGAGCCAGGCATGAGAGGCCATCTTGGGCAGGAGGCTGAGAAGAGACATCCAGGAGACAGGCAGGTGCTTAGACCTGCTTGGAAAACACATCTGATTAATTTGTGATGCAGATGGCATGTCAGGGAGAAGGACTGCTATGGGTTATTAATAGGCCAAGTGGCTTTCTTGGGGAGGGCACTTCTTAAGCTGTTTTTTTCTCCCTTTCTGTGGCTCCATGCTGCTTGATCGCAAGAGGAGAAGAGGGTTATTATAGATATTAGCTATTTAGACACTAGAGATAACTCACAATGCTGAAAACGGAACTTACCGCTGATTAAAATTTAATTGCTCCCAAGCTTCCACTAGTTACTTGCATTAAGTTTCACACCATTGGAAAGTGCTCATCAACCAGTGTTGGATTTAACAGGAATTTGGCAGATGTTAGTGCAGTGCTGGAGGAAGTCCAAACCACAAGATCTGTGGCATATCATATGTTTGAAAATTTGTTGGCAGCTGAAAGGAAAATCACAAAAGTGGAAATAGCAAGAACTGGACACGGATCTCTTCTCATCAAACAGCCAAAAAGTTGGATCATCACTTCCATCACCTGGAAGACAAGCATAGGTCATGAAGTGCTGTCTGCCAGGTGCCTTAGAGAGGTGTAAAAGCAGCAGATATGATATTATTGGCTTCTGGAGTGCTTTATGGGAGGAACATTGGTATCACCATGGAAATTTTCAGAAAAAAAAATACCAGTCTGTTCCGAGGCAATTTAGCAAATAAGCTATTTTTTATAAAACTTATGTTTTCATTGCAGATTTTCCTTCCTCTTGAAGACATTTATTCAGAAACAGGGTCCTTATTCATAAAGAGACTAATTTATTTCTGTTACATATTTCCTTCCTATTGCTCTTTGCCTGTAGCATTGTACTTTCAGCTCTGCTTAGCTTTTTGACACCAGGATGTGCTCGTGATGCAAGGAGGGGAAAAACTCTAGCAAGGTTTGAGAAAGCTTGATCCATTTTTTAAGTACATAAAAATATCATCTTGTCTGTATGTAGTATTAGGAAAACCTCAGCAACTACAGTACATTGAGACCACAGAGGAACAAGATGCCTGTTTTAGACAAACAGGAGCTGAATTAAAGTTTAGAATGATGCAAGTCTTTTTCAGAGAAATTATTTAGTTGCATTTGAAAAGAAATGTAACACATATCATGATTTAGTATCTGTCGTGTTTTAATGCATGCAAGTCTTGACAGTGGTTGTGGCAGGAACTTGTATGGAAGAAAGTAAGTCTCACCTTAAGCCTTTTTCAGTTGGAACAGTGTTTGGTGGCATTCATGTGAAAGATTAAGGCAGATTCAGCCCTTGTAGGTGCTGAGCCGATGGGCACAGAGATAGACCAGGATCGGTCTTGTGCTATTGCAGCATTTGATCCGTTACATACTATTTCATTTGTTCTCTAGTATGTAGCAAAATGCATTTCACATGCTCTCGTCCTTTGTTATGTGGCCTGTGGCTGACAGATCTCTGTTGTTAGGTAAGCACTGCTTGCGAGAGATGCTGGATCGCTCAGTTAGTCCTGCCTCATCTTTTGGCGCTAATCTGGCTTTTTTTCATCTCCTGGGGAGTTTATGAGTGAATGAAAGTCTGAAAGTTTGGGTCTCTGGCTGTGTGAGTTAAAGCCATGCTTGGCTCTTAAGTGTAAGTCTAGATATAAAAGCTGTACTGAACTGGGCTCTATGTACTGCCATGCTCTCCACTACCAGGTTAACAAGTTCAGTATGTGATAGTCCCTGTCCCTAAGTTGTGTATTGTATTATTGTTAATAATTAATACAGGTTTTATTTTAAAAAGGCAAAGCAAAATGCTTCAGTGTGTCAATCTCAGTTCAGGTGCAAAACCCATCAATGCTCCATTTCACATAGTATTTTTTTAAGATTTATAGAGTACATCCTCTATATTCAGAAGTACATGGATAGAAATTCTATTTCAAGCAGTGAAACTTGTTCAAAAGCTGATAAGAAAGGAGAAATATTTTTTTTCCGAGCACCAAAGGCAGTCGATTTGGAACTCAAACAGTGACGTGGGAGGCAGAAGGTACATGTAGGCTGGTGCAGGGCTCTCTGCCAGAGAGTGGGGGGAAATAGAGCAGCACAGGCTCTCTTTGGGTGTTTCAAAGCAAATCTGAAGCAGATGTTCCTTAGCCCTGAGACACTGTTCTAACCATGAGCACTAATCTAACCTGACCATAGTAAAGGCTATCCCTGCTTCTAATTCTGCCCAGCAAATGCAAAGAGACGTATACGGAGGTAGCAAGCCATGGGAGGGATTTAAGCCATCTTGAGCTATTTAAAATTTGATGGGCTAAACCATCCACTGGGCTCCCTCTGCCACCAAGGAAGAGGAGAAGCTTCAGACTGAGATTAGGAAAAACACCTTGTAAAGTTGAGCATTGCTATAGAAGCACAAAGAAGATGTTTGTGGTTTACTGGAAATTACAGGTATTTGAGGTGTGATGTAAATAGAGCAGTCACTGCTTGCTAAAGTGCACTCAGGATTTCCCAGCTGTCTTGAGTGAATTGGGAACCTTATTTTTTAGGGTTCATCTTAGATCTGATCTCCCATGTGCAGCTTCATTAGATTGGACTCTTGAGTCAGTACAAAGCCTGTGATGTGAGCGGATGAAACTTGATTTGAAAGTAAGGCTGAGACCCTTAAATAACCTGATACTCCAAAGGCTAGTGTTTGTTCAAGGCAGTGGGATATACTGCTTTCCTAATGTTTTTAAAAATCAGGTCACTTGTTCAGAGACTTACATTGGGATCCTCTTTATGAAAGTCTTGACCTAAATGTCTTATCCACTATGTTTGCATTGTTTTTTCCTATGGGAAGAATAATGAAGCGCAAAAAATTAAGAGAAAGGGAAGTCTGCAAGGTCCTGCCTGACCCACTCATAATGGCACAGGCTGCACAGGACTCAGTCTGTACTGAGCACAGCCCATTCCCCTTGCATCCCCCCCTGCCATTTTGTTCCCAGTGGGGCAGTGGTTTCCTAAATATTCAGTGCCCAAGCAGTTTTCTTTATTTGGTTAGGACTGTAACAATTCAAAGCGACTAGTTGCAAACAACAAAAGCACCTAAGCTGGTGCCTGCTTCACAGGTTCATTCACTGACCCATGGAGCAGGGAGAACGCACTGGTCTTTCTCTCCCTTGGCACATCTCTGTCTCATCTTATTGATGTTCTCAGGACACCGTGTGGTAGCTGTCCCACCTTTTAAAGGTGAAATACTTTTCTCGCTCTCCATAGCTCTTTCCATCCTTTGCCTAGAAGCCTGATAATAAAATGAGCCTTTCTTTACATGAGAGCTCTTGGAGGATGTTGTGATATTGTCAGGTGAGTGGTGACGTTTTCTTCCGCAACAGCTCATGCTACCTCTGATACTGTAGGCCTGGAATAAGTATCCAGCAGCTCCTCCTACATCCTAAAGCTTCTGTGCATGAAAGCAATAAGACAAATCCTTATCTGTGTCTCTGGCTGCCCAAGTGATGGGTCATGTTTGCAAAATCATTACCTGTTGTCATTCATGCCATTGCCACGTGCCAGCTGCACACCTGCTGCCGATGGGCTAACCTCAGCCACCAAGGACAATGGGGACTGAACACGTGTTTCACTGAAAAAAATGAGGATGCCCTGCAACAAGGAAGGTTTAAACAGAGCTTTGTTGTGCTCCCATCTTGCTGCATGGCAGAGTGGCAAGGAGAGACAGAGGCAGTATGGAAAATTTTGCTGACACAGCTGTTATATTGTCAGCAATTAATTAGAAAGTTTTGTTCAATAAATTGTTTCTGGCCTACGAAGGATGCCCTTGACTTCAAATTGGGATATTAGAGAACTGAGTGTCTCATAATATACTTCTTTTTTTCTAGTATACTTGCTTATCATTGTAAAAAACAGATCTTTGCCTGCAGTTCTAATTGAGCACAAATAACTTGTAGAAGGTCAAATCACGTTTTTATTTATGGGTATCAATTTTGGTTAAATTTTGTTCCATTTAAAAAAAACCCACCTACTTTAAAAGAATGCCAGTTATAGTGAGATAGGTGTTTTGAGTGCAAATCTACTATGATGTCCTTTTTCATGTGCTGTTTGATCAGATGCAGCTAACTCTAGTTGTAATTTGTTTTGTGGAGGAGGAAGAAGAGTGTGTACAAACATATTCACACAAACACAGGTACTTCATCTGGCCGTTCTGGTTGTGGGGAAGTAAATTAAAGTTTCCACCCTGCAATCAGACTCTAATGCTTCCCTGCTGGTTATGGTTCTCCAAAGGTGGAGAAAGTGGTAGTTCAGCAAATACTACCACTGGGATGTAGCACATCAGCCAGAAAGATGCCACCCCACACTGCAAGGCGTGCCCACTGGACTTTGAGGGAGGTCAGTGGGGGTAGCATCAGATGTCAAGGAGATACTCGAAATTTGCCTTGAGAGAATCCTTCATTTTGGAGTTAAGGGAACAGAGAGCTGAGAAGCGGGCGTGAGGATGAAGAAAGCTTTGTGTCAGGATGTGTTTGTGGTAGAGGCTTTTCTGGGAAAGGAAAGCAAATGGAAAACAATAGAGAAATAAAACTGGAAGGAGTAGCTCATTACCCAAGGGGCAGATACAGAAGTGGTTTGTAGGCAATGACAAGTGAGACAGGGGTTAGTTTTGGAACTGACCTGGGGTGAGGAAAAATGCTAAAAATAGAGATTTAAGATCCCTTCTGGTGGAGGTGAGCCAGCCCTGTGCCCAGAAAGCTGTAATGTAGGTTCCACATGAATGAGATTTTATTGGATGTGCAGGGAGAGAAATCTGGATAAGAGGGAGATTGGGGGTTTTCTCAATTTTCTAAGGCTGAATTTCCAGCAGGCATCCTATCACCTGCAAGGGCTTGGCCTCACCAGTGCAATGTTTCTGTTGGCTGATGAAGGAAATATAACGCTGCATTCACCACTTAGAGGATTCCTGCAAAGAAGTTGTCTCCAAATGAAAAATTTTCAGTAACACTGACTTAACTCATACTACTTTCATCCAATCAGGCTGGGTTTTAAGATTTAGGTACTATCAAAAATGAAAAGGCAACCTAGAAAGGCCCAACAGTTACTTGTAGGGGGAAGGAATTTTTAAGTCCGATTGGTCCCTGCATTTGGCTTCTTTCTCCTTTTACACCCTTTGCATCTGCTTTCCCTTTTTCTTCATCTCTGTCCCATTTCATCCAGCATACTCTCTGTCATGGTTTTGTTTTTCATTTAGGCAGAGACCACAGTGTGGACTTGCCTCAGCTTGACAGAAACGGACAGATAATATTCTATTTTGTTGCTTGTGGGGTCCTGCACGCTTCAGCTGGCAAACAGATTGTTAAACATGCTTGAACAATATTTGCTTTGCGGGCAAGAGAGAAAAGAAATCTAATATCTGCTTTTAGATTCAGTCCTTTCCTTATGTGTTTTATTTGGTTTTCTTTGCACACACTTAAAATTTCCTTTCTATTAGAACATACGCAGCCTATGTTGCTTAGTGAGATTTGAAATCCAGTGACTGCTTGCTTTTTTTTAAAGCTGGCTGGATCTGGAGCAGACTGTTCTCCTTATTTCTACTCTTTTCCCTCAGAGGTGGTAAATGGTACCTCCTCTTGGAGCCAAACATCCCTATCATCACATAAATCAGCTGCCAGTGGATGAAAGCTATCTGTGGCAAATAAGTGTCAGGTCAGGGTGCCCTGGTAGGCAGCGGTGTCTATAGGCTGCTCTTGGAAATGCTCTTGAGTCTTCAATACAGGATGCACTTTGCTATTACTGAAGACAAAAGCTCAGCCAGGAAGCACAATTCACATTGCTGTCCCTGGACCTGAAATGATTCGTGCTGCTAAAATAAAGTTGCTTCTCCCTTAGTTACAACTCACTGGAGTCTGTTTGACCAGGCATCTCAGTTTCTATGAGATTTCTGTGCGCTCTGCTCCGAGCAAGAGCTGCAGACAGTGAGGGTTTAACTGAATCAGTGATGCTAAAACAGCTCAAATATGATGTTTAATAAGGGAAAATGGCAGCTTAATTTGAAAAGGCATCTTGTGGACTAGGGGGGGGACTGACCTTGTAGGAGTGATGGCTGCCAAGAGGATTAGGGAGTAGTGTGTTGCGCTCAGAAATGTACCATGGACATGCTGAGCTTGGTGCAGGAGATGTGAAGAGTAGTCCCTCAAGCCCAATACCTTGTCTGAGCTTCAGACGTTGCAGAAAGAGATTCCTCATGGAATAACCTGGATCAAAAGAAGGGCTCGTTCCTTTGCATTAGCGAATAATTTCCTCATACAATAACACAGGAGGATCAAAGCCTTCCCTGTCCACTACTTGTTTTAGTGTAACGCTTGGCACGTCTCAGCACTTCTCAGGAGTGTGTTGTGGACTGTGATGAATGATGTCCTCTGCAGGAGGAGAAGGAAATAAGGACATCGGGTTGGCTGCTTGGGGTGGAGTTTTCCCCTGCCTCTCCCCATTACTCTGTTCTTAGCATCTGTGTGGTAGTTCTGGATTTTCTGGTTATCCATGGAAAGGCTTAAGCCTCTCCCAGCACCAACCAAACTCCTCAAGGACAGGTGAGCAAGTGGTTGAGATGCTTGCAGTTTCTTTTGTGGCCTGGAGTTTTGCGGTAACAGACACTGAGCTTTTCAGGGCAGAGTCAGAAGTTGCTTGCTGATGGATGGCACAGTATTCAGCCGAGGCTCAGGCATGGTGATGTTGATACAGTGAAGGCAATGGCATTGCACCAACCTGTAGGCTCCTGCACCTCCAAAGAGCACCTGGAGTCTTGGACAAATTGAATGGCTTTTGATGCTACCTTTTATTGTCTATAAACTGGCTGACTCAGATTCCTAAATCAAATCTCCCCTTTTTCTTCAAGCAGAGTCACATTTCTCTCTGCCTTGGAACAGTCTCTGTGGCAGCTGAACAGAGTGGATGAGCTTCTTGCCACTGCTTTGCCTACACTTGGAATTTATATTTTGCTGTGCCACCTCCAGTTTGAATGCTGTGCCAATGAATGCCATGTCTCTGATCTGTGGTCATCTAGGCTCTAGCCTCTAAGAAAAAAAAAAAACAAAACAAACCAACAAAACGTGTCTAATATTTATTTGAAGGTTTAAGCATTTCTTGGTTTGTTTAGTGCTGACTGTGAACATCTGTCACAGGTGACCTTCTCCTTCCCTTCCCATCTTGAGCCTGACCACCACAGTCTGTTTTTTCCTTCAATTCCAGATGAGTTCAGTGTTAGGCTCTGTTTTTTTTAGTATTACTGGCGTGATCTCCTCTGATTATAAATTATTCTGTCTGCTTCAGCTGCATGCTTCTTCTCATTTATATTTAAGGTAATGGAAGAAGAGTTGCTTTTGATGATATAAGTGAGCTAGATTTTTGGTTAGTATTATTATAAAATGAGAGTTCTGGCTGGATAATGTAAAATATTAGGGCTTTTGAGTTTTTAGTACCTGTGAAGCACTGCAATGACTAGAAAAACTAATACACTTCTTCCCTGCAAATTGATGAAACTTCTTGATGCATGGAATGTGAAAGGCTCAGGGCTAATAACATTACAAGTCTCAACACATGTACTAAAGTGATCTGCTGTAAAATATTTACAAAATAAAAACATTTGAACATATTTGATACCGAAGAGAGGGAAAACTAATAATCACTGTAGACTGGTGCATTTATTTTATGTTACCTGTGAGAGCTGTAAAATGAGGTTTAGACTGTGTGCTAGAAGCATATAGCAGCTCTTTAGCCATGTATTGTAGCAGTAGTTTTATCCTAGATTGAAAGTAACATCTGTAAGTATATCTGCATCTCTGCTGTATCTCAGAATTGGATCCATACTGCTGACTACTTTCCCCCCCACTCCTGTTTTTCTTTTATGCTTTTGAATCGTGCAGTCCCATGGAGATGCATTCACATAGTTAAGTCTGTCTGTGTTTATCTATAAAACAAATGTAGCTATTTAGCAGTTATATTTTTTAAGACATGTGCATTGAACCAGGTCAGCTTTTTCTTGTCTCTCCAATCTCGCCTCTTTTTTCACCTGTTGAATGTGTTATCTTTTTTTTTCTTCTTATGAGAGACATGCTTCTTTTATTCAAAGTATCAAATTTATGCTTTGCAGTGACATCAGGTACTTAATTTTATGGATGTATATATTATGAAAAGGCAAGGAGATTACACAGGTTAAAAAGCTCCAAAGGATGCAATTTGCTTTTTTCATTTCTGTGTCATCCTATTTGACTTTTTTTACCAGTTCCCAACTTCCTGAGATTCTGCTGTTGCTCATGAGGATCTGCAATGCTTTTGTTGGTAGCCCAAGTAGATCAGGTGCAGTTTAAGCTTCTAGGCCAAGAGCACATTATGGAAAATCCCTAGTCTGGCACAGCAGCACCTGGACATTCTTTCTGTGCATTTGGTGCCTCTGGTTTGGACCAGTAATTCCCCATGGCATGTAAGCTTTAGCACCTGACTGCGTGTAAAACCCCACACCAAACGTGGAGAAGCAGATGTACAGCTTTGACCTAAAATAATTGCTTTTCAGCACTCCTGTTCACTTCCTCGTAAGACTTGTTTTTATGTCTCTCTCTTTTGTGGGCCCAGTTCTAAGTCCTGCAAGGTCAGTGGGTATATTCTTTGGCTTCACATGAAGAAACAAGATCACCTTGCAATGTGCTGGCTTGAACTATCCATTAACAAGAATAATCTGAAAGTTGACATGTAAAGCTACAAATCAGTGATGAAAGTTTTTCCACCCTGGCACTATGTATTGTTGTCTTGTCATCCATCCCTTGGGTAAAGTCGGAAACCACATCTTAGCCAAAGCTGACTGCATGAGAGCTGGTAGCCCCTAATGGTCCAGAGACAAAAATATTAGGTAAAACCTCCTTTTCTGATGTTTTGGATGCTGTTCCTGCTGTGGCTTTTCAAGTGAGATGACTGGCTGTGGAAATGCCTCCAGCCCTGGAGCCTTCAGAGTTGAGATCTTTGAGATGTTAAGCATATGAATGAATATTCACTATTGCTACCAGCACCTCAGTGGTCTCCCTCAAATGAGAAAATAGCCTCTGGGACATGGGTGAGAGCTGCTTGCATGCCAGGCTTTTTAGGATATCAGCATGGACTTAATAGTGCACCAAGCAGCCTGTGTCCAGTACTGTTATGAAAATTAGAGATCCTTAAAAATGCTACCCAGTTCATTTCACTTTAAGACACCCTGTATATTGCACAGTTTGTTTATTTGTTATAAATCTGCTTTGCTGAAGTAAATGTGTTTTTCCTAATATTAATGGTGTTCTCATTGTTGGAGCCCTCTGCAGAAGTCAGATATCTATAAAACAAATTTAGATGCCAGTGCTGTAGTTAAGCATTGTTTAGGTAGATCCCTGAGCCAACTTGAATACAGCTATTAAAATTGAGCTTTACAATATATTGACATTTCTATATAAGTAATAAAGAGTTTAGAAAAGGAGCTGAGCAGCATTTTATGTTTTTTCAGAGAAACTTTTATTTCTGAAAGTAGCTTAATATTGATATTTTTACAGGGGAGTTTTGTCAGCTTCCTAGGATTGGTTTATGTCAAATATTTTTTTTTTTTAGCATAGGCTTGTTTCTTCTCTCCCTCCTTTCCATCTGTGTCTCCAGGGGCAGAAAGCAAACTGCTGGCCAGATTGGGGAGGGGATTGAACTAACTTGAGCCCCAAGCCAGGAGCCTGAGGGTTGTTCCTGCCCTATGATTTTCAGGAGGAGTCCTGACAGCACATGCATGCCAAGGTGCACCAGGATATACTCAAAGGATTCGAAAAGGCAGCCTTTCTCAGCATTTTGAATTTCTGGTGGTTTCAGTGGTCAGTTCTCTCCACAGACTGGTTTCCTCATAGGGACAAGAGTAAAAGGAACAAATAAGTGAAATAGAAGCCAATGCAGTCAGAGTGGAGCAAATGCCCTGTAGAGAGGAAGCACCTTTGGTGGCTGTGGAGAAGGAGTTGGGGTTTTGAAACAGGCTTGAAATAACTACTGAGTAGCAAGAGGAGAAAATAGATGGGTTTGGTAAAAGACAAAAGGTGAGGTTTAGCAGGCAGGTTTATAATTCCCATTACTCTAGGGTATATATGTAACATATACTGTACAGACAGCAGGGCCTGCTGTCAGGTCTCCAGTTCATGTCTGGGAATGCAATATAACCTGCATGCTGATGAAGTCAATCCTAACATGGGTTAGAGGAAGAAGGGTGTAAGCAGTCATAACTCCGCTTTTGATATTTTATGCTTTATTCCTTTTCCTCTCTTTGATTTCAGCTGACCAGCCCACCCACAGAGTGTGTTTACACTTCAAACACTGGGCATCAGGGCTGATTTGGAAGCCTGGTACATGGATGCAGAAAGCACATCAAATCCTGAGCCTCAGACCAGCTGGGGTCAAGGGACAGTGGTGGAAAGGGAGGTGAATTATAAATACAAAAAGCAGCCTTTGTGATTTTAATCTGCCAAACAGGACAGGAGGAAGTGGGGCCAAACAACTTTTCATCCACCTCTCCCTGACACTTCTTGCACACGTGTGCTGTGGGGCCAGGGAGCTGATTGCTTGCAGTTCCAGTGGATTGTCTCCTTGGGCTCGATTATGCTGTGCCCTCTTCTTCAAGGTAACAGCGTATCACAACCAGGTTTTAAATATTAATACAGAGATCACGGGAGTGTAGCTTGGAAGCACGGAATACTGAGTATTGAAAAGTCTAATCTGTCCTTTTTGAAAGCTGTCCAATTTCTTTTTTATTTACAGCATTTGAACCATTTCACAAATTGGAAGGCAACTAACCAGCCATTTCACAGGCAGATTATGATATGTTTAAGAAAGTCCTAGGCATTTATCCGAACGCAATTGGCCATCTTGCTGACTAACATCTAGATTGGTGATATTACACACACAGTTGAACAGAGACTATTTGAAGATGATGGTTTTCTCTTATTAAAGTTGTGTTTGTAGCTTGCAACTGAAGAAATGTTTTAGATAGTGGTGTAAGCTGACTGCCTGTGGCTCTGCAAAGGACTCGTCACATTCATTGGGTAGATGAGAAAATGCTGGGGCGTGAACAGTCACATTATGATTCCTGCACTCAATTCCATTCTTTGCAAATGCAGAGGTGGAGAACTGCTGGAGAGAGACTGGCTCCATCTGGCACTGCCCCTGCACAGTGCATGCAAGTTGTTCGATTAAAGATGCAGAAGTGCAGACAAAAAGTGGGAAACACACATTAGATGAAGCTACATCCATTGCCATACAGATGGAAAAAATTTGGTTTCCCTCCTATCAGCTACACATGTGCTTGTTCTGCCTAGAAACTAAAAAGTATGTTTCAGCTTGCATGGATAGAACATACCTGGTTTAATTAATTAAAAGCTAAAGAAACCCCAAACCCACAAAAAACCTGGCAACCCCAGCCTCCAGTAAATCTCTTAAAGCTGTAAGCGTGTAGTGCTCGCATTCTGCACTCTAATGTGGTCTGAATGAAAAACTGACAGCACCTGTTACTGAAATCAAAAGTGATTTCTCTAACAATGGGTTACTGGGGAATTCCTTCCAGGCTTCTCTTTAACAGAGTTTGAAGGATTCAGGTTGGAAGACAGTGCATAAGATCTGCACCACTGGCTCTGATGGATGTGAATCATGCCATGGGACAGTGATTGTTTAGGAGGTTAGAAGTTCACTCCATACATTCAGTAATAATATGCAGCTGGTATGTCCTTAAAAAAAAGATTGTATGCTTCTTTTTTCTCCTCTGTGAAACCACATATGGATTGGAAAAAAAAACCCAAAAAACAGATATTATATGTTCAAATCCAGAAATTCAAAGTAACTGAAACCACATCTGACAGTATTTTTGAGAACTAGAGTGAATTGAAGCTAGATTGTCTAAAAATAGCCCTTGAACTGAACTCTAAAAACTATTAGATTTGTCCATTTTTAATAAATCCTGATCTACTATCTATTAGATCATCTCTTCCGTAATCTTTTCCTATGGGCATAGTTTATATACATTTCTAAAAGCATTACAGCATGATGTTGAAAGAAATGCTCAATTTTTTTTGTGTCTTGTGCATGATGGTCTGGTTAAATTTCTGCAGTCTGCATTCAGAATCAGTTACAAAGTCTGGAACAAGCAATAGGGCATTAATACCCTCCGTGAATGGTTGCCAGAGGGTACAAGGGGTTCACAAACATGGCAGAGATCCTGGGTGAGAAACCAGAGATAAGACTTCAGGAACTGTCTTCTGATAGAAGAGGACCGTGGTGAAGACAACAGGTAGATACTCCTGTGCCGTACCCATTCATCTCCTGGTATTGCAAGATATATGCTGTAAAGTAACAGTTAAAATTTTGTCTGATGTCTCTGAAGTTACGTATTTTAAGCAGGAGCAGTAATTTCTTGGAGAAGAATGGGTCAGAGAGAAAAAAAAGAAGAAAATAAAGAAGTATCTTCTTTTATTCAAATGACAACTAAATTGGGGACCTGACATTAAGAGCTGTTTGGAGGCAGAAAAAGTATTAAGTGCTGACACATGCACACCCCCACAAAAGTCCTACAGAAGCCTAAAAGTTGATATTTCATGAAAATGCAGTCAGGCTGCTGTTTGGGTTCTTATTTTTTCAGGCAAAACCTAGAAGTTTGCAATAACAGCTAGAATGTTTTTGACAGAACAGCCTTTCTCTAGCAATCCAGCAGGTGTAATGAACTGTTGATCATTGTCAGAAATGTGGAGTTTTGAGTCAAAAGGACTCTGGTAGGCATATTTTTTGCCTGTTGAAAATTGGTGTATTTGGTGGCTGTTTTAAGTGCATTAACTGTCTTTCTGAGAGTGGTAGTGCAGTGAAAAAGGACAAGCTGGGACAGTTTAAATGAGCTTGAGCCTGTTGTGGTGATTTTGCCCGCTTTTGGCTCTCATTATTTGTTGTTTAATGTTGAAGGCTGAGAGTCAGAGGAAAGTCCCAACGTGCTAAGTGATTCCAGCTTGAAGTGCCTTGAAACAGCTGAGTCTGCACCATGTCTTGGACCACAGCTGTAGTTTCCTCTTAGTACAGGAACTCAGCATATGGCCCATATCCATTGCAGCATCTGCCCAAGCCCAGCGGAGTACTCACATGTGGGCTGAGTAGCCTTGGGCACAAAAACTGATCCCCTGCTAGAAGAGGTAGGAAAAAAGAAAATCCAGAAAGTGTTTTTTTCAATTTGTCAGTTGTCCACAAGGGAATGGATCTTTCTTCTCTCAGATGCAGCATCTTCCTCCTCTGCTTTTCCTCATTACCTTGTGCTAGTTAAGACAGAGGAAAAGGAAGAGCTGTATATCATACTTCATGGGACTTTTTCAGGGTGCAGTGCTGTGTGCAGTTGTGTTCTTGAAAGCAGTGTGCCACGCTGAGCACTGTGGGGCCACTGCATACATAATCTTTCTATCAATGGGTTTTGCAAGCCTTTTGTCAGTGTCAGTAAATAAAGCTCCACAATCCCAACCTCCCCAAAAGCTGTGTGTGAACTTATGTTCACACACAGGATTCTGGCTCAGCTTCCCAAAATAGTGGCATGTGTGAGCAGAGGGGAGAACTGCTCGGATGTTTGATGTGAGGCCGACTTGGCCTTTGCCTGCAGTAAAAATAAATCATAGTTGCTCTCAAACACTTGGAAGAACCTGAACACAATTTAGGGGCTAATCTCACCTTGTCAATTCTCTGGCCCGCAGCTCTTGAGTGGCACCAGCTTGTGGCTTTTGGTCTTCCAACAGGCATTTACCATGAGAAGGTTTTGCTGCGTGATGTCATTTGTGGCATAGACTCAGTATAACTTTACAGTCCACCAGTGTGTTAATGAGTTGATGCTGTCTATGTAGGTCATCCTTTCCTGTCACCTCACATGGATTTCTTAGAAAAAACCACACAAAACCAAGAAAAAACAGCAAAAGAAAATGGGAATATATTTACTTTCAAATATTACTGTTTTTCTAGGGAGTTTCAGAAGATGTTCTGAAATGCATTTGAAAACGCCTGTAGAAAATTAATTCCCTTGAGATGCATTTACGTGGCAGGGAACAGAAAAACAGCTGTGATATAATCCTCCAATTGTATTAGGTTTGTGGGGGTTTGTGCTGCTTCTTTCAAGGCATGCCTAAACCACCTTTTTTGCTATGTAAATACAACTTGCACCATCTTTCAGTAGAAGAAGAAATGATAAAAGGGATGCTGTAAGCAAAGGATGTGGCTGCCAAATATGAAAAGGGCAAAACTACAGGGAGGGAGGAAAGGGAGTGACCTCCAGATTTTGTGCTTCCCGCAGCCTTCCCGACTCCTGCAGTGCTCCATTTGCCTTCGTGCATCAGCAGCAACATGTGTAAATAATTGTGCATGGAGTCTGGACATGCTCAGGAGAACACTGGGACTGCTGCTGTTGAGCTGCTGGATTAGTTATACCTCACTTGGTCCAGTCCTGCATTAGGTGCAGCACGGGGAGCAGGCAGGGCCTCCTGGCTGCCGACACCCCATCCCATCTCCTTGAGTGTCAGGCTCAGGAATGTAGAACTTGCCAGAGAGTGAAGTCATCGTGGTTTGCTTGGGCCTTGAGTGTGGAACTTGGAGCGCAGCCTCTCCTACCAATTACGTGAGCAAGTGCTGGCTTGTAGCACGCAGCCGTCAGGCTGAACCTTTGGATTGCGACCCGAGGGGGAGAGCTTGATGGATGTCTCTTGTCATCCTTTACCTTGCCAAAGCCAGTGAGCCTCACCCAGGAAATCCTGTCTGCAATTTCTGCTCCAGGGGCACCCCGTTGTCTTTATTCATGGGACAGAAAGTGCATGACATCTCTTAAAAAGTATTACTGAATACACCAGGTGATAGGGTCAGAGACTTAGGAGCCGAAATTAAAAAAAGTGAGAGAAAACGTAGCACATAGCCTTTCTTGCAATCAAAACTGCTTTTTCTGATAGGAAAACACTAGTCAAGAGTCATTGGGAAAGCAGTCTCCCATGTCTGGGAGCACCTGGAAGAAGTGAGCAGAGCATCCAACCACATCATAGTTAGATGACACGTGGTGGACTTTTCTTGTGGCAAATACAAAGTGCTGGTCGCTTGTCCTGTCACTACTTCAGGAAAGGGGAACAGACAGAAATGGGAGAAAAGACAGTCCATTATTTATGTGAGATTTTTTCCCCTATGAGCAGATCCCTACTGTGATTTTCTTTCCACCAAGCAAAAATCCACCTCTGCAAGCCTGTGCTCTATTCAAAGGTTAAGAAATAAAAGAGAGAAGGAAAAAACCTAAAAAATTCTATTTTCTTGCTAGTCTCTCTGGGAATTGCAATTGCTCTCTTGTGGGTGCTGGAAATGTTTTGGGGTTTGTTTTTTTTATGACTGCAGCTCAAATCTGAATGATGGCAAAACTTAGTCTTCTGCTATTACTGCCAGCTCTCTAGATAGAGCAGGAAAGAAAAAAGTGAAGTATCACTTTGGGGTGTTTCTGGGGAAGAAATGTTTCCACAGCCATAAATTGCTTTCTTGGGAGCACTGAAAATTCCTATCCCAGTGTTGTGCTTTGTGGAATCAAAGTCTGCAAAGTCTTGGATTCGGAAGGAGTAAAAACTGAGTCTTACCCAAAAACTGTAAGGTAGTGATCTGGCAATACATGGTAAAAATAAACAGTAAAAATAAAATAATTGTGTTTATACATTTCTAATCATAGTGGTTTTGGTGATTTTTAAAGGTGCTTGTCTTGGAGCAAAGATTGTCTTGTGAAATATTATACGAAGAATCCCTCTGTTGAAGCAGTGCTGCAATGCTTCTTTCCCCAAGTTAAAAATTCACAGTTTATTGGCAGCCTTAGTTAATCTGGATGTTTGATCTCTGTTCTGTGCTGTAGGATTTAGGTGCTTTTGCACAGGTTGCAGTCTCTTCGTGGTTTTGCTTGGATTTGGAAATCATTTATATATAAATGATCCTGATCCCCTGTTCTTTTCCTCCTTACGAATTAACTTGGTTTTTGAAGCACACAGTTGTCTGAGCAAAACTGGCAAATTTCATGGTGAAAAATTGGGTGGTGTTATCATGGTGATCATGATTGCTGGGGCTCATTACCAGATTGACTCTTTGAATAATCAAACCTTTGAACTCAGTTCAGTGGTATCCCATCCGTCTCACTCCGTTAGGCAACTTGGAGGCAGCTCTTTCATGTCGTCTTACAACTTGTCCTGTGGAAATGGCGGATGTGTTTATTTTCAAAAGCAGCAAGAAAGCCCAGTGGAACAAGAAAAAAGTTGGAAGAATAAGCCCTCAAAGAGATTTTGACACTGGTGCCAGGGGCTTTATGAAAGATGAAACAGCTCATTTTTTTATGGCTAAAGGAAAATGCTATTAAATCCCTTGTGCCTAACTGCTACAGTAAACTTGCCAGAGCTATTCCAAAACCAGCATGCTGTGGGATATTCAATGATTTTCAATGAAAACTGGGCTTAAAAATGCAGCTCTCCTGCGTGTGGATCAAGGGGAGCTCCAGGGTGCTCAGTGTATGTTTCTATGTGCTCACACATGACTGTAAGAATTATTTTAAACAGGATTTACTAGCTTTGACTTTGAAATTGCATCCACTTTATCTACTCAGTTCCTCTGCACGTGGCATAGGTAATTTTGCAGAAGGAAAATAACTTGTTATTGCAAGAGTAAATGGGAAAAAATTAGCAAGTTGCTGTCTACCAGGCTAATCTGTATTATGAAGAAATAAAACATACTTGTGGGAAGTCCTGCTGTAGTAAAAATGTAGTTTTTGCTGAAATTCTCTACAAATTTTAGTTGTCCCTCATCAGGTGGAAATCATTGCTTGGTGACATAGTGCAGCTTTGAGCAGAAACTCGAATAAATATGTCAGGGTTTGCATGTTTTTGCACTGTAATTTTTGGAGTTCATTTAAACTCAGGGTTGATGGTGAATGAAAGGGAGATGACAGGAGAAGGCTGGAAAATCTGATCACTGAGCTTGGGAGACCTGTTTCAAATCAGTGTCCTAGTGCTCAGGTGAATTAGTGTAGAAATTCCAATTCCT
This sequence comes from Lanius collurio, assembly GCA_020086605.1. Lineage (NCBI taxonomy): Eukaryota > Metazoa > Chordata > Aves > Passeriformes > Laniidae > Lanius > Lanius collurio. The sequence goes on along the minus strand of JACBWW010000015.1, from coordinate 25,244,591 downwards.
GTTGCTGGACATGGAGCAACAGTGATGGAAGGCTTTTTGTATGCTGGAAGAGGTGGGATGGTAGTGAGGTGTTTTGGCATGGAAATTAAAGTGAGAATGGATCAGACAAGCCTTTTCATATTGCTTCCTTACCTGCATTTTACAGTCAGCCCCAACGTTTTCTCAGGCAGGGATTGTGGGGGCAGTTGTGAATATCTGGCATTTAACTGGAGTAAAAGTCTTATGCTGAGAGAAGCCAGAAAGCGTTTGTCTTTGAGAGAGGTAAAGGAGATGGGAGAAGGCTTTGCTATGCACTGTGTGTGACATGGCATGACAGGGGTGATGGAGGAGCAGCTGGGGGCAGCCTGCTTCAGTTTCCCCACCTGATATTTCAGGTCAAGCCATAGGCAAATCCACGTGAAGCTCCAGTCTGCACAAGCACCCTGGTCTAAATAGGAGGCTAAATAAGGTAATTGTAAGGTGGGCATCCCTCAATATTCCACACACACTCAGTACTTAGTGTGGCTATTGCAGGACGTACAGTGGGTTAATGCACTTTTAAAGCAGGTTCCCCACCTCTTCCTGCTTGACTGCTCATTGCAGGTTTTCAATGAATTAACCCACTGAGCATTAAAGTCTCGATTTGGCTGGGCTGACGTGCACCTTTGCCTGCGTCATGTGGCCTGCAGATCAAGGGGCCAGGCATTGCTCTTGGGATGGAGCAGCAAAATAACTATCAGATAAAATTGATGGCTTGCTCTGCAGTACAGCCTTGTGTTCACCCCTCTGTGCACTTCTGATTTGGGAATGGATTTGTAGTTTGTTTTTGGGTTTTGTTGGGGGTTTTTATCACACCGTAGAAAACGTTTTTCTGACCAAACCAGCTGGGTCTTCAGCAACACTTAACAATTAAAAGCACTTCTGTGATAGGTGTTCCCTAAAAGATGGAAAATAAGATTTTTACATTAAAATGCCAAGAAGAAAAATGGTGAGGGCATAAAGTGCTGCTTTATTTTCATCAAATGCTAGGGCTTTTGTAAAATCAGTTGTGCTCCAGTGGTCATTACCCCCCTGTGTGCTTCTCTCACTGTTTGCTCCAGCTTCTCTCTAAAAGGCAGCTGTGCAGAAAGCCTTGCCTTAGTTGTAGCTCCAGTTACACCCTGCAGGCCACCGGAGCCATCAGAGGGGACATCCTCAGAACCTAGGCATGAGTCCTGTTCCCTTCCTCTCTAACCAGCTCTACCTTTGTTTCAGGAGTATCAACATCGGGGGCTCTGGGCCCAGGGAGCACCACTGCCAGCACCACGCCGCGGGTGGCTGCCAGCACCACCGGCCGCACCACCACCACGTCAGCCTCGGGCAGGAGGAACAGGAGCACCAGCACCCCGTCTCCCATGGCTGATGTCCCTGAGGAAATGACCACGCACCTGCCACCCGCCTCCTCCCAGCTGCCGCCGGCCGGAGCGGAGAGCTGTGACCCCATGGAAGCCCGCGACATTATGTGGTCTCGGACTCGGCAGGGCCAGGTGGCGAAGCAGCCATGTCCCTTGGGCTCCATAGGTGAGTCAAGGGCTGGGAGGGCACAGCACACTGTCTCCGCTTACTGTGGTTCCTTGTCAGCGTGCAGCCAATGCTAAAAACCTTGTTGGGGTTGTGCTTGATGCACTGGAAGAGCCTCTGCCCCCAGAAGTTGTGTATGCTGCACTTTACCTGGTTCTGCCTGTATTTGTAGGCTCTGGGCTCACTGATGTGTTGGTGGCTAATGCTTTGCTTGTTTTGCTAAGAGAGGGGACAGGGGAGAAAGTTAACAGAACTTGTACTTTGAAGCTCCTGAACCCATGTTAGGGATTTCTCAAACTGCAGCCAGCATCCAGTGCGATCCACTGAGAAAGTGGGGGGAGGAAACAAAGCCAAATCTTTCAAAATGGTTTATTGCTTATTGGATTTTGCTCCTTTTTTTCTGCTCTTCCTGCAATTTTTTCTTGAAAAATGTTGCTTTGGGAAATTTTCTGTTCAATTTGAAACATAATCCAGTTAAGAATGGGTTTTGGCATATGGTTCATTTTGCTGTGTTTTAACAAATGCAGTTTTCTAAAAATAGTTATTTTTCACACTAGTCTTGGTGTCCAGCCCCAAAAGCTCACTTTCAAAGAACAAATCTTAAAACTGGAGGAAATTGCCTGAAAGTGAGGGCTGAAGCGAGCTGACTTGCAGAGGAGAGACTTTCTGTTAATTCTCTGCTCCTGGAGAGCCATTCACACCTGTGTATATGAATACTGACTCACTCTGGAATTTGGTGAGGACAGACTGATAAAACATATGTTAAAGTATGTTTTACCACCAAGAGGTCATAGAAGGGTATCAGTGGTGAGAATAGGTAAAGAACATTTTGCTGTCTTTCCCAGCCCTACTTGGTAAAATTAATGGAAAAAGTATGATGTGGTTCCCAGAGATGGGAAAGAATATTCTGAACCAAAGCTGTGAAAAGAAAAAAAAAGATGAAAATGAAGGCTGGATGCAGGGAGTACTTTCCTAAGCACAAGAACTAAGGACTGGATGAAAATAACTAAGGAAAAAATATCCCAACTTAGGGATAAGAGATGGCCATAAGCCTTTCTCATCTCTAATTTTGGTGATTCATGCAACTTGTTAAAAGCTGTGATATATTAGCAGAGATGCATTTCTCTTTGTCTGAAAGGGTTTCAGGCATTTTTCTGTCTTTTCCAGCTGGGATTGGGCAGCTATTCCCAAACAAAACTCTCCTCTAAAGTCTCTCTTGATAGCTGGGGGCTGACAGTAAACTCCAACATTATATCTTGGCATTTGTAGCATTCAAACTTTTATGTGTTTCCGTTCAAATGTTGTAATGATGATTCAGAGCCATAAAATCTTCATAAAGCAACAAGGAAGATGAGGCACAGGGTCTGATCCCAAATTGCCAGTGGCGGGCCAGAGCACCCGAGGTGCTGGCTTGATGTTTGAGATCTACTTCCGTTTTCTTAGCACATGGCAGCTTTCCTGCAAGTCCTCTGTCTGTAATCACTGCTTGCCAAATTGGAAATAATATTCCTGCACAATATCATGGGTCTTTTATGTCTTAGGGCCTTAAAGGACCAGGATGATGGGAGACTAGGACAGTGAGATGACTCAGAAGTGTCCTACTCAGGACCTGAGCAGTAATAAGCTCACAGAAGCCTTCGACATGGGGTGCTGAGGGAAAATGCAACCAGTAACACTGAACACAGTGACTTTCCTATTACAGGTGTTGCAACTTTCCGGTGTCTTGTGCCTGACGGTATCTGGGAACCCCAAGGACCTGATCTGAGCAACTGCTCTTCACCCTGGATCAACCACATCACTCAAAAGGTAAAACCCTTCCCATGTGTTGACCGCTCTGAGTCTACACAGTGACCTTGCTCAACTCCCTGGTTTTCTCACACAAGGAACTTCAAAGGATCAACAACCACACATAAAACGTGAGCCGTGCATAGTAGCTAGGAAATGCAAGAAGAAAGCAAGCATCTTATGGAAATTGAGGCAAAGAGCTTAAGAGAAGGCAAGTGAGAGGGACTGGAGAGTGGAATTGAACCAGAGTGAATGACATTTCTTGTTCGTGGCAATAAAAGGAAGAAGAGGGAGGAGGAGGTGGTTGGACATATGGAAAGTACTGAGTTGTTGAAAAAGGAAACACCCTTTCATGCGTCCTCAAGGATTTTTTCATGTCACGCAAGTACACGATAAACCCCATAGTTAAGAAATATTTACCAAAGAAAGGCAGGCTCAGTGGGAAATGTTTGATTCATGCCCCTGACTTTCTGTTTTTAACTTCTGCCCAAATTATAAAAGAACTGACGGAATAGAAAACAATGCTGCAGTAATGCTTATCTTTTGACTCTTAAGTCCCTTGATGAATGTTTTCTGGCACTTCATCATTTATCAGTGTTAAAAGTGCATTAACATGTGACAATAGAAGTTCAAGACAAGCTGAGCTTATTTGGTAGCAATATGTTGAGCATATTTGTTATTAATGCACAATGGTGCTTTCAGCTGATTTCATTACAAACAGAGACCAGATGTGTGTTTACGCCATGGAGTCTGTGGGCTGAATCTTTATTACAGCAATTTGTGGGGATTTATTCACTCCTTTAGCCAGAGCCAGCGAGTCCTGGCGTTGCAAACGAGATGTACTGCTGCTGCACAAAAGGGACACAGCACTCCCAAAGAGCCACTGCTCACTGGTCAGTGGAATGGGGTCACCCCACAGTCAAGACTCTTGGACATTGTCCTCTCTGCCCCCCATCTCAACAAAGACCTAATAATCTGTGAGTTGCTAGCACTGGTCATCCCTATCTTGCTTCATCTGTGCTTATACTCATCCCTCCACAAAGGAAAATGTCAATTAATGTGGGGCTGCTGTGATACAGCGCAGCCACTACAGAGCCTGTGGTCCTTCTGTCCCTCTCGTGCTGTACACCCAGCAAGCTGATGAATACAGGCTGCCTTTGCTGGCATTAGCAGCTGTGTGCAGCTCTTGTTTTATGACCTATGTACTTACCCTGGAGGAGTTAATATTACTTACTCCATCCATAATTCACCCAGGCAGCTGGGAGACCTCTTGCTGCTCAGTGAAGATGACTAGGCCGTTAGCCATTAGCAGAATGAAATAATAGCCTGCACTGATGAAATCTCCATCAAGGTTAGGCTTATTTTATTTGAAACCCTAGCTATCATTTGCGTAACAAATGAGCCCCATTTAATTTGTTACGTGCTTTCAAAGCAGGCTAAAATTGAACAGGCAGGTTTTCAGAAATGCCCAGCAGGTTACAACTGGGACTGAATTTCTTTCTTTTCTGAAGGAATTTAGTTACATTCAGCTTTGAATACCTTCTACCAGTTAGTAGAAAGACCTGGGGAATCTATGAGGTGACCCTAGATCTAACCTGTTTGCCTGAGTGGGAATTTGTTGAGATCTCGGCATATGTGACCCAACCTCATTGAGAACTGTTACAAAACATCAAGACTTTTTAGGAGTAACTTTGTAGGGGAAAGCCCTGCCAGGCTTGCCTAGGGGTTTGTGTTGAGATTCATTGAATCATTTAGATTGGAAGAGTCTTCTAAGATCATTGTGTTCAACCATTCACCCAGCACTGCCATGTCCACCTCTAATCCATGTCCCTAAATGCCATGTCTACATGTCTTTTAAATCCTTCCAGGAATGGTGACTCTACCACTTACCTGGGCAGTCTGTTCCAACACTTGACCACTCTTTCCATGATGAAATTTTTCTTAATATCCAATGTAAACCTTCCCTGGTGCAACTTCAGGTGGTTTCTTTTTGTCCTATCATTTATTACCAAGAGAAGAGACTGACGCCCACCTTGCTACAACCTCCTTTCAAGTAGTTATAAAGAGAGGTGAGATCCCCTGTGCCTCCTTTTGTCCAGGCTAAACATCATCAGCTCCCTGAACAACTCAGCATGAGCCTTGTGCTCCAGACCCTTCCCCAGCTTTGTTGCCCTTTTCTGGATTCCCTCTAGCCCCTCAATGTCTTTTGTGTAGGGAGGGGCCCAGAAATGAACACAGCACTTGAGGTGTGGCCGCAGCAGTATCAAGTACAGGGGGACAATCAAACTGTCCTGGTCCTGCTGGCCACACTCTTGCTGACCCAGGCCAGGATGCAGTTGGCTTTCTTGGCCCCCTGGGCACAGCTGGCTCATATTTTATGCTGGGCAGCTTTCCAGCTGCCCTTCCCCTTCAGCCTGTAGCGCTGAGTGGAGTTGTTGTGACCCAATGGCAGGACCTGCGCTTGGCATTATTTGAACCTCATCTTGTTGGCCGTGGCCCACGCCCTGTCGAGATCTTGCACGTGCCACATGAGGGTACTCAACATGGTGTTCATCACATTTTCAACTTTCAGTGCACTAGGATATCCCCAGTTAGCCAGGACTGCTGATAAATTATGGAAAGTGGCTCAGCAAGCTCTTCTGCCAGCTCCCTCAGTACTCTTGGGTGGATATCATCCATGGACCTGTGCGTGTGTAAATGGTGTATCAAGTCAATGACCATTATTTTCTGGATTGTGGGGGTTTTCTTGTGCTCTTCACCGCTGTCTCCCAGTGCAGGATGCTGGGTACTCTGAGGAAAACTAGTCTTGCTATCAAAGACTGAGCCAAAGAAGTAATTAACTACCACTTCACCTGTTCCTAATTTTTTGTCACTATGTTTCCTTCCTTGTACAATAAAGGATGGAGATTCTCCTTTGCCCTCCTTTTGTTCTAAGTGTATTTAGAGAAACGTATTTTATTGTCTTTTATATAACAGATAAAATAGATAAAGTTCTAGTTGAGTTTTAGCCCTGCTCATTTTCTCCCTGTATAACCTCACAACATGCTTGTAGTCCTCCTTAGTTGTCTGCCCCTTTTCTAGAGGCCACAAGCTTGCTTTTTTTTTTTTTTTAAATTCCAGCCAAAGCTCTCTGTTCAAACCCGTCAGTCTTATTCCCCACCAGCTCATCTTCTGGCACATGGGTGTATCCTGCCTATAAGATTCAGGAGGATCCTTACTGAAAATACAGTTTTAAATTACTTGCGAAATAACCAATAGCTATTTGGTTTCCCTGCCCAAGCAAGAGGCTTGAAAATGATCACTGCACTTTAAGATGGAGACTGATTCATCCATAAATCAAGCACTGGTTTCTAACATCCCTGCTGTGGATGGGATGCTTCCCAAAGCTTGCAGATTTCCTCCGGCACCTCTCTGAAGATGAAAAAGGAGCCTTCCTCCTCTAAGGCAAGCCAGCTTCTCTTCTTGCTGCTGTGGGGGCAGTTAGGGGGAGCAGTAAGCCATCTGTGCTGTGAGGACAGGGCTGGTTACACCCTGCAGCTCAGCTCTCCTGGGTCACCCAGCCCGCAGCAGCTGCAGCACAGCTGACAAAGTGGGTAGAAATACTTTTTGTCAGCCAGAGTTCATACCTGCTCAGCATGTCTTCATTCCTAATCTGCTTTATCTCCCAAAAATCTCCTGTCACCTGCTGGATCCAAACTGCTCAGGAAGAATGGTGATGGGTCCCCTGGAGGGATTTCATCCAAGCCAGGAAGGATGGTAGGGAAATTCTATGCTTGCTTTCATATGTCTGTAGTGAAGTGAGAATGATTACTTCTTCTCTTTCTCCTGCTCTGCTCAGGCTGTAGATTGGGTGTTTGCCTGCTTGCATCATGGTGTTAGGTTTTACAGACATTTCCTAGCTTCCATTAGAGTTACTGTGCTTGATGGAAGATCAGAACGAATGTTCTCCTCAGCAATTCATTGGCCTCCTGACATTTACTTTAACTTTATTGTTGGTGCCTACCATGCCCTCGTAACGGAGAGGGAGAATAAACTTGCCACTGCGATTGAATTATGCACTGCTACCTGGGTTATTTCTGGAGTCAAGCTGTACCGGGAAGCAAAAAGGTCAGCTTTGGATACATTGCATCATCCTGATCATGAGGTCACGCGTTCAGTCTCAGCCTGTTTGTTTTGTCTCTTGCTTTCATCAGTGCCATCCTTAGCGCAGTGTGTGACTTGCCTGGAGACATCTCTTCCTTGCTGCAGCTTTCAGTTGTGGGTGCTGCCTGGGAGGACAGGCACTGCTATGCTTGGCTTCAGGCCTCTGGAAGAGAGAAGGGCCTCTTTTGTAGCAGAACAGAAAAATTTTCACCCTTCACGAATGCACAAAAAAGCCTCATTCTGTAAATCTAATGCATGTGCCACCCATGCCCTCCTGAGTGGCCTGGATCATGTACTCCCAAAGAGCAGGTGAACCTGAGGGTTCATAGCACCTTCCTGAGGTCTTGTGTCTGTTACAGGAAGAGTGAGGTTTTGTGTAGGACATCCCCACATCGTCATGTCCAGGTCTGAGGGTGCAGTTACAGTTCAGATGACAGTGTGATGAAATCCTCCATCCAAGTTGCTTTTGGCAGTCTGTTTTCAGCGCACCTGAAAACCTCTGTTTCAGAATAGATGCCACAGAGAGTGGCTTATTAAAGGGTCATTAAATGCAGTTTAAGTTGTTTGAATACCTTAGTTTCAAAGCCACTTTTTCAGTGTTCTCTAGATCTGCTGTACTCTGTGGAGAGCACTGTCTCTTCTGCCAGGCAGCTGGCAAAGGTTTAGATTTTTAGATCAGAAGGCATTTTTTCATAGGAGGGCTGATTGGGCACTGTATTGGGCTGCCCAGGGAGGTGGGGGAGTCACCATCCCTGAAGGTGTTTAAGGAAAGGCTGGATGCGGCACTCAGTGCCAAGGTCTAGCTGATATTTTGGTGTTTGGTCACAGGTTGGACTTGGTAATTCTAGAGATCTTTTCCAACCTAAATGATTCTGTGATTCAAAGAAGAAACAATGAAAAACCAAAAGAATCATAGATATGTTCTGACTCTTTTCTGTGAATGCACACATGTATACTGGAATTTCTGCTAGGGAAGGAAAAATGCCATGACGGCTTTGCAGGGTCAGAAGTTAGCCCACAGCCCCTCTTACAGCCTTGCTACCTGACTGCTAGCAGCTAATGGTGCCTGGTGAAACCTGTCAGATGTTTGTTTCTCCAGAAAACAGCATCAAGTCCATGGTCTTTCCAGCTGACCAGTCCTTCTGTATGTTACTGTTTTTAAAAATCCTAGTTCAGTCTTTCATGCCATCTTTTTTTTTTTTTTTTAATATCAGTTAGCTTCTTCAGGAGGCTGCAGGAAAATATTTTTGCCTTTCTGACTGCCGGTGTTTTAGCTCATTTGCTCCCTTCTCAGCATATTTCTTCTTTATTGTGAATTTTTCTCCTTAAATACTCATTTTTTGTGATTTCTCTCATTTTTATTCTACTGTCCCCCTCTGCAGTTGGTTTCCTCAGAGAAAGGTAGGGCTGAAACAGCGATCGGTGCTGCAGGAGGGTCTTTCTTCATCTTTTCCAGACAAAACTCCCTTTTTTTGTTTGTTGGCATATATGAAACAGGCAGGAATATATGTCCTCTCCAAAACTATTATTTCACAGTCTTTTCACTCAGAAGAAGGTACAAGATAGTGGCACAAACTTGGAAAATATTAGCAGAGTGTTACACAAAGGGATTTCAGGTGTGCCAATGATCATTTGTAAATCTGGACTGAATCCTGTCATTATGCCCAAATGGAAGAGGGGAGCAATTTTTTTGGCAGACCTATAAAACTATGTTTTGTATGTTGGCATTGTTGGCAAGAAACATATTTTCACTCCTTCAAACTAGCATTCCAAGATTGGTTTTAATCAGTTTCTAAAAGGTAAAAAAATAGGCAAAAAAACCCCAGAAACCAAAAATTTGGGTTCTAAATTGGTTTGAACAGAATGTTTTCTTTTATCTCAGAACGTGATTTAGTTTTTAAATTTAATTTTTTCATAATCAAGGTATAAAATCTTAAAAAGTAATCTCATATCAGGGAGAGATATATTATTTTTAATTCCCTTTATTGTTCTTAAACCTTCCAATAGAAATGGAAGGTTACTTACACATTTTTTCCCTGCTTTTTACTTGCCTCTCAAGATCATCTTGAGCCATGGAGAATCTCCAGGGTTTGTTCCTGTATTCCTCTGTAATTATATCAGTGTTTGGGTTAAAGAGTATTACATGTTTTGGAAGAAATAACACAAAGAGCTCATCTTCCATGCAACAATAATGACGAGAAAGATGCAGAGAAGTGCTTCATAGAAAGGAAGTAAGTTAGTAATACATCCTTATGGGTAGCAGTAAGCTTTGCTGAGCATTATGTATCATTAACCAAAAAAAAAAGGTTTCCGTCCTGTTGTTATAAGAGACCATATATATATCTTAGCCCTGGAGTATTCAGCCAGCATTTGGGATTTATAACAGTTGAGTTTCACAGCACTTCATTTTCAGTGGGAAAAGCTCAAAAGAATCAAGGAAATTAGCATTAATGTGTCACACAGCCATCATTTTGGACACTCCTCTCATGGTATGGCCAGAGTGGAAAGAGTCTCTCAGCACTGCTCTAGTGACTTGTAGCTGCACATTCTGTGTGACCATGTACAGGTGTGGAATTGTCAGTGCTAGGATGTAGTTTCATTACCTGTCATCCAAAAACATTTTCCCAGAGGAATAGCACATCAGTGTTTTCTGGAAACCTGGGCATGTGAGATAACTTTGGGTAAATACTTCTATGTCCCAGGAGTTCATAGACTTTGAGCTTTAGTCTGCCTTTTTCTCTGGCATTTCTTCCATTGCTGCTTATTTTTTGTGTTGTTTATTTGATCACACTATAATTCCTCAGATTTGCAGTTTTTAGGGTCAGTCCAAGAGAAAAGGAAAAGGGTTCATTAGTGACCAGCCTGCATCACTTTTGCAGACAGGTAGGAACAACAGCAGCCTGCAGGGAAAGAAAACTCTTGTGTTTGCCTTAGTAGCAGCTGAGCATTTTTCTCTGAGAATGCCAGTTTGCATAGGTGTGTGGTCCAAGGGAAAATGTGAGCATCAAATATTGGGTAGTGGGTTTTTTTCTGATGTATCTGTAAAAAAAATATCTTGAATTCCTGCAGTTTTCTTTAGAGATTACACAAACACAGTGTGTCATGATACATGCTAAGTGCCAGCAATGAACTGCAGGAAAATGTTGAAATTGTTTTCTTTATATAGAGGGATTTGATGCAGTTGTTCCTTAAAGTTCTGAGAGACAACAGCAGGGGTCAAAATTCAGCCTCTGTGCTGATGTGTGGCTTCCTTCAGCTGCTTAGGAGAGCAGGCAGCTGTAAGAATAGGATCTGGTTTCTATGGCATTAGTCTTCTGTGTAACAAGAAAGAAACAATTCAATTTTTGAATATATCTTATCATTCCTCTGATGGGAAGAACAACACATTATCTCCTTTATTTATCTTCTCTAGATCATCATATGCTTTAATTCTCTAAAGACGAGCATATGAACATCTTGAATTAGATTTCATTAAATCAGATTGGCTTTTGCTGTCAAATTGATGGAAGTGAGTTATTCATTTATAACTCAGCTAATTGATTTACAGAGAGGTAGAAGCTCAGTCTGTAATCTTTCCCTAGAATCATGCTTTTTTAATAAGCACCAGAAAGTGAGGGAACGAGAAATATCTGATTTCTAGCTGTTGGTAGATAAGACAATTGAAAATTCATATGAGGAATCCAGCAGTTTGCCATTGAGCCTGACAGAGAAGTGGGACCTTCATTTATGTGTCATCCTTTATAATTTCTCCTTGTCCCAGGCGTATTCCACACAGACATGCATTCCAGATCACAGACTGGCAGATAATGAATAAAAGACCAGCAACCTGCAGTGGTAATTTTGTAGTGGGCTGCTCATGAAAAGGAGATGGGACCAGCTGTCCTGTCCCAAATTCCCATGGCACAGAAGACAGAAGGAGTACCAGGTAGGGACAGCAAAACAGAGCAAGAAAGGAGGAAAAGCCACTGGGAAGTGTGAGAGTTGCCCAAATAATTACACAGTGAATTTTCCTGCAGGTGATTTGTGAGTTTTGTGACTTGGCTAGATGGTACAAGTCTTTTAGGAGAAGATTCAGCCAAACAACCTACTGGCTTTTCCCTTCCAGTGGGCCTGTGCTTGAGTCTTTTGCTCTAGGGTTAGGATGCTTTTACATGTGCTGAGTGTCACTAGCCTCATGATGGGTTGCTAGCATGGAAGGAAGCACATCTCCTGTGTGCATAGGCTAAGTGATAAATTAGCATCTGATTATTAAATCAATAACATGGAAATTGTAAACTTTTTGCTCTGTTTTTTCTGGGTTATGTCATCTGTTTTTGTTCCTTTTACAAGGCACTGTTTTGTGCAGTTGTGACAAAAATAATCTCTTTGCTATCATATAAGCTTTTGGAATCAGAAACTGCATTTTCTTGACAGGAGAGGCTACTTACATGATTTGTTTTTATCAAGTGGCATAGTAAACCAATGGGACAAGCTAATTAAAGCCCTTCTTAGCATGGAAATCCCATGGAAAACAGTGCCCAGTGAGAAGAAATTGTGGAAGCCAGCCTGGTAGACTGGAAAAACCATAGTCAGAGAACTGTTCATGATCAAACCATGAAACCTCTTCTTGTAGTTCGCTTCTTGGGAAATACTTCTATTCCTCCTTCCTTCTCTTCTTCATCTCTTTAATTTTTCTTTCTTGAGGGGAGTTGACGTGCCTAATGCTGTGGGGTTGGAAGTCACTGGAGTGACATCTCACTGAGAGCCAGGGACAACTTTTCCCTCTGCTTTCCCACCTGCAGATGAAGTCGGGGGAGATGGCCGCCAACATTGCGCGGGAGCTGGCAGAGCATACCAGGAACCACCTGTACGCCGGTGACATCGCCTACTCCGTGTCCGCCATGGTCCAGCTCGTCAACCTGCTGGACGTGCAGCTCCGGAACCTGACTCCCGGCGGGAAGGACAGTGCTGCGCGCAGCTTGAATAAGGTAAGAGCAGCGGGGCTCAGTATGGGGCGGGAGGCTCGTGGGAAGGTTGAATGACCATTTCTGTGCATGAATATGAACAGTGGCAGTCAGAAACATTCATTTACCCCCAAGATACAGTTATATTTACATTCAAGGTTTCAGGCTGCTTTAGTATGAGAGGGCCTTTTTAGTGATAGCGCCTCACTTAGCCCAGAAACACCTTAACTGCATTACAGCAGTGTGGTTTCTGTGCCCACAGTTTAAGAAGAATTATTAGTCTTTTTGTCATTTCCAGAAGTAAGTGGAATTGCTACATAGCACTAAAGGTGCTAGGAGTTGGCAGTTGTGGCAGAAAATATGAGCTGTGGACCCTGTAAGAACACATTTAAAGCTGAAGGTTTCCTTAGTGAAAGGCCCTCTTCATCACTGAATCTCATGTAAACACATGGGATAAGACTTAAATAGGATTCTGACAGTGAATTGTGTGGGCCTGATTATAAAGACAAAGAGCTGCTGGACCCTGTGACTATGAGCACATAGTTATATTGGCTGCTCAGTTAAAATAAGACACAGAATTTTGTTCCCAGCTGCATATCAAGTTCTGACAATTCTGACATTCATGTAAGCATGAACAGAACTTGGTCCCAAGATTATATGGGGAATAAATGATCCCAGCTAAACCTGAAATATCTTTGGTGTTTTATGAAGAGAAATGCTTTTCAGAGAAGTAACATGGTCTTTTTTCTTGTAAGTTATTACTGTAGACTGATGCTGTTTTAAATGCAAAGGGCTTCGTGATTGTTTGAGATTTCAATCGCATGGGAGCTGAACTCCTGCATCTCATGTGCTTTGCATGTGCTGTGAATTGGGTTATCCTGATGCTTTTAATTAGTGCTGCTTCTAGCCATTTTATAACAATGTAGATAATAATTGTATTAACTGATACATCGGCATAACATTATTTGTTATAATCATGCCATGATTCTTTGTTGAAATGATGGTGATGTCTGACAATATCAGGTAAATCCAGCAATTAATGTCACCTACTAACGGGTTTCATGGTTGTGGTTCTGCTTGCTCTTCTGAATGTGTCCCAGCCACACCCAACATTTTGTCAATTCAGCTTTGCAAGCACATATTTTTCATCTTTTCTTTTATCTCAGCTTTTGATATTTGTTTCAATTACATGAAATGAGGTTGTATCGTGGGGGCAGGTATGAGTTACTGAGGGGAGGGAAAGACTGGACAAGGCAGAGCTCCTTGGCTCAGCTGTCACTCCTGGGGTCCCCACTGCAGGTTTCTTGCCCCTGCCATCAGCTTTGCACAAGCAACTCATACAAATCAATTGCATTCCACATTAAAATTCTGGACCATGTGAAGTCCTGCAAAACAGCAATGCGAGTCAGTGATCCAAATGACAGGCTCAGTAATTTACTTACTCTCATTCCCCACTTAATTCTTTAGAAGAGCAACTGCTCTGTGTTCATTTAAGAATGCATGAATTCAACTTGGAAGTAGTATTGGGCAAACAAAAGGCAGCAGAGTTACTGCTCCATTTTCCTCTTCACTGATCAAGAGTATTTCAAAAAAAAAAAAAAAAAAGGAAAAAAGTAATTTGCAAAGTTTTGTTTAGTGCTGTTTAGTCAGAAAGAAGAAATAGAGTAAGCACTAGCCATTAAATATTCTTTTAATCATTAAAGGAAATGTGCTGGGGATCTGAAAGTAATCACCTGTGCTGTTTTGTACTGGTGGGTTTTTTTTACAAGCTGATGTACAATGAATTGAAATAAACTGGCATAATCAGAATTTTTAAAAGCCATCATCTTTCAGGAGCCACTTTTCTGTCACTAAAAGCTTTATGCTTTCCACTGGATCAGGCTTAATTAAGGTAATAATTGTTCCATTTTAGACTGGGAAGACCCCCAAGTGGATAGGTCTGTAATTTTCAGCAAGGCTTTCTTTGATCTCATTTGTTTCTGTAAAGTCTTCATACTGGCCAGATTTACCCAGAGGAAGATTTCTACTGTTACAAATTGATGAATTAGAAATTGAAATTAGGCATTGCATGATACCTGGGTATATTTTGTTTATTTCAGCGCCTCAGAAATCTCAAGGACAAATTTGGCTCTCAGCTGTACTAATGGGATTGCACTGCTGTGTGTTGAGAGCACAAGTTGCCCTGAATCTCTGTTGATGTGCAATTTCCAACCAGGCACATCAGTAAAAACAAACCCAGCCAAACCAGTGACTCTGTGCAGCTTGGTTTTGTGAGCTTTCCTTGCAGTGATGCAGAGCTCACCAGTTCCAGCCCACTGCTGCAGACTGCCTGCCAAGCCCTAGGTCTGTCAGGATGGGTCCAAACAGTTCCAGACTGCATCAGGATGCAGTCTTGCACATATCTTGGTCCCTGGTGTTGGTCCTGCACATCTGAAGCTTGGTTATATTTCACTGTGGCATCAGCACTGTCTGCTGCAGATCCCATGCTCCTTTTATGCAAATGACCATCAACCGTATCCTTTTCCAACTTGTTTGACATGGAAATGTCATGTGTGATCTCCAAGCTGTAAGGAAAACATCGTCTCTTGAGTTCCTCTACTAGACTCCAGTGTCTTCTACCATCTAACAGCTGCTCTTGCAAAGTTGCCAGTCTGTGCTTCACTTCTTCACTGAAAAAGGATTAACCGATATTTCTGGAGCCAGTCCTTCCAGTTTTCCACTGCTGCCTAACTCACGCTCACTCCTTTAGTTTGGTTGGTTTTTCAGGAGCTGTTTAAGAGAGAAATTCAGTGGTTTTTTCACAGGCATTTTCTTCAATTTTTTTTCCCTTGTTCTGTCACTAACTTGTTTTTTCTATTCTGTCTTTAATCTGCTCTCTTTATGGACTCAGCTTCAGAAAAGGGAGCGCTCTTGCAGGGCCTATGTCCAGGTATTTCTTGTGTTTTTAATACACATGTCCAATTGTTTGACTGAATGACCGTGAAGTGGGTCTTGTCTCTGTGAATAATCTGATTATTACCACCTCTGTTGCAGCAAGTTCTAAGGTTAAGGTTACAGGATAATAATGTCATTTTTTACCTCACCCCACCTGCCCCATTTCTCTCAGACTTGACAAAAATTTGGGACAAAATTTCTGAACCAGAAAGTGGAAAAAAAACACAAAAGAGATCTGACAAGATTCATCTGGCCATCTGAATGAGCAGGACAGTATAGAGATGTGCAAGTAAAGAATGCAAAACTACTTCTCACAGAAGTGTCCCCAGACCAGCTGGACTTTGCTTACAGCATGTCATTCATGCTACTGCCACCTGCATTTCTACAGTGTTCCTTCTTCCCTTTTTACACTTTGAAATTCAGAAACAATTCAAAATGGCACTACTCAGCATGAGGGAGGATCATAATGAAATGCAGAGTGTCTCACAGAGGGATGTAGGAAGGAGGAGACAATGTACAGGGTAATGAACATAACATCCCATGAAGTTCACCCAGGTCTGGCCTGACTTTCAGAGGCTTACGTTGTGTTTGATGTGAACAAAGTCAAGCCTCAGCATTCTGGAAGGACCTGCTTGTGGGCTTTTCAAGAGTGGGACCTCAGGTTAATAAGAATTAATCCTGTCACCTTGCCTTATAGCATTTGCTCCAGTGTTTTTTTTATATAAACCTGTTTGCATACTGTGGGTGAGTTAGTGCTACTTTAAGAAATGTGAATGTTTTACCTTCTAGTCTCTGTCTTGTGCTTGTGAATGTTGATATTGCTCTTATGGGTGGTTGATCATTATTTGTATGTGTATGTGTAACACGCATAAATGAACTCTGTGTTTCCGAGGGGGGCTATCTGTTCCTGCATTTTCCTGCAAAATTCAGCTTCCTACAGTCGGTACTGACTTTATTTTGTGAGCTCGTGTTTCGTTTAGCAAATGGGATTAGATGACCTGGACTTCTAGGGCATTAGAAATAAAACAGTACCCGTCTGTGCTGGCAGGCTGTTTGTCTTCCCTTTGGAAAATGTCATGAGAGAAAGTCACATTTTCCCTTCCGTGTACATTAATGGATAAAGATGAGTTACGGAGTTATACATCCCTTGTGTAGGATCCCAGAGAAAGCAACCAGCAGTCATTTGAAGGAATTTAGGAAAGTTTGCAGTGTGGTGCTTTCTCCCACGCTAGCTACCTTGTGTAGTACCACTGGAAACGTGGTGAGACTGCTTTGACTGTGAGCTGCAGAGTCTTGTTGGGGACATTGGGTGCTACCCAATCCATAGTTGTCCTTTCCACTGGCTGCAGAGGCATTCTCCACAGAGTCAGTGCACATTCCTGCTCTTCTGTCTTTTTTCAAACAGTAATGATTTGTGAGTTTAATGTACCTTACAGAAAGCTTGGCCTTGATAGAATAAAGCCTGAATACTCTGCAAAAACTTCAGCTTACCCTTAATTTCAAGGACTCCTTTCCTTTCACTTGGAAAGGCTGCTTGCGTGTTTAAACGTTAATCATGCACCTACTTTTTTAGTGGACAAAAGCTGATGAAAGTTCATTGCTTGAGCTGCTAAGTATGGATATGGACAAATCTGGTATGTATATTGAAGAAGACAGTCCTGTAAAAGAGGGCTTGAAGAATGAATTAGATGAACTAATTGAACCTTTCCAGCTCTGCTTTGTACTATATGGAGGTAAAGTAATGTATCTTGACTTATTTTCATACAATATGCTTCCATTTGGAAAATTGTGTGGCTAAAGTCATCAAAAAAACTAGTGAGGGAGAGGTTGTCTGTAATAGCAATTAGATGTGACTGCAGATAGTCCTGTTACAGGCTACTCATCCTTTACCAGGCAGTGAAATGTCTGGGCTGGCTGAGGGAATTTAGCAGACATTTTTCAATTAATCTTAAGTGGTGACACCCTGGGCTGTGTAAAGTCAGTGGGACATGGCAAGTCACTGGGATGTATGGCATTGATGGCAGAGAAATAGAGTATTCAGCTTTGCTGGCCTGATCTCCTCATGCTGATCCCATTTTTAGGAAGAGCATCCCTGGCTGAATTTGGCTCACGGGGCTGGAAGTGTACCTTCAATTCTGTACTCCCTAGATAAGGCAAAGTGCAGCACTAAGTTTATGCAAGAAATGTCCAGGAATTGTAAATATCAAAAGTTCTATTGAGGAAAGGTGGTTTTGTTGAAGGAGGAGGGTGACCTGAGAAAATAGTAGTTGCTAAAATCAATCTTACTCTTTTCTTTGGGCTTACAAATTTAAGTAGCCATGACAGAGCCCCTGTAGTGATTGGTGTGTGAAGTCCTCTTAAGTCCAAAATAAATGACTATAAATAAATACATAAAATAAATTAGTATAAATAAAATGGATGGAGAAATTTTGCAAGTTATGCAAACATAAGACTGGGAATGCGTTATCAGATTATCACCTCATCTCTTTGGGTACCTTTAAAACAAATATGGATTTAACTTGTTCAGTTTCACAGTGTTTATTGAGTTAAAAGTTCAGGGATTTTATTTACTGGAGATAGAGGTTACAAATGCTGCTTTAGTTTCAAATGTGGTAAATGATCTTTTTTTGTCTCAAAAATCCAGCAAGAACCAATACGGCAGGTGGCATGTTGAATACATATTAATATAATCACTGGACAGTTGCTGGAAGATTTTTCAGTCATGGTGATATTCAAGAAACTGCTACATGGGTTTTAATTTGTGAGATACTAATTAATAGTCAGCTGAGACTGAGCTGACCAAGGTGGAAATACAAGGTGGCAGAGTGGCCTCAGCAAGATGCTCCATTAGCAAAGAGGGTGGCCTTTTGGAGAGCAGAGATTTACATCTCCTATGCCCACCTTTCTGAAGTTCTTGCACTCTATTTTGGGAAAGGGATGGAAAAGTCATCATGTGGGAAAATGAGTCAGAATAGGTGACACATTTATTTAGCACAGCTTAGTTTGGTGACTGGTCTGTGATGTAAGCTGGTATGAATTTTCTGTAATTTTTTTTTCAGAATTGATGTTTGTTCCTTTTCCAGAAGTTTTTTCTCCTTAAGTAGTACTGGAAAACAGAAATCACTTGTCTTTTGGGGGTTGTAAAATTGGGTTTGGTGTCACAGATTTCTTCCATGCACCTCAGCAAGTGTCACATACTCGGTATTTCTCAGCCCCCCAGTTTAA
Organism: Lanius collurio; assembly: GCA_020086605.1. Taxonomy (NCBI): domain Eukaryota; kingdom Metazoa; phylum Chordata; class Aves; order Passeriformes; family Laniidae; genus Lanius; species Lanius collurio. The sequence goes on along the minus strand of JACBWW010000015.1, from coordinate 25,226,022 downwards.
AATGCCATGGATGCAATTCTCCTGTCCTCTAGGAATGGAGGTGGAGTAGTGAAAGAAAAAAAAAAGGCTAAGTACTCACATAATGTAGTAAGTGAGGCTGTATTAAAACAGAAAACTTAAACATGGGGAAAAATTAGAGAATTTTGCTGATTTAGTAGCTGGAAACACAGGTTTTATTAAAGGTCCATACCACACCCATAGTTGCAGTCTCTTTATCATGTACATGCATCTGATTGCAAAATCTGAGCTTACCTGCTTGCTTGGATTCGTGGGCTGGAGCTCTGGGGCATCAGGAGGCCAATGAATTTCCCTGTGGTGACAACCAGAGGCCTCTTCCCATGTTAAATTGCATGCTGTGTTTGGGATGAGGATCTTGGAGGACAAAAACTTCACAGGGTTCCCATTCTTTTGGTTTATTTAATAAAGTCAGTATGAGTGGCTTTAAAGCTGGAGGCTGGTGAATACAACAGATGTTGTGAATGGCAGCTTTGTGGAAAGGAGGGAAGGAGGCAGCAGAGGGTTGCTTTTGCAGCATCTTCCTTGTCTAATTGAGTTTGCTGCTCTTGGTTCCTGCCATCCTCTGAGCTGCCCTGTAAATCAGCTGCCATGTTTTGTAATTCTAGGCTGGTCTGGATAGCAAATGGAAAAGATTATGGAGGTGCCACCTGCTCCTTGGTAATTACAAGAGCTTCTGGATGCAGGTGTCATTAGAGCCACGCATGAAGCTGGCACTGAGATGCCGGCAGGCTCCTGGTAGCAGACAGTGGCAGATGGTTGCAGAGTTGTCCTTCTGGTTCTCCTGGAAGTTTTCTGAACACTTCTTGTTTGAAACATGGGCTGTTTAAATTGCTGCACTAAGCAAAAAATGAAAGGCTTTCCTCAGAGGATTGAAGGCATTAAGTTTAGAGCTGAGCAGAGGAGACACTTTTTTTTTTTTTTTGCTAACCTAGTAGTTCTCATCAGATAAAAGGTGCATCTGGGACTTAGCCAGTATTATTTAAAGTGGATTAATTCTGTTTGTCCCACTTCTCTCTTGCTTGCATGATTGGGCCCAACTTCCATGAAGACTAAATGAAAAAAAGTTGCTGCTCTGAGAAGGAGCATAAATTGAATTATGCTGTGTTTGCTTGTGTTCTTGTTGTGCCTGTGACAAGAAAGATTCTAACCTCCCTTTATATAAAAAGAGGCAAATTAATGAAGGTTTTCAAGTTCCTTGTTTGGTCACTTAATTGGCTGTATGACAAAGAGCTCTGCAGTGTGTGTCAAACAACTCTGAGAGTTCTCTGATTTGTGCATTGCATGACTCCTGATGCTATTCTGCACAGCCTGTCAGGTGAGGTATCGTTGTTAAAGTGGCTGGAATAAATTGGCTAGCAGTGAGCATACAATGTTGTATATTAACTATAGCTACAGGGAGTACTTTTAGCTGCTTTTTCAAGAGATCGAGATGTTTGCCCATCAGCATCAAAGTGCCTAAAACTTTCATTTAATATAATTAAAAGGACATCTGAAAGAAGTATGACTCGCAGCAAGGTTCTATGGTTTGGTAGTCCTTTGTTAAAACTCTGTGAACTTAATATACTTCACAGCTTGAGAAACCTGCACTTGATTTGTGTCAGCAAGAGTGAAGCTAGAAATCCTCACCCTGTGTGTTTCTGCTGTGGTGAGCCCGTTGTTAGGGGAGAGGAGGATCAAAGCAACAGCCCTGAGTTTGTGACCATACTCCAAAATTCTTCACATAAATGTTAAAAAGGAAGATGACCCCGCGTTCATCCACCTACAACTCAGCTACACCTATGGTTATGTTCTCACATGGCAGAACTGAGAAAAAAATCTAACGCTTTCCGTGTTGCTCTGTGCTTACTCTCTGCTTTAGGCTGAGTCAGTCCTGGTATCTGGTGTCACTGGTAAAAAATCTGAATATATATTGCCATAGGGAGCAGCAGGAGATGTCCCTTTGATTTGAACCGTTGGAGGAAAGGATGAGTCTCACAGACTCCCCAGGAGTTTCCTTGAAGGCTGTGGATATTCTGTCAAAGAGGCATTTCTGATGTGTGGCCCATTTTCCTTTCTTGCTACAGCCTTGCTCACTTCCCCAGTGGAATTACTCTAGCTGTTGCTTGTATAGTTTCAAATCCCAAACAGTAGGGCAGCAAATACAGATGATTCATAAATGCAGTTCTCAGCTTATTCTGCAGGGAAAATCTCATTAGATGAAATAGATCCTATGTTATTTCCTTCTTCCCTATCAATTCCTTTTATTTCAGTCCTATGGATGCCTTCTGACCTTAAAATATTCTTCCTCGTATAGTAAGTAAAGCAAAACCATAACCTGTAATTTGTAATCTTGTTCTGCTTCTCATATCTCCTATTATTTTTTGCGTGCTCCCATTAGGAGATTATTGGTAGTTTAAGGCCAAGATTGCAGACCTTGCATACCTAGTAAAAAGACCATTAATTCCATAGTTAAGCATTTTGTAGATGGCCTAATTTTAATAAAGGTCAGTGCCTTTCTTCTCACAACAGTGAGTTCTCAGCACTGCTGGAATTCAGGCCATTTCTGAGTCAGTACAGTTCCTGTAGCCACAGCACAAACATTTGCTATATAGTTGAAGAGAAAAGGTTACATATTCTCTTGGGAGGCTTTGCTCTCAATCTGTGGAAAAACTTTAGAAATTCCTCTGAATGGTCATGGGAAGTTCTCTTCTTGCCTTTGCCGTGAGTAGTAGGCTCTGTCTCAGTTCACCAACACTGATACCATCTGTTGCCAATCATCACTCTGGTACTAGATGTAGGCTAGTGTTTCTGGCTTAGTTTTGAAGGCAGAAGCAAAGATTAGCAGTAGATATTCTGATGGTTTATTTATTTTCAAGCACTCACTGTGGCTGAGTTTCAGTCTAAATATGTTTGTCCATTCCACTGAATGCAACAACAGTTTTGTGATGACCGTGTTGCTTTTTAAAAAACAGTAGACAGTGGCTGTTTCCCTGTAAGAAATTTTCTCCAGTGTGCTTACTGATGCTTTGACCAGAGACAAATTTTGATTTTGAATTAAAAGAATAAATGGCAAGGAAAAAAAAAATCATCCAAGAGTGAAGAGCCTTAGAGCCTTGTCAGACAGATTTGAAGGCACTTTTCAGCTAAGAGGTAACATTTAATGCCATCATGTAGCCAAATGACATTTTCCTTGTTTAGGAAGCAGAAGAAATGACATGTGCATCTCTTTTTGTCCTAAGTCCCACACAGCGGATAAATGTAATCATTTGATTGATGACCCCTGTGTAGAGGGATTGGGGTGCTCTTCATTTTACACTCCAAAAAGACATGTCATTTCCTCAGCTGATCCCTTTCAATGGAATAAGCTTTCCAGAAGCATCTGTTGCCCACATCCATATTTTCATTCTGGCCCTGTCCTCCAAAGGGCTCATTCTGTCTGTACCAGGTACATTCAGAGTTAACGGGAGTTTCAATGTACTGGTGCTTTTTCTGGCCAGAGGCAAGAATCAAACAACTTCCAGCAGAACTTGCCAGCAGAAATTGTCATCAATGGCATTGATTGTGCCTTTAACTCAATTAGTTTGGAGGCTTGCAAATATTGATAGCTTGAGGAAAGGGTTTGTTTTAGCACAGGGTGTTTAATATGAATACAGAGCAAAACCAGCTATTCTTGAGCAAAGAGGCAAGTAAGCTTTTCTCAAGTACCACTGCTTTCCAGTTGGAAAAAGGGAAAAAGAGCATAACATTGTGATCATTGTACCATATCAACATTTCAGTACATCTCTTCTCTGGTGGGTTTTTCATTTGCCCTCTGAAGTGTGGACCTGAAAGGGGTTTTGTGCTTTTTTTCTCTGCTGATTTGCCATAAATCCTCAAGCTGTTATAAAAAGTGGGCTAGTTATGTGTCTGCATTTTTCAAATAAAGACAACACATTTGTTTTGGAGCAATACGGGCAAACCTCAGGCAGGACCAGAGGCTCAGGCCATAAGCACGGCCTGAGTCTGTGCTTGTGTGATTGCAGTCTGAGCACTGCTGTTCTCAGAAAGGGTGAGTAAATCTCTTTGGATGAGTCTGTGCTAGCAAACACTTTTGGCACAGGGGTGCCAAAGCACTGCTTGCTTCATGCACCAGCCATGATTTTAGCCTACCTGTGCAAAGCCTCGTTGCTCTAGCTCCTTATATCTTGATTTTTGAAAGTGCGCTGCATGAGATATTCCTTTGAGATCAGGGAAGTGTTAGCAGTATGAGATGGGTTTTAGAGGTTGTAAAGTTCAGATGTTTTAATTAGAGATGTCATTGCAAAAGTGGTACTTTAATGCCCTGTACCACTTCTCATTCTCCCAAAGCTGCTATAGGAGGTAAGACCTTGATGTAAGCTTCATGCGAAATAAAGTGTACAGTGTGTTCAGTCTCTTCTTAAGGAGATACTCCTTTGTAAGGAAGGACAAACTGCATATTTGAAAATTTACTCAACAGAAGGATTCAACCAATATTCCCTGTAGGACCTGCTGGTATTAACTTGCCATAAAGTAGTATTTTCCCCAGCTGTAGGTCTGTTGAGATTTTTTTGGTCTTCCATCAGCTGCTCAGCAAGAGGCCAAAATGAACAATAAAGGTTTAAAGAGGTCCTAACTCTAGGAGAGCTGCTGATTTTCTAAGGTTAGGGTTGCTGTGCTTAAGCACCATAGCACATTGCAGCCTGGTGCCAAATTTGGCAATGAGCTGAGTATCTCTAACATCTAGTGATTTTCAGTGTTAACTCCAAGTTAAAGAGAGATTTTACAGTGCAGAATCTGTTTTTATCGAAGAGTGGTGTCTTGGATGTTGGTACAGTGAGAGAAAAATATGGTATCACTAGATACATACAGAATTCAAACTTTCTAAGTTTAAACTGCGTGCCACAGATCCAGGTACTCTCACCAGACATTTCTAGAGGGGAAGAGAAAAATAAATGAACAAGCAAATTTCAGTTTAATGAAATGTAGCAGCTATCACAAAGGAAATCAATGGGATATGTACAACTGGCCTTTTAGTAATGTATAATTACTGTAAGGCTCCTAATTAGTTTCCTTTTTACAATGCATCTTTTAATACCAATTTGTAAGTGTCTAAGAAGGAAGGTTTACATTTCGTTTCTTTTTTGTAACCTCAGGATAGAATCAAGAAACCGTGAGCACATGCCCTTATTTGGGAAAAACCTCCCTCTACAATTTATTAACATTTATTTCCATTGAACATACAATCTGTGGTGCTACATAACCACATAATGAAAGGCATCACTGTCATGGGATTTGTCTTTTGTGCTTGGCAAGGCCTTGCTCTTCTCTCGATGTCCAATTGTAGTCACTGCTGGGGACATGAAAGGGCCACCATGTCTAATATTCTGTGACCCGGGATGGTTGTTTTTTATAGGCTGGCAATTAGAGGGTTTGGTTTTGCATGTGTAGGTACCCTGACATCACAGAGAGCATAAAGCTGTGCGGTGTATCTCAGGATGGAAAAATGGAAGGTCTGCCTTCTTGGCTCCCTTCTGCCATGCCTTCTTCCCTCATTTGATCTTAGCCTACAGCCAAACAAGCTATGCTTTATGAAAATTCTCTTGATCTAATTTTAGTTACTTTTCCCCTTCTCCTGGTGCATCTGTGTGCTTGTGATGTTTACACATTAAGTCCAAGCAGGCACAGCATTGGTTTGGTGCTGTGCTGGACATGGTGTTGAGGTATGTTTAGGCTCCAAGCCCCACATTTTTATTTTGCAAAAAACTCAGCTGAGCTGCATTTGGAAGAAGGATCAGGCAGGAGAACAAAGGAAAACCATAGTAGAGGGAGTTCTTTTCCTTGGGAAGCAAGAACAGAGTCCTCAGTGAGGTCGTGCAACATCCCTTAATAGAGGTTGGATTCTTCATGGATGGGTATAATATCAGGTGATTTTGGGCACTGAAATGGGAATAATCCTTGGGGTAGTTTCTTCTACTTTTGGTGAGGAGAGAAACTAGAAGGTATTGGGACTCACTACTTGGCTGCATGCTAGAAGTGATGGGATGAAAATAAGTCAGAACTTTCTTATCTCCCTGTGAAAGTTCCCACCTTTATCAGGATCTTCAGGGATCTCAGGTAAAACCTATCAAGCCAGCTCCCAAGTTCACCTATACCATACCTTCTGCATTTTGAAGGTTCTCTCTCAGGGCTAGCCTTCTTCCAGCTGGTCACTGAGAGGCTTTCCTGGCACAGCTATTTCATCTATGGTGGAGTTTCATCAGACCACAAAGTCATTGGCCCAGGTGCCAAGCTCACGTAAATCACAAAGACTCAGCTTAAATGTAAAGACACAGGCCTGTCTTTCTCACGTGTGCCTGCTTTCCCACAACTCCTACTCCCCTGCCCAACTTTTCCCAGTTGGCATCTCCGTCTTGCAAGGCGCTGTTGCTATAACAGCTGTTTTGTTTCATTTAAACACCTACCTCAGCTCCTGTCCAAAATGCAGACATTTCATTAGCACCTCATCTCCTTGGCTTCAGCCCACAGCACTCGGCCATAATGAAGTGCTGCACTCAGAAATATAATGTGGGGAACACTTGATTAATGCACTGAGACAGGTGAGGGGAATGACCCTCTGGGAAAAGCTGGGGATTAAATTAATCTGCAATGTAATGCCAACAAAGACAGTCTATCAGCTTTGTTCAGATACACGATAAGAACCTGACCCAAAGTCCTTGGAAATCTTCCTGGAGCTTTTGCATTTGGCCCCAGACGCAAATGATGTAAAGTGGCTGGTTTCAGGTTAGTCACTTCAGGAGGATGGATGCTCAGCACTGGGTGGGGAGTGCACATGGTGCAGGAAGCGGCACGTTAAGTGTAATTGGTGTTCTCTCTCAAACTTGCATGCACACATATGTACACATTTAAAACAAAAGAAAGAATGTGTTAGATAAAATTTTTTTCTGGGGGAAAGTCTTTGCAGCAGATGTTCTACTGTAACACAAATATTTCAGCATCTGTTTCATATTTTGATAAATAGACATTACCTTTCTGTCCAGATCCAGGAGCTGTATCTGCTTCAAAGATGTTTTCCACCATTCAGATATTGACAAAAGTATGCAGAATGTTGTTTTAGCAGAGAATTTAAGACACTGGTAGGAGCTGAGCTAAGAGGAAGTAAGGCAAACTGTGTGATAACACTGAAAGGAGAGAAAAATCTTCATTTTCTGCTTTCCATGCATAATAGGTCTTTACAAGAAAATACCATGTTGTGTAGAAGATGTACCAAAAAATAATCAAGCTTTTTGGTTACTGGAAAAGAATACCACCTATTTTTTGCCTGGGAAGAGATAAGCTCCCAATGTATACTAGAGAATTTTATGAAGAGCTGCAGAGATCAGACTTCCAGATTCTGAAACACAGAAAAAACCCAGACTTAAATGCTATGGATTTTAAGTGTTTCTTGACTATTAATTTCAACCAGCTTGTTGTATGTACATAGTGAATGTGTTAATATAACTTTTAGACTATTTAGGAAAATCAGTTTAATCGTCAGTTAAGAAAATTGATTTATGGTTATCAAGTTCCACCTAATACGAAATGAGTGAGGGATTCTAGTTCTGGATTGTAAAGGCTTGACAGCAAAAAGATGATTGCAGTAGCACTAGGGTACAAGTTTTCGGCCATTTCAGTGGTTGAAGCATGGATTACTCTATAGTTAGGGAAACTAGTTTTTGATGCTCAGGAGAAAAGTTATCTATTAGTCAAGGAAAGAGGGTAGTAGATGCCAAGGGAAGATCTGTATATGGTACAGGAGAGGTTTGGCATAAGAACAAATGAGTTAATTGACCATGAATAAATTAACTATGAAAGTAGGAGCTTTGTGCTGTCAGAGGAGCCCAGTAGTGGTGCAGTCTCCCAACAGGATACATGATGGTGTGAGAAGCCTTCCAAACTTTGCTGGGATTAAAAGCACCAGCAGTGGCAGTTCTAGCTGCCTTTGCTTCTCCTCGAACCTTGCAGTGATTGAAATGTTTGTTAAGGTCATGTGGATATAGCAATAAATTCTAGTTTGATGTGACCATATCCTGCCATTGCTCATTTTCACCTGACCATGACTGGTGAGTGAGTCAGGATGCTCCATGCTCTCTGTGCCACTTGTTGCCGTTGCAACACCTCCTGAGGGCTCTGCTGGAGAATGGGCTATGCCATAACTTCTTTCCACACATGGGTTTAGCAAGAGTATAAAGAGTAAATACTGAAGTATTCCCATGGAAGTGAGCCCGCCGGGCACACTTTAGGCTTGGAAAATGTTGAAGTCCCATGGGACTGTCATCAGCTTGCAGAACAGAGGTATGGGTTTGATGCCTATGTGCTCAGCATACAGAAAATTATTAGGAACAGCAATTTCATCTTGAAGGGGAAGTTGGTTTCTGCAGTCAGCATTAGCTGGCAGTGGAGGTGTTTCTCTCTGGGGTAGGCCTGCCTGGTGACTAGACCCTAACCAGCTGAAAAAAGCATGATCAAAGTAGCTTTTTTTTAGCCTTTTCCTCTGCATAATCAGTTCTATCAACTGGTACAGCTGGTCTCATTAAAAAATGTTAGCTGGAAAGTGGTTGAGTCAGCTCTGGTTAGTAACGAAGTGGAAGGTTTAGGCTGAGAAAACCCTTCAGTTTGGGTAAATTCTACTGCAGTAATTTTGCAGTCATGACACCAGTACAATTCCATGTGATCCTGTGTATGCATCCAGATTAACCTGTGGGAAGTTGTCCATGGGAGAGCTCTTTGTGCATGGCAGCCCAGGGCAGAAGGTGCGCTGTAGGAGGGACTGAAGCTGTTTCCACAGGGCTGGCTCCTTCCTGAATGCAGTGATTTGAAATGTAGTATCTTTATCTAAATCTCTATGGGCACCTGCTGTTGCTCTGGATGAAGTGGTATAACTCAGCTATCTCTGTCTTCATGGCTGCCTGCCAGAGGTTATGTGGAGGGAAATGTTTTAGGGAGCGTGGCCTTTGCAAATACTAAATACCTTCCCTGAGTGGCCCAGCCCTACTCTTGAGTTCTGGTGCTGCAGGTGACAGAAACCTGTGTCACAATGGGTTTTGAAGTATATTTTCCTGCATGTTTCCTTAATCCTCATCATCCTCCTGCCCCTCCTTCCCTGCTTGCCCTAATTCCTTCTTTTTCCAAGCCCAGAGCTGATGATCATGGGAGCAGAAAAGCACTATTCCCAGCCTGCATTTATAATAAAATCAGTATTTCCTCCCTGTCCCATCTGATGGTGTAGAAGTTGGCCTGCTCCATTGCAGGCTGCCCTAATGCGTGGGGGAAGGAGATGCTGTCATCACCCTACACACTGATGTGTGTGGAGGATGGCACTAAGCACACGTCAGAGGTCTCTGGTGCTTTAGGCTTGGTGGAGCCTTTTCTCACTCCACCCCTCTGCCTTGCAGGCCATGGTGGAGACAGTGAACAACCTCCTGCAGCCTCAGGCTCTGAACGCGTGGAGGGACCTGAACGCAAGCGAGCAGCAGCGCGCAGCCACCAAGTTGCTCGACACGGTGGAGGACAGTGCCTTTGTGCTGGCCGACAACCTGCTGAAGACAGACATTGTCCGGGAGAACACTGACAACATCCGTAAGGGGCAAATCCCATAAATTCCGAGAGCAGCCAGTGGAAGAGTGAAGGCCAGCTTTGGTCTTGGTCCCTAGATTAATTGAAGAGCGATTTGTTAGATATGTCTTGGGCCTTTGACTGAAGGACTTCAAAGTCTTTGCAAAAGAGCCTAAAGGAATAAGGCAGCTTTCTATCCTTGAAATCCCATGGAAAATGAGCACCTGACCTGCCTTTATTACTCCTGGCTTTGAGGGTATAATCTGGGCTAGAGCAATGAAAGTACTGCTTCACAGGGGAACTGTTCATTGTAAAGCAATCGTGTTTCATTTCATACAAATTTGTGTCTTTATTCAGCTGATTGTTGATTTTAATTAAAAAACAAGCATGATGGAAAGCATCAGCACTCCCACTGTGCATATGTAAAATGAGAACAACTCTTCTTTCTATTTCTATGAATACAGATCCTGAGAACTGATAACATTTACAGAAAGTACCAATCGCCAGTGGCAAAGAACTAGTATTCTTAGATTTTCATTTTAACTGTTGTCCTTAATATCCTGAGGTTCTTGTTTACAAGAACTGGTTGTCTTTTGTCTTCCACAGAGAGTAGAATTTATTTGTGCTTTTTTTTTTTTAATTAAATTTAAAACTTCTTCAGGGCAAAGATTTAAAAAGAAATAGGAGCCCAAACACATTCTAGCATGCAGCACTGTAAGTTGATTCCCCTGCTCTCAGCTGATCTGGAGCATCATTTTGTAGCTTTGAAATATCCTGTTGAAGATCATTTCAGCAGAGATTTTTTTTCTTAGTGTCTGTCTCTCTTGCAAACAGAGCTGGAAGTTGCGAGACTAAGCACAGATGGGAATCTGGAAGATCTGAAGTTTCCCCAGAACATGGGCCACGGGAGCGCCATTCAGCTGTCAGCAAATACCTTGAAGCAAAATGGTCGAAATGGTAGGTCTGGCACCTCATGCCATGCCAGCCTCATGAGGCAATCATGCCTTCAGCATTGTGTTGTGTTTAACCATTTTAAGTAAAGTATTAATTGCTATGTTAATATTTAAATTAACGGGTAGCATCCTTTGCTCATGCGCTTGACTGCAAGCTACCTTGCCTGACTGGGAATGTATTCTATTGCTAAGTGATTCACAGCCTTCAAAAGTATTTTGTTATGCTAAAAATGCATCAGATTCTTAAATTATGGGGCTTCTGGGGCACAGTGCTGAAAACATAGAGGTGCTTTTAACTGCTGTTGTCTGCAGTACGAGGCTTCAAATGGGATAAGAGGCTCATTTGAGTAAACAGTTTCACAGCAGGGCACCATACAAATCACTGAAAAAGCAGAGGGAAGAAACAGTAGTAGAAAATATTAGTAATGAGCCAACATGGCAGGAAAGGTTGATTAACTGTTATGAGTCTAAATCTTTAGTGCCTTTCTGTATCTTATGAACCTGCTGATACAGCATAAATTTTAGATGATGTTATATGTGAATCGTCTTCAGCCTGCCAAGCATTTATTTCCAGATCAGGAGTTTGAGCAGGCACATTTGTTGATCTCTACAGCCTCACTGTAGACCAACTTCAAACTCATAGGCTTCTACTGGGCCCAACATGCTCCTATTCCTGAGTTCCTTTAAAATTTAATCTGTGTGCCGGGGACAACACTCATATACAGACTTCAGTTGCTGCAGGCAGAACACAGAATCATAGAAAGGCTTGGGTTGGAAAGGACCTTTAAGATCTGGTTCCAGCCCTCTTGCCATGGGCAGGGACACTTTCCACTAGATTAAGTTGCTCAAGCCCCATCCAACCTGGCCTTGAACACTTCCAGGGACATCCACAGCTTCTCTGGGCAGCCTGTGCCTCACCCTCCTCTGCGTAAAAGATAAAGAACATGGAGTGGTAGGGCAGTGTTACAAACAGAGCACGTGTTAAAATTTCCAAAAGTTTTAGGCACTATCGAGAGGAAAGTTTGGTCTGGTGATTCATAAAGAAAGTTTTGCCATTGGCTTGCTTGATATTTTTTCAAGTAGGTTTTGAGAAGAAGTATTTCTTTTAGAGACAGTTTAAAACTCAAGATGTGTAACAAAACTCCAGCAGGGCAGGACTTTTACTCTGCTATCAAGCTTTGGAGATTTGTAAGGATGGAGAAAGTCTGTTGGCAGCAATAAAAGGGAAGTTCTGTATATCTAAACACAGTATCAGTGTTCTGTTCAAGGTTCTGTTCAAAGCAAAACCCCATCAATTTTCACTAGCTTGACACATGCCCAGGGTCACCAAAGAGCTACAAATAAAATTATCATAAAAGGATTTAGGTTGGGAGGAACCTTTGGAGTCATCAGTACCTCACCTTCCTCAAATGCTGTGGTGGTTCCTATAGAAACAAAAACATACCTCTCCACAACTAATACATATAAAGGCAAACTAATCACATTTCATTCTAATTTATAGGCTGTGAAATAATGTGCAAAACAGAAGGCAAACTGGATGGTTTCAGTTAAAAACAGTTTTCTGGTAGACTCTTGTTTTCTGCAGGCTCCCTAATGGTGTTTTTCTGGTTATCTGACTGGCAAATTAAGAAAATAAATGTATTTTTAAATGAAATTTCTGCAATTTATTTTACCTGTCATGTGACATTGGAATTGTGTTGGAAAGGTTTTCATGTCTTCTGACAGATTTGTCCCTACACTTTTCTGAGATAGTCTTAATTTATTAACAGACTAAATTATAATTTTATACTGCATCTATGCAACAGGCCAGCTCGAAACATGTTTCCCAAGTGTGTCCAGGAGATTGAAGTGGTGTCAGGTGGGAAATGGAGCACCTGGCCTCTTTTTTCTGAAGCCAGTTATACCTACTGATGCCAGAAATAAGCCCACCTTCCCTGTCTGTCTTCTGCTCATCCATTTGCTAATAAAAGGTTCTTTTGGAAGAAGCAGCTCTGCCCTTCTTATCCATGGATTGCTTGTTGCACCTCTTGGGGCTCCCTGGCATGGGCAGGAGGTGGGTTTTCATATGCCACATTTTGGTTCTTTCACATTTTCTCAGAGAACTTTTGAAGCTGATTAAGAGAAAAGATTTGAAATCTAAAACAAAAAGCCACTCCAGTGATTCAACCTGGCTATCTAACCTCTTACCTTTCTTCTAGGTGAGATCAGAGTGGCTTTTGTGCTGTACAACAACCTGGGAACCTATCTCTCCACGGAGAATGCCAGCATGAAGTTGGGAACAGAAGCAATGTCGACCAATCACTCTGTGATTGTCAACTCCCCTGTCATCACGGCAGCAATAAATAAAGAGTTCAGCAATAAGGTTTACCTGGCTGATCCTGTGGTATTTACTGTCAAGCACATCAAGGTGTGTGCGTTCAAAAAGCACTTCTCTGGGGTTTTTTTCGTTTCTGAAATGAAATGATGCAAAAGTTGGCTGCTGTGAGGCCCCCAGCAGTCCTTGATGAGTTTTTGAATTATACTTTTGTTCTTTTGCATTTTGTGTTATTTTTGGAGAAGGTTTCTTTTACATTGCATTAATAGAAGTAACTAAAGTGTGTCCTTTGAGCTGATGCCCTCTGCTCGATTTCTGACACGCATCATTCTGTAAATAAAAACTACCAATAAATTAGAATAGACCATAATATTATTTTATCATGGTGGCAGGGGATGTTAGAGGAAAGTGGAATTACAGTGAAAGAGGACAGCTAGTCCTCCCGTTAGCCAAGCTCAGTCATTGCAAAAGTTGTTTGCTTAAAGCAATTAATTTCTCTGCCCTGCAATGCAAATTAAGCAGTCTGGTTTTGAAGAGCTGGATTTAGTCAATGTCTGAAATTAATCAAGAACGAAGAACCAAGTTTGCATTAGCGAAGAGTACAGCAACAATCTAACTTTCTCTGATATTGGCAAGTAATACTTGACGTATAAACCACTGCTGATTATTTATCTAAAATTAAAGGGTGAGAGTTACAAAGAATCTCAATTGTGCATTTAGAAATCTCTGAGAGCCTGTCATTGTTATTGCATTTATTAATTTCTTCCTTGCAGCAGTCAGAAGAAAACTTTAACCCGAACTGTTCATTCTGGAGCTACACAAAGCGTACGATGACAGGGTATTGGTCCACCCAGGGCTGTCGCCTCCTGACCACTAACAAGACACACACCACGTGCTCCTGCAACCACCTCACCAACTTTGCAGTCCTGATGGCTCATGTGGAAGTTAAGGTAGGCATTGCAGATTCCCCGGCTGCCAGTACGCTGGGCAGGAAAAGTGGTCAGTGTGTGATACCATTTTGTTACCACTGATGGAGCTGAGCAGAGAAGTTGCTATGTGACTGTAATTCTTAAAAGTAGAAACCATCTGGTGTAAATCCTCCTTCTGCTCTGTGGTGAAACAGGAAATAGTCACACCAATGCAAAGCCTGTCTTAAGCTACTGACATGGGCAGTTCTGAGCTGAGGATGGGGAGTGAGTAGGTTTAGCTGTTGCCACATCCTTTGCTAACTGGTGCAGAACATTTCCTGGCTGGGTTTTTTCTCATGGGGTCCTCCCTGTGCCACCAGGGAGTTAGCGAGGTGGGGGAACAGAAGTGTGCAGTCTGCCTCATGGGGTGCAGGTTGGGTGTCCTGCTGGCAGCAGCTGCAGATACACTGCCACACGTGTTCTTGTGAGATGCATGTGTGGAGCCAACAGTGTTTTCCCCCTTCCAGCTAGGGGAGAAAAAATACATTGTCTGCATCTGACTGTGTGATAGTGAGCTACACATGAGAGGGAAGCTTCTGATACCATCCTGTGTAGACTGGGCATCTGCTTGAGGCCAGTACATGACCAGCTGGTTCCCTTGCCTGCAGTTATGCCCATGGTGTAAATCTGGCTTTCCACATGACTATCCCCACTGGAGCTAAAGAAGTTAATCCTGAAGGTAGATGTTCCTCATGATAGTAGTGGTTTTGGGAGCGAAGCACACATTTGGGATTTTACTCAAGAATAGGAGAATGGTTGAGACGGTCCTCCATTTCCTGATTTCCTTGGCAGTCTTTAGTTGAGGTCAGTCTGAACTGGTGGAGAAAGAAGAGAAGGCCCTGATGCCCAAAAGATTTTGGCCTAGTTGTTTTCTTCATTGTGGTGTCTCCATTTCATGTGCCTGGCACTGCAGCAAAATCCACAGCTCTGAGCTAGATATGGATCTGGCATCTTCCATGGAGGCAGAACTTTTCAGAATCCCTTCCATGACCAGCATAACCACAAAAGCTACTATGGTTTTAAAACTGCTTTTTCTCAAGTACTCTTTAAGTGTCACTGCTTCGTATATTTTTGTTCCACTTAATAATCTGAAGAGGAATGTGAAGAGCTGCAATGAAATATATATTAAATAAGCATCACGCATGACAAAAGCTCTGCAAAAAAAGAAATGGGAGCCTAGGAGCAAATTTCCCTCAACAGCTGGTTCCAGCTGAGAGGGGCAGGATATATCTGTTGCTGCTGCAAGTTGTGGTAACTCTGGAGGAGTCAGTCCAGGAAACATGCTATTAAATGTTTGTGGCACTGTCCTGGGAGATGCCTGAAGAAAAGGCTGATTTAGAGCACATATTTACAGGTTAATGGCATTCTGCAGTCCAGGTCTGGTTTTGCCAGTTTCCTACAGCTGCTCAACTTTTCATAAGAAATGTGTGTTTGGTTCATTATTGCCCATCTGGAATTAACAGATATGTCTGAGTCACTGAAGTCAGAGGTTGCACCTGGGAAACACAGACAGTGCTCCACTCCACTGGTGTGAATGGAGGCAATCCCGACTGCATGGTGCAGACACAGCCTGGTGCTCAATGAGCCTCTTCTCAAACTGCAAATAGGTCAGCCTTGTCTGCACTTCCCATCCAAACCTCATGAGACAAGTAGAGCTGCTGTTATCTCATCTTGCAGAAAAAGTATGTAAAACCCTTCCTCGCCCATGTTCATCCAACAGGTTGGAAAGAGCTGCAGCTGGAAGCTCCCGAGTGCCAAGCCAGAGTGCCAAGCCAGTGCGCTATTAGTTAGTGGTTGTTTCTGGGTGTTAACAAGTGCCCTCAAGACTTTCAGGTCATGTTTTATCATTTGGCTGCAGCCAAAGTATCATTGCTGTAAGAGCCAAATTGGCTCCACGTTGTTGACTGATACAACCAGACAGCTTCCTGGCATGTCCACTTCAGTGATCATCCTGGCCTGAGGGCAAAGGCAGGGCAGGGTTTCCTCCCACATAACACAGACACATATTTCAGATATAAATATGCAAACATTTGCAACTTGTCCTGCCAGCTGCTTGTCACCTTGCTCTTCCTGGTGGCACTGTCTCGCTCCATGGTGGAGCTGGCCACATAGCCTTGGCATATATGAAGGTGGCTTATATGACATTCCTTATGGTATTGTAATGAGTTGATTTTAAAGTCTTGGCAGCACAATACCTGCTAGTTTGGAAAAGTGGAGGTTTAAAAACAAATGGGGGTTGTTGTCATTCATTGACTCATGCTCACTGCTCATGTTTTTGAATAATTTTCTTATCTTGTGGCTGGTTCAAAAAGGCGTTCCTTGGTCATCCAATGGCCTGTTAGTCTTCTCAGAGGTTGAAGGATCCTTGGAGAAATGATGTTGTGTGCTTGTGCAAGACCTCTTAGGCCAGTATTCTGGCCAGAGACTAGGATCTCTAAAAAGAACTCTTGTACACACAATAATTAATGATATACTGGGAGTTTTGCAAAGAAACAATTTACTCCCATGATTGAGATTTGTAGTTTCCTGACTAGAGTTGTTCGAATTTTTTGATCCATAGGGAACATCCTTTGGTTTAATGCATATCCACAGTGCCCTGCCTAATGAGACTGAAAACTGGGCCTCATGGGGAGCAGACATCATACTCCTGTTCCTTCATCAAAAACCAGCACTAATTTGACAAGTGTCACATCTGCTCATGAATGATCTCCCTGCCTAGTAACATGGCAAGAGAGTGTTTTCTCCAGAGGGGACCTTGGTGGCCACTCTGTGGGTTCCGGGCTATGATTTAATTATTAGCAGAATGTGTGTGGCAAGGTGGAGCTGGAAGGTAGCACCGCTGAGGAGGTGATTGATGGCCATCTGGCTCTCCAGCATGAAAAAGCAATATGTCTCTGTCCGAAGGGACAGAAAGGGACACCAACCAGCCATGGCAGCAGGGTTTTATTGGTGTGCTTGAAGAGTAGAAGTTGCTGGGATCAATTCTGGTCTTACTAGGACAGTACCTGGTTAAGAGGAGAATTTAATTTGGAGATGCTTTCTGCCTGTTAAAATAAGTTGGCCCCCGAGTTTCTTATTCACACACTGGAGTAAAATAACAATGCCCAAGGCCAAGAGTTGGCTGTGCACACAAGCAGGATATATAACTGCTGGGTAGAGCAGGGGACCCTCACCTGCAGGTCCCCCTCCAGCTGCTGTCAGAGCCCCAGCCAGCATGGACAAAGGACTGTATCATGAGCTATGAGCTGGATCTCGCTTAGGAATTCTCCTGGTAAGGGATGACCTTAAGGACATGCAGTGTTTACTGCCCTGCTTGACAATTTACCAGGAAAAATAAGAACCTCCCTTAGGAGAGAGGTTTTAAGACTTGGAAGCAAATCACCATCTAGGAAGTTCCTTTGACCTCTGTTATGGGAAAGTTATTGCAGTCTCATAAATATTTTGTTAAATTATGAGATTTGTCTAATACTGATGAGATCTCTGTAAAATACCTGTCTATTGTTTGAATAGGTAGGATATTTGTTATGACCCTTAAGTTCTGTAAAAATGTGGTGGCTCCCATGCTATGTAACAAAGCCCATAGTTAAATAAGCTGTCCTACCTATGTAATTGCTGGAGAATTATTCAAAATTTACAAGTTGTTTTTCAGAAACTTGTGCTTTGCATCATACTAATTATAGCAGATGCATCTTAAATGTATCATGGGAAAATTATGCAGCCAGAAAACAAGTTCAGAGCTGGTGGGAAAATGCAATTAAAAAAAACACCCAAACCAGAGTAAGCAAAGGTACCCCCGGGATAGATAAATGTTGCTTATCAGTATGTAGTGAATGCCAGATCTTACTCCTTTTTTGCATACAAAGAGAAATGGGGAAAAAAAAGAAAGGTCTTTGACTGTTCCAATTAATAGGAAGGTTTCAGGTGTTTTTCTTTACCACAAACATGTTACACTGTGCTAATTATTTGGGGAGTGGAAGCATAAGGCAAGGTAAGGAGAGAAAGGAATAAAAGTATATGAAGTCTAAGTGGAATGTAGTTGTCCGTTGCCTAAAGCAGTACAGGAGCAAGCTGGAATTATTGCAGGCTGATCCTGTATTCTAAACTTCATGTGCAAGTTATGCAGCTCACACTGGCAAATGCCAAGCCTTGCTGTGTGTCTTGCTACACTCTTCCTTTCTGGCTGAGAGCAGGGGTGAATGTGAGCTCCAAGGCAAAAATAGTGGCCCAGGTGTGGTGGAACCATGTCCAAGCTGTGTCTCAGCACTGGGCTGGGTAAGACCATCACTGTGACAGCAGAAGCTGATGGTGCTGTGACCAGGCTTCTTCCAGAAACTCACATTTCTGGCAGCTTGGCTGGGTGGATGTCTACACTGAGTTTGGCACAACCATTGTAGCTCATTTCTTGGGCTGGAGATGCTGTATGAGTAATCAGAGCTGCCTAAACCCAGCCAGCATGGGAGAGCAGGATGATGCATGCAATTATTATTCCTAAGCCTCACCTCCTCTCAACAACTGAATTTCACCTCAGCTGCCTCTCAGCTGCAGCGGGGTTGGTGAGTACAATGGAAGCAGCGGGCTCTTACCATGTGCTGTATCTGCAGCAGCGTCTGTGTCACATGGGGAGGTGAAGTCTGTACCCGTTTCTCTGTGCACACCTGCCCCCCATATAGCTTTATTCTGGCCACAGTGGTTTCTAGGACTTAGAATGGCTGCTGCTTCTGGCAGCCACTGGAAGGCTGTTGTGTTTTGGGAAGAAGTTTGTTGGAGAGAGTTCTGCTAGGAGGCCTTCATCTTGCTGAGGAAGGCAGAAGAGGAGGAAGATCGTCTGTGTTGCCCATGCAGATTAGGAAGGCAGCTTCATGGACTAAGACAAGGAGAGAATATGTGACTAAGCCACCTTGTATGAATGCTCAGGGATCTGAGCCTTATTGTGGAAGGCCAAAGTCAGAAGACAGTAATGTTGCACAGGGGCTTAAGGTGGGAATTTCACTCTCTTTATTTCTGGGTTAGGACCTGATGGTGCCCAGGATGGCCTCACCTTTGCAGAGCACAGAGGAGATGCTTACCAGGTCCATGGATGCTATATTCATTGTGGAGCACAGCTGCCTACTTCCCTCAGTGCATCCTTGGGGAAGATGGAGGGGATGGATGCTAAAGCAAAGGGATCTGCCCAGCTCATATTCCTCTTGGCCACAGAAGGGTCAAAGCTCCCTTAAAGCCTCTAATGCCTTCATAGCCACAGCAGGTGATTATGCATTTAGCCAGCTTGGGCACACTGCAGGAGTCCTTGGGGTTTCCTCCCAGTCCATGTACCCCAGCTGATGCTTTTGATACTTCTCCAAAACCATCTGCCTATTCAGTAGCCCTTTGCACATAGCCACAAAGCATTACAGCCAGGTTATAGCAGTAAATCCTCTCTCACGGCCAGAGAGGGGGAAGAAGGACAGAGAGACCCCACATGGCCCCAAATAGCTACAAATCCAAGAAGCAGCATCAGCAATGCACAGAAGTTCAAACCTGTCCCACTTGGGTGTCTGCCCAACCCAGCATTCTGCCAGCTCCCACCAGGCACCGAGCGGTCATATCAGAGCTGGTTGATGACATTGTGTTTTTATTTACTGCTTGCTTATTCTTCCACCCCCAAAGATATTACTTCTTCCATTCCTGGAGGGACAGATTAGGCAAAGGAATGTGTCCTTTGCTGCTGGCAGCTTGGTTTGGCTGCTGTTTTCTTCTGCTGATGTTTTTAATAAGGGAGGAAATGGCTGTTCATCTCAGGGAGAGCCATTCTGTCATAAGCTAACATTCCCTGGGATTTGTTTTTATTAGCTCAGCTCTGGTGTACAGGCACTGCTGGAGTTGCTCATTGATTTTCCCAGCCTGGATAATATTGGGGCTGCCTGCTCACCCTGCTGTGGTTGTTACCAGTGCTCCTATAATTCCTGCACAAATCCCCATCAGCACTCTCTACCTACTGCTCTTGGCCCCACTGGAACAAGCCCAGGCCTTTATTCCAATGCCAGAGACCTCTCCTTTCACTGGGCTTTGGGTTGGGTTCATACCTAAATCATAAATGTAAAACATACTTAATATAGAAACCCTGTCATTGGAGTGTATTGTTGTATTTTTTTTCAATTACTCTATAAGTTGTTCCTGTGCTGAAAATAATCTGTGTGTCAGCTTACTTTGTGAAGCAAGTGTAGCTTAGGGGCAACAAACTTTAGTGTCTTGCACGCTGTGCTATGTAGCACCAGTCTGGAGAGCCATGGTGCATTTGGGACAGGAGTTATTTGGTTGATGCTGTCAAGAAATTGTCTCTTGGACTGACTGACAACTGGTATTTCTCATGGGTTCTTCTGGTTTCCCAAGTACTTGGGGAGATCATTGAGAAGCAAGAGTTGACTGTTATCAATACACTGGTGGTCTCATCTATGTTGCATGCTTTAGAGGCCCTAGGGCTTTCATTGTGCTGGAAAGATACCCCTAGGGATCTTCTGGGAATGGCAGATTGGTGGGAACTCTGTGACAGGTGTCACGGAGTCCAGTTGGACCAGATCACCCCACTGGTGGTCCCTTCCAACCTTAACCATGCTGTGATTCGGTAGTTAGCATAAACATCAGAGTTGCTTTATCCTCAGTCAAGGAGTGTTTGAACAGTGCTGGGCAGGGTAAAGAAAATATTTGCTCCTCTTGCATTTTTCTGCAGTTAAGGGACCAGGCTTGAAGGCTAAGACCTGATTACAAAATCTTGGTGTGCCCTTGTATTTAACCCTGGAACTCCATATGCCAACTATGCAAGCCAGGTTATGCTGCTCCTTATTTGTCACACAGTGATGGGGTGATGGCAAGGAAAAGCTCATGGCATTGGGAGAGGTTACCTCTATTGCCCCTTTTCCCATATTGTTCTGCTTGGTGTGACAGTGCAGTAATTTACAAATTTCAGTCTCCAGCAAAAGGCAAGTTGCCTTCTATTGTACTTGCTGGTGTACTCTGGATGTACCTGCCCTGAGGGGGAAGTTGGCACTGCCATGGAAAGGATGCCTGTGCTTATCAAATCTTCTGATTGGCTCTGATCCATTGGCT
This sequence comes from Lanius collurio, assembly GCA_020086605.1. Classification (NCBI taxonomy): domain Eukaryota; kingdom Metazoa; phylum Chordata; class Aves; order Passeriformes; family Laniidae; genus Lanius; species Lanius collurio. The sequence continues at coordinate 25,205,116 of JACBWW010000015.1, read as the reverse complement.
CTGCAGTAGCACCTGAAATTGAGCATCTCAAACAGGCTGGAGTATGCCTAGCCTTTAAAATTCAGCTCACTTCTTCTATTGGACTTTACTAGAAAAGCTACAAATTCATACTTTTTTTTTCCCCTGAGGTGTTTTTAAATTGCTCTTGTTTCCAGTTTATTGTTATTATTCCTTTCTGTTTGTTCTTTTGTATGTTTGTTGAGTTTGGGGAGGGAGTTTGTAATTATGGAGAAGTTGTTTTTATGGTTGTTTCCCAGCACTCCAGGGATAAGTGTTATGTCCATAAAATCAGTATTAGCTTTAAGATTAATATTAAAAAGAAGAGCAGTAAGTGATAATAATAATAATAATAATAATAATAGTACAGCAATGAAGCATGTTTATTGCGAAGCATGGTGAGCTTCTTGGGCAAGCAGCTCTTCCCTAAAGAAGACAAAGAACCTAGATGGTAGGATCCCTCTCCAAGAGCAAAACCATCTATAATTCCTGCATCACATCTTAAAGTCAGCAGAGTTAGGGTATTGTGATAAGAGGTGCAGGAGCTGAGACCTGGAGTCTTTGGAGAATTTTCCCTGCACCATGCTAAATTTGTCTTGGGATGGTCTCTGGCCACATCTGGGTGGGGTGCATGCATCTGGCCAAAGTCTGCCTGGTTTCTTTCTCCCTTCATCTACCTGCTTTAGCTGCCTTGTCCTGTTGCCCAGCCCAAGAGCTTTTGGTCCATTTAGCCAGGCAGCCAATCTAATCAGACAAGGGCTTGTTCAGGGAGATGTTCTCCTGCCATTCCCCTGCAGCCTCAGACAAAAGAAAGAATGATTTGCAAGGTGCAAGGTTTGCATTAACATTTTTCTGCAATGTTAAGAGGGATGGATGAGCTGGAATGACGCTGAGATAAAGCAATGCACAACTGCTGGGGAAATGATGTGCTTCATCTTGTCAGGTTTCTGGGCACTGCTAGATGAGCTGGCTGGAATAGGCGTTTCTCTTATGAACCACAGAAAGCACACGATGATTTTTTGTCTCCCTTTTAGACTTGTGACCTGTAGTTCCTTAGGTTTTGGAAATACTCGGAAAGAGTTGCAAGGGGATTTGTGCAAAGGAATCCCCACATCTCTCCACCTCCAAGTCTTCCTGGAAAGAAAACTTGCAACGTGGAAGAGATGGAGCAGAGCATTACTCCCCAACTTTCATTATCATTTGATGCCTATCAGTCATGCTGATAAAGCCAGAGATGAAAGGTTTGAGATGTTTCTTGTGGATGCCAACATAGCAGTGTATATTGGGAAAGGCCTGACATTTGATGTGGCTTTATCATTGGCAAGCAGGCAAAGAAAATGGATAAATTAATCACCTTTTCCCTCCATCTGTCATAAGCTTTTATCCCATGGGGAGAAAAATGTTTCCATTTTGCCCTGGCTTTTTGAAGTGTGATACTATTGTATTTGCCAGCCTACATAATGCCCAAGTCATCAAAATGCCAGAAGTGGTGGGGAATGTGATTACCATTTATAACACAACCTAGTGGATTACAAAGCTGGGCTTCAAGCTGCTCTGGTCATTGTAAAATGCCCCCTGAGATTTCCAGCCAGTCTCCTCCTCAGCTCATTGACTCTAACCACTTACACCCAAGCAGTGATCTCATGACTTGCCATGCTTAAGTTTTACTTAAATTTTGCTAAGTAATGATATCTATAATTTCACCTCATCTGGTGGAAGCTTGGGAGTTTTGCAGCCTGAATAAGGAAGAAGGTGGTGGGATGCTCTCACCAGGAGGGTCTCATCATGTGCCCCCTCTTTCCGTGAAGGACATGCAGTGTAAGCTCAGGAGCAATGCAGCAGTGTTTTGTTAGCAGAGCCAGGGCTCACCTGTCTCTCACAAAACTTTGTTGCCTAGCTTTGCACGGCTTTGTTTGCGTGGCTTTGAAGTCCATCCATGTTAAAAGTTCATCACAGGGAACCACTCACTTTCCAGGCTATCTTAAAGTCACTGTTCTGTTACAGTTTAAAAGCAAATTCATGTTAAAAGGTCTTTTTTTTTTCTGGGTAATGTTCTCAGGATCAATCTGACTTCCCAGGAGTTTTAAAATGTAACTCCAGGGTTTGAGAAAGAAAAATCAGACTTCTTTTCTCCTTCCCCTGTGGTAAAAAAAAATAAAAAAGAGAGAGAGAAAAAGAAATTTAAGCAATCCCTTTCTTTCAAAATCCTCCTAGCTCATACATCTCTGAATCTTTAAAGAGAGTCTTTTATCACTGTTGACAAATGGTTGTAATGGACTTGCAGTTGTCAGACATGATGTTGTTAGCATGAAATACTTTTTTACACTCGAATCACTCTTTTCAATGGTCCTTTATACTGTGTGTCCAGGCACTCCTTTGCAATGTTTGTGCAAGATGGAGCTGCACACAAGAGCAGCCCTGATATCTCAATATTTTCATCAACTGCATTATGTTTCTGCAAGGTTTTGGGGTCTGAGTCCATTCAGGGCACCTGCAGCTTGCAAGATGCTTTTGGGTCTGTTTTGGGTTACAGCTTTCTTGCTGCAGGATTCAAGTTGAGGTCCATTTAATCTTTTTGGTACGGGTTCCTTGTGCCACAGACAACCTTACTCTGTGTCTGGGATGCATTAGAAGTCATGTATCATGCAACTGATGAGATTTTTTTATTTTTATCTTCAGCACAGTGATGCAGTCCACGACCTGCTTCTGGACTTCATCACGTGGGTTGGCATCCTGCTTTCACTGGTCTGTCTCCTGATCTGCATCTTCACCTTCTGCTTCTTCCGTGGACTGCAAAGTGACCGCAACACAATTCACAAGAACTTGTGCATCAGCCTCTTCGTGGCAGAGCTCCTTTTCCTCATAGGCATCAACCGCACTGACCAGCCGGTAAGAGGCAAAGCACTTTCTGCTTCTATCACAGGCTCTTGTCTCAGTGCATCTGCAATGTTTGACCAGTGAGATACATTTCAGCACCTCTTCATTCCATGCACACAGAGCTGGGCCCCTGGCTGATAACATGTGCTGATGCTTGCTGTGATTTCAGGGGCTGTATGTGTGTTGCTTGTCAATAATGTGTGTGTATGTTTAATAAGCAGGTTGTAAAAATGCATTTAAACCATGTACATCTTCATATGTTTATTTGCCAGATTGTGCACGTGCCTACCTTTGTATCTTTTAATATCATTTACACATGCGAAGATGTGTCTAATTTAAAACAATTCACATATGTTTTCCAAGTGAAAAAAAAGTTCTTCCTTTGGAGAGGGAAGATAAGAACACCCTCATTTTTATTAAGCCTCCCAGTAAGAGTACTCCTGACTGTTGCATTAATTAATCATGGTACAAACACCTTCCCTTGCTCTTTTCAATCCTCATGCAGATTGCCTGTGCCGTCTTTGCTGCCCTCCTGCACTTCTTCTTCCTGGCAGCTTTCACCTGGATGTTCCTGGAGGGGGTGCAGCTCTACATCATGCTGGTGGAGGTTTTTGAGAGCGAGCATTCCCGGAGGAAGTACTTCTATTTGGTCGGGTACGGCATGCCTGCGCTGATTGTGGCTGTGTCGGCAGCAGTGGACTACCGGAGCTACGGCACGGACAAAGTGTGAGTGACTTTGGCATTGCTCAGTCTGGCATTGCGCAGGAGAGATGGGAGTGGGGACAACAATGGGACTTGAGGAGCTCAGAGGGTTCGTTCAGGCAGAGCTCAGCCAGGAGGCATGCCTTGCCTTGTCTCTGTGTCTCCAGTGCAGGACAAATTCCCCACTAGGAAATGATTTGGAAAATTTTGTCACATCATTGCATAGCATCAGCAGAGGTGACTGTCCCAAGTCTCAATTTGGTACTATATCAGCAAGATCCTCCTTCTCTAACCAAAGAGTACTTCTTATTTGGATGAAGATACTGCTTTCTTCCTCTGTTTTTTAAACTGTTCTATCAAATTAACAGAGCCTGCAGGCAAAACAGGTGGTGAGTGTGGAGTGCATTAAGCTCTTTGCAAATCAGAACAGCTATATCATTTATCATTATGAATATTCTTAAGTGTTTTAAACATTGCTGAAGCTGGTATGAAAGCACAATTTAGATAATCATGCAACACTGTCTAATGGAAAACAAGGGGAAGATTTAGCCTTTGATTCTCTTTGCCATCTTTGCTACAATAGCATTAACAATGTGTTTTTATTGACTTTTTTTTTTCCCTTGTCAGTCTGCCTTTCTAGTCTCACTTTAACTGAGTTAAGGGCTCAATATGAAGGCATACATAGCAATGAGCCAGTGGTGGTTCTGAAGCTCTTTTTTAGCATAGGTCGAGTAAGGCCATGGCAGCATTTGATCTTTTGTTAAGTTCAACTGCAATTTTTTTTCCTGAAACCTTATTGGTATATGTGAACCTTTACTCCTTGAAAAAGCAGATCTGTAGAGCAATGGAGCTGCTCAAAATCCATAACCATGCTAGCAGGTAGGCTTGGATCCCAGATGGATATTTGTGTTGTGCTCCTCCCATGAGTAGGAGAATAGCGACCTGAATTTGTATAAATGTCACGCTTTGTGGAAAGGGAAGGAAATGGCCCACACAGATAAGGGTAGGAGGGTGTAAGTTTTTAAGGATCTCTACTGATTTATCCAAAGTAGTTTTACTGACTTTTACAGGCCTAGAGGGCAAAGAATAAATAACACAACAGCTGATTGCCATTTTTGAAGACTTTTCCATCAGTTGCCACCTGCTTTCTGCCCCAACAGGCTCTTCTGTTCACTCCCCCTCTTGAGCATTATGTAAGTGCCTATTGAATCAGGCACGGAAACAGTTTGCTTTGTCCCTTTAGACAAATTTATTCTTAACTGTGGTGTTTCTGTGGAGGACAAATCTCTTCACAGTGGCCTACATCGAGCATGTTGAGCCTCAAACATATTCCAGCTGTCTGGAAAGTCAGTTCCTGCACATCTGCCATTGCTGGAGCAGTGTCCTAACCTGTCCAGTTGACAGTGTAGTATTTTGTGGCTGCTTTCCATACTGTCCACCCTTTGGCTTTTGCAAACAGGCCTTGGGTGTCCAAATGTTTCTATGGCATGAAAGGTACTGGCAGAAAGTTTGGCTGAAATTCACTGAAGGCGAACAACATAACTTCACTATCTTGGCATTGAAGAGGCAGCAGTCCTGTGTGTGTGCCAATAAAATATGTCTCCCTCCCCACAGCATGAAGTAGTATTTTTAATGATTAAATGTGTATATATAATATTTTGCAAATAAATATTTACAGAGATTTGCAATTTTAAAATATTTCTGTATAATTTTTAATTCCAGAATGCACAATTTTGTCATGTTCTCATAGAAGAAAATAAAAAATATACAATATGTTTTGTATAACTATCATGCTCCATCTGTTTGATGAATGATGATGTATTTTCCCGTGTAATGTTATTAGAAGGGTAGAACTGATTAGAATTTGTAGCGAACTATATGCCAGGCATACATAATTTGATTGCAAGAAGTTGCTTGGTTTTGCCAGGTTTTGTAAAACATCCTCTGGAATATATTACTTGCCTCCATCCATTATTTACTGCATTAGTTTAAACAGGACTTATGGAGCTGTTAGTGTTATTTGTTCTTTGCCTGGCATTTTGTGCCACCATTCATACATCTCAGAATGATTTGCTTAAACACCCAGTGTAGGGTTTTCTTATTTTTTTGTTGTTGTTTTAGAACACTTCAAACCCCTTATATTAAGAGAATTATTTGCTTTTATGACTAAGCAGCAGCATAGTGATTCCATTAAAAGATCATCCCATTCAGGCTAGCTGAACTATGTTTGGTCCTTTCCCCCAGATAAATGAGAAATGTTGCCTCTCATCTTATTCTGATTGTAACCTCTAAAGTAAAGATGAAAAGCAGGAAGCCCCACTGCAGACAGTGTGGTTTCCCATATTGCCAAAGGGATTCTGGCAATGCTCTCATGAACGTCCAAGTAACCATTTCTTTCAGGCCATGTTTCCAGCTGCTGAGTCTTAAAAGGCCACAGCTCAAGTTTTGCTGCAAAAAGGACGATTCTTTAAAAAAAAATTTAAAAGTTATATCATTTGCCTTGTCCTGTATGTTAACCAAATCCATCCATCTCCTGGATGGATTTGATGTCAAGGATCATGGTGGGCAGTGCTCCAAAATGCAAAGAAAATAGTATAGGAAATAGTACTTGCAGTTGTTAGTGTTTGAAAATAACTTGTGTCTAAAATTCAGTAAAAGCTCAAATATGACTTTAGCAACCTCCCTTTGAGAGGACTCGTTCTATAAGCAGGCCATCCAAAATCAGCAGCAAGAAGCTATTCCATATTTCCATACTTTCCTGGGTTTCATATCGAAGCCTCTTAAAAGTTGCAGAGGAAAGCAGCTATGCTTTGAGTGGTTCAATATATTTTAGAAAACGCATCTGTAGGTACATGCATCCACTGGTGATCAAATCCATCATGGCAGGGATCTCTCTTTTGTTTCTCCCCCCTTTCTCCCCCCTTTGGAATGCTATGAAGCAGGATATACATGGTAAGCAATCCAGCTGTCAGAAAGCAAAATGAAAGCCCTGTGTATGTACACAGCCTCCGAGTCTATCAGCCAGGCGCCGACATTTCATGCATGTAAATGCTGCTCAGAAAATAGCTTCTAACAATGTGGTCTGTCTTGGGTGGCTCCACTGAACTTGTTTTATTTGCAGTGCTGCTGCCAGTATTTGGAGGAGGAAGCGTGAGCTATGTGGATGCTGAACTCCATTAAGCAGAACCTATATTGCACCCTTGAAAGGCATGTCTGGTGCATACATATCCCATTACTGCACCCTGACAAGGAGGCTGCACAGCCACATGAAACAAACTGCTGAGCTTCCATGAACAACATGATATGTTTAGGGCTCTTCAAATTTTATGGTCCAATGGCACCTAATGATTGTTTATTGGTTATATTTAATGCACACCAGGGATAGTTTGGTATTTGATTTCTCTTCATGCAGAAAATGGAGTAAACTCTTTGTAGTCTTTATTACTTGGGAAAAGCTTTAGGTGAATGTTGCAAGTTGTCTCTGTGGAAAAGGAGGAAATTAAAAAGTAAAGGAGAGCAGTTGCCACAGAACTTGTCATGAGAACTGATAGCATTGGGGTGACTCCTAGAAGAGGCAGTGGGGTTTTTAGCAGTATTCCCTACATACACACATTTCCTGATAATCAGCCCTGAAGGAGCTCGTTCTCTTAATGGCAGCGAAGCCTAAACTCGTAAGGTGACAAGCCCGTGCTCACCACGCAGCTGTGTGTGGAGGGTCGCAAGCAACTCGGCAGCCCAAGATTAGCAACTTTGGGAAATGAGTTGCCTGATTGCTTCCTTGTTTTGAGGAGCTCATTTATGCAGCTCATTGTGCATGTGGGTTTTTGTCTTCTAAGGCAAGAAAAGCTCAGTGTGGTACTTGTCTGATTAGCAATTTACAGCTCCACAACGCAACTGGCAGTATGCCTGTGTTTTGATGTTTTGGTCTTAATTTGCATTTTTAATGAAATGTGACTTAAAGAGGTTCAAAGTTTCATCTCTTCCTGATGACCACCAAAAACCTCAGCTCTTTTTTTTAATTCACGCACGACTGTCGTACATGGCTTCATAGAAAGGGGATTTTTCTATCTATTCAAACAAATAAAAAATGACATCACATTCTCTGAAGTGTGCAGAGAGGCCTAAGAAAAGCCTTCTCTGTTTTCCACAAGCTATACTCTGGCTTAGATGAAGCCATCTCTCCTCGGGCTCGTCTTGCTCCATGCCTGGCCCCCACTTATCCTGATGGCAGGACCTAGCTCCTCTGCTGTTTCTCATCTACAGTATCCGTCTCTTGTTGCTCAGTTGTTTTCTACAACTGAAGAGACAGATATTTTAGGGGAGTGGAGTGGAAAATTTCATCCTTTTTGCTGTCTGGAAAAGGAACCAGTTGCTTTGCCCTTCTTTGCTGAGCCTGGCACAGCTTTTTTGCTCATTCTGTATTTCAGCTTCCCTGTTTTTCCCCGTGTCCCAATCTAAATGCATTCAAAAACAGCTGCACCAGATATGACTGTAGGGTGGTCACCATGCTTCAGGAAATAGAGAGAGAGTTTATGTGTTTCCTCTTCACCAGGCTTTCCAAGAGGAAGGTCGCTCCTTATGCTGAAGGAAAACCAAGGTGATGGCAACTCCTGGGCAGCAGAGGCTGGGGGTTGTTTTGAATGTTAAACTGGCAAAAAAAGTTCAAAATATTTTCATTAAAAAAAAAAAAAAATAAGCCCCCCCCAATCCTTTGAGTCCTCTCCCACACACCAGCATTCATTATCAGTAGAAAAAAGCAATGGGTCTGTGTATTCCATGATTTATGTGCAGCAGCTGAGGCATAAGCACCAGTTACTCATTTTTCCTGAGGGGGATGGGGTAGGTATAAAGTCTGAAATGCCATGTAATATGTGAGCTGCTGTTATGCGGACATCCTTGTTCAGGAGTGGGGGAGGGGACCTTTACAGGGACTTCATTATCCTTGAAACCTCTATTCCTTTATCAAATCTAGTTGCAATTGGGCGACATTTCAGATGTTATTATGGGTGATACACAGATGTCACGATCGCATAAACCTTTTCCTATAGGGAATCAGACTCAGGTAGTTTCGAGTCACTCATGTCCTTCCATTACCAGCTGCATCTAAATCACCTTGAACTTCAGCAGGCACGGGATAAACAAGATTTCCCTGCAGTCGCTCTGAAAGCCTCTGTTTGCCTCTTGAATTAAGATTTTGATACTATCACATGAAGATTCTGGAAGAGCAGCTGCAGAGGCAGTTCGGGAATGACAGTCACAGAAGTGGCGGTCTTTTAATTTGTGACCAATAGCAGTATGATTATATATATACATCAGTACATCTCCAACACTGATGAGACCTGAAATTTATATAGTCAAGGAGGGAAGTGAGAAGTTTTCTCTGCATGTTTGAATTTATTCATATCTTGGCTTCTCCCATGCACAGAGGTACAGGGCATGTTTTATTCTCTCGTCAGGCATCTCCCATGGGGCTTCTGGCACAGACTTTTCTGAGTCCTATTGCAGAGTCCATTGGAAGGGGAAAAAACATTAAGCACATACACTAGAGCTGTCATTTGTGAGAACCAGTATCTCCACCACCATGATAAATTCATATATACAGTTCCTGTCACTTGCCTAATTATGAAATTCCATTGGATATTTAGGACAAGAGTGGTTTTATGCTTTCTCAGTCCTTTGTGTATAAACGGAGCTGTGATTTGCAGCATTGCAAACACGACAAGATATTATTATTTTAAACATCATGTAGAACTTACTTGGAATTTACATTCGTCTGTCTTGTAACGAGTCACTTCCATTTCATCTTCCTGTCGCCTGGAATGAACTAGGAATGGAAATGTAATTTCCCAGGGGCCTTAAAAAATGTGGGGAGTATTAAATGCAGTTGAAATTAAGCGATTAATAATTTAGTTTTAGGCCATGAATCAGCTTCTTGTGATAGCGCAGACCATATGCAACCCTGGAAACATTAGTGGAAACAAAACACTGGGGAGGTTCAGGGAAATAAAACACTTCAAAGGGGAAGTTGCTGAACCTAATTAAACCTCAGCCTTCTGTTACCCACTTCATGCTTCCTATTTGTGCTGAAGTTTCTCTGATGTGCTTGCTGTAGAAATGTCATCTCACTTGACAGCTGTCAGACAGCTTGCATTGCATCAGAGCTAGAGAGCAAAGAGGAGCGTAAAGCAAAGAAGAAGCTCTGTGGATGTTCACCAGATCCCTTCCTTAAAAAAACCCCATGGTTTAAGGAGTTTTTCCAACAGATGCAGAAAGCCTTGGCAAATAGACCTTGTGCCATTTTCTCCCTGCTTCCTCTAGAGGTAATTATCTTACTCCATCAATAGCGCTGTCAGAAATTGGGCACATAATTCAGCATTTAAATGAACAAGCAATGTAATATTTCCTGTCTCCCACCGGTGTGTTTTGCAGCTCACATTCTTCTCTGTCACTCTCTCACTCTTGATGTATGTCCTGGGTGCAGTCCTTGAATGCCTTCTCTCCCCTGTGTTTCATTACAGATGTTGGCTCCGACTTGACACCTACTTCATTTGGAGCTTTATAGGACCAGCGACCTTGATAATTATGGTAAGAACTCCTAATTAACTAGTCCATCTCCCAGGTCAAGAAATAAAACTTTTTCTGTCCCTTTTCTCTTTATCTTTAATTTACACAGATTAATTTGAGGAAGGCATGTTCTTCTTTGACCCCAACTGGCATAAGCAATTAGACCCTCATTATGAGAGGCTCTTGGCATTGCAAAATACTTGATCAAAATGGACCAGGGAGCTTCAGAACGGGCACTTGCAGAGTTTGGTTTCTACCACTGAACGTTTAGAAGCACCAAACTCTATTTTGATGCCACTCACTGCTTGCACCCTTTTTGAATTCCAGAGTGCAGTTTTGCATTGATAATGAAAAAAAAAGAAAAGGGAAATATGAGAGGGGGGGATGAAAAAATGTCCAGACTGGAAAAGAAATTTGATGAGGGTTTTTCCTTCCCAGTAGAAGTTGAAGCTTGTGTGACTTCATGTTTAGTACATTGCCAGCACATCAGCTAACACAGCAACAAGATAGAGAACCCAACTTTAGAGACAGCTGGAGTTTTCTTTTACTTTAATCGCTACAATATGGCTTAAATAAACCATCCTTTGTTTTGACTAGACTACAGTTTGGCTAGCCCAGAAAACCAGGCGCTCTCACTTCAATGCAGACATTGTCTCTGCTTTTTCTGCTTCTCCTGCAACTTCGGAGCCATTTCAGCAGCCTTCCACATCAGGAAGGGGGCCATGCCACCAACTCCAACCGCTGGGGTTTTTTTTCCCCTTAAGCAATTCATTCATAAAAAGATATCTTCCCTTTTCAGTTATGTCTCAAATCCTAGGCTGGGCTTTTGGGAAACTCCTTTCCAGGAATGGGCAGCCTTGTGAACACTGAGGCATGGAAACACCATCCCAATCTTTTTCAGAACAAACCAAACTGTCTTTTTTTTGTTTTTCAACTTTGCATTGTGTTTAGAATCAGTTGTAATTTCCCTGCCCTGTTACACTGTGTTTAAAGGGTGTATTCATGGAAAAAGGTGCTTTTATGCTTTGTTACAATGGAGCTGGCTAAGTAAGATGCTTGGAGTGACTTGTCATGTCTACACACCTCTCAGACACAGAGAAGCCCTTACAGCAAGTATTTTTAATTTTCCATAATGCTGTTGGAAGCACCACAGTAGAACCACCCTTGTACCAGCAGTGCCACAGCTCTGGTAAGGCTGTGGCATCTCCAGTCCTGAAATCTACAGGCCAGCTCACCTTATCAAATGCTTAGAAATTTTCTGTGATTCAGTCACTCTAAAACTGTACTGTGAGCTAATTTCCTACAGTAACCTATCTTTTACAGAGAAGGAGCTGACTTTATCATGTTTTGCTGTGTCACATAAATCTTTTTTTTTTTCCCCTCCATTGCAGCTTAATGTCATCTTCCTTGGGATTGCTCTCTATAAAATGTTTCATCATACTGCCATACTGAAACCTGAATCTGGATGTCTTGACAATATCAAGTAAGTGGTTTTTCTCTGCCTGTTTCTGTCTTTTACTGTTTATTCCCTCATTCCTCTGAGGAGCAAAATGGGAACCAGCTCTGCCAGCAGCAGTGCTAACCAAGGGTAATACCTTAGGCTATGGCACTGTAGAGTGGTTTCTAAAATATGCCAAGTGGCTGATGATAACACACTGTACTGGGATTTGGCTGCCATTGGTAGCATTTTCCATTCAATTTTGCATGAAGGAGGCAAAGCTACATTTTCTGTCCTTGAAGCAGGTAACCTTCTAGTCTATATAAAGGAAATTGTGCCCAGTAATTACCAGCTAATTATTGCAGTCTCTACAGGGAAGATGTTGAAAGTGTTCATTTTTACTACTTCTCTGTGTTCTGAGGGCAGCTGCCTTACTTTTCTGTTTGTTTTGGCCCCTGACAGATTCCATGACCCAAATTCTCCCCAGAGTCTCATTGCTTTCAGCAAAGTTATTGAGGATTTACCTGGGTGTGCCCACATCAGTGGCTGGATGTGCTTGCCAGCCAAAGCATGTTTTGCCCTTGTACTGGGTTAACATCTGAGCCTGGGCATCTCACTGTCTAGCAAGCTGCTTCATTATATTGAGAGAATATTCTTCTCTGTCAGTGCTTGTTTATTCAACTACCTCTGACTTTAATTACTCTCTTCAAAAATACAAGCAAGATTTCAGGTGCAGTGCATGATAAGATTGGGAGCCTGCTAATTAATAAAACCATCTAATGAGCTTCAGGAAATTGTTGGGAGTCAGCACTTTACTGCTCACCCAGGAAGGGAGAGCATGGCACAACGCAGCTTGAATGGGTTCTCCTCTCTCTTTCGTGTTAGGAAAGCGAGAAGAGGCATAAGGGGAGCTCATTAGAAGATGTCTGAATTGCACAGTTGCAAGGCAGCTCTCAGCAAGGCTGTTGTTCTAAGTTCTGAGCCACTGTTGCAGATGCAACTTTAATTTAAATCAGGTCAGGGCCCCTCCTAAAAACTTTCTGTGTGGGCAAGGCTTGCAATGCCATTGGACCTGGTCATTTGGCTGAGTGTCTTAAGTGCAGCTTCTCCATCAAGGGCTGGGAGGAAAGGGAACTGGGGTCTGTACAAATGCGGGGGACCTCAGTGAGGTCAGAAACTCACAGAGCCCTCATTCACCTGGGTTGTAGGTGTGCTGCTCTGCAGTGAGCCTCAATTTCTCCTGCCATCGCTCTGCTATAAAATGAAATTAGAGGAGCATTCCCTCCTGGATGTCCAAGATTGATCCCAGAAAGATAGTCTGTCATTTGATCTTGCATGAGGCATTAAAAGCACAGTACATTTAATAACATTTATTAATATGGTTACTCGTCATGCATTACTGCTATGGGATTACTCGCTGAGAACAGTTTCTCTAAGGTTACCCACACAAAATCTGTTTGGAAAGCCTTGCAGTATGACATTTCAATTAAAAACTGGGGAGAAAAAAACAACAATGAAGCCCTTATAATTAAAACAGAAATAATAAATGCCTACTGAATAATCTTCTTGAGCTAATCTCTAGTATCTTTGTTTAAAATGCCGGGAATTCATACAACCAGTTACATTAATTATAATGTCATTGTAAAATATTTTATAGGTTCTTTGGCAGATGAGTGTCTGTTCCTGATTTGACTTCATTAAAACGTTTTGAAAACACAAGCAATTAAAATACTTTTAAGTGTGTTGCTGATACGCTTCCAAATGTGTTGCTTCATTACAAATTACTTTTTATGCTTGAGAAAATAAGAGCAACATAATATAAACTTGGGAAGACCCCAGGCTCACCCTAGGAAGTTTATCAAACCAAGCATTTCAGAACACACTTGATTGTAATTTCTGAATACCTAAGCAGGACGTCATTATGTCTTTAAATTCAAGGCGTGTGTTCTCTCCATGTTGGATGTGCTTGGGTTAGGAAGAAGTGCAGATTTGTTACAGAGAAGGGAATTCATTCACCTTGGAGGGAGGTTTCTTAGGGAAGCTAGGGGCTTGTAATCTCCAGAAAAGTTTTCAGTGAGATCATAGTTGTCTTCTAGATACAATCATAGTGTTGTTGCAGATGAGATCGTGGTCTTCCTCCACAGTCATTGGCTTCAACTCAGTTGCAACATGTGGATGTGTTACAGCAGCTCTGGAATAAAAAAGCCACAGAAGACATTATTTCACAGAGGACCACAAAGATCCTTTCTGAGCTTCCCTCTGTGGGTCTACAGGGTTAGTAAAAAGGCACCCAGGTCCCAGAGCCTTGCATCTTATGTTGGTTTATATTTAATAAAAATAAACCAAGGGCCTGCATTGGAGGGCTGCTTGCTGCCATCTGCATGTGACAGCTTTACAGCACATGGAGAAATGAATGAGAGTTTGTTCTCTCTTCCTAGCATTACTCTGTATTAGGCTGTGGTGAAGCTCTCGCAACATAAATCCTAAGCCTGTGTAACAACAGCAAAATACTTGATTCCCTATGGCAACGTAAAAATAAAGGCCATAAAATATTTTAATAGGCTGTTAATAAGCACCCCTGAAATCTGGTCCTTGCCTATGTCACTTTAAAGGTTAGAAATACATTATGAAGTATAGAAAATAGAGAGCCAAATAACTCCACTTAAATTAATGAACTTGATAAGGGATCAGGTGTCACCTGGGATACCTTTAATTACTGTACCAACAGAAAAGCCATTCAAAGGGCACTGCCTGAACCATATGCTGTGTGGCTGATAGATTTGTAGGCACTGTGCAAAGTTGTAAAAATAAACTTCTCTAACCTTCAGGAACAGTCCCTGGGTTATTGTGCTGGCATGGGAGATTTTGACATTCCTGTGGTAGGGCACTGGTTACCCAGGGGTTACCCAGCAAAAGATTTGATGAGTACAGACCTGGTTTATTTTTATCCTTGTTAACTTTCCTGGCTTAGCCCTGCACTTTCAAGAGGGAATTAGGGTAACCACATGTGGGTCCTTCCCTCTGTGCCAGTGGCATCCTTCCTATATGACAGGTTGGTACTGAGCCGATTCAGTGGGTTGTACCCACTGAGACAGCAAGATTCGTGCTCTAGTCCTGCTTTTGAGGCATGTAGCCAGGAAAAGATGTGAGCCTATGTATGTGGGCTATGTTGTTCAGAGCTGTGCCTGCCACTGATGCCAGGAAGATACTGGCTTTTGTTTCACAAGAGGTACCATCCCCAAGAGTAGCATGCTTTTACCTAGGCCCTTATGGAAAAGTTCTGTTTGATGTCTTCCTTCAATATATTTACACAGAAATTTTAAGGATTCATCCAGGGCTGGGATCTCTTCTGTCCTTTAAAGATCTCTTTAGTATGAAGTGAGACAGACATGAATGCCAAAACAGCTGCCTCTTGGGTGGTGTCTGTAGCTTCTGCACATGCCTCCCCAAACACAGGATGGTAGGGGATTTTCCTTCCCAAACTTTTATAATGGCTGTTTCTGGGTCCTTCAAGTCCACTGTGACCATTGCTCTTTAATCTCTGTGTGGCTTGTTGGTGAGCACAGATGGGCAGAGAGGAGCATTGTTTAGTCCTTGGTAGCTCTGCCCACATGACACGTGTCTCCTGGCCTCTCTGAGGCTAAAAGTGGGATGCAAAGGGTGCACAAAAAGGGTCATGAGCACAGACTAATTTAGTGTCAACAAATGTACCCAGGAAGGTGTTGTTTTGGAAGATTGATTCCCTCAGCCTTTACAAACTTGCAGGGAAGACAAATCTTTCAAGCCAGGGACTATGTAAGCTTTTTGGACAGCAAAAGCCTGCTGTGCTGCTTGCACCTGTAGCCTGTGAGGTGGAGACTGTAGGCATATCAGCACGGTATTGATGCGCTCTTGCTAGCAGATGGCACCTCATGAGGATGTGTTACCAGCTGGAATTCTTTAGAGCAGCTGTGAGGCTGTTTTACCAGAGGTTGCTGCTGTGTGGAGTGATTTCTGGAGCTGAGCGGCTCAAAGTCTCTCCTTCATGCTTTTCCATTGTGCCAGGAAGATGTTAGATGAACAAAACGTCTCAGACTGTCTCAGGCAAGACAACACTGAATCTTTTTCCTATTCCCATTCCTGTAGGAAGCCTTATGTGAATAGTACAGCACGGTTCTTCCATTTTCCATCCATCAACTCCTTTCCAGGTGGTCAGGCATGTACTGTGGCAGCTTGCACACCAGGTTTTCATCCAACCCATGCCAGATGCTGCAGCACAACAAACCGTCCATGTTTCCAGATGCTTAACCATCACTCTCTGTGCAAAACAGGGTTTCAGATGAAGCCCCTCCTCAAGTGCCTTTGCACTGTGTGGCAGTGCAGTCCTTGTTCTGCAGCCATTTAGATACTGTTCATTCAAATCACTGTGGTTCTAGTAAAGGGAAAGAAAGAGGAGCTACACTGATGGTAATCCAGATGTGCTCTTCAGTGTATCTAGTTAAATCTGAGCTCTTGTCTTTGCTGCAAGCTCTCATTGTACACTGTGTGGGGTGCGTTAGTTAGTGACATGGAAAACTGCTGGAAAACTGGAAGGGAACAGCAGTCATTTAGCTAATACAAGGCAACTCCTACAAGCAGATTAAGAGGATTCATCAATGAGGGCATACAGCTGCTGCACCTGAAGTTGCAATGGGAATTTTCAAGTGGCTGGAGGGGAGAGGATCCCTCTCAACAGAGACCAGAACCCATTATTTTCCTTTCAGACATAACCTTTCCCTTGAAGTTCCCACAGGCATCCATCCCTGCCCTCCCTGGTACTGCCTGGCTGTGGTTGAGTCTGTTAATGTTTCCCCAGGCCAGACCAGACTTCCTGACATTCTTCTGTGCTGTAGTATGTGGCACCGAGATTTTATTTTGTTTACTTTGGAAGAACAACACATCAGCTGTAGCTGCCAAGAGCAGTTGCAGACCTGCAAGAAAGAAGGCAAGAGGCAAAGGGCTTTGCCAGTTCGTTTCCCTTTTGTCCCACTTTTTTGTGCTATTGTTCTAGTCAGGGTATAGCTTGGTTTGTGCCATAGGCCACCTGGATGCTCTTTAGAAAGCTCATGTGGGTACCCCTCCAAAGAGACTGAGTGTGTCAGGCTGTATCCCGGGCTTGTTGGAAAAACTCATTTAGTGCAGTAGAAACTCACCTGAAAGTCATGCTGCAAATTTAATTTTTTTCCCTTCAGACAGGGAGACCCAGGGTCTTAGCTGGGAGCACTTCTTGTTGCTAAAGAGGCACTGTTAATTACGGGCCTTGAGATAGTTTAATCCTGGCATTAATCACTGTAGTTCTGCTGCAGTTTTCTTCCTCTTGTGGAAACCTGCTCCCATCCCATCTTCCACAATGAAAGAATAAGCACTATATCCAAAAGGTGACATTCCCTAGAAAAACTTGTGTTTATTCCGAGCACACTGGAGATAATGTTTTTTTTGTGACCAGATTCACATGCTGAAATCCCATTAATGGGGATGAAGCGGAAATGTCCTGCATTGCAGCCTTCAGAAATCAATCCTCAGATGACCAAAATGAGCCCTCCTCAAATCCTCAGATGATCAAAATGAGCCCTCATGGCTTGCTGGCTGCCATGGAAGTTTCAAATGGTCCACAGCTAAAGGCATACAGCCCTGATTTAATGACTAAACAAAAAACTATATGTTCTCTCAAGTTTCTGACTGGAAACAAAACCCACACCGTACTCCTCTATTTTGTATTTTTTTCCATAGAAGTCTCTTGCTCGAAGGCTAGTGAGAAATAAATCTAAGAATGCACAACCTAACAGCCAAAATTAGGAGCCAAATGTAAAGATGTAACCTTGATTATTACTATATAAAACCTTGCAAAGCCCAGTCTAGGCTCTTTCAGGGAGTCTGGGCCAGGCTGAGGGAGGTGAACGATGGGGAACACCAGGCACAAAACTGAGAAGCCCCTTCTGAAGATTTGCCTCTTTTAAAGCTGTTGCCATAGCCCTCTCTCCCCATATGTTGTATGGGTGTAAGTGATTATCGGTTCATTTTCATGCTTCAACATATGTATTTTATTTGGAGAGACATGACTAATCCCAGCCTCCAGATTAGCTTGTTGTTTCAGTCCTGTGGGTTTGCTAAAGTCATAAAAAAATCCTGAGTTAGGTACAAAATTGAAAACAAAGGTTAAATAGAACTTCCAAAATCATCTGCAGAAATGTTTAAATTAAATCCTTGATTCAACACCGTGGTATTGTGCTGGCAGGAACAGAGGTTTACCAGTCTAGTTTTATTTACTCAGCTGATTGAAATGCAGAAAAAAGTAAACATCCTGGGTTTGGTGCAGGGGGGAATGAGTTAGACTTTTGAAAATGCAAGATTTTTTTTCTCCTTTGATATGAAGAACTTACATTACCAATGAAGAACAATAATTTGTAGCAGGTATGCTTTTACTAATGGAAGATTAATTTGTGCTTTGTTCTAGCCATTAGAGAAGCAAAGCAAAGTAGGGAGGCAATAAGGATTATTCCAGCTTTCTCTGTGGAGATTTAAGATCCTCTATTGGTTTCCAGATCTTCTTTGTTTAATCATAAAATGCTACAACTTGGAAATAGTTTGTTATGCCAAAGGGTCCTGGAACTGAGTATTGCATTGGGTTCACCCAGGGGACTGGACTTGCAGAACAGCAGCACTTTAATCCTTCATTACCCCTGGTTTGTTGTTGCTTGGGATTGCAGAGGCAGGACACGGTACAACGAGGGGGTCCAGCTCTTGTGAGCTTGCCCAGCACAGCATCTAGGTGCAAAGGGTCCAGTCCTTTACCTTCAGAGCTCTCAGATTTGTGGAGAAAGGGCTGAGGGACTAGCAACATGAACACTCCCTATTTGGAGCAGCAGACAGAGAGAGGAAGTTTCATGCACCCATGTCCTGACTGGACATTACCTATAACTTAAATAAACCTACAGTGCTTGTACAGAGTGAGCTCTCTTTAATGATTTTCATACAGCCCAACTAGCAAAATAGAAAGATTAACTGAGTGGGCTGTTCAGGAAGAGGGCATTGAAAAATCTCTCCTTCCCACTCAGCTGTGCTGTATGCAGTATTTTTGGACTTCTCTGACTTCTGGGGACAGCAGGCTTAGAGCACAGCAGCTCCAGGGATAGCTTCTTTAAAGGAGTCATCCATGGATTCCTGTTCCAGGAGAGGATCATCTGATCCTAGGGAAACAAAAGAGTTCCCAAGTCAGTGTTTGGGTCTGGATAAACTTGGATGAGAAGTGTGTTTTAACAGTGCTTGGGACATGCAGACAGCGCATTCTCTGTCACCAGAAATCTTAACGGGAGTGTTTTACAAGGATGACCAAATGATCTGGGCACTTCGGAAAATGAGGAATAGCTGTTTTTCTCCCTTGGAAACCGCCCCCCTCTACAAAGTTTAGATATTAGCCGTGGAGTAATGAGTTGGACATTAGAAACTGCTTCCCTAATTTTCATTGTCCTGGAGCCCAGGCCATGATCTTTGTGTTTTATGTGGCCTTGAGAGAGAGTACCATGTCTTCACAGCCCGATGGTCATAGAATCATAGATTTATATAATATCCTGAGGATATTGAAGTCCAGTTCCTGGACTTCTACATGGGAGAACACCCAAAAGGCATTTTCCAAAGGCTTCTGGAGCTCTGTTAGGGTTGGTGCTGTGACCACTTCCCTGGGGAGCCTGTTCCAGTACCCAACCACCCTCTGGATGAGGAACTTTTTTTCTGATATCCTAGCTAAGCCTCCCCTAACACAACTTCTGGCCATTTCCTTGGGTCCTGTCACTGGTCACCACAGAGCAGAGATCAGTGTCTGCTCCTCTGCTTCCTCTCATGAGGAAGGTGAAACTGCAGTGAGGTCTCCCTTCAGTCTCTTTATCAGGCTGAACAAGCCAAGAGTTGTCTCAGATCTCCCTGGATCCTATGTAAGAAAGCACCACACTTCCTAGTCCCCTGATTAACTCAGTGCTGCTCCTATATAGCCTTCATCTGTATCTCTGCATGAGCAAACCTGAACAGGCAGCCTTAAGCAAAGCCAGAAAAACCACTCAGAGTTGGCACAAAATGAATTATTTACAAGCTTCCTACCAAGAAAAGGTATGGCACATGTATATTTTGCCCGAGGGTAGAGTTTATGAGCACCTCAGAGGCAGAAGCCCTGCCAATTCTGGAAAAACATCAGAGACTGCACTTTTGTCTGGGTGCCTTTTTCCCCCAGGGTGATGATGGCAGCATCTGATTTAATTTGTTGCAATCTGCTCCTGCTTGAGTTTTTCACAGAAGGGTTTGGTTGATATCTGATTGTTTTGGTTTGAGGTTTCAGTTGTTTACCTATGTTTTTGTGATGGTTGTGTTAATGTTGAATGGTTATTGTAAAACACTAATCTTCCCACTGACAGGTGTCATCCTTTCTGAATTAAAAAAAAAAAAAAAAGAAAATCAACCAGTGGTTATTGATTTGAAAGAGTATCCTGGAAGATATTAAATACCTACAGTCTTTCTGTTAACCCATAAATCATGATTATTGTTTTAAAAGGCCATACATTTTAAGCACTTTGTCAGCAAGCCCTGCTGGTGCTATTTGGATAATACAAATCTGTCTAAAGGCTTTGCTGAATCCATATAGTGTGGAAACAATTAGATATGTGGTTACACATCAGTGTGGCTTGAATAATTGTGCCATGCCTCTGCAAAGTTAGGAGGAAGGAAATAAACAGGGTAAGCAATTCTGAGGGTAATTAATTACTTACAGAAAATGAGATGAACTTAACAGAATTGCTCTTTCCAATTGCAATAATTAAGGACAAATCTCAGAAAGCAGGACATGACTTCCCTGGGTGAATTTAGGGGAAAGGGATGATGCTTTGCCTTTTGCAGAAAAGCTCAGCCACTGATTGCCCCAGATCATAGGCTTGGGTATCATATAGGGCTGAGGAAGATTTGACCTCATTTATCTGAATAATATTTGCAGATATACTGGTGGAAACCAAAAGTGCCTTTCAATCTATATAACATTTCCCTTATGCCAGGTGGTAAAGCCCCAACCTTTACATATCTCCAAGGCATGTAAAGGCAGGAGTTTCTCCTGCAAATGAAGCTGTAGCAGGCTCACTGACCCCTCGAGATAGTTACAGACATCTTCAGGGGACTGGCCACCTACTGTCAAAGACAGTGTAGGAACCAGAAGATGAGACTGGTAAATGATGACTTGGAATGCTGTGTGATGAGCACAAGGAGCCTCAGGAAGGAGATTAGGAAGCCATTTGGCTTCATGCCATCAAGGTGGTAACTTTGTCATGAAATGCAAAGGTGAAATCCTTTAAGCACTCTTTTATTGCTTGCTATTGATTTTTCTCGCCATGAAGATGTTACTTCACTAATTAACAATGAACCCGTTTGCTTTAATGAGGGGAGTGTTGGACTTCCCAGCTCCTTCCTGTAGATTTTCAGCAGTTCAATAAATCAATCTTCCCTAATCCTTGAAATTAAAAAAAAAAAAAATATGAAAAAAAGCAAAACATCCCTACTACTTCATATTGGCAGGCAGTGGGGAGACACAATAGCACACTTTATTTTGTATTTTCCTCCTGCTTGCCTGCAGGAAACATCTGCCCCTCTGCTTTATTTGCACCATATTAAAATTAATTCCATGGGTCTTTCTGAATGCTTTTGAGGGGGCACATTATCCATCATTTTTATTGGGTTTCATCACCCCTAACAGCTACTAAAGGTTCTGTATACTCACTTCGGAGTTTTTCCTTGCTATCCAAACAGGTGTTTTGGGGCCCAAGGCATGAGTCTATGTGCTTACTGAGCCGTTTCCTGCTATCATAGAGATGGGAAAATACTTGGAATTGTGAAAAGAGTGATGAATTCAAGTTAAGCAAAGTTAAACTGTAAAGGGTTGTATAAAATTATAGTACCTAAAGTCGATTAGTTATGCAGGATTTTATTAAAGGCCTAGGTTTATTCTAAATGTGGCTCAAACCTACACTTTATTAAATGAAAAAAAGAGCTCTTTTAAAAGTATGAGAAGACTGGCTATTATTCTTTTTAAATGGGAGCTGGATATCTGCTTTTTGATAACAGACTTTCTCTGTTCAGCAGCATTTGAGAACTAATCTGTATGTGAAGGTAAAATCTTGACTAACTTTTCCTGCTGCAAAAAAAGTGAAAGCTTTAACATTTCAGGGTATTGCTAATCTATGTACATGGAAGTAATTTGCTTCATGTAATACAAGTTGCAGATTGTTGCTGTCCATATATATCCCAATAATTTGGTCTCCTTGTGACAGAAAGGTGTTTCTTGGGGTTTCAAAAGGATAGGCAGTGCAAAAGGGGTTCTTGAGCTTAGGATGAATTGGTTTTGAAATTCCCTAAGCATCTAAACAAGGATATAATTAGCTAAATTTAGCAACTTTTTTTAAAAAGTATTGGTCTGGAAATATCGCAGGAATATAGAAGGTAATATGAGCAATCCTTTCTCATCACCGAAGGAGAAGGTACTCTGGGAAATTGAATGACATCTAACTTAAATAAAATTTTGAAAGAGTTTTACATGATGTGTAATTAACCTTAAAGAAGTCTTTGCCCCAAGGTAAAGTCAGGGCTTTTTTAAGATTAGAAAATGAATTAGGTATTTATACAGATTGGTAGACCATCCACTATCCATCATCTGAGCTGCAAAGAAACACAAGGGAGGTGAGGTAAGATTTCACAGGTTCAATGAATAATGCAGCCACTAAAGATCAGCTTTTTACCTTCAGGTATTTGAAAGTGAAGCCTCCACCTAAGCCATCATTCAGGTTTCCTCTGCAGTCAGAGAAATGTATTTCTTCAGGGAATGGCGAAGCCCCACCTACCTTAAATAACTGTTCTTTTGAGGGATAAATTCCTCTTTGGGGGTACTGGTCTGACATTAACTGTGGGGGGAACAGAGTCACATAATTTAAATGTAATGGGCTATGTCCCTTACTGCCAGATGTTGGATGAATTTATCCAAACCTGGAGATAGCACTTTAGATGCAGTATCTCAAGATGTGGTAGGCTAGATTTTCCTACAATTTCTGCTTCAACTATTACTTGCTTTTACTACTAGTGGATGTAATCTCAGTTTTCCCATCAGCACCTTCATTTTTCTGGGAACTAAGGCTCTTCCAAGGCTTTTCTCTTGTCTAAGTGATGGTTTTTATGTATTGCAGATAATGACACAGTATTACTGCAGCACTGATAGGTTTCACAGACTACCATGGGTGAAAAAACCCCAATATTCTGAAGTAATTTTTGTCAGAAATTGTTGCTAACACAAGAGTTAAGCCTCTTACAGCACTTGAGTTGGTAAAATAAAAAGGATTGTATTTCATGAGGGATATAAGAGACTAAGTTCTATGGCCCCTATGTGTAGAGAATTAAACTGTGAGTTAGGCATCTGTGAAAATCTCACCTAATCTCGCTTCTTTAGGCACCTGTTTGCTCTGAGCAGTGGGTCCTAGACACATCCATGTTGGAAATAGTGTAAAAACTGGCAAAGTCTTTTTGATGTTTTTCTCCCAAGCTGCTTTGAAGTGTTTAGCCTCAAGCTCAAAGGCAATCCGAGTTCACCAATTTTGCATTTTTTCTGTAAAAAATGAAATGAAACCTTCAGCTGCCTTGAAGAAACACAATTATGAGTTGCTGAAAAATTTTGTGAGGGTCTGGATAGTAGCAACAGCATTAAAAAAAAATTCTTATTCTGTACTTTTATAATCTAGTGCTGGTTGCTTTTCAGTATAAAGTGTTTACCATAAAACCAGAGTGCTTGTGAACACAGCTATAGAAATCCAGGCCCTGCTCCTACCCACATTGCTGGGCTGACAGCTCCAGATTGTCTCATATCTTCATTTCATTTAGTTGCATTGTAGGGGTGCTGCAGGTTGCCAGTATTTACCAAAGGAGGTCTCAGCAGGATGGACTGGCCCTGGCTGTGTTGACAGGGGTAATGAGATGAACGTATTGAGCCATCTTCTATCTCTGGCACCTATGGGGGTTTCTGCGAGCGATCACAGGTTCCGAAGTTCAGTGTCCATGGGGAGAGGAGGCCTGGGAGTTGGCCTGCTCTCCCCGTGCGTTACACACTGCCTGCCACACAGGCAGGGTTAGACACACAGCCTGTCCCAGAAGGGCAGGTAGACTCCCTTAGGAAAATGGCTGTGACTAGTCTTGTGTCCCCACAGTGGCAGGAGCTCACTTCGAGTGATCCAGGTTGGTTTCTTCATCACTGCAGTGAGATGCTTTTCACCCTTGCCTGGCAGAGGCCTTTCTTTGCCCTTCCCCGTGAAATGGTAGTAAATAGGCCCATGCCTTGTCACCCAGGGCTTTAGAAGATCCTGATGCCATTACGTCAAGAATACTGCAGTTTGGCTCATAATGTGGCAACTTGGGAATTCCACTTCGGAAAAGTAAATGGCAAACAAGATACTCCTGTAACACCCTCCAGCCCCATAGGCAGAGAGTGCTGGAGGCGCAGTGAAGTTTTCCCACTTGAACATGTGAAAGCTGCCTGTGGTGACTATGCTGAGGTTTCAAAACTTGGCTTCTCCAGGGACAGCCATGATATTTAAAAGATATTTCAAAGTCAGTTGACAGCTGTGTGGTGGTAGCCGGGAGGGGTAGCTGCAGCTCACAGCTAGCGATGCATTCTTCTGTGCATTAAGCCAGCATTCCCAGTTACATTTAAATTCCCTGGAGCATCAAGCCAGGCTGGCTGGTGTGTTCCAGGTCCACCTTTGGTTTTGGTGATGGCTGGTGGGAGAAGGGAGGGGAACTAGCAGTAAACTCTATTCTCTATGTCATTATATTTCTAATGTTGGTGTTCTTGTCTTTATGTCTATGCATTCTTTAGCTATGAGGATAACAGACCCTTCATCAAGTAAGAATGACCTGAACGGCTGATAAATTTCATTTATCAGTGTGGTCTCATAAACCAGCTGTCAGATCAATATTGAAAAATCATTAAAGCTTCTGTTATTCGCTTTTGAGGCAGAAGAGCAAACTGCGCAGGAAAATGGTCAGGCGTACAGCTAAGGTGCAGAGTAATGTGCTGCACGTGTATTGCCAACCAATTGTCACCTTATTTACTTTATATTCTTTAATTGGATGTTACTTGAATTCAAGGTGAAAGTTCCCAAGTTAATCCTGTGTAGTACAGACTTGTTTTACCAATAGCAGCCTCTGGTCCACTGTGCTCTTTCACTGGGATTGTTTTATGGTAATATAAATGCAGAAGCAAATTTTCAGAAAGGTGCATGGTTGCTATTCCTAATGATTCCCTTTCTAGTTAATGGGAGTAGTGCAAGCAAATCTGTGTGCATTGGTGCAATGGAGACTCCTTACTCATTGGAGTACCTCCTAATTGTCCCTAATTGTAAAGTACTGATTTTCAAATTCACCAGCAAATGGATATTTTTGGTTTTTTATTGCCATAAAATTCCACTACAGGAAAGAAAACCCATGAAAAAGAAGTAGCAAGTCTGTACAAAGAGCAAGATGAAAACCTCAAGCTGCACCAAAAAAAACCCCCAAACCTGTGAAGAAAGCCAAAAATGCCTGGAAATTACATACCTTAGGGCATCTGTGCTCTTTCTCCTGCAACCAAAAAAGCAATGTGCAATAGCACAAAATAGAAGCAAACAACTTTGCAGTAGACTTTCAGTTTGTTCTTCTGGTGAAGAGTCCTTTGTGTTCATTCTTTCAGCACCATTCCCATGTTCTCTTTCATCGCTTGCTTTTGTTTTTTTCTGTGGATACGGGATGGAGCTATTCATAGTGATCTCCACATCCTCTTTATCGCCGGGTCTTGTTTTCTGAAGCTCAGCACTGTAATGTGTGCAGTTTGCACTGCTGGGGGTCTTCTAACCCACAGATTCCTTTCCATCACTGAAGGTAGCATATCTTCACTAAATAACTGTTTCATTCCTGCACACCTCTGCAGGCAAAGGCTCTTTAATCAGATTCAATAATCAGCTGTGCTTCAGAGCAGAATACTTTCCTGATATCCAGGGAATAATTTTTAAAAGACTCTGGAAGTGCAGAAAGCTTTTATCCTCAGATAAGCAAAGAAGAGGAAGAAGGAAAAAAAAAGGGGGGAGGGGGTTGTTTCCACTTAATTTTTCTTTTTTTTGATGAAAAAGAAAATTATTTGTATTTTATTAATTAGTATGCAACTAGGACAATAGCATGCTCTCACTGATGGTGGAATCTTGGGGAGAAAAATACCCCAAGCGGCTAAAGCTGTAGACTTTATCTAGTGGCTACCTTTCTGAAGGATTGTGAGAGTGTATTTTCAATTTGCATCACGCTAAATATTTATTAGTGGGATTGACTGAAACTTCTTCAAAGGAGCTGTTCTGGTCTGCTAGATACATAATAGTGATTTTTAAAGAACTGTCTTAATAAGCGGTTACCTTAGGGAGCTCTTCTGTTCAGGTGGTAAAATAATACGTATTTTATAAACTTCAGTGGAAGACTTAATGCTGCATTTTCATTCTAATACCTAAAGAAAAATAAATAAAACAAACAACAAAGACATGAATACAGCATTAGGATGCTTTTGTTTGTGACAAACCCTGCTAAAAGGAAAAGGATTAAAGACTGTAGCTGCCATGGCATCTCCGTAGCAGAGATTGTCTGTCTGACCTCTACAGGACTGATTTGTTCCAAGTTGCTGCTGCTTCATCTTTCTCCCCCTTGCCCCATGCTCTGCTTAGTAGATGGAAGCCCAAACATTCCAAACACAGGCCACGTTTCTACAAGGCTGAAGTGGCTTGGAAACACAGGAATCTTTTGTCCCTATGAGTCCTTCTGCAGCACCTCAGGGGGCTTTGGGCAGACAAGGAAGCAGAGGTGCTGGCTTACTGCAGTCTTGTCTGTTTTGGGATGTAGAAGGGCTAAACAGTGAGGAAGGGGTACAAAGACTGGATATTAATGGGTTCATTTTTATGGTGTTATATCTAATGATAACACGGGATGACAGAAGAAAATCAAAGCCTTCAGGTAAAGAGCAAACAGATATTCAAGGTGCTGCTTGCTTCCCAGCTAGAAGTTGACTCCCTCTGCTGTGCAGCAGCAATTCCTTTGAAGTTGTAGGTAATACATCATGTGAAAACTAGAGAGATGGCTAGGAGCAGGACGGAGTTCCTATACTGCTTCTCACACTTCGTGTCTTGTCCTGGTATTTGAAGATCAGTCTTTGAGAAGGTAATTTAGGAGATAAATAAATGTTATTTAGCAGGGTAATATGGAATACTTCTTCCATCCCACCAGAGCTTCCAGCTTTCCTGAAAACACCCAAAAAACCTAACATGCAGCAGTCATCCCATGTCTCCAGCTTTGTTATCCAGGCAGAAAGTCAGTGGGAGAAAGCAAGCAAAAACTAACTGCTACTCGTATTTGTTGGAACATTTGGGGCCGAGCAGTGGCTGCGCCTCTGCTCCCACTGACCTCCTGAGGTGGAGCAAGTGATAATCTTAGTTTTGCTGCCCATGTGAAGAAGGATTGCCCCTCCTTTTCTCTGGGCAGAAGCGTGGCAGCAGCTACTGCATTAGCAAATGTAGTGTGTGAGTGCCTGCACAAGTATACACACTTGCCCTCATCGCAGGGTGGAAGAAGTGTGAAGCAGCATTGCAAAGAACATCTTTTTGTGGAGTGGATCTGGCAAGCAGGGAAGGCTTGCCCACCTGCCTGTAGCTGTTTATCTGGCTTACAGGCATATGGGAGATTAGCTAAAATGCAGCAATACATGTGTCTTGGTGTTAAGTGTAAATAAAGAAGCTAATCCAGCTGGCAGCCTTGTGAAACCAGTGGACACTAAAAAAAAAGTGACAATCAGAGTTGTTTCATTTGATTTATTTTCTGTTTCTCCATTTGCAGAAATAACATCTACATGTCATTAACATGCACACTGCTTTTACATATTTAAAAAAGAAAAGAGACATTGTGGTTTCAAATGTACTTTGGTTATGATAAATTTCTATGCTCGTAACACTTCCATTTCCTTATATTTCCTCAAGCTTTAAGATATGTAAACTGCATCCAGCTTGAAGACAAAAGCTCCCTGTAATTTATTTTGATACGCTGTTTTCTTTTTGCTAAAACCAGGGGCAAAGTCTTCCTGCCTGTAGACACATGCCTTCTTCTGTGTAGATGAAAAACTAATCCCATTTTTTGTTGTTTGTTTGTTTTTCCTAACAGGTCCTGGGTTATAGGTGCAATAGCCCTTCTCTGCCTGTTAGGACTGACCTGGGCATTCGGACTCATGTATATTAATGAAAGCACAGTCATCATGGCGTATCTCTTCACCATATTCAATTCTCTGCAGGGAATGTTTATATTCATTTTCCATTGTGTCCTCCAGAAAAAGGTAAGACGGATGGTTCCCAGCAGCAAGAGAGGTGGTAACGAGGTGTTTTGTTGCCTAACAACCACAGTGTAGCATCATCTGTGTGCCGCGAATTTGTATCACACATATTATCTCTGTGCACCTAATAAGGGTGGTATTTAGACTGGAAACAGCAAGATGCTGGGAAATTAGGTTCTAACAAGGATATGTGGCAATGGCATTTCAGGAGCCAGGGCCTTGGCAACAGATGTGTCAGAGGCAAGGGAAAAGGCAGCTGTCAGTTTGCAGGGCTTGGTAACAGGGCTTTGCCGGCTGTCAGCCAGTTTCTCCTTCCCTGTATGCCAGTGTGAGAGGGGAGAGAATCCACAAGCATCCAGAAAGTGCTCACGTGGCAGAGTGCTCACAGCAAAACGGAGCTTTACATCCTCATTTGCAGTCCCTGCAGGAAATTACCCCTTTCCGTAGCAGCATATGTGGGTTGATGGGATGTAATAGGGGCTGCTTCCCCTGATTTTTTTAAGAACTGAAGGACCTGCACTCTGCAGCAGTTCATTAGCTTTTGTATTGCTTGGGTCTGATGTGGTGTTTTGGAAATCACCCTCAAAGCAAGCACAGCAAGTGCTTCTTGGTGGAAATTGAAGTATGCCCCAATTAACATTTGCAAGATAACAATGGAGTAACTTAGATAAACTCTAGGGGAGAAAAAAACCCAACAGAATAAAAGCTCTGTGTTTATGTAGATCAAATTTACAGCCTCTGACAATCAGTAGTAAGTATTTTTAAGAACATTTTTGTTCTCTACTTAAATTCAGTATTTCAGAGCTCTCCAATTATGTGCATGTCTGCTGATAATTTGCTATGTACATCTTAGCTTCAAAGGGCAGTTTACTGAACCAGTATAAACATAGGGAAGAGTTTATGTGGCTACACTGTCCCAGTTTCCCAGGGTAATAACCAGTATATTTTGGCAAAATGCCTTATTGAGGAAGGTTAGGTCCATGTTGAGATCTGTCCTCCATCTGAGAGCCACAGGCTTGCTCCTCTGTAACTCACATTTTCCTGTACAGGGAAGGGAGATCTGGCCGATGAAAATATAATCAAAATGCATCATAAATGAGCTCTGCAAGTGATGCCTCTGGAAGGATCTGCAGAGCTGTGTGAAAATGTCATTCTTGAAATCAAAAGAAGACTTTTGGGGTTAAGAGTTTTGTCCTTGTCGTTGCATCTCAAATTTGTCCATCTTAAGAAGCTTAAAAGCTTTATCTAAATGCAGCTTCCTGCTGATGATCCCAAACCTTTCAGCAAGAGTGTTTCCAGGCAAGATGATAGTAAGAATGTAGGAAGCATCACCGTTGCTTATTAAACCTGCAGATGCCTCGCTGATGAGGAGTTTGAATTTCTGCACTATTCTCACTGGTACATTCTCTCACCTCCAATGCACCCTGCAAAGGGTCAGTCCCTAACCCAGCATCCCTGCACAGCTCTGCAGCCTCCTTGGCTCATGGGGTTCTCAGTCAGCATGACAGAACCATTCTCTTTTCTGTCTTAAGCCAATTTATACCCTTAAACCATCACTGATGGCTGTGGAATTGTTCCTGATTTACGGCTGCAGAGAGGGAAGGAGAATGCAGCTGGTACCTTGCTGTGGGGTGGATGCATCTCTCTGACCTAAGAGCTGAAGGAGATATTATTTAAGAGGAGAAAAAAAAATCCTTTCCTTTCCTATCTATCATGGCCTAGAAAATCGGCAAAACGCTGCAGAGAGGCAAGCAGTGGGTGGCTAATTAAAGCAATTGAATTATTTTCTCTCAGCAAAGGATTGATTAGGCACTCGAGCATATTGGGCACTTGTGGTATGTGTTTGTCTCAAGCGCTTAAGGAAGAGCCTAATGAAAAAGCTGTAATTTGCTATTTAAACAGTTGTTTCACCGAGTTGTGAAATGCTCATAGAGAGTTTGGCAAAATTTTACAGCTATCCATGTCCTTCAAGGAATTTCAGCTGATGTTTTGGACAGACATGGTGGTTTTGGGGTTTTTTTGTGTCAATGGGTAACATGACCCTCTTTTGGCTCTTTAGTAGAGTCTGCTCAACTTCAGCCCTGTCCCATCTGATTTATGGGTGTTGCTGCCCACAAAAAGCCACACCTGAAGCTTGGTGGAAGGTTAGATCCTGTCCTGGTACAAGTCAGCATGGTTCCCCTGAAGCAAAGGAGGAGGCATGGATTTGACTGCAATTCCCTTTTAAAACATGACTGGCTTGCTGTGGAAAAGCAGGCTCCAGCCATCCCTGAGCATTGGGAATATAATCTCTAGTGCTGCTGGTTCCTCAAACTTCAATTTCACTGCAAGAAACATTTTTTTTAAATAAAAAAAATCAATAGCTTTCATATATTTCTCTTGGAATTCTTTTTTCTTACTCCCCTGCCAGAAGCAATAACTTTTAGTACTGTGATGAGCCAATATGCTAGTTTATATCAAATCTACAGTGATTTTAATTTTCAGTCATAAATAGTGTACCTGCACTTTCTCCCATGCTCCTTTGATGTACCTCAGAGGATGCTGTAACCGGCTGGTGTCAATGAGCAGCTCTGCTGTGTGGGAGCAGTCTCTTGTGACATCCCAAACCATGAGCTCAGCTGCAAGGGGTACTAGACTTCTTTCCTACACACTGCAGCAGATTTTGTTTTAACAAAACACTGAGGAAAAAATCAGTCTGTGTTGAAAATCAGAAGGCAGTGGGCTGGAGGAGGAGCTGCCTGCTAACCACCACCGCTGTTTCTTTGGCTAGGTACGTAAGGAGTATGGAAAATGCCTGCGCACACATTGCTGTAGTGGGAAAAGTACAGAGAGTTCTATCGGCTCAGGAAAAACCTCGGGGTCAAGGACACCTGGAAGATATTCCACAGGCTCGCAGGTAACCCATTCTTCTTGTCTGTGTCTGGGGCCATGCCAAGACTCTTCTCAGCTATTCTGGGAGGAAAGCTCTTGGCACCAAAGGAGCTGCCTTGAGCCTCTCCCCAGTGCACCTGCAGAGATTTCCCTCACTTCCAGACCTGAACTCAACACAGTGGCTTCCCTTGACATGTGATGGCAATTAATGCCTCACCAAGAGCCTTCTAAATGGTTCTGTCGGTAATAAAATGCCCAAACTTGCCTTCCAGAGGCAGGGGGGTGGTCATCACCTGAGGTGTCCTGCCTGCTCTCCATGGGAAGCAGGAGGTGGGAGCATTTTGTCAGCTATGCTACATTCCAGTACATCCTTTAATCATGAGATGAAGGTTGTCAGTATTAACTATTAATGTGTAGAGGAATGATGCTATAAGCTCCAAGTTTTTTCTTTTAAAAAATATTAAAGGCTACAAATGTCTTGTAATAGCCTTCCCAGTGAAAGAGCTTGCTTTCTGACTTTGAGTGGTTTGGTCTGTTCTATGCCTCACACAATTTACCTTAGCTTGTAGACCTCTTAGGAGAAGTCATTGAGGTCAGACTATCTTACTAAGATAGTAGATTTGTTACCTTTGGTCACCTGAAAATTCAGGGTTTGTGTAGTTTGCGCACTTAGCAGTTTTGAAGCTAACTTGTATGTAGAGATGCAGATTTATGGATGAAGAGTTCATATAAAATGAAGAAGCTTATTTCTTACTCAATAGAAACCAAACACAAATTTATTCAGTATTAGTAATGGAAGTAATTATACATGACAGTTCCACTATTAAATTATAAAAGACATGCAGCAAGCAACAGCTTATAACTTTCCAGGAAAACCTAATTTGCAATTTATGTCTTGGAGCAAATCATTATTTATCTGCAATGGTTTCCAAGATGTTATCTGAAAGCTCCACTTCGGCATTTTCATAGGTCTGGTAGCTATGCAGAACAAATAAAAGCAATAGAATATAGAACCTTACTCCAGTAGGCCATCAAATCTCAATAATGTCCAAAACTCACAATATCAGCAACATTTAGATGGCTGATTTGAAAGCCTCTAGATAACGTAGCTGCTGTACTGGTACTCTCCTCTCCAGGAAGAGCTGACTTTAATGGTCCTTCCCTCTTGCCAGTCCCAGCACAACAGAACAATCCCTTTTGAGGGTGAATTGAGTCTTCTGACATCAGTCCCCTTGTGACAGGTGAGGTTTGAGGCACCAAGGAAGATTACTTTGCCTGCAGAAGCCTGTCTTTGGAAGGATGGAAGTTCCTGAGACTCACTGTAGCCAGGAGAAGCCTCACAGAGGTGATGGAGATCAGTCTGAGTTGTTAAAAACATCTGGCTTTTAACTCTAAATAGAGAAGATGATGAGGAAGAAAGCTTCTAAGAGCCCTTTATTATCTGAGAAGCACATAGACAACAGAATAATTAATCTACAGTGGATCATGTCAGCGAAATACAGTGAACTAAATGTCCAGTTGAAAAATAATGACTGTAAAAGGGCATGGGTCTCGTGTCACATGGTACTTCCATTTATAGAGGGCTAATGCATGATTAGGAGATGCTGTTATTCCATGGTTAATGAGTAATCTAGGACTTTACAGCTGGGACCACATGATTAACCCTCGGTAGATCTCGCATGGCTAAAATCCCACTATGGAAACCACTGGATTTTTGGTACTTATGAAAAACATAGTCTGTCACAGTGGGAAAGGCTTCCCAGTTCCCCAGACCACCTAGAACCACTTTCACACAGCCAAGGAAAATGTCCATCAGAGTCTCAGATGTGAGGTGTGAAGGAGAGTTTTCCTGGAACACCTGGGTTCTCCAATCATCTTCATGCATGGATAGTGGTGGAACTGCTCACAAGATGCATTTTGGCTGATATTTTGATACTTTGCAAGGTCTAGTTGGAGTGACACGGTGATGTAAATGCCACAGAGACAGATACTTCAGTATATTTGAGGAACAAACAGAAGGCCAATATATTCAGGACACTTTTGCCAGTAGCAGAAGCTGTGCCACAGATGGCAAAACCATCACAGATTTTTCAGTATGGGAACAGAAGTCATTCATTTGTGGGGAATTCTTTGCCTACTCCAAATCCCCAAGATGGAAAATAGCTATAGAAAACTTCTGTTCATTCAGGGACACCAAGATACAAATCAAGTCTTCTGTTACACTTCACAAAAAATAAGAAACAAGTTGTCTGAGTGCAGGAAGCACATGTGCTTGTGTATGTGAGTTATTTTTCCATTATTTGGTGCTGTATTGGTAAACCTGTAGCTGGCATGGGGTTTGGGTTTCTCTCATGCATAATTTTTATTTTTTTTAATTAAGATGTAAGTGATTCAATTACACACTTTTTCTTTGAGCTAGGCTTTTGCATTATGACGTTAGTCTGGCAGGGTCTGGCGTGCACAAGGCAGGTTATGACAAAACAGCAACTGTTTGCTTACAGCTGACTAGAAGCAAGTCTCATCCTGAGCTAGACATGCGAGTAGCCATCTTTAGTGAGGCAGAAAGAAACCTCTCTACAGCTGCTAAAAATTCATTGCCTGCTGTGCTTCAATCCCTCTTCAGAGCCGGATTCGTAGGATGTGGAATGACACAGTTCGAAAGCAGTCCGAGTCTTCCTTTATTACTGGAGATATAAACAGTTCAGCTTCACTCAACAGAGGTAATTATAAACTATTTTTCATATCTCTAACTCTTCTGATGGCTTTAAAGAGTCTGAAATGTGTTACCTCTTTCCCCCCTGCCTTTTCCTCCTCACTTCAAATGTCACTGGACCCTATTCTACCACATAAGAAATGTTACAGTGATAAACAGGAGGAGATTTTATGGTGGTTGTTGCCTTCTTTTTCTTTTCTTATTTCTACACATGCATTTTCAAGAATTGTCATTTCTGGAAGTTATAAAAAGCGAAAGAGATAAATGAAGCTAAGTTGAAATCTCCCCTTTCCCTCAGAAAACTGCTAGTGCCAGAAGTTGCTGACGTGTCAGGCCTCATTGCCAACAGTGAAAATGGGCCATTACAGCACTGTACAGCCTGTGTTAAGCATCACAGGGGTCCTGATTGTCCTGCATATGTAGCAACACTGTCATCTTTACAGAAACAAAAGTGAACAGCAGAACATAGACGTAAGGAAAAACTGTGCTTGGAACAAAATTGTCTGTGTTGGTGTTAATATACCTAGTTTGAAGAACTGACTGATGTGAACTTTACAGACGTCTGCGGAGGAAAGGCTATCAGAAATGTATATGCCAAATAAAATGTGGTGTCTGGCACAAGAGGAAATACGAACAGCTTTTTTAAACCAAGTGTTTTTTAGGGAGTTTCGGGAAAGCGATGGTAACAGAATACTAAAAAAAGAGCCTCAGAGATTGCTTCCTTTCTCTTCCAGTACAGCTAGTTTATGAATTAACCTTGAGCAACAGATGCCAGACTCTGTTTTGTGTTATCTGTCCAGTTGATGCTGGAATTAAGACGGATTAGAATTGGGATTACTGGGCCCAGCTGTTCTCTCATGATGATGAAAATCAAACATATTTCCAGACCTAATGTTTGGTCTCCAAAGCTCAACTGAGAATTGAGTTGGGACTTTGGTTCCTATTCAGTCTTTATTCTCACAGAATTCCCACTGATTTTAGGGTGAGTTTTGCCTGAGGATAGGCTTGAAGGATTTTGACTGTGCTGTTAGTAAAATATTGACTGCTGAGTGCCAGAGGAGCTAGGAGTATATGATTCTGTTCTCTGAACATTGTACACACTGCTGAAATCAGTGCAAAGGGTAAGGCAGTGTAGTTAACATGGAGCTGTACTCACTGGTCTTTTTTGTGCCATAACATTTTCCCTTTGCAGTGAAGATTCATTAATAAAGTTGACTGTAAGATTCCATTACTGCAAATGCCTGATTTATCCACATACATTGCCCTCACATCTCTCTCTGTCTCTGCATTAAAGACTGCAGAGCAGCAGCCAGGCTTCTCTGGGTCTAATGTAGGGAGGGGATTGGTTGTCACGCAAAGGTTCCAGCAAGAGCCACTGTTTCCCTCAGCCATCCACTGCTCCATCTCAGTGGCAAACTAAAATGTGTTATGCATGAAATGTTTGCTCCTTTAGTTAGCACAGAAGTTGAACTCGCTCTCTGATGCAGCTGAGGCTACCAAGGGATGTGTTTTGGCAAACAGGATCTTCTGGGCTTGTCAGCAAAGGAAAGGTATCTCTCCTTTTATGGCTGTACATTCTTTTCTGGGCAAAGAGGGAAGTATGACTGTCAGTTGAGACAAGTGAAGAGGTTTCAAGCGGACAGTCTTCATCCTACTGTGGTGAGAGCATGTTACTAGATGTGCCTGTTATTTAAAGGTCAGTTGGGAAATGAACTGCCAGGGGAAGCATTTTCAAAGCACATTTCATCCAGCCATTTTCCTTGTGTAACATGGGAGGAGCTGACTCACCTGAAGGGCCTGAATCTCTCTAATGACTACAGAAGCAGCCTGGTAAGTGGAAGGGAAGCCTTTTAGGTGGGACACTGAAGTGGCTTGAGTAAGTTTTACAATTATACGGAGTCACCCTCCCTCTTTTTAACACAGGCAGGCACAGTATTTGTTGTTGGATTTTGGGTTTTTTTTCTGGTAAACAGAAATATTTGCAATGTGGAGGTTAAAAACATTTCTATGGGAGATAGCATCTCCAAAGCTATCAGTTGCATATGGTCAGTTCCATATGGAAATACACCTGACATCTACAGTAATCCCAGCTGCATGAGGCTCCAGGTATTTCTCCTTTATCTTGTTTATTTCAGCTGAAAAGCAACATTTGTGGTCTTAGCACTCTTCACAGAACATACTCTCCAGAGAGCTGCAGCCTGAACAGAGCAGTAGGGCAATGTGTTTTTCACAGTTCTTGTCTTACTCTTAATATTTAAATGTATATCCTTCTTTAAAGGAGCTGTTTCATTAATGTTTTATTTACAAGTGTGCTATTTAGGCTCAGAGGATTCAAGTGTGAGCCTTGAACTGTATGGTCATTAGCTTTGCCTGCCTGAGGGTGATACAACAGGCTCCCGTTCTTGTTCAAAACTCCTTTCCAACCTTCCCAGCCTAGACACCTTTTGCACAAAATTATCTGTATTATCCCAGGTTAAACCTTCTGTGTGTGCTGGCATGTTATCCAGAGCCTTCAGAGAGCAATCTGTGTTGTAAAACAGGAAGAAAGTGATCCTTTGTCCCCAGAATTGTCCTAGCATCCAGGTCCTGGAGCTTAACTCCACTCCTCCTTGTCCAGTGCTGACTTGGGCCTGCACTGAGTTTTCGTGTTACTGCTGGGGGAGCAGAAAGCAGTGAGACATCCTCCAACTGGGCTATTATTTCAGTCAAACCTGTTTTTTCCCCTGGTATCATTAACCATATTTACAGCCTTCTGCCACATGATGACATCCCAGGCAAGATTGCTCTAACTATCCATATTTCCTGTATGATGACCAGCATTTCTGTATGACATCTCACCTCTTCTTCCTTCATGACCCTCGTGGGCATCAGTCTGGAATAAAGTGTTAGTGCATCCCTCTTTTAGACATACAGCTATGTCTTTTTCTGATTTAGCAGATAACACACTGCTTATGGCTCTTTTCAGCTTCATATTGTCTTTTATCTACTATTTCCCCTTCTCCCTGCCAAAGTAATTGACATAATGTTACTTTTCTTATTCTCATTTATCACAGTAGGAATTTCAGGCATAACCCCAAACTTGCCTGAATTAATGTGCTCTGTAATGAAAACTTCACTCACTCTATCGTAAGGCATACAAAACTATTTCAGATATTTCCTGAAGGTAGCATCTAATTATTGATTGATAAAAAAGTATGTCTGGCTTTGTTTCCCCTTGCTGCTCATTATGACTTAATAGTGGTGTGGATTCAGGGTTGTTATACCACTGAAATCAGGAGGAAGGAAAGAGAAACTGGCTGTGGATTTCCTTTTTTAGTCAAATGAAGAGCATGCCTGTCCATCCCATGGTTATGGTCTCAGCTTGAAGATCCAGGGGGATTCCTGCTACTTGCACTCCCACTCTGCAACTTTGTCCAATTTTTCACACCTTGGGTCTGGCTGCATACTTCTGCCATCTATTTTACATCCAACCTGCGCTCTACAGTTCCTTTCCTAGTGCTGAAAACTTCGGAGGTATAAAAGCTGAACCAAGTTGATTACTTCATAAGTAGGAAAAAGATGTTTCCCTTTGCCTGCAGGGTGTTTGGTGTGTGATCTTAATGCAGGCACTTGCATGCAGTGCTGAAAAAGTAGTACAGAAGGGATGCATGTAGGATGGGACTATTTGCTGAAGTTTATTACTTTGAAGGATAAAAAGTGAAATGTATGAAGGAAAAGCAATAGAGTTTGCCTGAGCTTTGGGCACATCCAGTTGGCCACCTCAGGATGGTGAGGGATGGTTATGTTTGCAGTTTTGGAGTGTTAATGTCAAAAAGCTCTGGGATAGCTCAGCCAGCCTTGCAAACAAGCAGTCATAGCACGAAACAGCAATGTGACACCAGCCTATTTTTATCCATGTCTTAGGTGAGAGGCAATACAGTAATTACTGTCTCTCTCTGGATGTGAGACAAGTGGGAGAGAAAAAAAATCATCATAAACTATACAGTACTTCGTTACCCTTCAGATTTTTAGGCGGGGGGGAGGAAGGTGGTGGTATGATGTGTGTGATTTTTCTTTTTTCAGAGAAGAAGTGGGAGTTATCTGTTAAAGAAAGGACTGTTCCTTGTTTTGGTGGGGCTCGAGAGCAGCAGAGACAAAGGACTTCATCACTGGTACAAGGCAGTGCTTTGTTAAAGGAAAATGCTTGTATGGAGTTGTGTATATCAGTTCAAGTTAGCACACAGTAGTTTTACCCTCTTCAGAGAAATAAATGGGCTAGGGGTAAAGCCACCAGATTTCACAGAGAATAGAAACTGCTCCAGAAGTCTATTATGTTAGGCCAAGTGCTGTTCTCCTGCTGTAAGGCTCTGAGTCTTGGCTTACAAACTAGACAGCAAGTTAAATAGTTTATCACAATAGCAGTCCTGCTATAAAAACAGGACTATGTGGTGCTATAAAAACAGGAGTATGTGCACCTCTTGTCTTCTGGCTGCATGCATATATGCTTTATGTCCACCCATCTCCAAAGCACTGTTCACCATCTCCACCACCCTCATCTGTGGAGGTCTCCTGGAGGGACATCTTGGTGGTTTGCATTGCTGCTCCACTTGTCTGAAAGAAAAGAAACAGCAGGGAGCTGTTAGAGCAGAGCTGTTTCATGAGGGAGAACACCTGGGAGCTGAGGGGGAGTCAAGCACGATCCAAACCCTCACTGATGGTTCATTGTGCCACAGGGGCTTAAGCCAGGAGGCAGAGCCCTGGACAAGGTGAGGGTATGAACCTGGTCCAGGGTCCAGCCCAGACCACCAGGAGATACTTACTGGCAGAGACAGAGCTGGAAACTGAGCTACAGCCCAGGTCCAAGATCCAGCCAGGAGACAGACACAAGGCTAGGACTGCATGCACAAGGGCCAAGCAGGGCTGTGGGTCCCTGATGGGTATCACTGATACTGCTAAGGCTTATGAGGGCATAAGGTCATAAGGGCCTCAAAAGCTGTTGCAGATTGGAGCCCAGGACCCCTGGCAGCTCTTACTGAAGGGTGGTAAGTCTTAAATACAAATTCATCCATGTGGTCCTAAGGGTCCATTCATGTGGTAGCAGGCCCTTGGCAGCAAATGCTGTCAGAGCCCTCAGATCCCCAGAACTGGCATAACAGATATTATTCCTGACTAGGAAAGCCATGTTTATTCCCTGTTTGCTCCCATGCAAATGGGATGAAATGGGAAATGGAAATGAGGGTATTGTTTGTCCCTGCCCCTTGCATTTTCTTCCCAAATACCTAAGTGCCATTGCGTGTTTCCTCTTCTGAATAGCGTTCGAGAATAAATACTTGATTTCCTTTTGCTTTATTATTTCTCCCCTGCGTTTTTATATCAACCACAAAGACTTAATCTGAAACACACACAGGAAAAAGGGAAATTATTGCTACTGTTTTCAGAGGTAATCAGTTTAATGTCAAATTCATGTGGATTTCTTCATAATGAACAGAACAAATTGAGCTCAAATTCAAACAGTGGGAATCTGAGTCAGAGAGGAAAATTAAAATGAAGAACATTAATATCCTGATTTCTAACCCAACCGAGACCTGATTGTTTCCTAAATGAAATCTCCCATCAAATTCCTTCCACCCACCCAAAAATATAATTAAGCTGTGATTTCCAGGCTGAAATCGTATCTGGACTGTGAACTCAGCAGGGACAACTGTGTGTGTTGCGGAATTATTCTCAGGTGAATATATTTTCCTGCATTTTTAGGAAGCAGTATTTAGAAAGTATCAGCAGAAGGCTAAATTCTTCCTTTAGTAGGTGACTGTCACTCCAGAAGACAGGAGGTATAGGTTAGCACTCAGACAGTGCAGTGAGTCAGGTTTGGGTCACTCTCCCCAGATGTCTTCTCTGCTGAGAGATGAGGGCTGCTGGATGTGTCTCAATGTTGCAAGATCAAGAAGTTTCAGTTTAGCTGTCTGCAGGGGTGGTGGGTGCCATGGTGTGGACATAACTGGGCAATACAGCAGTGAAAACTGGTTATAATTTGGTGTGGTAAAAAGCACAGGCAAGCAGGGGAGGAGGAGGAAAAAAAAAGCAAGAAAAGAAAGGAGCAGAAATGGATTCCCCAGGGATCTCAAACCCCTTCCCTGGTATGCTTCAAAGTGCAGTTGCTTCTCTTTATAACCCATTTGCCAATGCTGACCCTTTGCTGCCTAGATAAAGCAGAGAGAGGGTGGAAATTTGGACAGTGGAAGTGCTACTGTTTTAATTCGTCAGCCTTTTTCAAGATGCTTGTTTGCTCCTTGATGGATTAATGTGACCAGCATGGCAGAGAGATTTCTGCTAAATTTATGTTGCATATAAAACAAATAGCAAGCAGCCAAGCTCTGGCAGAGGTGGAAGTGCCTCTGCGCATCTTGATAGAATATTCAGAGGACGCCACCAAATGATCTATCACAGTCTGTCTAAACACTTC
Source organism: Lanius collurio (assembly GCA_020086605.1). Classification (NCBI taxonomy): domain Eukaryota; kingdom Metazoa; phylum Chordata; class Aves; order Passeriformes; family Laniidae; genus Lanius; species Lanius collurio. The sequence goes on along the minus strand of JACBWW010000015.1, from coordinate 25,165,098 downwards.
TTACCTGCTCTAACCCTATGATTTCTTGTGGCTTAAAGATATTAGAGACTAAATACTTCCTCTGTTTTCTTTCCGTTTGCTGTCTTTTTACAGTTGGCAGCAAACAATGCCCCAGTTTCTTCTGTTAAGTCGGTCTGCTTTCATGTCATATCTTTCAGAGAGATCATTTTCGGGTGTGGGGACTCATTTTGAGTTAGTGAGTTGTGGCTATGAACATGCATGTTGGCAGCAGTGTTAATGGTCACTTTTATCCCATTATTTCTTGATCTGGTTGTGTTTCTGGGGTAAGGAGATTCAGTGCAGAGGACTCAAGGGATGTCCAAGGTGCCCACAGTTGCTCACCTTGTTCATGAATGCATCTGTAAATGCCTAGAGAAAACTCACCAAAGTATTTATGGATATAAAAATGCACATTATTCTTGGTTTCTGAGCACTTAACAGCTCAAAAACAACTGGACTAAAGAAAAGTGTCCGTCTTCTGCAGACACTTTGTGAGTGCCATCACTGTGCAGCTGGATATGTGGTGTAGAGCAAGAGGCATGTCTGTTCAAATATGAAAACACCCTGGAGATTCTTTAAAAGCGGTGAGCTCTGTTTTCAGTGATGCTCAGGATTTGATGGATGTAAATGCTGAGGAATTATCAAAGCTGAGCCCGGGTTGACCCTTGGCAAGGACAGCAGTCTTAGTGACCATTCAGAGACCATCATCTGTCAATGTGCAAATGTAACTTCTTCATTGTCATTGCTTCAAATCTAAAACACAGCACTTTCCTCCCAAACCTGTCCCTTTGTGCAGTGCTGAGAGGTGTCAGTGCCTAACATGTCTGTGCTGACCGTTGCTGGGCTGACAGGGGCAAGGTGCTACATGAACCTGAGGGATGCAGCAGTCCTTGCCCTTGAGTATCATCCTTCACGCTGCAAAGCCCTTAGTCTTGGGAAATGTATTCTTTCTTTCAAGGGGTCCATCAGTCCTGGAGCCTGGAGGCCTCTGGTTTAGCCACAAGTGGTGACAGCAGTACCAGTCTCTTCCCCCTCTGGAATATTATTAGAAGTTCAGTTGCTATTATTTTTAAGTCCAGACTGCTCCTTGAGAAGGGGGTTTTTGGAGGTGCTTAAGTGTCCTCTGGCTGTTTGGTGGAAATGAAGGGGTAAGAAGAAGGGTAGAAACCCTTTTCTGCTAATCCAGAGGGAGCCCGTGGGCTGTTTTCTAGCATCTCATCCAGCCACAGCTGCTCGAGTGCTCCAGCTCCTGCTCTTCACTGGGCAGATTGGTGTTCAAGGGTGCTCATTGTCCCAGCACCCTGGGTGCTTGTATTAGTGCAAGTCCAGAGAGAGCCTGCAAAAAAACCCAGCATAGTCAGTTTATATCAGGACTTCAAAACTTCCATTTTACCCAGTGTAAGAGGCTGTTCTTTCACCTCCTCATCTTACCACCACTGGCATTTTCCTAACAGAGCTTTTTGGTTTCATCCCCCCTTCTGCTTCTTCTGTTGCCTCTTGTAACTCTTACAGATGCACTTCTCCTCCCCTGACCCCATGGATGGCCCTTCCTGGGGCCCATTGCCCAGATAGAGGGCATATTTGGAGGAGTAGTCCACATGCCATTGCACCAGTTCAGTCACAAGGGATTGCTGTTTCTAAGCCAAAAATCTCTGCAACCCTGTTAAGCAACTGTTAGTTTGGCTAAATGTCGGCAACTGGCCTCAAAATGACCCATCATGATAATCTCATATGAAGCAGAGTGACATTCCAGGTAGGTGACAGCAGAGGAATATTTTCTTTTTGTACGGGAAAGTCATCAGCCTTTTGGACTAGCAGATTGCTTCTGGTGGTTTTCATCTTTTCCCTCCCCCCCTCTTTTTCAATCAGCTGTACATTTTATGCTAGAAAAATTATGATTTTCTGCATCAAGGATCAAAACTTAGGGAGTTTAACTCCTATTTCTGCCTGTGTGCAAAATGAATCCCATTGTTGATATTCTCCTGGTTTATTTTGCCTCTCTGCTGCCTGGGACTGAGTTAGCTGAGATTTGTTGCAGTGATTTCAGTGAGTGACATGACATTCTTCCTTTGGGAGATATTACGAACTGGCTTTGATTTTCGGATTGACAGCCATATAATTGGAAGTTCAGTCATTAGGTGGATCAGCTTTAAAGAGGAAAAGTAAGGGCAAGGCAATTTCTGAAATCAGAGCAGGCTTTGGGGAGTATTAGATCTGGCAGAGTACTGCTGCAGAGCAGTCTTAATATGATGACTGTGAAGGAGGAAGGAAGAAAGCATAGCTACTTTTATAGATTCCTGTAAGCATTGTCCAATTTTCACCACGAGCAGGGCTCTCTGCACATCTTGGGTAAGGCCTCAGGTTTAGTGAGAAGTAATTGTAAACAGGAACAATTAGACATAATGCATGTTCGTATAGTTGAGATACAATGTGGTATAAACCCTTGGAAGGGGTTGTGGTGGTTTAAAGAAATGTCCCATCCTGGGACAGTGTTTCTGCTCTAGGCAGTGAAAAAGTAATTAGTGAGTGAGCAAATATTTATAAATCGATGTGGACTAGCTGTGTGTTTTGAATACAGCCTGCAGGTTATAATCCAGCAGAGATTTGTCATCTGAAATCATTGCCAAAGGAAAAACGGGAAAGAAAGGGGCAAAGAGATACTTTCACTCCCCTGTCTCTGCATAAAAACATGGGTTGTTTCATTTGGCAGAAGATGGCCCAGAGCTTAACAACCTCATTTGCTGAAACTCCATTTCACTGCAGTCAGTATTAATAGCTTCACAATGAATAGATTAGATGCTGCAAGTGACAACAAACCTATTTGAGATAAATTTAATAGGGAAGTTTATTGAAGTTTATTAACTGAATCCTGTTGGCTATTATAAGAACACAGCTCGATAAATCTAAATGTCAGAGCATTCGTTGGAAGGAACTCGAAAAAATGCTGAAAATACCTGTTGTTCTCCAGCAAATATGTGTGATTTTGCTTTTCATAATTGCATTTATTGTTGGAAAAAACTGTGCACACACGGAAGACCGAGATTCTTTAAATACTTGAAAACTCTACCTGTAGAAAAGGACACTGTGGCATGCTGGTAAGGAAAGTCTCAAACACTACAGCTTTGACTCCTACAAACCTACTTTTGTTTCCCTGGGAGCAAAGTGGAGTGAGTTAATACTAAGTGAAGTATAAAACCAGCCGGGATTTACAAACTGAAATCAGTGCAGAGACGCTATTCCAGCGACATTCAAGTCTGAGTTATTTACTACACTTAGGGTAAGGCAGCATGTGTTGTGGGGTTGTTTCAATGGACACTTAGGGAGAGAATGAGCTCTTACCACACCATTTGTGTCCAGGCTAAACCATGTCCCCTCATAGGTGAGGAACTGCACTACCTTCAGGGAATGGTCCATGTTCTTCCTGGCTGTCACATATCTCTGCAGGGTAGTCTGAAGTCAAGGACATGATGTGCAAGAAGCTGACCTGGTTCATGGTGATTGTGAACTGCAAGATAAGTTGAGTGCTTCAGGAGTCAGAGCAGGCCGGAGTACAGCATTGTGCCCTTACCTTGCAGAAAGGGAGATGCATTGTTGGCAAAATAGGGAGGAAACAGGACTGAGATTGATCGAGAGCACAGCAGTACATATATTTTCTTCTGAAACAAACAAAAAGAGCCCAAGAAAATCTACATTTTGGAATTGCTCGGTCAGAGACAATGAAACATTTTGTTACGACTCAGATGTGCTTTTTCTGAACTATTTGTTTCTACTCTAGTAAAAAGTTGACATAATACAAAAAAGTCAAAGCCAGCTTTCATACAAGTCACTCTTTTGGAACAAAAAGTGAAAACATTTAATTTGGAAAATACTGATTTCTTATGGACTTTTTTAAAGAATTCAGTAGTCCATCCAGTTAAATTTGTAAGCTGGTCTATTCTCCTATCTCAGCCAAACTGCTCTTCTGTCACATCTGCTGGGTGTTGGGGAAGTCTCTCCATCCCCTGCTAAAATGCACATAGCAAACATAAAGCTGATTTTGGTATGCAACTGAAAAGACCAGAAGTCAAAGAAGATGGTGGTGGTGTTACCTGTGCAGACAAATGATCTCAGTTAAAGCAGTGCTGCTCAAACCCTTTCAGCCAGGCAGAGCCATGGTGAGTGATAGTATTATTCAGAAAATCTGTAGGAGCAGTTGAATCCATTTCCCTTCCAGCTGGGTAGGCCATGCAGATGATTCAAGGTAACCTCAGTGTCTTTGTATGGCTTTGTCCGCCAGCTGCCCACAAGAAATTTTTTCAAATTTTGTTCCTGAGTGATGCAGTCTAGAGTCTGGCAACATGTGCTTGTCATCATAATTTTCATCCTTTCAGTGAGTGAATAAACCATACTTGTGTTTAACAAGGTGCAGTTTTCTCATGTAGTCATTACACAAATCTCTTCCAAAAAATTATTGCTATATTCAATGTTGTCGTGCATCAAGGACATCAATTTCTACCTTAGAAAGGAAAGAAAAAAGTACCATTTGGTTGCATACTGTCATTAAAATAATACCTACTTTCATAGGCACAGAATGCAGCTAACTGTGGTTATCTGAATCCTTTGTGTCTGGTTACAGTGGCGTTAAAAATTGTGAGATTTTCATTTTCTTTGTCCTAGTTGGTTTTCCTAACAGTTTTTCTCAGTTTGCAAGTCAAAAATTCAACCCTCCAGATTTCTCCATGCACCCTGAGCACAGGCCATGGCTTCTCCCTGCCTTTTAAACCCAGTGAGGCTGGATCGGTGGTGCTTGAATCATGAGGATCGCTGATGCTGTGAGAGGGGCAGGAGCATGTGTTACCCAGTGAATACTTGCCTTCTGAAAGACCATAATTTCTTTCTCCTTGTGGTCACAGCATGTAAATGTTTCGCTTGAGGAAATCCAGTGTCAGGAAGACTTGAACTGAGCACTGGCCTTTCCAGACACCCGAATTTGAATGTAATTTTGGATATTAGAGCTGACCCAGAAGCTGTGTTTTGCTCTGAACTTTGTTGAATACCAGTGGAAACAAGGAGACTTGGAACTGTAGTTGTACCAGTGTGGTTGCAGGGAATGTTTTTGTAGAAGTGTGAATTCTGCTGTTAAATGTTTCCTGGTTGTGATGGTCTCATCATGCTGTAAAAGGTGAACCTGGGCATTTGAACCCATCTTTTTTTCCAACTCCAAATTCGTGCTCCCACATGTGCACAGCTTGATGGGGTTTGGAAACAGGATGCATTTGCATTCAGTAGGGTACCTTTCACTAGCAGAGCTGAAGGTGATTCAGCACAGCTGGGTAGAAGGCAGTTCCCCTGGGTAAATAAAGAATGGTGGCTGTGTGCTGGGCTTAGGTGGTTCAGCAGATGGCAAAGGAGGGATTTGTATAGGGCTGCTATTGCTGGGATGTAGGAAAGCAAAAATGATACAGAGCTGTGGGGTTTGCTAGGAGAGCTCTGTATGCATCACAGATGCTGAGAACCGAGGATCCAGCAGCAAGGGAATAAATAAGTGATAATAACTGGTGCCTGCTGAGGATATTAGGCATATCGCCAACACTGGGCCAGACAGTATGCTCTGCCAGGAGGAGATTCCAGGTGGCTGACAGGAACATGCAGCCCTGATCTTTCTGGTTTTTAGGCCCCTGGACATGCACTGACTTTTGTAATTGCAGCCCCAGTGATGCACACTCACACACAGGACTGCAGAATAATGCTCACTGCTTTTCCCCATGGTGTTTTGGGAGAGTGTGCTACCATGATCCCATTCTTACTTTATTGGGATTTTGTTGGCTTTCTATTACCAAGGCCATTTTCATGCAAATGAGGTCATAGTTCCATAGTCTACCTGCTCCTTCAGCTCGTGCCTCATCTGCAGACCTAATCCACTCTTCCTAATAGTCCTGTTGGTTGCTATAGCAATGATAAATTGGTATGAAAAAGACAGAATGATACTTAAATGTATGGCTGGTATTACAGTTTTCTTTCTTTCTCCTGGGAAAGAGAAACCAAATAATGAGGGTTTGGATTTTTGGTTTTTTTTTTTTGGTATATTACTGTTTTATCAAAAGCTTTAACTATAGGCTTTTTGGAGCCTGGATGCAGTCCTCTCTCCGTACCCTTTTAGCCTGGGAATTTTGCAACTCAAGAGCAGTTAGTGAGAAAAAAGAGCCCAAATTTATGAATACAGGGTACTTATCATTTTGTATTTAAGATGCCAAAGTTGCATTTATTGTGAGAGTCTGAAGTTTGCCATGACGGGAACCTGCTGCAGAGGGTATAGGGCCCAGCTGGGTCTCTAAAAGTAATGAAAGATATAGCAGAGTGTTTGTTTTGGACTTGCACCAGGAGATTTACTCAGCACTGCCATTGAAACTGGCATTTTGAACAGTAAATTAAAAAATCTTAATGTAATCAAGGGAGAGGAAGGCAGAAGATGTGGGTTTTTTGCTCAGTTGATGCATATTGGTATGTGTGGCTGTAGTACTACCCCTGTCTTTTACACACTTGAGAGCAAAAATTACTTACTTCTTCTGTTTTTTAAACTTTTTTTGCAAGTTGGTAGTCAGAATCATGGAACTGTGTTAAAAGTTGGCTGCGAGAGCCAAATTTGTGTGAATTCAGCTCATTCCAGAGCCCACCATGCTGGCAAATGTAGGCAAGCAAAACCTACATTTAAGTGCTGATGCAGGTTGATCCCTTCTTTCTTGTTGCAGCCTGAGAGCATCCCTCATGCAAAACAGCTCCTGCTGCCCAGCCATGGTGGGATCAGCTTGTTCCTGCCTGCTGGGATTCGCTAGACAAGATCGGGCTATAGATATATTGAGTGAGATGCTCTTTCTGGCAACTGGCATTTAAAGATGCCTCAAGCTAAAGTGCTGAAAAGCCCACCATGGGTATATTTTTCATATCAATTCTCATAGGGACTGAGTTTGAGATTGGGTTAAATCTCAAATGGGAGGATTATATCACTTCTGAGTTTATGGCTGGCATTAACTCTGGACATTCTCATTACCTGTATAAAGTGAGCCCCTTTTTGAATCTTTTATGGCCAGGCTTGATTAAAAGTGGAATGAAAGCAGAAACAATTTTAATGGACTTAGTGCTCACTGGTATAAAACTAGTGCAAGAAGATAAATGGTTCCTACAGTCCCTCATCCCAGATGTATGTGAGATTGAGAGAAAACACATTACCAGAAAGAAAGAATTGACTCATTTACCTATTAGTTACATTCAAAGTTACTTAGTTAAGCGTTCATATAATGTTTTCTTACAGGAGACAGCTTTGTTTCCTTATTTTCAAACACAGCAGCTCATCTTGCTTTCCATCAGCATAGACAAAAACATCAGGTGAGAGAAAACAAGTCTTTTTTTTCCAGCTGCATGTGTTGAGGAGCCTCCCTGGCATGCAGCCCCCATACAACGCTGCCTTCTACTTTGTCCTGTGCTCAAAAGACCAATTAAGTGATCTGCTAATGCCATACGCCTGGGGCTGGGAAGTGCTGGGGGATGATGTGGGAGAAGAAAGAAACACTCTGCTCTCTCCTCTACCTGCGCAGACACAGGGAAATGCCATCCCAGGCCTGCATACAAACGCAGCAGGAGGCAGCCTCCACCTAGCCTGAGGTTTGGCCAGTTTTTGCCTTTCTGTAAATAACCGGTAGGTGTGTGCTTTCAGAGAGCTCTCTGTAAAGGAGATTTGTACTAGCCAGAGACCCTCAGGGCCTATATATCCTCAGCAACTCCATCCAGAGAAAAAGATTGTACCCAGTGCCCCACATGCCTTGCAAAGACAGCCTTCACCTCAGCTTGGCGCCATCTCCACACCTCAGAGAGGCAATGGGGTCACCATGCCTCAGACACTGGTAGCAATATTCCCGAAAGGGTTACTGGTTTCGAGGATTGGCTTTTCAGTTACTTCTGGGTTGAGGCTGTCGGATGTTGGTGACAGCCAGGTCACCTGAGCCCTCTGACAGTCCTGTCCTGGCTAGCTCTAATTGCCCTACCAGTGACTTACTTTCCTGGCAGAAAGGTTTTGTCCTAAGAGTTTAGTCCTGACAGTTAAAAACCGTGGTCATCCTTCCTGCTCTAGACCTCAGTGGGAATGGCCCTGAAGGGCAAGTTTTTTAATTCAGTCATGTCTCTGGAGAATAGAAGAGGTTCACAGCAAGGGCTTAAGGGTTTTTCATCCTGTAGGTCAGCTAAAAGGTAGGGGGAGACTTTGCTTCTGAGTTGATGCCTGCAAATTGAAATAGTAGGTAGGTCTTGGCAGCCACCTGCCAAGCCATGGTGATCCCGAAAAGCACAAGTCCAGAGGCTGTGTCTCCAAGGGATAAACCAAAGAGCAAAGGACACCTGCTGGCTGAGTGCTTGGAAAGAGCAGGAAAGAGGTGCGGGAGTGGGGAAAAAAGGTGTTTGTGGGACACACAGAGAACCTTGAGATGTGCACTTCGTGGCTCCTCTCATTCCTTATAGAAATGCCTGACGGAGCTGTAGTGCTCTCACCTTCCAAGATGGATTCAAGTGGTGGTGGATGTTCTTGACAGTGGTATCAGAGAAGTAGTTGATGTGAAACTTGCCCTCTTAGACATGAGAAACAGCTGCTGTCTGAGAAATGCTGAGAGCCTTTGGAGAGGCTGCTTTCTCTGTCCTTTCTCTTTAATTCTGCTTTTTTTGATTTAGATGTGTTGCAAAGGACTGGTAAAAGAGATCCTAGCACATGGTGGGAGTTGAATGTGCTGTTGTCTGTTAGTCATTATATATATATATTTTTTTTTTTTTATTCATTTGGCACTTTCCGGAGAGTTTTTCCCCCCACATTGTGTAGGCTGCCATCTTCCTTTCTTTCTTTGTAGCAAGCATGTGGGCGCAGCCTTGCTTACACTCTGAGCAACTGGGGAACCACCATAAATGTAGCTTATCCGCTTTCTGATACATTTTCTTTTGCGTTGGTTTGGATTTGTGCATCGTCAGTAACATCTGTTCTGCTTTAGTGGCATACAGTTTTCCAAGTCTAATTAGCTGGCTGCTTGTAATCAGGACTATTTCAACTGTTGTCATTCTGAATGTTCTTTTTTCCCTTTTTTTTAATACCACATTTGCCTGATTGACCTTTTTTGTTGTTTTTTTTCTCTGTCTTTCTATCGGGCTGCTCCAGGAGCCATGGCTAATCATCTTATAACCAATGCTCTGCTTCGTCCTCATGGCACTAACAACCCTTATAATACATTGCTCGGGGAATCGGCCGTCTATAACAACCCTTCTGCCAGCATGTACAACGCACAAGGTGTGCTGGAGTTTCTCTCTAATTTTTCTAGTGAGAATTCCATTTTCTGTGGCTTATTTTGGCCCATTTCTTTCTTTTTTTTTCTTCCTTTTTCTTTTTCTCTCCCCATACACACACACTTTTTTTTTTTTTTTTGGAACTGGGCACAAAAAAAAGATCCCCTCCCCTTCCTTTCATTTCAATGCATCTTTCCATCTTCCAGATGCTATTTTTCCATGAGCGATCAAATTCACTTTGAAAGACTCTTGTCAGTTTTACTCCAAGCATTCAAAGTGTTTTGATTTTGATTTTTTTTATTCAGTCTCCTTGTTTTTGTATTGTTTTGGTCGTGTGTGTGTGTGTGTGTGTTTTGTTGGACGCATCCATTCCTCTCTTTGTTGTCAGCACATTTCCTTGTTAAACCATTAATTTCAGAAACAGGAACACCTCTGAAGGTAAGTGAAGCTAAACTGGCCTTTGCCACCAAAGCTGCTAGCATTTGAAATGCCCTAGAAAAATGTGGTCAGCAGTGCACTGTTTTGCACAGGGTGTAAAAAGCAAAATAAAACAAAACTGCCCTTGATCTCTAAGAAAAATGACAGCTGAAGCAAGAAGTAAAAGCCAGGTCCAAAGAGCAGAGCTGAGATAAGAAATGTTTTGCCGTTTGCATTTATACATTTTGTATGTGCCACTAGGGGAAAAAAAATAGAAAAAAGGTGTAGTGCATCTAGATAATCTTTGATATCCTTCTTTTGGCAACAGAAAATAGGCAGAGTCAGTTGTACCTGATGGAGGTTTCTGCTATGGAAATCACTCTCTTGTCACCTACATGTTTGTCTCTGCTCTGGCTTCTGTGGGAAGGGACAGTGTTTGTAAGCTGATGTCCTCATGCTTCCACGAGGGAGAGGCAGATGTGTTTAAGTAGGGCCTGAGGAGGAGATGGAGAGTGTGGAGCTCTGATAGCTCCTGTCTCTTGGCGGCTCCATCCTGCTCTGCCACTTCCATGGGATTTTTTTTTCTTTTGGTCTTACTTAAAAGGTGGCTGAACAGTTGCAGAGTAACATTGTGTTCCAGCGCAAGTGTGCCAGCATTCTGACAGCTCTCCGCTATCAATGAAGGTATCACTTCCCAGTAGAGGATCTCCAAGAGAGGGAAAATAATGATGGTTATAATGCAAGCAGGAAAGCCCCCTTTGTACTCTATGGCAGCATGTTGTTTCTGACAGAAGAAATAGAGGTTGAACTGTATCACTAGGGTATTTGCATTCAAAGCACAAGGAAAGCACATGTGTTTCTGACCTTTTTGCTGTTTATTAATTTCCTAAACTATGCTAACTTTGTGCAATAAATTTGCTTCCAAGAATGCTTTTTTAAAAAGGGGCCACTGATAAACAGGTAATGCTCTGAATTTTAAGAATTTCAATGTACTGCACATGTTGAAATGAGCTTTGATGTTCTGACTAGTTTCTTGTATAACATTGAAGTGTGGGAGACTTCTAAATCAAATGGCAACAGGTGATGCTGGGTGAGCATTTGCCTTAAGAGGAGTCCTGATGTTCAGGCCTGGGTGCCTCAAATGAACCCAGGTGATTTGGGCAGAAATGTGTGTGACATGTATTTCAATAATTGTGTGATATTCAAATTTTTAATATTAGAATCTGATACAGTTACCTGAGCTAACAGAATGTTATTCCACAGAAACAGCATATTTTTTTTTGCAAATGCTATTCTCTTCAACACAGTCAGATGAGTAACAGAGAAACCTATCCAAGGCTTCATCCATGGAGGGTGAAGAAAGAGAGTGGGACCAATACTGGTGTCATTTTGAACTCCTGTAGTTTTGCCATTGACTTCAGAGGGAGGAGATTCCATTATTTTCAGGAGGATGCTAGTTAATTAATGACCACAGAACTGCTATAGATAATAGTTTTCAAACTGGTTAGGTCCCTGGACAGTTACAAACGGTGAATATTAGGAGATCCCATGGCAGAAATAAAGAACAGCAAAACCAACCAGGCCTAGTGGTCTTGGTGGCCCTGTGGGGTTTACAGATGCTGCACCAGCAGGAATGCTAAAGCCAGGATAGTGCATTGTAAAAGTAGATGCTGTCATCATCTCTGGGTGTGCCTTGGCTGTGATTGGCATGCAGTGAGGCATTGTTAGCTAACACCATCCAACTAACTCATCCCACATCACTAAAGATACTATTTTTTTTGCACCTTCATACACTACATGTGATGATGGCGGTGGATGAGGAAGGACACCCTAAGGAACAAGGGACTAATCTGGTCCACCCATTTCTTTTTCCCTCCCCACTTAGGTGTTTTAAAATACCTCTGCTTAAGCCGAAGCTGCCACATCTGTAGCAGAGAATCATCAGGGGCAGGAAGTCCTTAAAATTACCCTTGGAAAGAGGTGGGGAATCAGACCCTAAAAGGCCAAAATCCTATGTCCAAGTGGCATAAGCAATTCCTTGATCTACACAGAGTATAGAGGAAGGAGGCAGTGGTAGGTGAGGGGCTGAGTGCTCACTGCCATTGGAAGCTGACAGTGGCTCAGTCTCTGCAACACAGGAAAACATCCTAACACTTTTTGTCAGAACCAATTTTGAGAAAAGGTGTTAACAAGCATTAATGACCATAAACAAGCTCTAGTTAAAATCCAACATGCCACAGACCACTGAAGAGTGGAGGAAGCTGAGCATTATCACTGCCTCTTCATCTTATTCTCTGACTCTTGTTTCAAGCCTTTCTTAACAGCTTCATTTAGCAATGCCATTATTCAAACTACTGTTCCTCTTAGTTTTTGTTTTTTGCCAAGTCCATGTAGTTTGCCATATGTTTGGTTAAAGTAAAAATCAGACTTATCAAAGTTTGTAAAATGCCAGCACAGCCCCATGATGAGCAAAGTCATACTCTTACAAAGCACTGCTAGAAAAGATGGACGGCAAAACATTTTTAGCAAGGAAACAGATTTCAGTTTCAACTGCCAGGGTTATTATAACTAAAAGTAAGTAAAGCCATTCATTTTAAGACTTTGGAAGTGACAATGACAGTGCTTGTCTTTTCAAGCATGGCCATTACCAGCTTTAGACTTTTCTTAAATTTCCTGGCATTATTTCTTCATTTGTGTTGCACGCTGAACATTTTATAATGGCGTTGGAAAACAGTTTAAATGTGATAATTTTTTAAATAAAAATGTAGACTACTGAATATTGTGCGTAAAATATATTTTTTCTGTCTGAAATGTCAATATTTTTAATCTGAAATAAACCTTGTAACAAATTCATGTATTCTGGGCAGTGGAAATTATTTCCGTTAACTCTCTTTTCTGCATATCATCAATTTGCTTTTTACTCATGTTTCTCCTACTGTCGCTGTAAGCTTACTTGTTGTTTTTTCTTTCCTTTTCTTCATGCTGTCGTTTAGAGCCCTACAGAGAGACAAGTATGGGAGTAAAGCTAAACATTGCATATCAAATGTAATTTTTTTTAGTTCACTTTTATTGCATCACATATAGATGATGTAGTTAATAAAGGGAATTAATCTCACAGTTTTGAAATCAAAAGACTATGAATATACCTATGTATATATATGTGTATGCGTGTGTATGTATGTGTGTATATATATATGTATGTGTACATATATATAGATGAGATTAGAATCTGTTTTCTTTATTTCTCGTTTTTGTGGTATCATTTACCCAGCATAGTTTCTCATTTAGTTGTGTATGCTTTTTTTTGTTTTTTTTAAACTTCACGTTTTTATTTGCAAGGTCATGACAATTTTATACGGTGGGTTCCATTGCAGCCCCTACTCTGTTCTCACCTGCAATGCCTCCCATTTTATTTCTGCACCAAACCCCAGATCTATGCATTGGCAGCAGGAGCACAGTGCTCAGTGCCTCAATGCATACATTACTCAATGTAGCCATCAAACAGATGCTGTTGTACCTGTCACCCATTACATATAGCCCTCCCCCAAAAATGCTCACTTTTCATTTCTCCCCAAGCATCGTGACTCAGTTGGAGAGCTTTCACCATGAAAATCAACGGCTTTGCTCTATGTCTGCGATGGCTAGTTGATTTTTTGGCATAGCTCCCTCATTTGCTGGGGAACCCAGGATACGGCAGCACCCTCTAAGCTTCAGAATCCTAAAAAGGTGACCGACACATTTGGGGCATTTCACTCAAAAGCAAGAAGAAGCCTTCAGTAGCACTTTCCAGCCCTTGACATACAACAACTACTCCATCGCAGATATAGACTGAATCCTGTATTTTCAGAAGGTACACATGCCATGTCCTAGGCATGGTGTGAGCAACTGTTCATCTGAAATTGTTGGTTTAATGGCTTCTATGATCCACTGTGTCTTGCTGGGAGTTGCTTGCCAGTTTTTGGCAATGCCTGAAGCCCTTAGCTGAGCAGTCGATAAGTTATTTCATGCATCCCCACATCTGCTCTCCTTCCAAGGAGGCCAGTACTCCCAAAAAACAAAGTGTGGTGGCTTAACTGCTGGGCCTGATTTTCTTCTGCCTTGCCCACTCATGCTGGCATTGCTCTCAAAGTACTTCCCTGCCATCTCCCACAGTGCTTTGGGAAAGAGCTGAGCTCCAGACCTACATTGTCAGCATTGAGACACCTATTGAGGTGCAGTAGGCAGTTAGAGCAGGGCCACCCTGAGACCAGGTTACTCCTCTCAGATTCCCATGAGCCCACCATACCATGACAGTGATGGTACTTGCTGTACTTGCTGTACCCTCCACTGAACCCACTGCTTTAACTTTGCAGGTGGAATAGGAGCTGTTTTTAAAGGCTTCACAAGACCCCAGAACAGCTACCTCCAACATCAGTTGTATTAGGAAATCCCCACCTGGCCAGTGTGAAATAAATAATTTTGGTTGTGCCTTGAGGCAGAAGAGGTAGGGCATTTAGCCTTGTTCCAGAAAATCCTGGGCCAGCAAGCACTTTGTGTCTCCACCTTGCTAATCCCTGAATCCTGCCATTCAGTCCTTATGTCTTTATTTATCCTGACAGCCTACCCAGCAAAATACTTTTTGTCCTCTAGGAAGGATACCCTCCCAAACAAAGTTTTGGTAGTGATTAGCATGGGCTACAAATACTTTTCCCTCAGCTGGGAGGATTGCCCCCTTCCTCCAAAGCTCCTAGAGCCAGGGAAGTTGGGACCAGGGTCATCTACTTCTCAGCTTCCCCGGGAGTACATAAAGCACAAGATGTGTAGGAGAATGCTGGCCAGGAGAGATTATCCCTTCGACTAGATGTTGTCACATCAAGTCACACACTTGACAGTGCTTTCCATTTTTTTTTGGTGGGAAGCCCTTGACCACCAGCTGGTTAGATGGAGCTGCGCCCTCCCATTTTGGCCGCAACGCTCTCCTTGCTGCCCAGCCCCAGCACCCACGGCAGCCTAGGAAGGGGGTTTGAGTGTGCACGTCCCGCATGAGTGTCCTGTTTGTACAAGTCACCCTCTCTTGTGTAATGTTTTTCAGAGGGGCTTCTGAACAATGCCAGGGATACAAGTGTCACGGATACTCTACCACTGAATGGTAATCACGGCAACAGCTACAGCATCGCCAGCGGCGAGTACCTCAGCAACTGCGTGCAAATCCTTGACCGTGGGTACAACCACACAGAGAACGCCCTCGAGAAAAAGATCCTGAAGGAACTCACCTCCAACTACATCCCTTCCTACCTGAACAACCATGAGCGCTCCAGTGAGCAGAGCCGCAACTTGATGAACAAACTCGTCAACAGTGTGGGCGGTGGGAGTGAGGATGACGCCATTGTGCTGGATGACGCCACCTCCTTCACCCACGAGGAGAGCCTGGGCCTGGAGCTCATCCATGAGGAGTCGGACGCCCCACTGCTGCCCCCCCGGGTGTACTCGGCAGACAACCACCAGCCCCACCTCTACAGTCGGCGTCGCATCCCGCAAGACAACAGCGAGAGCTTTTTCCCTTTGCTGACCAACGAGCACACGGACGACCTGCAGTCGCCAAACAGGGATTCTCTCTACACCAGTATGCCTGCGCTGGCTGGCATGCCCATGACAGAAAGCGTCACCGCCAGCACCCAGACCGATCCTCCACCAGCGAAAAGCGGCGGTGGCGATGCCGACGATGTTTACTACAAAAGCATGCCCAATCTTGGCTCCAGGAACCACGTCCATCAGCTACACACTTACTACCAGCTAGGTCGAGGCAGCAGCGACGGTTTTATAGTCCCGCCAAACAAAGAGGGAACCTCCCCGGACGGCAATACAAAAGGACCCGCTCACTTGGTCACTAGCCTATAGAAGATTCAGCAAAAATTAAGCAAAGAGACAACTAAAAGCCTCTCCATAATGCTTGGTTTACTGTTCTGAGTTAATCCAAACGGTGGTAATATTGTGTGTACTCCTAAATCTTCATGCTGTTCAAAAGGAAATTCTCAGACTTTTTTTACTGGAATTTTTAGGCCGGCCCGGAGAGGACAGTAACTGCTGACCCCCTTATCTTCCCATCCTTCTTCCCTCCAGACAGACTTCATTATGTTAATGAAAGAGATAGATAACGGCACACTTCGTGGCCTTCTCAAGTTATGCCGTGTTTGTTTAAACAATCCTTGATGCTGTGTTGCTCTTAATACCGAGGACCTGATTTAAGAGGGAAAAAAAAGTAATAAAAGGCCAAAAATGTGCATTTGAAGCTAGTAGCGATGACGCATCTAGGTGGGAGTGCTGCGTAAAACAAGCTAGCAAAACTCTTTCTTACCAATCCAGATCACATCATGGGTTATGGTCACTCACAACTTGGTTTCACTGCAGCACCCTTCGCTGCGGGAGCAAACAAAATATAAACAAATTTAATGAGACAGAAGGGAATCCTAGAATCCTGTGCTAAAGGCATATTTTACATTTTGCTGTATTAACGGATGATAAAAACTAATGACAGAAAAAGAGAAGCGAACAATTTCTATGTAATGTACAGATACTAGCATTGCACATATAGTCTGCTTTCTGTTCCTCCAGAACTTGCGTCCCTGTTAATGTAGTGGAAAAAAAAATAAGAACTTTTTTCTGTTGTGCTGGTCTTGTAAGTTTGTCTACCAGTAGGAGCAAGGTTTTTCATAACTCTTTTTTTTTTTTAGATTTTGTTTTGCCTCTTCCACTGCTCCTTCCCTCTGTCCCCTCCCTATCCTAGTTAAAAAAACTCACTGGGCAAAAAAAACCCCAAACATCACTTTCTAAGGACCATTTTTAGTAACACCATCACCATTTCTTTTCAGCCAAGGCAGTCTTTTAATTTCCTCGCTGTATAACCTTTTTCAGCTGGAATGTTGCCAGCAGACCTTTTGGCAGACTAAAGCAGGGCAAACTTCCTCATTGTCAGTGCACAACCGATCGTGACAATAATCCTGTGAAGCATCTCTGGCAAGCAGCCCCCCAGCCAGGCCCTCAGGTCACATCCAGGGACTGAGAGGGGGTTTTATAGTCGTAGTGGGGGTTCTACAGGAGACAGCCAATTCCCTGGAGGAGCAAAGGGCCTTCTCGGCTCAGTCTGGTCCCCGGTTTAGGCACTTGTACTGCAGTGGTTAAGAAGAAAATAGATTGATGCGTAGTGAGCTAAAAAGTACTTTGCAGTGATTTTTAATAAAAAAAAAAAAAAAAGAAGTCCTCTGTTCATTATTTTTCCTAACAGGAAATTTATTTATTTGACCAGATTTTTAAGTAACATAGGCTTTCTGGAGGTAAATTAGCAGCACGGAGTATGAATTCTTCTTATTTTCCTCTTTTTTTTTTTTTTTTTTTAATTTATGATCCATTTTGTACGGTCTCAACAGTTGAATGACCTCATTACTAATATTTGTTGTAAAAGTGAAGCTTGTTTGCCAACCAATAAACAACTGATCACGATTTAGAAGATACTGTATGTATGTACTGTACAATTAATCTCTCTTTTTTTGTCGTTGTTCCCTCTCTCCATTACTGTCTTCACTATGAGTCTCCACTCCTTTATGGCATGGGTAAGCAATGCCAAAGAAAGGAGGCCTAAGCTGAGAAATTTAAGCACAAAGGTTATGCAGCTATGGCTGACTAGAAGTAGCAGGCTGATGGTACTTGTTTAGGGATGAGAACAACACATTTGTTGCAGGTGATTCTAGGTCTGTTTTGTGCCTACTGTATAAAGTAGCCAACGACACGCGGATGATTTGAGTATAGTGTTTCATGTGTCGTATCTTTTAATCATTGTAATGGTTTCTCTTTTTTTCTTGATTTTCTTCTTTTTTTTTTTTTTAAATTAATTTGGGTTTTTGAGATTAAAACCTGCTGGTAGCATGTCAAAGAGTAAAACAAGTCCCCGTTAGGCCTTCTTGGTCGTTGTTTGCTGTCTCTTTATTTTCTTGCTCCAGGCATATGCCAAGCGCCATCACCATCCTTGGCCATGTTGTCCTTCCCGTTCCACCTCTGTTAATTGCCTACTGGCACTTAGCTGCTCTCCTCCAGCCTCCCCCTTCAAATCCCTTGAGGGCAATCAGGAGCACAGAAAGCCACAAAATAGACTGGAGAGGCTAACAGGGAAAATAACCACCTGTGGATATGATTAGTAATGAATTTTCAGTATGTGATTTTTCACAAAGCCTTCCATGCCCTGGGCTTAGGGGCTTGGTGCTGCCTCCATCTAAGCTGCACCTATCCACGTCCTATCATGCTGGGTAAAAGCCAAAAGACTTATAACAGGTGGGTGAGACACATGTTAGACAAGATATTCCCAGTGCTGGAGGACATATGCAGCAGCAGAGCCATGGAGCAATTCTGCTCCATCCCAGGGTTATTCTTGCACTGGGACAACGCTGCTCAATGCTTCTCAGCAGAGTCTCATTGGAGAAGAGAACCAGGGATTGTGGTATTTGGTGGTATTCATGGCCTAAAGGAGTCTGGTTTGAGTCACCTGAGTCCTTCCTGCAGCCACTCTGGCCAAAACATCTTGGGGAAGAAACTCCATATGGGACCAAGCACTGATCACAGCAGTGTTTCTTGCTGGGTCTAGGTTTCCACAAGGGAACATTTCCTACTGGAATATTGAGGAATCACTTGACTTCACAGCAGAACAGCCACTGGCCAGTCAGGTTATGCTCTTGCTCTTGATGCTGCCTTCCTGTTTCATTTAATTTTCCATACCAATAGTGATGGAACTGGACAGTGCTTGGTGTACCCACTCTTGCAGGCACAGCAGGCATTTCCCACCCATGTGGTCACAACAATCCATGTAGCAGCCTGAGAGAGGCTGCTGAGGCTTTAGATAATTGAGGTACCTCTTATTTTGGAGAAAGTAGAAACTCTTTTACTATGTTAGACTCAAAGTAGTTTTTCAGGATATGGTGGAATTGAGTTCATGCAGAGGGTGACATACGCCCTAGCAAATACCATCATGGTAAAGTGGAAGGCAGGTGATCAACACAGCATTTATCAGTGTTCCTGAAACTGCAAGAACAAACCAGTGGTGGATTTGGTATGGGATAGTTTTGTCCTACTGAAAAATCTTTAACCTCCCTTACTACAAATCATAGTTCTTCCCCAGCCTTTCTGTGTATTTCAGGTTTATCAGTGTGCAGGCTGGTTTTCCCCTCTTCTCCATCCCTTCTCTTTGCCAGCCTACCCATGCGTATTAGTGCTTTGATTGCAAAAAAATGTTTGTTTTCAAGCTGATTATTTCTGTCCCCAGGCTGTTCTGACATCACAGGATTCACTGTTGGTGCTTCTTACGGCTTTGGAAACAGCTGAATCACAAAATAGAGGGGAAATATATTACTAATTTTACTAAGCCGAAAATGGTTTAAGAGTGTAGTGTAGTGGGGGGGTTTCACAGAGGGGAGCAGGACCCAGATTATTTATGGCATTTTTTTCCCCTTGAGAACAGTTTTTGTTGTTTCAGTTGATTATGGGCACAGTGAAGTTTGGTGCTTGTTGATAAGTAGCTTTCTATGTACAATTCTTACGTGAGTGGCAATGGTGTCTTCTGTGCAGACTGCAGCATGTGAAAATCAATTCACTGTTAAGTCCTCAGTTCCTACAATGCTCCTGGGGTATGAGGCAAAGCTACAAAACTTCTAAGGCATTTCTTAATGCTGAGCCAAGGCCAGAATGTGAGAAAATAGCTTGTTGAAAAGGCAGCAGTGATTATGGTATTAAATCCATACTCATGCTTGGGGCACATAACTTTGTAGGCTGGTTTGAAGGGGATAATCAGCCCTGTACTCTAGGGATCTTTTCTGGGGCTCCATTTAACAAAAAAAAGCCAAAAAAAAAAAAAAAAAAAAAAAAAAAAAAAAAAGCGCCAAACCAGATTTGCCTTATAGGGAGGAGATTAAAGCTTCATCATTCAACTGCAACAAGCATCCCACTTTCAGCTGAAAATAAACAAAATAAGAGGAAAACAGGTAGTGCATGATCTGATGAGAACATCAGCTGATACACAGACCATTTGCTGAAACACAGGGCCACCTTTGGGAAGCGTGAACTGCCAGGCAGCTGTGAGGTTTGGAGTGAGGATTGTTAATGCTGAACTGTTGATTGATTGAGGTGTCCTTTCAGAAGGCCTTTCTTGCAGGTGGGAAGAGGAGGATGGAGAAGTGCAAAGCTCCATGCTTTGAATTCTCTTGAAAATCATCTTAGGGTGCTTTATAAATTATGAATCCCTTCTTTCACTCACTCCTAATTAATGCAGGACTAGGTTATTTTTGCTGTGTAATCCCATTGCAGACTACCCCATAAAGAGCTGACACATCAGTTTGTTGTTTAAGAGCACTGACTACAGCAGGCAATTCCTACCCATTTTCTGCAAGAGCCATAAGAGACTGTAAAATCTCCCTAACGTGAAGGAGAAACACAAGACAAAAGTCATGCTGAGAAAGACCATGTAGGCTGGAGGGTTGCTGGGGATGGGGATGTATCATCACAGCTTGGGAGGCACTGTGTAGGCAATATTACTTACCATGGTGCTGTTCATTTCTGCCTGTTGATTGCTTTTAATTCCTTGACACCTGTAGCTGTCAACCCATCTTTTTCCTTTCTCCTGCCCCCAAGTAATGAGCAGTGAGCCATCTCAGAGGGCACGGGGAAACAGTGGTAATGGTGGAAGGCACTGAGCTCCCGGGGGTGTTTTTGTGTCTCTGTGTGTGTCCCTCTTGCCTGTATCCCCATTCCCTGACCAGCTGGGCTCTCTGTCACACCCCCATGTGCTCCTGATCTCACTAGGTTATGAAGAATATAATACCCTGCAAAATTGCCTAGTCAACAGGGATAGAAAGATAGCTCATCTTATTAAAAACCTGTCTCAGGAAAGCTTAAGAGCATGGGCTTGGTCATCTGTCACACCCTCATCTCCTCCTTACCTTCAGAAAGAAAAGTATTTTATTTTTAGCTGTGTGCTACATTCAACTAGACTCTATGCAAATTTTATTTAATTAATATTTTAAGGTTTAAATAGTCTGAGCTCATGAACATTATATAAATGTCATGTTGTTGCAGGCTCTCTGGTAACAGCATGGAGGGCATCCTGCAGTGTAAAGCTGAAGCCAGATAAAATCTGTGATTAGTGCTCCCAGGGAAGGCAGTGAGGGATTGTTCAGTGGCTGTCCTCTGTGGGGGCATTAGCAGTGCAGTCACGGGAGGGCACTGGAGTACCCCAGGAGGCAGCAGCCCTCCTCTTTCTGGACTGAGGGACATTTTGTTTGGCACAGGTAGCTGGCTTAGGGCCAGTTTTG
Organism: Lanius collurio; assembly: GCA_020086605.1. Lineage (NCBI taxonomy): Eukaryota > Metazoa > Chordata > Aves > Passeriformes > Laniidae > Lanius > Lanius collurio. The sequence goes on along the minus strand of JACBWW010000015.1, from coordinate 25,144,060 downwards.
CTCTTCTAAAGGCTTTGGCAAGCCCTGGATATGGATGGATCATACACCAGATCATTTATCATCCCAGTTCAGAAGAGGCAGTCTGTTTAAAACTGAGGTATTGAGACTAGCCAGGACAGCTTGGAAATCTTCCTTTTTTCAAATCAAATTAGCTTTTTACAGGTGCTTACTGTTTATTGTTTTCAGTATGCCAGACAGATGGTGATAGTCTTCTTCAGGAAAATACCAAGAACAAAAAAAAATCATCCTAAGTATTTGCTGTCTTTTTATTTCTTTACCCTTCACGTATTTTCTTTTCTTATATTTCTACTCCTTAAATACACTGTACACATGTAAAAACCCAAGCTAAAACCTCAATAAATAAACAAAAAACATTTATATACAGAGCAATTTTTATGTGTTGGAAGCAAATGCTTGCTATTTTAGCAGTGCTGCTTAAAACCCAAACAGCAACTTTGAAGACACAAACATAGCTGCTGCACAACCTCCTCAGCTGGTGTGATGGGAGTATTTGTACAGATGACCAGATATCTCCAACTGCCACTTATTAATCGACTGATTCTTGTATTACAACTTTGGAAAGGTTATTTCCAGCAGAAGGGAGCTCCATGGGTATATTATGGCAATAATAAAACTGTTTTCACCCCACTTCTCTTGGAGGTATCTCAGGCAGAGTTAAGTTTAGGTCCTTGTGGCAGGAAGGCTCACTCCAGACATGAGTCCACTGGCCGCAAAGGCTTCGCCTTTCAGCAAGCACGAGTCTGTGGTATTATCCACTGATAAATGGTTTTAGAGGATGAATGTTGAAAACCAAGTGGTCAGCAAACTGGATGGAGGATGTCTGGGTATTCCACTTGGGAAGCAGCAGCACTGCACCCTAAGCATCTCCGAGGACTTGGTTACACAAAAGCTGCAGAGGGGATGTGGGAAGATGGACTTTGCGTGGGGGGAATTGAAAGAAAAAGCCCCTGATGTGTGGGAAGGCTTTGTCCTCTGGCTGAAATATGCAAAGAAAAAAGAGTTTCTCAGGTGCTTTCTCTACGCAGCTGGAGAGAAGTGCAAGGTCGTAGGGAATTAGAACCGTGTGTGATGGGAGGCAGGTTTGAAGCAAGCTAAAGCTTTACTGTGGCTATTGGGTGCGTGATTTGGCCAGCCCCTGGTTTCCTCACCTTAAAAAAAAAAAAAAAAGAAAATAATAAGGTTTTAAGGTTTGTCACAAAGCAGCCTTTTAGTCTGTTTTTTTGTTGTTGTTTATTTGTTTTTAGGTTTTTTGTTTGTTGGTTGCTTTTTTGGGGTTTTTTTGGTTTGCTTTTTTTTTGTTTGTTTGTTTTTTGGTTTTTTTTTTGAGAGGGTCCCTTCCTGATAAATAGAAGAAGATTTTTTCTTGGTGCAAGCACCTTGGCTCTGCCCTTTGGTCACCTTCCACTCACAGATCTCCTTGCTTGCTTATTCAAACTTTGAGGTAAAAGGTCTCATTGCTTAAGCTGCTGTTGAGATCAGCCAGGAAGAGTGCTACATATTAAATAGATGGGATTTTTGATTTTCTTTACGCACTGTGCACCCAGGCATTTTCTACAGCTGGCAGTTTGTACTGCAATGCAAAGCAGCCCACCGAGCTAATAGCAGTGGAAGTGAAAGGAGAACATGCATCCCACTACTTAGGAAAAAAAGAAAAAAAAAAGAGATCAGCAACAAAGAAAAGATGAAAGTCCCTTCTCCTCAGAAAAACCCCAAAAATCAGCCAAAATAGCCAAGCTGGGAGATGCCTGAAAAGTTGCTAGTTCTCCCCCCACCACTTTTCCTGTGATAATATCTATGGTGCTATAGAGAGCAGCATATATTTGGGAGGGTGGGGAATAGAGTGAAACGATTTATGCTTAGAAAATGGTTCCAGAATAACTCTTGGTTCCTCTTGAATGTGATTAGCCTATCTGAAGATCTCCCTGAAATATTATAAAAAAGCCTGCATGGGGTCACCCCAAAGTGCATGTGGCTGTGTCCTCCCAACGTGAGCTTGTGAAAGGAGGCGCTTTCCTCCCTGGGGCTGCAATGATTATAGAGGCAGCTGTAAAGCAGAGCACTCAGGATATAAAGTGCCCTTCAGATAATGTCTGATATCAAAACAAATCTGTTTACTCTGCAGTCATTTATACTGAATATTTATTATTAAGGGGTGGGGGAATACAACAGAAAATGCAGTTTGCACAGACAAGCCCTGTTGGGTTGATACAAGCTGGTGGCTGCAGCTCAGCCCTGTGATGTGCTAAACCCAGAGGAGCAGAGAGGCACCTCAGTGTCACTCCTTCTGTAGAGCAGTGGGCAGAACTGGCTGATGCTGCTGTACGACAAATGGCTCATGTGGGGCCAAAGCCAGGCAAAACTGTAGCACCAAATTCAGAATAACGGGTGGGAGGAGGTTCCCGATGGGATGCTCACCCATAAATACATTCACCTTCCCTGAGCAAGCCTTCCTTTGCAAGGCAAGTCCAGACATCCCATGCTTTTTTTGGGCATAGAAATGATCTTGACAATAGCTGGTGGTTGTTGCAGGGTCCTGCTCCAGGGATTTACCTGCTCTCCCCTTGTTTTTCACAGAAAGCGGAAGGACGCCCAAGCAGGAACCAGTCTTCAGGCGAGTCACCATGGAGGACAGTGTCATCTAGTGCCTGGGGCCCCCATGAGCCTGCCCCGGCAAGCCCGTGCCAGTGCACCGCCTCAGCTCCTCTGTGCCTCAGTTCACCCATCCCTCACTTGGGATCGCGCAACAGGAGAGGCTGGAGAAAATAGCCTTGACCAAACCCTCAGCAAACCCTTGCATCCCCGAGGAGAGAACAGCCCGGCTGAGATTCCTGCTGCCCCATGCATGGCAGCACCCTGGGAAGCGCCCTCACCGCTTGGTCGCTTGTCTCTTTTTTTAAGATGAGCAGGACGGGTGAAAATTGTCTTTTGTAATAAGGAATTAATTTCACCTGCTCCAAACATTGACTTTGCAATTTGGTAACACTTAAAGATGGCTGAGTGTGCTTAATCCACCATCCTGAGTCCTTCTCCATGCTCACATGGGCTGGATAAAGGGAAACCTGCCAGATCCAGGTTGCTGTTGTAAATACAGACCTGTCAGTGTGAAGAGCCACCAAGGGAAAGACCAGAGGGACAGAGAAGTAGTCCTTACACCAGAAGAAGCTGAACATGCCAGCAGAGTACTGTCAAGCGAAGCTGTTGCTTGTAAATAGGGACCAGCGCATGTGTCCAGCAGCAGCTCCGCTTGGCCAAAGCTTCGCAGGGGAAAGCTGCTCAGATTTTATTGTCTTGTGTAAATAGAGATATTTTTTTGGAAAAAACAAAAAAAAGAGCCTTAGTATCTTGAAGATAGCGTTTCTCAATCAGCTCAGCTGGGGATGGATACATGGGAACCCACAGGGGTCTGCCTGCTGGAGGCTGGCGTGGGCTCTCGCAGCCAAGCTGTGCCATCATCACAGGTGCAGGAGGCACCTGAAGGAGGATGGACCTGTCCAGCAGAGGACTCGGCAGAGATTTCTCCCTAGTCCCTGAACTCACTGGTCCCATGGTCTCCGCTGGTGTAAATACTCAGCTACAGCCCACAGAGGACTTGGACTGCTTGATGCAGTTGTGGGAAGGGGGGAGGGTGGAATGGGCAGAAATCATCAGAGGGATGCAAACCCCATCAACGTGGTGATGCCCAGGCTTTTAGCATTAGTTAAAAAAAAAAAAAAAAAAAAGGAAAAAAAGAGAAAAAAAGAAACCCTCAAGGCTTGTTAATTGTGTTGGGCCAACTGTTCAGCTGGGTAAATGGAGGCATGCCTAGACATGTTCTGTGTTCATGTCAGCCAGTGCCTGTCTGTGCAGTTCTCTGTCTGTGCAAACGTGTGCAAGGCTGTGTCTGGTTCGAGGGGCTGCCAGCCAGTGCAGGCCCCTGTGTCTGTGTAGCTGTGTCTGTGAGAGAGGAGAGAAAATGGATGTGTGTGTTGTACTGCCCTTTTTACGCCCAAACACATTTGAGGAGTCATAAGTAACGCTGCCAGGTCCAGCATTATTCACATGAGCACAAAGTAGTGTCCGCACCTCTCCAGGGAATGAGGCTTGGCAGGCAGGGGGATGGTGTAAGCTGAGTGAGAGCTGATAAATCTCTGCTCTGCATTGAGTTGTCATCCACTGTCCCCTGCCGTGGCACAATAGTGCCCATCTGCAAACACTGCCAGCAGAAGAGGGCTGCACTCGGACACAGGCGCTGGCAGGATGGTACCTCCTGGAAGATGGACCGGAGCTTTGGGGTTTCCCTTTCATCTTTCACTACCCAAAGCTTCCTTATGCCTTATTTACTCTGGGTCCAACTGTTCGGATTCATGCAGTGCAGGGAAATTAGGAAAAAAGAATGAAATTAGAAATTTAAATCAGAAAAAAGCCCGTACTTGAGAAGAAAACAGGTATTTTTGAAAATTACCCCCAATAACTTTCTCTGGACATAGAATTCTCTCTTCAGCATAGCATTTTGCAGGAAAGCAGTGCCAAGGTGAAGCATCTTCCCTATCAAGAAGCCAGATAGCCTGAAACAACTGTTGCACATATTTAGCATAGCATTGGGGCCAAAGCCCTTTTACCTTTGCAAGGAATGGGCAGTGGGCAACCAACAGAAATTGGAAGCTGCCTCAAATCCCTGAGGACTATGGACATCTAGAGTGGTAATTTGCTTGCAGTGGTCCAAGGTGAGCTGCAGGGATAGACTTTTCCTCTTGAGTACTTGAATACCTCTTCTATCATCCTGCTCTGTGTGGCTGCTGTTACTATTAACACCTAACAACTGCCAGTGCCAAGTGATTTATATATTTATCAGGCTATTTGTTTATTTATCAAACCAGCGCACAGGAGGCGCTATGCTTTCATCTGCTACCTGTGGACCCCTCTTCCTTTGCCCGCTTCTCCAGCCTTGTACAGTGTCCCCAGGCAAGGTGACCATCATCTTTAGGAGGCTGTGGTTTCCTCCCCAGTGAAGGCCTTTTATCCAGGGAGAACAATAAGGAAAAATATGAGCAACCCACACTGTCTTTGTGCTGGAAATGTGCTGAAAGTCAGCCAGCGTATTAAGCAAAATAAATACCTCCAAAACATTTGGAAGTCCACAATTTTTCACAGACATGAGAGGACCATTCATATGGTTTCTAGAGTCTCAAAGGGCAATGCTTAATCCTGAGCCTGAAGTTTCCTGACCCTAGGGAGGTTTGAGGTGCAGCATGGGGCAAAAGTGGGGGCTGTGATTGCAGGAAAGAAGATATTCCCTGGTTTGTCACTAGATTGCAGGAAAGCAGAACTCACCTGGGTTGAGTTGAGTGTTTTTCGTTGGACTGCTCACTATTAGTGTCTCTATCCAGACAATCCAATCATCCCATACCTTAAACCCTTGCCTTTATGTCTAGAAGAGTTATTCTTGGAGGTGTTTACAACCACCTTCAATGTTTCTCTCTCTCTCTCCGACACCAAAGAGGCTGACACCCTGCGACTGACAGCTGTAAAGATGAGCCAGACCAACCCCAAATCCTAATAAAAATGATGAATCCCATCCATTGCATCCATATCGATGGTGCAGAGGTTACACATGGAGATGAGCAGTGAGGAGGGGGAGGCAGATATTCACTGAAGACTGTGTGTGGGAGGTGCTGTAACTAAACCCACCCGGCAGAGTTTTGATTTAATCCAGCCCTGAGTCAATAGTGATTGACATTTCACTTGCTTTCCATATCATAACTGGACTTCCTTACTCCTCAGGCATGGAATGAATCTTAATACATTGTAATTACTGTACTCCTGGTGGTGAGCCGGTATGAAAAGCTATCACAGAAAGCATTAATAAAATGTACATTATGAAAAAGAACTCTGCATTGTCTGAAATTAATAATGCACCAGATTTTTCTCATCCATGCCTGCTCGTTACAGGCCTGCCCTTGAGTTTTCTATTAAAATGACTTATTTAAACTACTTGTATAGCTGTGTTCAGTGTGGAGTTATCTGCTGTAGGTTTGCATCCCAGTTAGATGTACCGCATGAGGACTTATTAATCTGTTATATCTTTCAGGCATTGATTTTGGTGACATTTATATAACGCTGGTATGACTAAAATGAACTGATTGATTCATGCGTATGGATTAGTTTGCCTAAGACTTTGAGGCTAGGTAGCTTTATCATGCACTGTAACGCCAGAATTCATCACTGTATTATTTACAAGAGACTGAACTGGCTGCATCTCAATAACTGAAGAGATCTTCACTGTTTTATTTATGTATAAATGTTTACTTAATCAGCCGCCAATTTTCTTTAGCAGAATTTGTTCACAAATGGAAATTGTAAACGATAACGTGGTTTCTATTTTAAAATTTATAGGCTTTCATCTATAGCAAAATCCAAGGTTTCCAAAGTGTCTTTGTCTACTGGCAATCAACAAGCTCTCTTGTATATGCTTTCTGGTAATTGCAATTAGCTGCTGCAATATTTCACATAAAAAACAATGCAACCCTAATGCAGGAGATCTGAGTGGTAGTGTGTCAAAGTCAACATAAATATCCCAATGCTTAGAAACATTGCTGTAGGTTTAACAAAGCAACAAGGAGCCTCCAGCCAGTGCAAAGGAAGGAGCTCATGGACATGTCTGGTGAATTCTGCTGCCTCATTTTACAAGGAAATCCCAGTTCCAGGTAAATTGTGTCTCAGTCACATGGGCCACATTCCCTGAAACAACCTGAGGAAAGCCTGGTCAAAGGGGGCAAGAAAAAGGTCTGCTCGCTGCATTGCAGCTGAGAAAGTGGCTGGGCAACAATGGGGGTTTAAGGGTATAACATTCCAAGGAGGCTTAATCCCAGGTTCCCAATTGATGGCATGTGTTTTCTTTGGACTATGCTACTTCTCTCAGGGACCAAGGAACAAGGAGACTAAAAGGATGTATTAAATGAAAGCAGAGACTTTCCTGTTAGGAGCCATTTAGAAATATTTTTAGTGCAGAGGCACAGAAGAAGTGACATGTTAGAAACCTATAAAATAATAAGTAGTGCCGAGAGAAGGTGAATTGAGTGCTGCAGTTCACCATAGATAATACAACAAGTGGTACTATGTGGGGCAATGGAGAGATGAAGTCTTAAATGTATGTATTAGTAATGCTTCATTACCCATTACTTGATTAACCCATGGACTCCCTGACCCCGTGCACCCCTAAGGTGATGTACAACAAGCTCTAGTAAGATATTAAGCTGTTTTACAGTTTAAAGAAAGAAAAAAGAAAAATAAGAAAAAAGAAAAGTAAGGAAAAGAAAAGCCTGTCACCTACAGTCTCCTGTTGCAGGGTCCGAAAGAATTGCCAGCTCTCTGAGGAACTGAAGAAAAACCCCTGCTGAGTCTTCAGCCATACTTCACACATGTGATTTTTTTTTCTAACCATATTTCATTGATATAAAAAAATTACAATATTATTAGGCAGGCCAGCAAAATTACTTGCCAGCTGGCAGTGCAGAAAGGGGTGTAAACTTTGCATGTCAGCACCCTGGGCTATACCTTCAAGAGCATAGGCTCACAAGAGAGGGGTACTGAGGAGTACCTCTGCCTTACAACCACTGAACCCATCACTGCAGAACTCATAAGAGTCAGCAAATGGTCCCTCTCCATGCTTCTTTTTGGCTCCCTCAGGTACCAGAAGGCTGCAATTACATCACTCCTAAACTTTGCCTTTTACAGGCCAAACCAACCAAATTCTCTCAATCTACAGGTTTGTTCATTATTCATTTAGGGCAATTAGGAGAAGCACCTGACAAGGGAGGGGGGGAGGGGAAGTAAACACAACATAAGTATGTTCTATGAAGGCTAGGAGCTGCTTTAATTAGCTCTATGCCTGCCTGGATGTAACTCTGTCCCTAATTGGAGATGTAACAGCAGCACATGTGGATGTTGCTTAGAGGCCCCTTAGCAAATTCAAGGGGATGTGCTGAGGAGGGTTTCCTTCATGTAGGCCAAGGTGATGAAGATGATACTGTTTACAGCAAATTTATAACTCGTGGCTGAACTGGAAGTTAAAGTTTAGGAAGATGTTTCAAGAGTGACTGGAGTTCTGAAGAATGATGACTATGTTGGACCCCTTGGTAAGACACCCCACATACTAACTGCTTCTGTTGATGTGCAAGTACAGCACTTTGACTTGTGTCTCAGCAATTAAATTTTATTTCCTGTCTTACACCCTGTTTATCCATGGTAATAGCTCTCCTAGATCTTCTTGGATAACACCTGCTATGTAGGAAGGCATAATATTGTAGGAAAGGCTGAATATTTGTCACCGTAATGTCATCAAAATGGTCTTGACTAAAAGGTGTTGCTGCAGGAGTCTGTTTTTTTTTCTCAAGCTTCCCTCCATACATATGAGATTTTAGTTAGTCATGTTGCAAAATAAAATGAAGACATGCCTTTTTTTTTTTTTTCTTCAATCTGTAAAGCTAAAAATGAAGCTGTTATGTGTGTGCTTCCTTCTGCTTGGATGCACTTGCCAGCATCTGCTGCTGTGGGAAGCTGAAGCCACTGATGGCAAGGCTAAATTCAACCTCTCCGGTGTGTGTGTTGAGGGGGCATAAACCAACATGTGCAAGGTGGCTTTGGGGTAAGGGTATATGACCCTCAGGCTGATGTGCCCTGCTTAGAGCTTTGCTGTCCTGGGGATGCAGCAGCTGCACAAAAATGAGACTTAGAACACCCAGTTTTCTTTGCAGTATCCTTTATTTACCCTTACATATGTGTTATTGTATGGTGCACTCCCACTTAGCACCACCCAAGAGGACCAGTGGCTGCCTGCTGCTCTGCACCTCTGCTGAATATTAAGCAGTTTCCTAAAAGTGATGAGGCTGTTGTACCTGAACAGCTTCACCGTGTGCAGGCTACACAGATATCCAGCAAAGAAATCAAAGGCATGATGTCACCAGTGTTTCTTATCTAAAATTAAATATCTGATTAAGACCCCAGACACACAGAGACTTTGTATTAGAAACATATACTGAGAGTTCAAACTCTTGAGTCATCTCATATATATTTCACTCAAGCCAAGGGAATAGCAGTGAGAATAGACCTGCAAAAGAAAAGTTCTCTATCCTAGCAAGACAAGGGAGAAAAAAATGCTCAGGGATGATACTAATGGGTTCACAAGCAAAAAAATCTTGCCAATGAAATTGTGCCTCTAATATTCTGTACCTTTGCAGAAAAGCTGTGATTTGCTGTGGAAAATGCAGCAGAGAGTAAGTGGGTCAACTCATGCTCAAAAATGGCAGAGACAGGGTAAGTGGCATTTAAAACAAGTCCACTCAGAGAGAAAGTCAAAATTATTTATTCTGAAGGCATCAAATTTTCTTGTCACAATTGGATTTCAAGAGCGAGTCACAAATGCTTTGGGGTGCTGTTGTCCAGGCAGGGTTAAGCCAAGCTCTGGATGTGCTGGAGCCAAGGGCTGCATTTCCACTGCAGAAATGCTCTCCAATGCATTGCTGGACATGCCAGGTGGCCATTGCTGTGCCCTTTCTAGAATGTGCCACAAGTGTTCCAGCCCAGTCATCAGGGGCTAAAATGGGGGACATTATTCTGGAAATTACTCGGCCTCCTCTGTGCTATGGGGTAAATTGGCTCTGTGTCAGCCCACTCACATGTCAGCAGCTGCACTTGGGTGTGGTGAATATCTGTCAATCAGGAGCACTTTTAATATCACTCTACCTTTTGCCTCCTTGGTATTGCCTTAATGGGCCCTGTGTAGTCCCCGGTCCCATGGGGGTTCATCTTCCCTCCCTGATCTCAGGCTGTGCTGCTCATTTCCTTCCCAGCTGGTTAGGCTCATGTGTTGTGGGTGCACCTTAGCTCCTAAACAGTTTTCTCCAAGGTAGATAAAAATGTTCCCTACTCTACAAAAAGGAGCTGTGCTCTCCTGTGAGCATTTCAGTCATGAAGGGTCTGTCCACTGGGTTCTCCTGGAATCTAGTGGTACTGCTCATACAGGAAGGCATGGGGCAGGAGGAAGCATAGAGGCATTTCTGGAGTTACAGTGGAATAAACCCTGCAGTAGGCTATTCTCCAGCTTTTACTGGATTATAGCCCAGACCTGGGACCCAACAGATGCACTGTCAGGTATGAAGTATTGGCCCAAGATTCATGCTGGCTCTGTAATGGGAACCAATTCCCTTCTCTAATGCACTGTTGTTGCATTGCATAAAAATCATTATTACACATTGTGAAATCTAATTACATTATTGCACACTGTGTATACACTCTAATAAAGGCATGGAAGCATTAACACTACTAGTAATACACCATTCCACTGAAATTACTATTGCTGTCAATTTTACATTCATTTTTTCTTGATTTACCCTGAAGAGCAAGGCTTTCAGCCTGCTTGTTTTGGCAGGTGGATGAAGTGTCAAGACCTTACAAGGGCTGCAGAACCACACAGCTCCTACTGCAGTAGGGAGCATGTGAGGGGACTACCATGTCCCAATTCTGATACCCAGTGGTGAGACTAGTTACTGAGGGTTACAATGCTGTCCTGAGATGGGTTCAAAGCCAGCTGGGCTCAAGTTCCCTTGACACTGCCCCTTCTCCCCACTGACTGTAGATCCTTGGGCACCTGTGCTCTCAGATATCTTAAACCAGATTAATTCAAATGCCTCCACCCCTCTGTTGCTCTGGTGTGCATGAGGAAGAGGAGGATAGATGCTCCTTTGTCTTAATTCAGAGATATATATTTGCCAGTGTTGAGCTGAGAAGGATTTAGCTCTCAAAGAGTATTTTCAGTTCTCTTCTTCCCCACTGTTAACTTCTCATTGTAAAGCTTGTGTGATGAATATGATCTGCTAGTGTCAACCTGCTGGTTTCTTGCGCTCCTCTCCTTGCAAGCTGTCACACAAGCTCTTTTTAGTACTGAAAGAGATGAGGAGGGGCTCCTGAAACACCTCAACGTCTTCAAGGAGGTAGGTGCAGAGTTACCAGCCATTGCAGTACAGTTTGCAATGTGCCCCGGATTCATCAGCTGAAGAAATCACATTGGGAGCTGAAGAGAGAATTGTAGGGCTTGTGATGATATTCTGAAGATCTCTTCTTTTCAAGTGTGGCAAATGAGCCCAGGGTTCAGCCACTGAAGAAAGAAAAAGGAAAGATGTCAAACCACAGACTGAGGAAAAGTATGACTTTGTTTTTCCTTTCCTGGATGGTTTCAGACACTGGAAGGTGCTGTCCTCATCACAACTTCTTCAGAAGAAGAGAGTGTGTTCCTGCAGTGTTTCAGTGTGTATTTACTTCTAAATGAAATGGGATACCAAAAGCTGGTCCCCAAACAACAGCTAAGCATTTACAGGAGAAAAACCTAGTACTGCTTGTAGTAGTAGTGTCTTCTTGCCAGGCCAAAGTCTGTCCAGGGTCCTGGTCCTGGAAGCCAAGCACAGCTGGTTCACCACTTTTCCTAACATGCCAGGTTGGTCCCTGGCATGGGGTGAGCACAGTTTTGGCTTTTTCACAGTATGGACCTTTTTCACATTGGGTAGTACAGCACTCCAGGAACCCATGGAATCATCTCTCTCCTACTCTAGCACACAAAGCATTGAATGCACCGTGTCAAGACCCAACCACTCTGCTGACCACCCTCCTCCATCCAAGGAGGTGCATCCTTCCGTATTTACCACTGAAGCATCTTGTGAAATGAGTGATTAATTTAGTCTGCCTACAGACTGCCTGAAAGTAGCCCATGGATTAGCTTTTGCCTGTCTTTTTCTGAGAAAATCTATATGGAGACACATATGTTTGTGGAGCACCTACAGATCAAAATGTGTAATTTCCATCCCAATGTTCTGACTGTAGGGGACCTCCCTCTCTTTAATACTGCAAACCGTGTCTTACAGATGTGTTGGAAAAATGATTTTTGCCGTAGCCAGTGGGGTATGAAATGCATTCTGCCTTTAAATATTACTTTTCTAGTCTTTCTCTGCTGCCAGAGGCTCCTAATGGAGAAAACTTTAAGGGAGCAGAGGCAAGCAGAGAGAAGGTGCTGAGATGAAGGAAATTATAGGGGACCATCAAGGGAGAGGAAAGTATTTATCTCTACTGTAGGTATCCCACCAGTTATCAGACTGCGTCAGGTAAAAGATGTGTGCAGGTAAGATTTAATTTAGTTTTAGCCACTGAATAGTTTGGGTTTTTTTTAATCACCATGAGCTTGTAATAAGTTAATTAAAAATCTCAGTTAAATATTCAGCAGTCCTCCACTAGGAAGGTATGCCTGAACATAGCTGTGTCCTTCTGGCCCCCTGAATTCCCATTCTGCATGCACATTTCCCATTAAGGATGCCACCGCTCTTTTTCTGTCTCGTGCCAGTCCCAGAAATCACAGATCTCTGTCTCTGGCAAGCCGTCTGCCAATCTTTTCTTCAGGAGGTGTTTTTTTCTTCCTTCTTTTGGACAGAAGTCTAGAGAAAAAAGAAGTGCCAAAAGCTATATGTAAAATCTAAGAGAACTTGGGAGGCAATGAGGAGGGCAGTGACAGATGAGGAATAGGAGGAAAACACTGTGAGCAACCCTGTCTTCCTTTCCTGTGGGGTAAGGAGGTCAAGCTTCCTCAATACACAGCTGAGTGCTAGTTATAACTGTCAAGTTTGTATTGAACCTACTACCTGATTTTTCCCTGTAGTAAATTACTGTAGACCTCAACAGTATTTCTGCCTTTATTGCAGAATCATGGCTATCAGATAGAGAAGAGACAAAAGGACTGCCTTGATAAAGGCCTCTCCCTTGATGCAGTGATTTATGAGCAGTGCCGGCTTTCCAGGCCCTACTGTAGCAGATATTGCCAGAAGGAGTCTGGTCTTAGTCTCTCCTGGCCTGAAACAGAGGTGTGAATATTGTTGTGGAAAAACAGGGGCTTCCTGAACCAGTTTAACTTCATAATTCATCTGTGCTGGGATGCAGCAGCCCACACTGGGCTGTTCAAGCTGACCAAGTCCAAGCATGAAGCAGTCCAAGCTCACAGTTCAAGCACAGAGGATGTTAAACTCTTGGAGACTGGGAGTGGTCAGGAGACCTGGGATCACAGGTTTGGCATATGGCTGGTGTGCAGTGGTAATATTTTACAGACAGGTGCATTTCTTTTTCTTTTTTTTTTTTGGATCACTTGTTGATTAATCTTGCTCCACACTAATGGACAATAATGCACCATTAGTGGAGATGAACTGCCTTGCTAATGAACTAGACTGAAGGGTGTGTGCAGATCATAACCTTGCTGTATCCTTTGTGCCCTTTCCCTCCTTCACTACCACATCCTTTAGTAATTGTAACCTTTTTCATGTTAGCTTCTAGCCTTTTTTTTTTTTTAATGGCTAATTCCAATTAGTCTGTCATCCTGCAGGTGCAGTTCCACACTCGTAGAAAGCTTGGTATCTTGCCAGTCCCAAAATTTAATGGTATCCTTCACTAGAGTCCTGATGCTGGGGAACAGTGACGCACCAAGACTTTGCAAAATGTTCTAGCTGCCAAGGAATGCTGCAATGTGGCATGAGTGGCAATCCCCTTCCATTTATATCTGTCACAATGTTTGGAGGAAAACAAGAAAAATCTGGGCCCCTAGTAGAAACCTGTGCCTGTTGAGGAATTAATGAAATCACACCGTTTAGAGACTTGCAGATGCTGTTCGGTTGGGAGCATGCTGAGGCTGCCATTAAATCCCTTTGGATAAGACTCAGTAAACATCTGGTAGCTTTTTTTAAAAAATAAAAACTGTAATTGTTCTAGGTCCTGTTGCCTGCCCACGCTGGTAATGTGCCTGTGAGGTCTAATTAGTTGACAAGTGACAAAAGAGGCCACTGTAGAGAGGGGGAGGCCAGGTGCCAGGATCGTTAGATAGGTTGGGCAAGAGCCATGAGAGCCAGCAGGTGATGGATGCAGTAAAGGTGTATTATCCCCTGCTTTGTTACAGATGCAGGGACATGAGGAAATGAGGCAAATTGATAAGCCAAAGGCTCAGGGCTTTGCTATTTGTCTTTTGGAAAACTGGATCTGCAGTTGTCTGTGAGTAGGATGGTTACATCCTGTAATATCTGGTCAGTGCTAAAAGAGCCCTGACCTTCAGGCTCTATTGAGTACCTTTCAATGCTTGCAGCAATAAGATGGAGAAGACTTGCACTTGAGCCCAGCACAAGTAAGATTACTAAGCACTGATATAGCTGTGTTCCTGTTTGCTATCAGTGATAAAATCCCCACTCACCATTGGCAAAAGCTTGAATTCATTCAAGGCAGAAGATAGAGTCCCATCTGCTCTCATAGGTGAGTCTGTGGGGTAGGATCATTAGTTGGGCACTGCGAAATCTGACCACTTGCTTTGCTTGTGTCTTCACCTTGAATTGTTACTGATTCCTAAATTGATACATTTATCATATTTATTATTATTATCTATACATTTATGTAGATAAAATATATTAAATGTGTTGCCCTTTGGGCAAAGAGATCTGGGTGCTTCAGAAAGCTTTCCAGGTCTGGGGTGGACTGGTTCAGCGGGTATCAACCTCCTTATCAGTGTGAGGACTACACTCAGACTGTCTCCATCAGAACTGGACTTGGCAGTGTTGGGATGCCCAGCATGTGTGAAGCTGTGGGCTCAGGTGCCATATGCAATTACTTTTGAGTCTGCCAGTCCTCATGTTTGGGCTTTTTCAGTGCTGCGGCTGGGCTGAGCTCTGGTTGTTCCTTAGCTTGGCACATACAGAAAAGTATTTTTAAGTGTTTAAGCACTGCTCAGCACAGTACTCTAGGTTTTTTTGAGGAATTAGATTGTCTTCATTTGACTTGGCTCCTCTCCAATACTTCCCATCAAAGGGGTAACAAGATGAGTCATAGGGACAGACTAATGGTGGGTTAGGTGGATATCTCTTGGTCTGTGTTTCCCAGCACTCATGCTGAGATTCCATTATTTTTCCAGGTGTTGTGGTAGATTTGGAGGTCTCACAGCTGTTGGTGTCATACCTACACCAACATCTGACCCATCACAGCTGAGCTGCCCAGACTGGGCTGCTGGAAGTGGATTTGATTTGTGCTGAAGTCACCTTGTATCACAATTACCAATGGGAGAAGGCATGGATGCATGTGAACAGTCATGGATAAAATTGTGTAAAGGAGATCACCAGAAGTGAAAATGAGATCACCAAAATATCTCCCAGCAAATTCCAAGTCATTAGCTTCATTTGTTTTCCCATATAGTCAGTAGTTCCCTCCCATCTCCCTATTGCTCCATAGGGAGGATGTGTTGTGGACAGTAAGGAAAACCCCATCAGGAACACCCACCCTGGACATTCCACTACCTCCCTCTCCTCCAGTAAATCAGGAATAACTCCACTAAAATAAAAAAGAATTCTCCAGGGTAGAATTTTGTAGATGAAAAAAAGAAAGGTTTCACGCTTGTTTTCTTCTGTCCAGAGCACCATGAAATTGACATTTTTTGGGTTTAGATTGCTGCTAACCTTAAAACTATGTTCGGTATTAAAAAATAAAATAATATATATAATATATATTACAAATATTGTAATATGTTATATATAATATATAAAAATACCTATCATATATATTTACATATACATGTGAAGACTTCCAAGTTCATGTTTTGGCAGCCACTTGAGTGCCCTGGTTTAGTTTTGGTCTGATAAATGGGTGCAAAAGAAGTGATTGACTCTCCACACCTGGAAACCCCATGCATTGCTCCAGATCTTGGTGGAGTTTATCCACTCTGAAATGACATTTAGTGAAGCTCTCTCTGCGTAAGATATTGCTGTGAAATTTTAGGGCAGACAGAGGAACAGAAAAGTGGGAGATGGATGGAAGCAGGTAAAACATATTAAAATCTCTTAAAACAAAGGCTTTGTTCTTTGAGAACAACAGTAATGTATGCTACCTAGCTGCCTTTAATGCTTCAATCCCTTTGTTTCTTTTGGAAGCAGGGGAAATCCAAAACCCAAACAAGGCAACAACACTACACTCTTTTTCTTCTTGCAACACAACTCAAGGGCAGAATATGTCGATTTTTATTTTAGGATCACAGGTAAATGAGTTGCCACCATCTTTATATTCCTGGCATGATCTGCTTCTCAAATGAAAATTTTGGATAATGATTATTATTTATAAACAACAAGGATGACAAAGGCAAAGTAGGAAATGCTCTGTAAATGCAGATAAAATTATCCTGGCACCACCTGCACATTTGTACATGTGTATGTGTACATAAAAATAGGAAAGCCTACTGAGTTATTGAATAGAAATGAGACTGGAAAGAAGTGTTTTTCCCCAAGCCATTGCATATTCCACAATCCTGTCATGAAAATGTCTTTCTTCCCACCTCTGACATTCTATTGTTGCTTTTCAACCAAAATAAAGTGAAAGGAGATGAAAAGATTGAAGAGGAAATGGCTAGTTATTTTCAAAAATAATTTCTGTCGGGTTTTTTTTAGTCATGTGCTGGCATGGTGACAAAAGTTACCAGTGTTCAGAATGATATTCGGTGATTTGTTTTGACTTTTTTTTTCAGTTAAATAACAGAAATGTTTGTAATACAAGAATGCTTTTTCCCAATTTCAGTAACTTACAGACTGAGAAGCAAAGAAAAAATAAAAGAAAGGGAAAAAATATCCACTTTGGATGTCCCAGCTGGTTCAAAGTGTACCAACTCCTTGAGCAGCTCTTCATTCCTCAGAAACTAGGATAAGCAGCAATGGGATGAATAATATTGGTACAGGCATGAAATGTGCAACCCCAAAACTGGTGTTCAGCCTAGTGGTGTTGGTGAGTGCTTAATGTGATACCCAGCTAAACCTTTGATCAATGCAGGATTAATCCCTGCAACAGTGCTTTCTCTTTCTTTTCTAGTGACTTCTGCAAGCAGCACCTAGAAGAGTGAGCTGCTGGCACACACATCATTAGTGAGCGCACTGGTTTAATTTTCTTTTGTTTCAGTGCATATTTTATAAGATTTTCTTATTTTGGAAAAGTTTGCCCTAAGTGGTGCTTTTTGTTTTCACACATGTTGCAGCTGCAAATGCAGGCAGGGTTTTGCTGCAGAAGAAATGTCTTGTACAATTTTTTTTTTTTTTAATATATGAGGAAGTACTTTCTCTCAGCTTTTTAATCTTTTACCCCACCTCTTCCAAGCAAATGCTCGCTTACCAAGAGTTAGCACAGCCTGGTACTTACACATACAATTGTGATGCAGAGAAATACATTTGTAATTTATTCAGCTTTTGTGCATGGTTTTGCAAAGGAAGCATATCCTCCTCCTTGGGCTTGAGGTTTTTAGGTCAAAATAGAGGTGTTAGTTGCCTGCCTCAAAGCCTAAAATCCCAGAGAAACCGAAAGAATGGAAGAGGGTCCTTGAAGTGAGATATGCTAGAGCAATTTCCTTAATGGCAGCTGCAAGTTTCCAAGTTTCCTTACCTTTAAACACCTATCAATTCAACCCTGGGACTTCACAAGCTTGGCCATTGGAGTTTGAAATGTCCCCCTGGAAAGCCGTGGTCTTCTGTTTTCAGATGGAAGATGCAGGAGACAAAGGTGCTGATCTGGGATGTTGATGTGCCCCCACTATGCACCCTTCAGCATTTACTCCTGGCAGAGGAGCTGCACTCACATGGAGCTCTCCCTTAGCTGTGATGGTCTCTGTAACTCCACCAGCAGGCTCCAAATCTGGCTCCTGCCCTTCAGAGACTTGCTGGCACCAAGCACATCCCCTCCCTGATGTACATTTTCATCCCTGGTTTCCAGATGCAGTGCTGAAGCAGGAAATGCTCTCATGGCATAGAGAGGATGGTTTGCTAGAGCACCAGCAAGCACATCACTACTGTCAGGATCGCCCCAAAATTACCCACACTGATGGAAACGGACCTTGCAGGTCCAATGGTCTGTGAGAAAGGTTTGCTTTAAAGACCAGATGATGATGAATCACTTGAATCTGAAATCAAATGGAGATCTCTTGTGGTGGTGGGAGTGAGCTCACCCTTATAATAAGGAAGCCACTTTGCTTTCTGTGGGATTAGATCATGGGAACCCTTTTTTCCTTCAGCTTTTCTCAAAGAGATACAGCACATGCAATTAACAGCATCAGTCCCTCTGACTTTTACACATCTTCATGCTTTAAAGTATAACAGCATTTTTTAACAATACTTAATAGAGATTAGGCCTAGCAAAAAACTCAGTGTAATCCTGTTACCTAAGAACAAGAATATTTTGCAGGCTGTAAATCAAATGCTTCCCACAATAGAAAGCTCCTTCATTACCTTTTAAGCCAGATAAACACTGCAAAAAAGCTTAACTAAAAGGTATATGTTGTGATAATAATACACGAATCAAAATTTAATTTCTAGTAGGCTTCCCATTAGCTTGCAGTTATGCAACCTCTTTTTCTTCTACAACAGAGCATGTGCAAAGCCCTTAGAAACTCCATGCATTAAAATTGCAATTATGGAAAAAATTTGTAATCAATATGTGGTTATTAGGGTAACCTGCATGTGTGGGATATTTTATAGCAATTATAATCCTGACAGTCCTTTCTGAGAGCAAAATTTTCGTCTTGGTTTTTCCCTTTCAGGTTTCAGTCCCCGCAGTGCCATCTACTGCTGAGATAACTTTGAAAGCTGAATTTAGTATTTCTTTGGGGGAGAATTTTCAGGGATGATTATCTGCAGGTGGAACACAAGTTCATAGGGGAAAAAAAAAATGGTTGTAAAAGCCCAGGAATCTCTGAATAAAATCTCACTACCCATAACTGTCTGAGACCAAAAGAAAAGAAAAAAAAAATCAAACTAGGATTGCTCATTTGTAATCTCATTTTGCTGAAACCAAATGTTTCTTTGATCACTCCTCATTCACTCATGACAATTCATTACCCAGCCAATGGGAATTGTCCCAGATGCATTGAAAACCATGGAATTATACCAGCTGCTATCAGCTGAACTTCTGGCTCAAAATTGTTAAGAAAAAGGTATGTAGATTTGCTTATTTGTTTTGGAAACATGGATAAATTACTTCTGCCAACCAAACCCACAACATTGCTGATTTCTGAGCGATGAGAAGTCATTTCAATCTTCTAAGAATTATTATTAAGTAATATGGCTAGTGAAGGACAACTGAGGTAGGCTCTTGGCATCTCTGGTTTAAATTCAAGAGTTGCAGAAGTTCTGTCATGATTTTTCCAGACCACTTGCTAGCAAGAGAAGAGGTATCTAAGGCAGGCTTTAAAATTCCCAAAAATAAGGAAAAAATATCAAAATAGTGGTTTAAAAAAAAAAAAAATCAGTTTATGTTTTCAGGTTAGAACACATCTTCCTCAGGTGGTATCTTGGAAGTTTTCATGTCTTGTTCTTCTCTAGTTACACATTGCCTTCCCATAAGAATAGCCTGTGCACTGGACCAGACCTCCCCCAGGATGCCTGTTATCAAGCCAAAAAGGATATTTGGCTCTGTTCTGCCAAGAAACTTCATCTGTGGGGGAAAAGGGTACAAAACTCTGCACTGTACGCAAGACTGATGGTTCCTTCCAGCAGGGCATTTATCACGGGATAAGGAGTGAAAAGGAAGAACCATTTCTTGGCTGAGAGCGTCAACTTTGCAAACTGTTTCACAATTAAAATAAACTTTGAAATACCACTCCTCTGGAATTTATTTATATGTTCATGGAGATGAAGAGAGATGTTTCTCTTGATTTTGCTTCCAAGTATGCTGCAGGTGAGGTGAAGTCCCATCCCACGTGGCTAACACTCCTTGTTTAGGTGGGAGGAGTCGAGGTGTATTTAGCAATAAGATGGCTGTAAGAACAAAACCAGGACCCTGAACAGGATCACCTGAAAGGCTGGAGAAACAGTGATTTGTGTGAAGAGGTTCAGCTGGGAGCTGACAGCAAATGCTGAAGAGTGGTTAGTATTTGGAAGGGCTGAAGAGAAAACAAACTGAGAAGAGTGCAAACATAACTATGGAAACAGTGAGAAGAGTACAGACTACAAGATGAAGACTGGAGAGGTGGTGCTGTGGGGCAAAGTGACAGGGCAAAACACTAAGGCAGGAGCAGGGATACCATCTGCCCTATAGGATCAACTTTTGGTAACATAGATATTGGGCTTTATGCAAGTCTCAATGAATAATTTGGCATAATCAAATATTTCTTCCCACCCACCTTAGCAAGCTTCCTCCATCACAAGTCAGAAAAAATATTATGAAGAGTAGCTAATGGTATGACTTCTTTCATTTATTTATTTTGTAGCTGGGCAGAGAAGGATGAGGTGCAACAGGAGATGTGGAGGGTTCCCACCGTCACTGGAAGCATCCAGCTTGGGATCCTGGGACAATACTGAGTGCATTGATCATCTTTGGAGTATGCTCACCTCCCCCTAAGGACCACAAAGCCTGGAATGGTGAGTCTGCTGTTTTACAGCACTTAGAGCAACTTCCTATCAGCTGGGAAATTCACTGATGCTACAGAGTGATGTCCCCTGAAAGAAGCTGGTGATGGGCACTCCAAAGATGCTTTTGCTTGATGTGCTAGGCATCATCTAGACTGCTCATCTTTCCAGCCAAACTAGTCCCTTTCCTTGCATTTCTCAAATGAGACCTTGAGTTTGCCAAATGAAAGGATTGAAAAAAAAATAAAAAGGATTGATGAGGGAACTTTTTTCTGGCCTTCTTACAAGAGTGAAGCACCAAGTGAAAAGAAGTAAACTTTAAAGTAGAATTTGCCACTGTCCTGTCAAATCTGTTCATCTGGCCCTGGCTAAATATTTCAACCCAGAATAGCTCCAGCTGCCTGTGAGAGAACTTGAATTTCAAAATACTCCCTTGATACATCCTGTGCCTCTGCTGGGAGCTCAGCTCAGGTCTGAGGGATTAAATCTGGATGTTATTAAATTCTGCTGATCGGTGACAGAAGTGCCTTCAGAAAGCAGTGCTGAGCAGCTGCTTAATATTGTTTTCGTGGTGGTAGGGAGGCAAATGTCTCTTACGCTGGCTAGAAAAAGTAGTTTGTCTCATTCCTAGAAGCATTATGTTGTGGAAACACTGCTCAGAGTCACACTTTACAGGCTGGCTGCCAAAACTTCAGCAGAAACAGAAGAGCTTCAAATAGTTAGCTAGACAGTGCCTAGCAGGTGTCACTTTGGAACTCTTTGGTGATGATAATCCTGAAAGATTGCAGAGAGGTGATTTGACCAGAGAAAACAGGTCCACTACTTGCATATTCCTTCATGAACAACTATTCTCCTTGCTAATGCACCAGTTCTGATAGGAAGCAGCTTGACAAAGACATCTGCAATTTGAACTGCAACTTAAAGAAAGAATAAATTACTTCTTTAAGTTGGCAGAAAAAAAAAAAAAGAATCCCACCTACCCCCAAACAAATCAATACAATGTCTCGAATTGGGAAAGGATGCTGTGTAACTGGAATACAGATCCTGCATGGAACCTTGATTCTAATCTGAGGTATTTAATACTTTCTACCACAATAAAAGAAGAGAATTAATGGACTCAGTGGGAAATCTAGATGGTATTTAGCTCTGAATCAGACTATTATTTTACACTTGGCATTGATAGGAGTCAAAATGAGGCCACAAGCCCAAGACTTTCTCAGCAACTTGTGAGTGCCAATTCCCTTTATATTCCCATGATCCCTGCTTGAAGGCTCCCTTTTCTCCAGCTCTCAATCACAGCAGCAGCAAGTTGAAGTAATAAATAATGAAGCCACTTCAGGCTAAATGTGGGCAAAAAATGCATGCATTTTCTCCCTTTTTAAACATGTGCCTATTGCACATATATGTAAGATTTATCTGACAAATTATAAAATATATGGTGAAAAGGCAGACATTTATCTCATAAAATTTGTTCTATGAATGCATGCTTTAGCAAAATGTGCTTCTTGCTCTATAAAGAAGGGATTTTCTTCTCACTGGTCCGATCTTTATGGCATGCATGTATATTTGGGATGAATTAAACAGAGACAAGATCTCAACAAATTTTTGCACTTTCTAGTGACAAAAAAGTGACAGATTTTTGCAATTGTTTTTCCCCCCAGTATTAAGAGAGCATGTAAGAGGGGGAATGCCATGAATAGAACAAAAACACAGGAAGCTCTCCAAATCCATCTTAGAGTATCTTTCCAAGGACAGGATTTATTTGGAAGGTATCTTTGCAGTGGTGCTCAGGATTCCTTGGATGTATCAGAAGGGCTGTGCTACCCTGACCAAGCTCACCGTTGCGCTGACTGCAAACCACATAATACTGCATGTAGAAGCTATTATTTATAAACATAGATGTGTGATGAGTCCTCATGATACCTTCAAAAGTGGATGTGTAAGGTTATGAATATCTTACTCCAAGCCAAATGGCAAGCAGGGAGCAGAAATGAGGCTGGGATTTGAGTGCTCCCAGTTCCCATGCCTTTCTTGCAAATTCTGTCACACAATGATGAGGTGTGAGAGCAACATCACAATAGGAAAAATGCTGCTGATGATCACCAGGTGCTGTGTACTCATTCCGAAGGTATTCTGGATGCCTCCCGTCAAGCAATCTGGCTTCCCTCTTGGCTGAAATACCTAAGGGTTGACCTCAGGCATTTGGAAACCAAGAGGTACAGCAAATCATCAGCAATGCACTTGCCAGATCCCACAGAGCAAGGATGTGTGGCTCAGCAAGGAAGAGGAGGGGCAGCGAGGTACCCTCCAGCAAAACCAGATGATGGACAGTACGAAAACAAGTAGGAACCCTACTCCTGTAGACTTTGTCAAAGAAAAGGCTATGAGATTGCCCTGGGGAACAGAAAACCATAAGAGCAGCTCGTTGTCTTTGGGCTCAATGACCAGGTTCATTGCAAGCATATTTTTCCCTTTTACTTAGAAACAGATGTCTAGAAAGACAGATGAGAAAATCTGTTTGAGAAAGACTTAAGAGAGGTTTCTCTCTCCTTCCCCAGAGCAAATGCTCATAACAGGAGATTGCTTTGTGACATTGCTGGAGCCATCAAAACATTTTCAGGCTAGGGAAGCCCCATCTGAGTGCCGAGACGAAGGGCTCAGGTGACTCACGGCTGACTGACTCCTTTCAGACCTGCGGTGTTCTATTTCACAAGCCAGTCATGCTCTGCAGAGGCTTGAGTGTAGCTTGACAGAAGAATGGTGGTTTTGTCCTTCCTATCTTTTCTACAAAATGACCTTTGTCTTTATAATCTGATGGGCTCAAATGTTTAATAATCTCAGATTTGTTGGTAGTGGATATCATGTGTTGGCAATCCCCAAATTGTGCAGCCACGTTTTATAAATAATTGTGCAGAAGTGAAGATAAGCTTTTGTCTCCAACTACAGGCTTTAATAAAGCCTGTATATCAGAGGATGATGATCCAAGCCAATTTAACCTAATTGACCCTCCTAAGCCTTCTTTCTTATCTGAAAGCTCATTCTTTGCCAGTCAGGGTCATGATACCTGTGGCTTGAAAAGTGTAATTTTTAATGATCCATTATCAACAGCATTCTTGATCCAGATAAATAAATGTGGGTATCCACCTCTAGACAGATGATTGATTTAGTTACAGTGGTCACATTCAGTCATTCAGGGAGAAGCAGTCTGCTAAAGCCAGCAAAATGAAGATGAGATGGAGGGGGCCTGAGGGCAGGATTTACCTTGACAGAGGAAGTAATTTCAACTAAGGGAAATCCAGTGTTGTCTATTTAATACTCCATGGAGTATGAAAAGGCCTTTCAGAAATAATTATTCTCTCTATATATTGTAGTAACAAGGAAAAATTTAGTTGTTGCAAAATGAATTCAACATTTTCCTGTAAATTTTGATGGCTCATTTGGCATTACATTTTGGAAGTGGAGAAGGAAGGAGCATGCCATGCTGATCAGCTCAGAGCTGGGTGTCCTGGGAGCATGCTGCCAGCAAATCTTGCTGGCTACATCAGGAAAGAGGGCTGCAGCACTAGCACAGATCCTTGCTTTTGTTGTCTTGTGTCCTGCAGTCCAATGAGAGTGTTCAGACAAGAGAGGAAATGGGAACACAACTCCTGTGGCATGATGAGGAATACGACATAGCAGCTCAGGTGGAGAGGGAGTTGGAGAGTGAGGCTGGGAGCAGGTAGATTAATCCATCTAAAGGGCACACAGTGGTTTGGCTGGATACCTGCTGTGAATTCCGAAGAACCGATCAGCTGCTTGCTTCTGAGTGGGAATACAAATGAGAAAATCAACTCCAACCGCTTCCCCCTCTTAAAGAGTGAAGCAGGACTCAGTGTGCTGCCCCACCAAAAGCAGGGCAGATCCAGCACAACAACAAACCTTGCTGGGAACCTCGAGAAGTCTACTCATTAGACCTTTTTCTAGTTTCTCTTTGGGGAGGTTTGCTCTGCTCACTCCCATGGGCTCTGCTGGCAGTGGGCAGATGTTTTGAATCACTGACCCCAGCTGGCTGGAACAAACATCTGCCTTTCATCCAGACACAGCTGTTTCTGGGGTCAGGGCTACACCACAAGGAGGAGGCTTGCCCTCAGTTAAACCTTGTATTGTCGCTTTTAGGGGAAGGACTGGAAAAGGAACTTTAGCCTGTATTTATTTTCTGCTTCTGTTTAAAGGCTGCCTGTGGAGGGGTCTCCATTTTGCTGTTGACTAGAGAGGGCATCTTAGGAGATGGACAGGGATCCATTCCCTGTGTCTCTCCCTAAGCACTTGCAGGGTGAACAGCTCTGTTCCTTGGAACTGATGGCTCAAAGGCTTGGTGTTTCTCATGCTGTTCACAGTAACACAAGAAGATGATGTGTGCACACACTCCCCTACATGCATGCACACGTTGTACCCACAGAAAAATATGCAGGCTTTCGGGTAGCATCCTGAGGGGCTGTATCAAGTGGCACTTCCTTTTTAAGTTGTTGGCTTGGGAACCATAGCCTTTAGCATTCCTGCCTGGTTTCAACACTTGCATTTCCAGATGAGCCCTATTCCAGGCAAGCTATTCCCACTGGGGTCAGTCAGGGAGACTATTTGGGACCATCACCTGCAATATTTAGCAGGACTCAGCTGCAACTTGTAATAAAAGACCTCTCTTTGACCTCTCTTTCTCCCATCATACTCCCATCAGTATTTCTGCAAGGCATGTAGAAGAATCAAGAAGAGGGTGGCAGAACTCACACCTTTGTAGCATCAAAAAATGCCCTTTTTTTTTTTTTACTCTTTGCATTCCATGTATGACTAATTTCTCTAGTTGCTCTTGCCCATCTTTATGTGCTCTCTGTGTCTGGTGGAAATGGACTAGGCCTCTCTGGCCATCAGCAAAAATTAGAAATAATGATTTTATTACATGGAAAAAGTATGGTTTTGATAGGAGGAGCCACACACATTGCCCTAGGTGCTAGTCTGGAGCAAGGATTGTGTTTTGGGACAATGGCAGGACCTACCCACCACAACAGCAAAGGTGGTCTCCTAGACCTCAGCTGCTATTTTTCTGCTCCAGCCTCCAACTTTGGTTTCTGTTGTATCTCCTGCTATATTTAGGCTTCAAAATGAAATGTCCAAGCTGTACCAAGCTTGTGCAGCACGTGTAGAAAATTATCAGGGACTCATGGCCCCCCTAATTGCCTATTCCAGCTTCACCTAGGTCTTCACCTGCAGTGTCCACCCATATCACCCACTTAAGCCCTGGCTCTGGCCATGGCTGAGAGTGCTGGGGAAAAGCTTATTGGGTAAGATGAGTCTGTGGGAGTACACAGGTGTCTCCTCCAGGAATTATGCAGGTTGAGTGAGCTTGTAATTGCAGTGAGGGGAGTTCAAGAACAGCTGCATTTCCTCTTGCTTGTGGTGGTGTGAGAGAGTGCTAGTCAATGCTGGTAGTCCAGTGGCTGAGCCTTTGATCTGCTGCCTGCAAAACAAGCAGAGATTAAGGGAGGAAATTCTTTGTGCTGGTTTTGTAGGGAGCACCTGTTCTGTTTATGAGCATGGTGTGATGTATTGTGGTGTTTGTGACCCAAGAATCATTTGCAAGTGTTTGCTCATTCTCTGGGAAGTCTGTTGGGGAGAAATCTGAGCCCTTTGGGGAAGCTCAAGTCTGCAAAGCAATCTCAAGGGAGGACAAGATGTTTTTTACCAGGAAGTGTCAGAGATGGGAGGAATTAACTGTGTTGGGCAGTGATGTGAGATTAGGTGCTGTGATGAGAGACTAGGTTAGGAGGTAGAGCAAGGTGCTGCTTCCTAAATTATGACATTTGACTTTTTATCCTTATAATGAATAGTCCAACTGAATCATATTCCAGCTACGCCCATCCCATGCTTTTCTCACTATCACCACTTCAAGATGCTTCAAAGGAGCATGCAGTCTGCAGCTGGTGTTAGTCAAAAGTAATCCTACCCTATTGGAAAGGATGAGGGGGAAAATATATCTGACAGTGAGTGAAATAAAGCAGTTTCTGTAGGAGATTGTCTGAGACAAAATTCAGCAGAGAGAAATGTAGAGAGGCAGCCCAGAAATCAAAGTGCATGGAGGAAAGTAAATGCCACTGTGTGTCAGGAGAGATGTGATGTTTCAAAAGTGGGCAGTGGACTAATGTAGATTCCCCCTGCACACACATATATTTATTTAGCTACAAAAATAGAAAAGGTGACATTGCCTTTTTTCACGGTGTAGCCCACCTATGGAATTCAATATTGTAATTTTAGAGAAAAGCTATTAGTATGGTCTTTAATAAAATACTTGGACCTGACAGGTAGGTTATTGACTATTATAAAGCTGTTAGATTTAATATGAATCTCCTTGGCAAACCCTGGTATTCATCACACTTTCATGAGTAGCAAGAGTTTGTAGATATTGCCAGATGTGGCCTCAGAGTGGAGAGCAACTCAGATAAAAATTGCAAAAGCAGCTAAATGATGCATGGGCTGAAATTCCACTTCCAATCAGACCCAGAGCATGCTGTGAAAAGATTTAGTGAGTTACCTCCCAGTGGTTTGAAAGCCTCCTGAACACTTTACCCAGTTACCTTGAGAGAGAGACGAGTGGGCAGAAACTGGTTTATCTGACTTTTATATTAACTTTATCATAGAGATTACTTTTAATCCTGAAGAAGAAGGTTATATAACCTTGTTAGTGATTGTTGTTGCAACTTTGAAGTGCAGCACAAGTGTCTGATCCCTGATTCTGTTTTGACTTTTTTAACATCTTACTGTAGGCAATATCCTAACTCTTTTCACTGTATGACATGCTGCTCTTTTTTGTACAGTCTTCAAGTTTAAAATTTCCTGATATCTTGTGTGATTTTGGAAAAAAATCTCCTTTCTGCCTTCCCTGGCAAACGGTTTGTCAGTCCTAACTGATGCCCCACAGAGGAGAGGGAAGAGCTGCTGTGAACTTCCATTGAACACACTTCCTTGTTTTCTCTTCTGTAGCTCCACAGCTTCCATCCTCAGTGCTTAAATTTATTTTGAAGTCATGCCCAGAGATGTCCCCAGTGCAAGTCATAGTGTTGTTCCTCTAGGTACTGTACAAACACCAATAAAAAACTCCATGTCTTCGGGAACAGGAGCTGTGGGGTTCCTAAACAGAAGGGACAGATTTTCAGACAGGGGCTTTCCTAAAACTGATCCAGCTGCTGTCTATGGGAGATATGTACTCTTGTAATCACAAAGCAAACAGGCATCATCTGATTTCCCTGTGCTGGGATCCTCTTTCTTTATATGGTTTGGGTTTTTTTGTGTTTTTTTTTTTTTTTTTAAGACAAGATACTGTTGCACAGCCTCCCTGCTGAATGTTCCCGTTGTCTGGGCTGGGGCTGTAGAATTTTGCCCTTGCCAATTGGCTCCTGGACCCCATGTTTCCTTAAGTCTGGTGCGAGCTGTGAATGCTGTTGTGGCCTCTTCCCAGGTTTCTGAATCAAATCAAAGGGGTATTTGAGCACTGAGGGAATTAACACATTTGGCATGACAAATTATGAATAAATGGTGACTAAAACAGACAAGGTGTTTTTTGGTAAATTGAAGGCATTGGCCGAAAAACTTTGGTTATGAAATTGTGGAGACTAAGCTACTGTCTGACAAATATCATTGTCCTAAAGAAAGCACCCAAATATGCTGTGTGGGCAACATTAGGACAACTTGAAAGAGTTAACATCTAATCAGAGATTTGGTTTCCTTGATTGACAGACAATTTTCAAAAAGAGTGCTGTTTGTCAAGAAGTCATTCCCTTCTTCTTCCAGAAATCTCTCTTTGAAACCAGGGCAGGCAATTTCCTGCCTGTGATGGCATTCAAGACATGAGATACCCTTGTCTTTGACAGCAAAGGACACTGGTTTCATTTGAGCTTTTTCCTTTATCACTGACAACAATAAAATTGTCAAGTGTGCGATTTGAAACATCAAATTCTGTATGAACTTTTGTGCAAGCAAGGGACATTGGACATAATAACTTTTTTTCCCATCTATACTGATATACGGGACATCCAAATTGACAAATGGTAGAGAGTGGCTGATGTGTGTGTATGGTAGCTTATGAACTATCTACAGACCAGCAAGGTTATAATGAAACAATCTTTTGAATTTAATAATAAATTTCCCTTTCTCAGCATTGGTCCAAGGTAATGAAGTGATGCTTCTTAGCAGTGAAGAGAAAGAGAGGCTTTGGAGCTGAGGAAGTGTCCATTTTGATTGCAGGCATGGAAATACTGTCTGTCAAATCACAGTAGTATTATTTTATTTTTATAGAGAAGCTGGATGCATTTGAACCTGACCCAAAACCCCAAAGCTATCTCTCTCCATTTGGAAAACATCAATCATGTTAAACAACTGATGATTCTGAGTATTTTAGTTCTTGAGTGCTTAAACAGTAAGATTTGAAAGTCACCTGCATTTTAGGTTTGCTAACTTGAGTATAAAGTCTGCGTGTTATGTAGAGACAAATGAGATCTTTATATATCCTTTCAGATACTGACCTTGAGCTTCACTTTGTTGGAGTGTACAAGGTGTGGCTGAGCTGGTTCATGGAGATGAGAGCAGACTTTGCTTTGTGAGCCGTGACTTCAGTGTGAAATACCAAACCACTAATTTTTGTGTGATGTGTATCACTGCATTGTAGCTGTGGCCAGGTGAACTGTAATATTAGTTTTTAACCCTGTGGTTGAGTCCTCAGAAGGTTTCAGCTTATTATGAGTTTGAAATAGTTTTCAAAGTTTTGTGGGCTTTTTGACTTTTACAAATAAATTGGCATTACCATGAAGCTGCACCTCAACACCTTTTAAAGTGAGTCTTTATAGTGGAAATTATCTCAAGCTACAAGTATTGGCCTGTAGACTGAAAGGAGCCAAATCCTTAAGCCAAAGTTGCTTGCCAGGAACAGGGACAGAGCAAAAGTCTAACAGGGATCAGAGCTTACATGAGCTGTGTAAAATCTCAGAGGAGAACTCAATGGACACATGTTTAAATGGGAGAAAGTCACTCTCCACTCTTGTGCTTTTGCCCCTCCCCAGGCACAATACCTTGCATTTTCCCTGCGCCACTGGGGTTAAGTGCAGCTGTGGGCATGGCTGGTTTTAGGGCTGGGTCTGGCAGATGGTAACATGGTGTGTTGCCATAACCCATTTACATTCAACATTGTGCACACACCCAAATTTTGACCAAAAAGGGATGTTGGTGGCACTATGCTGAGCTGATCCAAAACCTGTGGGGTCCCACAGAGGCGATCCAGAAGCATTACTCATTTTTGTGTTAGTAGACAATGGCCCCCAGGCCAGTGTATTGGTTTTAACTCCCAGTCCTCCTTCCACTCTTAAATTACTCATACCTCCAGCCCCCAAAGAGCAAAAATACATGATGCTACATGTTCTTTGTAAGAGCAATTTAGCTTTTGGTGCTGAGTGGGACTGTTACTAGCTGAGTTATGGGCAAAAGCCTGAGTCTAACAGGGTATTTATTTTACTTAGCAAAAATTATCCAACAGTAAAAGCATAGTTGCTGCCATTAGAAATATGACTGTTTGAATAAAAGTTATGGCAATACTAAGATTCAGCTATGGTATGTTAATTTGAATGTGCAGTAAATCTATTGGGATTGCAAGTCAGTTTAAGAGCTAAAATATAATTGTTGTAAAACACCGAACTGCAATTTATATGTATTTTTTCCAACTGCTTATGGGCTAGCAATATTTCAGTTCTGTAATCACAATTTGAACCTTTTAAAAGGATTTTTTATACAAGTCAGCAGAAGTGGTATTTTATTACTTTTCTTTTTGTAGAGTTCTTTGAATGCAACACACTTTTGGGGAGGAAAATGGCTTGGGGATAAAAATCAGCAGAGACTACCATACACTTGCTTCTCTTTTCTGAAAGACATGTCTGAATGTGCAATGAATAATTTGTCAATCAATTTGCAGCTCAGTGAAAACAACTGTCGAAGTGGGCTTTTGTTACTTAGCTTTCAAATGCCATTTGACTCTGCAGATATGCTTTCTGCAACGATGTTCTGTGATATCAGGTAGATATTTTTTTTAAAATAAAAACCCATTAGTAACCTAATATCCTTTTTTATAAATTAGCTTGCTTGCATAATTGAGTAGGAAAAAAAGAATCCTATAAGCAACTTTCGTTTTGATTTCAAAGTTAAATTAAAGCTTTAGGCTTCCAGCTTTCACTCTCAAGCATTTTCAGGAATGGTTTTTCATGGCAGTTGCCTTGCCTGTTGGTTACTCAGGATCTGCTACCCATCTCCTCAGATGAGCTGTGTTGTTCTCTGAGAAAGCAGAAGGGACGTGAGCCAGGGTAGCTGCATCATGCTTTGAACATCTGGCTAATGCTAGTTGTGTGATGATCCTAAGAAACACGTATTAAGAATGTTGTGTGAGCACCACCCCCATAGCAGAAACTCTAAGGGATGGTGGAGAAGGGGCTTTAAAACCAGTCCAGTCTTCAGCAGGCAAAGGGCTTAGTGCCTTCTGGTGTGCATTCCCATTAAACTCATCTTTGGCTGGGTTTTCAAGAGAAATGTGTTTATATATTGCCTGACACCCTCAAAGGAAAAAGAAAAAAACAAATTACATAGATGGTATCTTTTAAGTCCTGAATGTTGGTCCACATACTTTAATTAATTAAGGAGGCTCTCTGAGCTTTTAGAACAAAAGCATCATCTTTGGACGAAGAGAGAAAAAAAAATTGGTATTGTTTGTTCACAGGCAAAATTTTCTGGAGACAAATCCTCGGGGGCCAAATGCCCTATTTACAGGAGATAAACTCATGAAGCAAGGTCTGGGGGGGACTGATGGCTTTGGGTCCTTATGGGTTAGTGGTGAGATCTGAGGCCTTGGGATCTTGTGTACTCTCTGGTCATGCTTGGGCTGTGTCAGACCCCTGAGAGGGGTTATTACTGAGAATGCAGTGTTGTCTTGAGTTCTGAAGCTCCTCTGGAGATACCGTGGGAGCCGCCTGAGGAAAAAGAGAAGGCTGCCTGTTCATTTATCCTTATTAGGAATTACTTTTCAAAAGCTTGTAAAGCTTCACTGCTCCAGAGGAAAGTTATGTCTGCTGATTGAGGAGAGGGAGGGAAACAGCAGAACAAGTTAGGCTAATGTAGCCTTTTGAGTTTTGCAGTCAGATGAGCTTCAGAGATTAAAAGGAAAGAGAAAGGATGGTGCATATGCTTAAGAAAAGGATAAATCCTCCTTTGTGCTCACTACTTTGCTGTGGTTTTGCATTTTACTTCCTTCATTTTGGAGCTTTTTAAAGCGTTAAAGGAAAGGGGACTTGATAAATCTTTGGCAGATATGAGCCTGAATTAGTGCAGTGAGACCCACCTGGATAGCCTGGGCAGCTGTGACTTTTAAAGCTAACACACTTTACATCAGTACAGTGTGATGGTCAGAGTGCACAAAAAGTGAGAACCAGGGATAATATTTTTAATTTTCTTGTTACTTGTGTTGAAGCACAGCATTTCCTACTTCCTGCCAGAAAGGGGCCAGGTGCTTCTTGCACTGAGGTGCACATCTTGCATTTAAATAGCTCTCTGTTGGCATCTCTGGGCAGGGGATGCAGAGAACAACCTGCCCCAGAGCATTCACAATCCACCTAAGAGCCAGGAGGAAAAGGGAAGAAGAGGCAATGTATAGGGAACAGAGTTTCAGTAGCGGTCACTACTGGCCCCGTAACCAAATGAGGGAGTTTTGTGAATCCCAAGCAGGGGTAACGGTCACCATGCCTTTAATATTACACTGCTCCTTCCCAGAGGTTGAATTTCCCCTTTTTGCAAGTCTAGCACCCATAAATTAGCAATTCACCCTCTGCAGACACACACAAGGCCCTGGCAGGGTAGCAAGGATCTGCCAAGATCATGCCCGGCATGTTCCCTCCACAAGCAGGAAGGGCAGGTGCCTGCAAGGACATGGGCCACTGGCTGCAATTCAGCACCTGAACTGGTGCTTGCTAACAAGTGGCTCTCTGACTGCTTGAGCTTTTCTAAGAGATTGCTGCATATAATGGGAGAAAAAGGCCTTTCAGATTCTGTTTGTGGTCTTTGGGTTTCAAAATCAAGACATCATCCATCTGTCAGCAAACATGGCATACAAAATTTGCAGGAGAATCCTCTCCAGTTGCTATTTCCCTGTAACAAGATGAAAACAAGAAAGAAAAGGCATTTTATTGTGAAGTTTCTCAGGCTTGCAAATGCACTCTGCCATCTCCATGCTTTCTTTTGTATACACTGTGCTTGGTTTGGCAGGAGTGTGCTCTCTTATCCTTCCCTGTCCCTCCTGCTCCAATCAAAGCTGCAAACCCTGTTAAGAGTGCAAGGGGTGCAGAGCCTTGGACTGAGGAAGAAAAACAAGCTGAGAGGCTGCAGACATAAAGTCCTCATACTGCATAGGTTAAGAGGAAGATGGAGAGTGACAGGGCCCAAGAGTAGGATTTAAGGGAAAGGAAAAACCCTCCCAGGGCAGGGGGGCATGTGTAGTGACACCATGAGAGAGTCCCAGCAGGTAGCTACTGTTAAGAGAAACTTTAAATGTGCAGAGCTGGAGAGAGAGGGTGGGATGGTCTGCTTGCTAGACACTGAGGGATGCAACCAGAGGCTGACCAGATGCCTCTTCCCCTGAGCTCTCTGGAAAAGCACATGGCAGCCACTGCCCCTTCTTGCCATTTCTCCCCTCCCATTTTTTATGTGCATTTACATCAGGTAGAACGGTGCTGTCCATCTCATGACTGCACAGGCATTGGCAGGGCTGGAGGTCATGGCAGTGGAGCCTGTCCAGTGTCAGGGCCAGATCTGCTGTCCCTGTCCCCCTGTGCAGGAGCAAGGCATCAAAAACCCCTCCTCCTGCCTGTTTGGCCGGACAGGGCTGAAGTAATTTCTCTCTAAATATAACTCTGCACACATGGTGGAGCTCAGCTCTGCTGGCATAGCAAAGCACAAGGAAGGGGAAGGCCAGATGGTTAATTCATGCTGAAAGGCAGCATGAAGCAGAAGAGAAGACAGGCAATAACTTGGCACAGTTGCCAGTTTCTTAGATGCTTTGGAGAGGGCATTTTACTTTTCTGTGCCACTTAACCTTGGCTTTTCAAGTTTGTCTTTTTTTAAATGGTGATACCCATTTGTCAGGAGCTCTACCTCTCAAAAGGAGATAATCATGGCACACAAATTTCAGGCATGTAATATATGAGATATTTAATCAATAAAGGGAAGCAGGTGCATCCTCCTGGAAATCCAAATTATCCATTTCTGTGACTACAGCAAGCCTTGGCAGGTGAGGTGGTGACTTCATTCATTTGTACCAAACCTGTGTGCTGTAGGATCTCCTTGCCATACATGAGATTAGAGTTCCCTTAAATCAGCTGGAGAGCATGATACTACTTTTATGTTCATCTTATGAGGACAGACAGCACCTGATCTAGCAAATAGTCACTTGGGTTGGAGCTAACCTCTGTGGATTTGTGGGTTTTCTGAGGGAAGGTTGTTTTGATTCTGTGAGCACGGACCAGCAAGGAGGCAATTAATGATTTTGGGCTTAGTGCCATTTTTGACTGAGTAGTAAATAAAGGTTTTCCTTCTTCTGGAGCTACAAGTCTGACACACAGGTGTTTCCCAGAGCAGATGCTGATACAGATTTCCTGCTCCTAAACAGAGTAAGTGGGTGGACAGGATCTCTGTTTGTTTAAGACTCAAAAATTGTATATTTTATATGTGACTTTACTCTGACCTTACTCAAGTCCTCCCTTTTTGTACCCACTCTGCCTGGAGGCAAGTTTCCAGAGCCCCTCCAGTCTGCCTGCCAGAACAGCTTTCTGTCCCCAGGTCCTCAAGCCAGGGACTCAGAGATCTCTGTGTCCAAGTGTGCAGACTGTATGTCCTCCCTATGGATGCAGCTTCATTTTTAGAGCTGAAACTGTGAGGGCTTGCAGCCTAGTAATGTAACTCTAATTGCTCATTCCTTGCACAGGAAGCTTGAGTGCTGATCTGTCCATGGCTGGCTTAGATGTGTAGGAATCGGGGACAAGGGAGTTGGAGGGATGTTGTGACTCCTCACTGGAGACTCATATGTTGGAAAGAGGGGAAGACAGCACTCAGACAAAGTTTCTGTCTCAGCACTCCATATTTGCTTGTCTGTTGTGTTGTTTGGGGCAGAGTTCTCTCATCTGCTTTGGCACATATTGGCTTTGCAGCTGCTGCAAGAAAAGGCTGAGGACCACCTATCTCCTGCTCAGAGTGCACAGGAAAGTACACTGTGCCACCAAATTGAATGCTCACGGGTATTTCTTCCAGTGTCTATGTGGTTCATATTTGCCAAGAGTGGAGAAACTGATGCCATGCTATGCCACAGGCTTTGGGTGATGCAAACAGTTGCAGGTGATGAATTAAGTGCAAACATTGCAAATTATCACCTTCTTTGTTTGCAGCACAGAAGACACAAGCCAGCTGACAGAAGACCCAAGTGGCACTGTGATGATAAAAGCCTGAAACCAAAGCAAGACAAAAGGTATGCTTAAAACCTCTGCTAATAATCCCTGACAAGATGAAGCTGGGATTTCTCCTAGGCTGGGGAAAATGAGTACTGTTAGTTACTGGCTACTTGCTGAACCCCCACAGACCCCATAAATGGGACATTAAAGTAACTGCAGCTTCAGGGCTGCAAGGTTTGCCAGGTTGCTGTTGAGCCACAGCAGATGAGATGAGCCCTCCAAAATTTGGGATAGATTAAAAGACATAGAACTTCAAGGCCTTCTTGGCATCTTAACAGAAGCTGACACAATGATCTGGAAACTTGATTTAGTAACAGCAGGAAAGGTGTAGAGAAAAGTGTCACAAACCTGAAGCTTACAACAGTCAGCTGAGTGTTACAGGGATTTAATCTGTAACGAGATTGTGTCAAGGTGTTTGAGCCATGCCTAGTTAAATTCTTGCGGCCCCTCAGAACCTTCCCCATGCATTTGGCTTGGTATGAGGGATGGACTTGCAAAAATCCACATCTAGCTCACAAAAATGTGGTGTTGGAAGAACACAGCGTGGCAATGAGGGTGTGTTTGCTTCTTACCTGTGCATTAAGGAAGACATGGGGGCAGAAACAGGGAGGTACTGCAATGAAGCCTTAAAGAAACCTTGAGTCAAACAGGGACAAGACTGGCACAGAGGTAGTTGTGTAGACCTGCTCTGTGATGAGAGTAAAGGCAGAACACCTGCCTTCAGGTGCTCTGGAGTAGGGAGAAATGCTGCTGGCTTACCAGGTGATTGTGTGAAACACTACCTTTCTGCAGGAAAATGGGATCTTTGAGCAGTTCCTGTGCTAGCATATTAGAGTATGTTCAGAGTCCAGAAGTGTAGTTTGCTGGCTTGTCTAGATGTTGAAGCCAGCTTTTCTGATGATCTCTGGGTCTCTTGGACCTGCCCTTCTCTCAGCAGTGGAAAGTCGATTATACCATAAAGTATCTCTGCCATTCTCCTTGGAGTCTAAAAGGAACATAAAAGATGTCAAAAATCTCCTCTGAAGCTTGAATTCTCCTGCCACTGGGTACACAATTGTTAGTGGGATTTTAGATGCCTAGATTTCAGAAAGATTGAAACCTTGCTTCCCAGAGCAAAAGATTGACTTGGTTATTTGAAGAGAAACAGGCTGCCAACCTTTTGTAATCTCTGCAGAAGGAGATAGCTTCAGTATTGCTTGCTTTATTCATCTGCCACGCTGAGTTAGGAATGGCTGAGCACAGGGCTTGCAAAACAGGATCCAGGCTGTGCTCACACATCCTGCTCCAGCTGCAGCTTTATAGATGAAGCCATTCACTCCCCCGTCCTGGGCTCCTTCCTCTCTCTTCACCTGTTGCTGCCAAGCATTCATTCTTTTCATACAGCCAAGGCAACCAACTGCCACGGTGTAACTGCACCCAGTCAGGCTTAGGAAAACATACAGATCAAGATAAACTTGTTCACCTGGTCAGTCTCTGATGGCCCAGCCCTGAAATGGTTTGGAGAGTGATGATTTGAGACTGCTGGAAAATGCAGAGTTTGAGGCCAAGCTGCCTGTAGGGTGACCCAACATCAGCCAGGTCTGGACAGGACCTTCACTCTGAGCTGCCAAAGAGGAGTTTCGAATGAGGAACTCTTGTGGATTCATGTGCTCCAGCAATGTAACGTGGGTCAGACACAGGAGGGCCATGACTGTGAGATGTGCACGTTGTGGCTTAGAATGCCATCATCTCGCTGAGCTGAGCACAGAAAGCTGCATGTCTGGAACGTGTGGGAGCTGTGGAGGCTGTAATTACAGGTGTCTGGCACACTGGGTCACTGCGCTGAGCTGCTGGAGCTGTTTGAGCCTGGGCAAACTTTGGTGTGATTCATGGTGTTAATGATGCGCTTTCTTTGCAGTGAATGAAGAAGCCTTTTGTCTTTCTTTGTTTTGGGATGATATTGCTTTACATCTGTCAAATATTATTATTTTGTCTCCAGTTTGTATTAATTTTTGCAAATTGGTCCCCACAGTGAGAGTGTATACAAAGGTTTTGTGCTGTATCTTCTAAGCCTGCCTTAATGTCACTGTTTATCTTTTGAAGCTAATAATTAAAAGGGAAGAAATACTGTCTGTGGATTTCTGTCGTGATGCCAGTTGAGTCCATTTTCTCCTGTTGGTAGCTATGAGATCTGACTTGCACCCACAACAGACCGTGTTTGGGGGGGAGAAGTGTCACTGCTTTTATTTCATGTCTGGCCTGACAAGAATAATAATGAGAGCAGCAAAGCACTTGCATCCCCAGTTAGCCAGCTACAAAACAGTCAGGCTGAGTCCTCGATGTACTGTCAATTCTGTGTGTTGTGCAGGCAATTAACATTGATGCTGAATTAATTAATGATGAGAAAACATCAAAGTGTTGGGGTGCTTCAGTTCAGATGAACACCAGAAGCTCAGATTGTTATCAGATTGCCTAGGAGTTGTCCAAGTGGATTTTATAACCAGAGTTTTGCTGCAAGCCAGAGAAAGACTGAGGCTTCCACCCTGTATGTCATGTGTTCAGACCTCTAGAAAGTTCTAGGAGACATTTTTATGGAGACTGAGCACTTCTCTTGTATCTATTCCAACCTGTTTTGTAAATATCTCATAAAAAGTCTTAAAATTGTTCGGTTTTGGAGATACACTGCATGGGTCTCCTTACAGTAGTTTATTAGTCATAACTTGTGCATTTTTAAGACAATGAATGAATCCTTCTATACATCATCTCTGGAACAGGCAAAAATTAAAGGAGAGGAGGTTGGTGGTGAGGCCATAAGTGGAATTTGCTATTTAAGGCAGCATTTTGATTCCCCTGTTTCATACCTTGAACACAGAATTAGCCTATATATTTTCTGGAGTTATAGTTATAGAGCTTGCCTTGTTGGATGGCTCAGAGAAACCCTCTGGATTAAGTTTGTCTGACAAGGTTTTGGTAGCAGAGGGGCTACAGGGGTGTCTTCTCTGAGAAGCTGCTGGAAGTTTCCCCTGTGTTGAAGCTAGATGATCTTTAAGGTCTCATCCTACTCAAACCATTCTGCCAATTTTTGATATGTACAGCAGTGGCTTTGGTCCCATCCTGCCACCATAAATATCTATTCTTCCTATAGAGCAATGCAAGTCACTGTGTTGATGACTGACATGTTGGCTGTAGGAAGGGGTTAAAAACAGAACTGAGCAGCCTGAGAGCCATTGAAAGGAAATCACACCATGATGTGTGGAGTGTTGCATAGTAGTGCTGCTGGTGGGCCACAATGCAGAATTTCTTCCTGCATTTCTGTCCTCAGAATATAATTATATGTGCGATCCCACATGTGCACCTGAAAAAGTTTCTTACTGACAAGAATAGCAAAGTTTGAAAATTAAAAAAATATGAACCAAAGGGAGAAAAAGTAGTCAATGTTTTATTATCCAAAGAGAACTTTGATCTAGAAAAGTTGCACATAACCCAAACCATCAATTAAATTCACCTCATCTGTGGCCTGCTTGCTTTCAAGCATCTTTGAGAAGACTTGTACAAAGAAAGTTTTAAAAGTTCTTGTGTTGCGGTTAGTATTTAAAAAATCATGACTTTTTTTTTTATGACTACGCATGCCCCATGCCTCTTCCTAAGGTAGCAAACCAAACATCCGTTTTTTAGGCTCAGTGATGCTTGGATCATGATCAAAGGGAAAAGTTGCCAATTAACCACCTTGATCTCCCCACCATGTATGTTTAATGCCATATTTTTTCCATCTGATTTGTTTCATCTAAACTTGATATTAAATCCCTTACCAAATTTAGACTAGTCATGGCTTTCCCATTGCTCTGACAATACATGAAAACTCCAGAGGACCCAGAAGATTGAATTAGCCATTGTCTGAGTCTTCACTGAGCTGCTCTTAGAAACATGGATCTACGTAAGGAACAAAGGGAATAAGTGATATCTCTTCTCTGAAACTTTCAGAAAAGTTAAATCGGTATAAGGTAAAGCTAAGCTAAATTTAAACAAAAAGTACTATGCAGAGTGAGCTATATACAATAGAGAGGGCTTGTATTCCTTATAGAAAAATTACTAGAAAATAAACAGCAACAAAGATCTAGAATAAGTTGGAATAATTTTCATCAAAATGGGATGCATTGTGTTACCAAAGGAAATGCATTTGCTATTTGTATTAAAGTAACTTTAGAAATGGAGGGAGGAGTCACAAGGCACTGTAAAAACTACACTCTACAGTCACTGCTTATTGCAATCATTGGTTACCTTCTCAGGGCAAAGGGACAAACAGCTTTGGTCTCTGTCTTGGGCAGCTAGGCTACTGCCAGGAGCATGCAACAGTGAGGAAAGCTGCAGGTGATGTTGGGGAAAAGGAGGGTAACGACTGGTTTAGAAAGGGGGAAAAAAGAAAAAGAAGACTATGAATTTAGTCTTTAGGGCTCAAAGCTAAAAGACTTTATTTAAGACTGCCTTGGTCTCATTGGCCAGGTAGGAGAACTGTACCTCACCCCCAAGCATGAGAGTTATTTATTTTAGGAGGCCGCACATGTCCCTCACACCTCAGTGAGCAGGCTAAATCAGAGATAAACGAGCTGGATTGGTCCCATGCCACTGGCATCACAACAGCAACAATAACCAGTAGGCTTGGCTGGGCTTTGCTGTCACTCTCTGGGGCAACTACACACGTATCCTCTTTTGAAGGCATAGGCAGTGCCAGATGCTGTGGTGTCTGTATATTTGCCTCTAGTCTATTCTTTGGGAGAAGGTGCGAAATTTTGGGCTTAGAAGTTGATTTAGGATTATATCCCAAGGGTTGTTCAGAAGTCAAGGAAGACTGCTGCAAATCTTTGGACCTGTGCTCTGCATTTTTCAGGTTGTCCTTCAAACACATTTGCCACTTCCCAGTGAGCCAATTCAATTTTTTTTTTTTCATTTGGGACAGTGTGGGGAGTCATTTCAGAGATGCAGCACAGGCTCAAAATGAGAAGAAAAGAGTAAATGAGGGAGATGTGGTTTGCTGAAAGGATTAGTCAAGATATGGGGGTGAGGAAATCCTTTGGGCCCTTGAGTAGGAGCTATGCAGGATAGGAAGAAATATCTGTAGCAGCAATATAGTTTTTATTGACTGTCCCTTATAAAGGCAGTTGTGCAAAATGGCAAAACATGATACAGTGGCACTGAAAGGGCATTTCTAAAAAGAAATTCCTTGTTTGAAAAGGAAGGAGAAGGTCAGAAGGGAATAATATAAAATACACAGTCATGTGGTCACTCTTAACAGCAATGGTTTGATGGAGGAAGACTCCACTGTAAGTACTGCCTGTGTTTGGTAATAGTTATGCTGCTTAAGGAGGAGACTGAAGTCAGAATGTGGACACATGTTTTGTTCTCTAAGCCTTGTCTTTAACATGTGCTGTGTGGCCAGGTATGAAGGCTGTTGTGAAGAGGCAGGAGATGAGCTGCTCTGTATGGTGGATGAGACAAGGAGAGACAGCTTTATGTGGCAACAAGAGGAAATATTTCTGACAGCTGGCTAATACTGCCCTGGACTTAAGCCATCTGAAGCGGCCTTGGAATATGAAACCTGAGGTCTACCTCCACTCAGGTATGTTTAAGTGCATGTGTAAAACTAAATATGTAAATCAAGCCATTTGTTTTCAGTGTGTAATGAATCTAAGAATGTTTATTCTACAGCCTTTGAAGTCTTGGCATATACTGCCATCATTGCTGTTAAACTTAGGTTTATGTATGTGGGTAGAAAGGCAAAGGCTGAAATGGAAGAATATTGTTTTTCAGCTGCTGATTGGCATTATGGGCCAGCAACAGCCAACATTATGCAAGTACTTAGTTAAAAAAAAGAAAATCCAAAACACTCACAACTACACAGCTTCAAAAACACATTTATGATACCCATCAGCATCCAAAACATGAGTCTGATGTAGGAATGTTCAGCAAAGATGCCCAGGAATTTATGTACTAACATGTCTGGCACTTGGACTTCAGTTTTTCCCAAATATGCCTACTCAATGCCAGCAAAACTGTTTTGTTTCCTTTCTTTGAAAAAGATATTTAAACAAAAAAGCTTTTTCTCTGTACTGAGATCATGTTCATCTGTACAGATGGCTTTGGTTTTGTTGTAGCTCACTCTTACCTACATCACTATCTCCCTCTCTAAGAACTCCCTTCCTTTCCCCTGCTTTATATATATTAGCTCTTGGGTCACAAGATTGTCAAAATTTTCTGTTAACAATAAGGGTCTCCAGACAGTTTATCTTTGGACAAACCAAATTCCAGAGGCAGATCATAAAGTTTTTTTCCAGACAACTGTTGGAAATCTTGTGCTATTTAATGGTTGTTGTGGTTTGACACAGAAGGGGGTTTCTTGCAAAAGGTCCTTCTGGTTCTGATCAGAACCAATCAGTTGTCTGGCTTGATTATTGGCAAGTTTTAAGCCACTTAGGAGTTTGACACGCCTCTGTGAATCACATTTTAACCCAGACAGAGCCCGGGAAAGCTCTCTGGACTTCCGGCCATCAAGGAGGCAACTTGGGCCTCCGGGCCCTGTGGCCCCAGGGCCGGGCCGGGCCCTGCTCGGCCTGGCCTGACCCGGGAGGCAGCCGCCCCCTCCTTGGCCCTGTTCTACCTGGGCCCCCCAGCCCTGCCCCATGCAGGTAGAGCTGGGCTGGCAGCTGCCCCCCTTCACCGCCACGGCAGAGCTCAGCTCCGGCTGCCCCAGCAGAGATCATGGGAGTGAGAGAGATAAGAGACGTTCCAGCTGCGGCCGGGTGAGATTAACCCTGTTAGTGCTGTTAAGGTTTCTTCAGAACAGATGGGCCTGAAAATGCTGATCCTCTCCCAGAGAGAAAGCAGAAAGAACATGAAGAGACACCCTAAGGTGTAAGTCAGTAAAGATGGAAGGGCTGAAACCCTGAGGGAAAAGAAAGAGGAGATGCTTCAAACCAGGAAGCTGAAATTCTGTTGCAGAAACCCTTTGGGGATGAACTGGACTATTGGAGTCCCTGCTGTAATTTCATAGAGCATCAGAGGGGGGTAGAGCAATTGGGAGCTAAGGTGCCTCTGCATTTTCTCTCTTTATTCTTTTGGCTCCAGAGTGTTTGGACTCAGTTTTACCTTCACCTGGAGGGGTGTGCGGTACACCCAAAGTTGATTCTTCCTAGTGGGTGGGGAGGGGCCCCACCTTCTGGTATGGACTGACACTTGGAATCTTTGGCTGCCTAGTGGGTGGGGGGCATGGTCCCACCCTTTGATGTGGACTGATCCACTGATTGAACCGACCGTACAAAGGAACCAAGAGGGGTCAGTGCGAAGATGACCCCAGTTCCTAGAGATGAAGATTGCTCCTAGAGATGAGTAAAGAAGACCTTGCTCCTGAACAGCTCAGCCTTAAATTGACACCCCGTGTTAGCTCAAATTGAAATCCTTGAAAAGCAGCTGTGGGAAAAGCGGTGATTCGAGGTTAGGGACTTTTTCACTGCAAGCAGAAACCTCCCGGGCGCCTGTTTTGCTGTGATATTGAACCCATAAGAGAGTTGTCTCTAGTGGGAATGTCTCCATAAGGTCAGCAAGAAAGACTCAGAGACTCCTATCTCTTTCTGTGAACTGAAAAGATTATAAAGGTGGTAAACTGACTGAAATCTCAAGGGTTGTTTCTACATTGTCAGCATGGAGAAAGTGTGGGGAGGAAAAGTGTTCTAAAGGTTTAATCTGATTCTAACTTTTGTTTCCTTCTTTTAGGTCTGCTAATAAACTTCCTAGAGTCTTTTAAGTTTGAGCCTGTTTTGTTTTCTCCTAATTCTTATGTCACAGAGGTAAAATAAGTAAGTAAGAGATGATCTGAACCAAACCACTACAATGGTGAAATAGGCTTTGTTTCTTTTAAAGTATTTTTTGGGCCAGAACAATTTTTTTCTTTACAGTGGAATACTAAAATGAGCCAGAATAGAGCCAGTATCATCTGCTGAACCCCCTTCAAAACATAGGGCAGAAAACACTCTGCTACTCCTGTCAGTGAACCTGGCAAATCTTCTTTACCTAAAACATAATTTCTATGAAGAAAAATGAATCCTGAATATCTAAATTCAAAAGGAGAAAACTCACAGTGTTTTCTGGCATGCCTGCTGCTTACTGGTTCTTGCCATTAGAAATCTTGTACTTCACTCTTAGCTGACCTCCTCCAGCTTTGATTTTAACCATGAATATTCTTAATGCTTCATCTTTGAAATAAGAAAAAACCAATTTAATTGCTCAAATGCCATTTGCAGTCTTTCAACAAAGAGGCCATTCACAACAGGTGAAAAGCAACCCTGAAATGGTAACTGAGATGTGAACCCCAGTTCTATCTGCTGCCCCCCAAGTTTTCGCATAGACTGGGAAGAACAGGAATCCATGGGAAGACTTCCAGAAACAGAAGTGATAAGAGTTTTAAGTTGCTTTTGATTATTCCTTTTGCCAATTTCAACCCTGGATATGAGCAGGCAGAAAGGGGAGGGCACCTGGGGAAAATGGGATGGGAAAGGCACAGTAAATGAGGCTGAGCACTCAAAAAGTGTGGGAATTGGCCTTCATACCAGACTATTTTCCTATGGTGCATGTCTGAAGTCAATAGTAGAGTTGGTTACAGAAATACAGATACTTAGAGCTCAATTTTCAAAATCAGGTTTTTAATTCAGCAATTAAACACCTGCACACTGATTATTCAGAAAGTCTGTCAGCACTTACCTCTTACAGTGGGTGTCAAGTGCCAATTTTAGGTCTAAGTGCAGATGTAGATGCATGAACAGAGGGTTTCAAGATTGGAAACCAGGCTCTTAACAACAACAGGTTCATCTGCCTGTGACTCCTCTGCACTGAGCAGCAAAATCAACTGAGCATAAATGGGGAGAAGGTTGAGAATCAGGATCACAATCCAGCTAATAGCTGCTGATATGAAACTGTTGGAAGATGACTTGTGGCCTGCCAAGGAAAATACTGCCCTGCTGAACAGGGCAGCAGACTCTTCAGCTCCAAATTTAAGTTTCCTTGCTTTGCTTCCTTTTAGTTTCTGAACTGTTTTTCAGTGCCTTTGTCTGCAAACTGAGCACATAATTTATTCAATATATTTAATGGAGTATAGCACCTTATGAACCAAGAGAGTCTGGCTGCTGTTTGACATCCTTCTCTCATGGGGTAGAGGTAGTGTGCTGCCTGCCACAGGAGTGAACAAAAAGGCCTAGTGCTGGAATCTGAAGGAACACAGGAAAAGTGTGTAGTGAAAGACAGGATGCAAAATGAGGCATTGTAGGCAGCAGGGCAAA
Source organism: Lanius collurio (assembly GCA_020086605.1). NCBI lineage: Eukaryota > Metazoa > Chordata > Aves > Passeriformes > Laniidae > Lanius > Lanius collurio. The sequence continues at coordinate 25,099,774 of JACBWW010000015.1, read as the reverse complement.
CACAGCTCCTGTCATCAGGTTTCTCCCTGATCTGGGGACAGATGGCCTATCATTCCTAGCTTGTGCTTCAAAATCTCTTGGGAGCTGTGATCAAGTATTTTCTTTAAATCCAGGCTAACACATTGATAGTGTGAGCCACATATATCACAGATTTGAGGTATGGATTTCTGCTTTATTCAAAGTAAACCCAGAAAGAAAGGCAACCTTGTCAGCCTTGTGCTAATATCTGCTGGAATATTTCTTGTGCGAAGGAATCAGTTTCAGGTTGTAAAAGAGGGGGCTCCATTTCTGCACATATCCAGCAGGAAGCTGACTGAGAAAAAGCAATATTCCCAGCATGTAAGGCTCAGGGCAGGGACAAAATGCCATGAATGTATTTGTGCAGGTCTGTCTAGAGGAGGCAAAAGAAAACCCACCAAATGAAAGAGCTCAAGCTGCTATAAAGAACCTTGCAAATGCAAGTAAATGGCGATAGAGCCTTGCCTGAAAAAGTTTAGCTCTTTGAAAATGAAATCCCCTTCTCAACCAGAGCAAGACTCCTCATTGGGATGAACAAAAGGTTGATGTGTATGTCAGAAAAGGCAAATTTACTGCGATCTTGAAGGGGGTAGAGGAAGTGCTCTGTCAGTGCACTCTCAAAAGTGAATGTGACAAGACCCCAACCTCTTGCTCTCTGTGGGTGGGAGAAGGATGGCAAGAGCTAATGTTCTTCCCAGTACCAAAGGAAGTGATGCTGCCTCCCAGATAAGTGTTGCAGGCTGAAGTGGCATTTTAGAAAGCTGCCTGAGTTTGCCCTAGCCTCAGGAGAGCTGGTTCAGCAGTACTCTATTAGGAAGACAGGAAGTGGACAAAGAACATGCTTCTATGGGCAGCTGCAGCTCCTGCAGCACGGAGGTTGCCGTCTCTCCTAAGGATGACAGAGGTGAAAGGTCCTGTAGGGTTAAGATTTAGAGTTTTAATAGCTGATATTCATTATTCTGCCATCAACGGTGATCAAAGGAATATTTAGCCAGCCTAGACCAGAGCCTGCAGACTTTGGTTTTGTTTGCTCCTTTTCTCTTGCAGTGTGGGGTAAATTAAACAGGGGGACCCCTCCCTCCTCTTTTGCTGTTCATCTTTTAACTCTTTCCTACCCTCTTTTCCATTCCTTGCTTCTGTTTCAAGTCGTGGCACTACCTGCTTGGAGGAAGAGTGTATGAAGTGGACAACAGCTGCCCAGACATGATAGGGGCCTCAAATCCTTTTCTCAGCAGATAAACAGGGAATAACTACATCCAGCTGGATTGGTGGAAAGAGGTATATGATTATTAATTTAGCAATGTCAAAAATGGTGTTGTCAATAATAGAGCCCCAATGTGCCTGACACTCCTCTGCATCTCTTGTGGGATCACTGCCTCTGTTCAGAGAAAGCAGGAAAGAGTCAGAAAGGGGATGAGTTACCTTACCTTGAATCACTGCAGGATTAAAACATTTGTTTCTATTTACACTTGGGGCTCCTTTTTCCAAATTGCATAACTTATCCTAGAAAAAGCACCACCTCCTTGTGTTGTGTCATGATGGTATTGCTGAACCTTGAGTAGATGCCCTCTCATTTGGGGTTGTTGGTGCAAAAAGCTTTACTGATTTAGTTGCTGGGAATTAAAAAAAATAAAAAGAGCCCCCAGTTATTAGACTGCTTGTGAAATTCCACCATAGCTAAATAACATCTGGCTTTCTATAAATACAGCAAGCCAGTCATTAACAGTGGGACTATTCACTGTTTACAGAGCTGCATTTGAAAAGAACCAAAATGCACAGTATTTGCTGAAAACTGCACAGCATCTGCCTGCAATAGGCTTTTGATAAACCCTATCTTACATTCCAGTCATCTCCATATTCCAATATTTGGATATTTGTGTATGACTAGCTGTATTATTGTCCAGAGTCACAGACATGTTGCTGCTACAGGCAACATGAGAGTTTCTGAAGTGCACTTCTTGTGCTCAGAACAACCACCTCAGATCCTTGCTTCTATTTAGATATGTGCAGACAGTTCATCAGAACCAGTCAGCCTTTTATGCAGGTAAAAGCCCTTTGCTAGATCAGGCAAAATAAGCACAAGTTGTGCGTTATGTCGGGGATTTCTTAGAAACATCTTTGTTGCCATCACAGTGCAAGCCTCAACCTCACAGCTGTGTATTGAGAAAGCCAGAGGAGGTGTGCATAAATAAGGATCTCCATCCACTGAGGCTGATCATCTTTATAATCCACAGGACCTCTGATGCAGAGTTAATCCATTGATGTTGCAGTCCCTCCAGGATGGGGCTGCCCAGCCAGACCATTGCAAATAGGTGTATTAAGCCAGATTTCTTTGCACATGCTGAAAGTTATGAAGCCTGGTTTCCACTGCCCTTTTCCTGTGCAGATATGCTGATGCTTAATGAAACTCATTAGACATTTCCCCAGGGGCTAAGGAGAGAGGAATTTTTCCCTACCTACAACCCAACTCTGTCTCACACGTGTCAGAACTAAGTGTGTGTGAGAAATTCATCTGTTGTGTGTAGCTAAAAATTGCCAGAGAGGTTAAAAAACAACCCTTGGGTGAAAAGACAAGGGTAGGCACAGTACGGTCCCCTAACAATTCCTTTCAGGGAAAAATCAGACTAAGAGAGGATATTTGCAGTCAATGATAGAAGTGCCTAGCACTGAGGCACTGGCCCTGTGTGGTGAATCCACATTGGTTTCTCTCTCAGTGGGGCTGCTGCATTAATGATATTTCCCAGCAGGATACTTCAAGGAGGTGGTGCAGGAGGGCTGGAGCAATCACGTTTTGCTGTGAGAAAGGCCAGAGAGCTGGCAAGGCTCTCAGCTGCTCTTGCAAAGGTATGTTCACCCATGTGAGGATGCACAGGCTCTAGCACAGGTTTTAATTATGTTCAGAAAAAGCTGTTTCCTTTTCATTGTGAATGGACACAGGGTTGGATTCTTACACTTTTTCCTGCTTGCTTCATGGTGCTCCTACTAGTTTGACCTCCTCTGCTATAGTATTGGTGGCAGTAGCCTCCCAGGGGAGGGAGCCTTTCTGAAGGAGAATGAATTGATTTGCAATGCATCAGAAAATGGACGGGTGTGAGCTGTGCTGCACCCATTTTGGGTTTGAATTTTTTCTTTTATTGTTTAATTTTTTTTAGTTTTCTACTGCTATCCATGGCTTCTGGATGTCTTTCATATGATAAAAATTAGCAGTTCTAATCAGTAATTTTATGGATTCTGATAGATAAATATCACTCAGGACGGTGCTGTAAGGTCTTAGTTTTCAGTATCACTGTGGTAGTGCAAGGCACAGAATGCCTCTTTTGTGGAAGCTGCTGGTGATGCATTTTCTGATGTTATAGACTTGATATTTGGGGCAACTGGTAAGAATATGTCATTAAGTGTTTCCTGGATGGTACTGTGGCAGCATTCCCAGTCTCTCCACATACACACACTGATACATACAGCCTGGATGTTTTTTAGGATTTTAAGAGAAAATGCTTAGAAAAATCTCCTCAGCAGAAAAAAAAAAAAATTAAAGGAAAAAAAACATAGATTATAGCCATTCACAAAACTTGCACTTCTGAGTGCAGAACATTAATGAGGTGAGAACTATAGAGATGATGCTGTTTGAGTTGCTGCTTTTGCTACTTTTCCTTAGTCAGTGCCTCTCTTCCATATTGTAACTTGATGGAAACATAATTGAAGATGATGAGAAACATCCTACTGAAAGCAGTCATCTTTGGATCAGCAGCCTCCAAAGTGCCTACAGATTAGATGTCCCATCTTGGGTAAGACTGGAGGGTTTTACTGCCACCACAGAGAGGTAGGAGGAAGATCCCATGTATTTCTTTCTGCCTGGGACACCTAGTGCAGTGGTGTAAAACAAGTATGTACATCCTCCTGCTTAGTGTCAGCCCAACAAAAGTGTGGAACCACCCTGAGTAACCCTGGTCAGAGATAGGTCAACTTCTTTTTTAATGTGTGCTTCCCCTTGGCTGTATGATGGATCATGAACCTGCAGAGAGCTGTGGTAGAAAATGAGGCCACAATCCAAGACCTTGTAGGCTGGGCTCTCCTCTAGCACTGTGTTCAAGAAGGCAAATGTGTGTGGGGGCGGGGGGGCTGAATGCTTTGAAACTCAGCTCAGTAGCATTCAGTGCTATAAAATATGCAGTATTTAAATATGGTCAGCTAACCAAGGAAAGCTGTCAGAAATTGATGTAACTTTTGATGTTGAAAACAATGGTGGTAAAGGTTATTGCAGTTTTATGCAATATGTAAGGAAGAGATATTTTAAATTAAACAGGAAATTGGCATATAATGATAACAAACAATAAGTGAAGGTGTTTCTGACAAGATACCTTCAGCCTGTGGGGCTGTGTACATGCAACACATGAGCAAAACTTCTCATTGAAACCTTCATGCTATGTTCCTAGCCCAGAGAGCAAGAGACACGAAATCACCAAATTAGGAAAGAGGCAAGTTTCTTCCTTGAATTAGAAGGAAGAAAAATCTGGACTCGAGACCTATTCTACCATCATCTTTAAATAAGGGAAGACTATAAATAAGGGAAGACTATAAGCACAAGAGGAGTATTTAGGCCTACAAGAGACCCTCACACCCCATCCATAGCCTGATCTTCAAACTAAGATGGCTTGTAGAGACCTTGGTGTTGAGTATGTCTTATGGTTTTTAGAAACCATTGAGGGATTTAAATAGCACAGGTCCCAAGTGAAGAGAATGATAGCCTGAGGCTGAGATGTAAAAGTGCACTGAGAGCCAAAGCCACAGCCCCAGGGCTGTCACCTCCATCCACCAGCAAAAGCATAGTGTTAAAACCAAAGCAGCAGTGCAATGCACTCCTCTCTATGGGCCAACACTCAATGCCAGACGGAGTCAGCTCCCCAAAGCACCTGCCTACTGAATACCCTGAAACCACAGCTGTGTTATTCCTTTCAAAGAGATTGGTGAGACATTCTCAGCCCGAGCTCATTTAAATCTTTGGCTGAGGTACTAACATAGAGCAGGAGAGGAATGAAATAAAGTGTGCAAGGGACAGAAATGCACACTGGGTCTCCTGCGGCATCCTAAAGTGAAATCCCAGTGTTGGCCAGTTTACTGTGGCCAGCTGGGGTATAAAAGTTGCCCATACTTACAGGGCAAGACAAAAACTTCCCTCTTCTTTGCTGAGAGTTCTCTGCCCTCGATGAAGTTTGTTACTGCTCTGTCACCCTGTGAGAGGACTTAGCCACTCCATGGGGACACACATCTGTAAGCCCTTCTGACTACATCATAATTAATCTGGGATAAAACTGACTCAAAGCTGGACATCTTCCTGAGCTTAATAAATTTCTTTAAAGCAGGGAAGCCCAAAACCATAACCAGTATCGTAATATATGGCAGGAAATACTTTTCAGTTTTAATTTAAAATATTTTAATGCTGGCATAAGTTTCAGAATGACTTTTAAGTGTATTTTATCTGATCTTTCTATGATATAAACGCTTAAGTAGTCATAATTGATGTAAGTTGGGAGAAGAGTGCACCTCCATACAAGATGAGAGTTACATCCCTGACCTATGCCAGCCTTAGGGAGCAGATGACAGCGGATGGTAAATGCAAGTCTTGTCATATGAAATAACAAGTTAACCAATTATTATTTATTGTCACTAACAAAATGCACCCTGAAATTGGTACTTGACTGTGTTAATAAATTTTTGAGTAGCTTTTCTCTGTAAATATTATAGCCTTACCATGCTCCAGCCATAAAAAAGGAGGCTGAACATGACAGTGATCCCATCCTAGAAGGAGGAGGGTTCTGTTCCCCACAATGTGTTCCCCTATTAAAGCCTGCCTCCAGTGCTTCATTCCTCACATAAACACTTGCTGCAGTACCACTCTGGTACTAAACTGATGGGACTGCCCCACATTAATGGTGTGAGAGCCCAGCTGCCAGGGAAAACACTTCATTTGACTTCAGGAGCCCTTGGACCTGGTCAAAACTGTAGGAGCCATCTAATAGTACTCTATCCCATGGGTAAGTAGGTGCCCCACATGGCTGATGCATAGTTCAAGGCACCTCTAAGAGCAGGTGGTGTACAGCTAAAGGTATGGTGTGTATCCACAGGGACACAATTTGGGCTTGGAAATAGATGGGTTTTTTTTGGAACACCACCTAACTGTATTACCCACAGTGTTACTGTTACTCTTCCATCAAAGTCTTTCTTCCCTTGTTTACTGACATATTCTTTTTTATCAGTAACAGGATTCAGAGGTCATCTATCCAGAGCAGTTTTCATACAATGGACAGACCCATTTTAGGCCAAGTACTGAGAGAAAATGTTCAAAGCAGCATGTGAAGGTATTCATATTTTTTTCCTACAGATTTGTGCCTCATCAAAATCCCCTGATCCTCCATCAGAAAACCACAATCTTGGTAAGATATACTCTAGCTTAAACCACAAGCATCTAGAGTGTGTGAATATGCATTTAAAACAGATTTTTGGAGGAAAATGAGCCATTACTCCATTTGCAATTCTTGTTGCCTCTGCGAAGGAATAATGCGGGAACTACGTTATGCACTGCACAAACAAGGGATGGAGGGCAAAGAATGAAATTGGGTGTGAAGGCATCTATCCAACATCATGGAGCAAAACATAGCAGAGGCACAGGGAAAATTCCACAGTGGGAGTGGAAGGGAGGAAAAGAAACTTGAAGAAAAATCAGTGAAAAAATATATCCTCTCCTGTTTTCTTCTTTTTTGAACCTAAATCTACCTGGCATAGCGTTGAGCACTTTTCTAAATAGGTGTTGTTATAAATAGCGCTCTGCAATGAAGCCTTCACATATGACTGTGTCAGCCTGCAGACAGTAAAGTGTATCTCCATTTATAACCTCACTTTCTTACCTTGGTTCATCACCTTAATTTGCCACTGTTACCTGGGAGCTGACAGCTTCCAATTACAGTCACATTTGCAATTCTGACAGGAAGCATCAGGGCCCGGGTTTTAAAGGTTTGTTCTATTCTTTTCTGAACAAGTGTTCTCCCTGAAGTCCACTCAACACCTTGTTTCTGAGATTGTGATCTTTTTCACAGAGGTGTTTTGAAATGTAGTGAAGTGTAACCTGTGTGGACCCAATGTAGTTCTCACTAGAAATGTTACACACAGTTACTGCAGATTCCCGGTGCTATTTGCATTTACTTGCATTTATACAAGTAAAATGACCTTTAAATTCGGATCAAAGTTTTCTTTAGAGATATTTGCAGGTATAAGCTGCTGTATTGCTCATTTAGAGTGGCTTGGTGAGTAACAGTCTGATATGAAGACAGATTTGGAAAGAAGTAATGGAGAAATCAACGCTGGTGGTAAGTGAAGTAAATTGGAAGAGAGTGTATGGGAGCTGCTGCTGCTCAGGAGGCAAACACAAAGCTTGACCTGCCCTTCTTTCCCTTGTCATTTCCTTTGATGTCCAGACACTGCAGGACTTGAGACCAGGATGCCAGAGTTTCCAGTTCTCTGTTCCCAAATTCAGTCTTTCTGCCCTTTCAACCAGCTTCTGAATTGGAACTAGTAAGGAAAGAGGAATGTCACTAACAGAGAGTGATTGCCCAAGGGGACTGAACATTGCAGGCTCTAGGGAAGCTGGTGAAGCATCCTGGAAGTGCTCTGGAAAACAAAGATCCCTCTGGGGAGAACAGTTATGGGACATCGAAGGTGGTTTCTGAGACCTGATCCTCAGCTTTGCTGTTGTCCAACCACTGTGTCACCCTTTGTGGCCCCAGGACATCAACCAAGTAGGGTAGCTCCAATGTAGGAGCTGCTGCACTTGAATGACTGTTTTTTTCATTTTCAAAGAGCTAAGTAGAAGTTGAAGCTAAAGGAGAGACCAAGGGACACCAAGATGCTGGCAAGGAATGTGTCAAACAAGCTGAAATTTGTAGCCAGCTCAACAGAAATCCTGCTGGAAAGGAGAGAAACAGACTCAATTTTCCTTTCAAATATAGGACAGTGGATAGAAATGAAGTCTCTTCCATGTTACTTCTCCTCTCAGCTTCTGGTGATGCCCACTGACAACAGATGCCACAGTTAGAAGGACACAGCCCAGGAAGGGAAGCTGGTGCATCTGCCACCTCCTGGTTTGTCTTTTGTTCAAGCTGCAGCTATTCCTCCTCTTTGTATTTAGTGGCCTCTAACAGAGCACTGCCTCTCTACTCTGTGCAGGAAGGAGACAAAAGCAGCTCTGAAATAAATGCCTTCTCCTCAGAGCAGGGCTACTTGCTTGTCTCATCCTGAAGTGAGTTGAGAATCCTTGAACTGGGAGAAGTTACACTGGCCATGTCAGAGACAGCCTGGAGTTGCTGCTGATTCTTTCTTTTATACTTTCATTTCCCCTCTTAGCAGCAGGCTTGAAAAGTGACATCACCTTACATCCTTGTGTCAGAGGCCTTGACCCACTATTTAGTACTTCTTTACAAGATTAAATAGCACCTCTTTGGGTACTTAAACAGGGACAAGGCACAGGAAACTGTATGGCTTTCTATCCTGCTGGGATCTGAATGTAAATAGGATCTGCTTTTTAATCACAAGATCATCTTTAAAACACAGTATAAAGGGCAATTCTCTCCTCTTTCCAAAGGAATTAATTTTGTGGTGTAAGAAATTGAGAAGGAAGCCGGAAGGGACTGGTGGGACTGTGTGGGCCAGAAGTCACATGCTCCAAACAGCTCCCTAATGTAGTTAATACATTTTGGTTTTTTGTTTCACTAGTCATCATAGAGGATTGCTCCCAGCTCTGAGAACCCATCCTCCAGGGTGCAGCAGGAACTCCAGCAGCATTTCTTCAGTCCTACGAGCACAGTGACCAGGTATTCCCAAGCAAGGTGGGCCAAGGCAGCAGTCACAGCATAACTGCAGGATGGATTTCAGCATGTCACAGGTCCATTGCCTGAGTGCAATCCCTGAAATGTCATGGGCACATGCTAGAAAGGACCCAAGACAGTGTTTTTCAATGTGCAGGAACAACTAACCAGACCAGTCTGGTCTGGTTTGTCTCCAGAGTGAAACACTGGAGAGAAGTGGCCGTGCCTTCCTTGGGACTTTGTATCCCTAAGAGAGAAGAAAAGGCTCTGCAAAAGGTGGGACCAACCCACCTCTCCATGTTGTTTCTGAGAAGAGTATTTTCCTCTGTGGTGATGCTGGGGCTGTTGCAGGCTGCACCACGCACACATCTGCTGTTTCCCATCTAAATATCAGGCAGCATGGGTGAATTACAAGCAGAGGCACCTGTGCCTGCATTTCAGTTGATAATTTTCGTAATTATATGACATTTTTCGTGGGTCAAAACATGCTAAAACAACCACTTAGTGGAAAGCTGGTTAGAGGTGTGTGACTGACTCGCTAATAAAATTGCTGTGCGCTTAGTACCTGTCAGGAGAGCCCAAAGCACCTGCTGGATTTTGAGCCTAATTCTCTTTTCCCTTACACCAATGCAACTCAGGAATGATCCCTACCAGTCATTGCCCATGTATAGGCACACACATAAAGGCTAAAGGGAGGAGGAAAGTCATTCAAGATGGATGGAGAGATTAATTGCATGTGAAATGCCCTAGACAATTTGGGTCACCCTAGTGCGGTTGCACAGTGCCACAAGCTGCAAAAATCATGGAATGAGTGTACATCCTGGAACTTCCTAGGGCACTGATACCCATACTTGAATCTGACTCTATGTATGGGCTGGAAAAGGGTTTACGGGTTTGGTGATGGCATGAGGGACACAGCACGAGGGAAAAGCAAAGCGGTTTTAAGGCAAAATACCTTAAAATTTTTTTTCTGCATTACTTAGAGGGATGAGGTATTGTGCCTCTCTCTCTGAAGTTGTTACAAGCTGCAAAATGCAACCAAATGTGCAGGACTGGGAGAAATAAAACAGCACTAGTGTGTGTGAAAGAACAGTTTCCTGAGGCACCTTTGGTCTTGCCCACACACAATGAATTGCTGTCCTTCCCAAGAGAGGCAGTGGGGGAGAGAGTGCAAATGGGGAGGGAGGAACACAGATCGTGAAGAAGGAATTTATTATCCAGTTTGGAAGTGGGCATACACATAATTCTGCGAAGCTTTCAGTTTGTGCTTTTGTCATTTCTACATGTGCTTCCAGCCATGTTGCTGAGCGTGCTGTTGTGCCAAGGTGCTTGCGTTGTCTTAAAGCCCTTTATGAATCATGTCTGTGCTATACAGGTTTTTTGTTTTGAAGAGCTATGAGATCTAACGAGAACTTTTCCTGTCTCTGGCATAGTGCAATTACTTATTGGAAGAGAAGCAGTCAGGTATGAAATGAATGAATTTCATAAGCAACTTCTTTTTAACGTGTTCTTTCAGTTCTTTTTCTTTTGAGACTTCCCACCATCCTGTGCCTGCTTTCCCTACTTGATCTGTTGTGAGAGGATTGATATCCAAAGAAAAAAATACCATTTTTGAAAGACTTTTCTGAAATCATAACTGACTGGCAGGGAGACAATTTAATAGGGGGAGATGAAACTGGGACACTGGAGATAAGAAGTTAATAGGGGATTTAGTCATATACACAAAACAGCACTAGACAGGTGGATGCAAAACAGCTCTTTGATTTCCTGCAGAGCTTGCTGTAGTGAACAACACGTTCTCTGAACATCAGCAAGGATCCATCTCAAATGTAAGTGGCCACTGTCTTGTGGGTTATATGATCTAGATGGCTGGAGATGGAGAGAAATTGTGCTTGTATATTCATGCCACTCAATTGTTAGAGAAATGCACTATGATGAAGCCCACAAGATCAGTGTCAGAGGAAGATAAAATATATAAAACCTATAACTATTTCACAGTGGAATTCTAGGATTGTTACACTGCTGCCTTCTTTTTAAAGTAGTGCTGGGAATAAACTTTAAGATGAGGTCTTTGAGGGTACCATCGATTTTATGGCAAGGGTCTGCCAGCACAACATGGATGTGCATACTTTAAGCACAGTGCTGCATGTTTTAAACAACAGCATCAAGGTAGTAAAATATCTGCAGAATTAAAAAGTGAAATGGAGCACCTCTAAATCCCTTAGGTTTGCACAGAGAAAAAGTCTAGCATTTCCCTGGTCTGCAGAGATTTATTGTGGTTTTTCTGCTGGATGGCTTGGAAATGGCAGGAACTATTCCAGGCTGTCCCACAACCTCCGTGGTCCCAGACAATTGCTCCAGGAGTTCAACATCATTAAAACACAGCAGTGCACTCTTTGTAGGTTCTTTGCTGCAAGAAGCAGGGAGAACTGGGGGTGTTGACTGTGGGCTAAAGGACCCATAATATGGCTCTTAGGACTCAAGGCATGAACCAAATCCAGGACTGCGGGATAAAAAAAAAAAAAATAAAACAGAGCAAGTGGGGAAGTAGGTCTTCAAGTCTGTAAATTAGTAGGAATTACTGCCTGACAGTAGATGACTCTTTAATGTCCAAATGCATCCAGTTATTTAGATGTCTAAAACCCATTACTTTAAAAATAATTGATAGCCTACCCTTTTATCTGTTTTTATGGGGTTGGTCTTTTATTTGCATGAATTTCTCACCTGCATAAGGAAGGAATAATAGCTTTCTTTTACTTTACCAGGTGATGTGAGGATAAATACCAAAGGCTGTCAGTCTTGGTTAGGGCACTGGAAAGGACAGAGCCAGATCACTGCACATCAACAAGTATGTGAGCTGTCAATCTAGTTTTAGGGCAGAGCTACAAGGATCTAATCTGTGTGCAAGATGAGGAAAATAATTTGGATCAAATTACTGCTGTTCATCTGCTGTTCACAACTCAACCCAAATATTAAAGAATGCACTCAAATGTGAGATAGATGCTGTTAATTTTTTTTTTTTTTTTTTTGGTGTGCTTTAGAGGTTAACATTTCTCCTATGGTTACTCTTCACAGAACAGACCCTACTGGCTCAGTGCCATAACATGCCAGTTTGCAGGTACCATCAAAATGCAACACTCATGAAAATGTACGTTGCAGCTAGTTTTCACCTCTGACAGCCAAACCAAGCACAAAATCAGTGCAGACTTGCCCCATGTGTGTCACTGAAGTCCTTCTACAGGTGTCATCCCCAATCTAATTAGAAAAACCTTCCAGTCTTCCTTTTCCTCCCTCAGGGCCATATAGAGAAGAGGCAGCAGAAGCCTTCAACTGTTACAAGCACAGCTTTGGAAGCTCCAGTTGTTTCCAATACCCATTGATTAGAACTTCCCTTCAGCTGAGAACAGGCACACACTGATTTCTTCACACTGCACCCATGCCTGGCCTCTGCAACAGCCCTCAGAGAACCTGGGTGAGTAAGTGTTCAGCATAGCGAATGGGGGCAGATTATGATGGAATTCTCCTATATTGCAATATTATCCAGGTGTGTTATTTTTCTTCTTCCCAGGAATTAGAGGTTGGTGTGGTTTTTCTGAGTACTTTCACAGGTCATGGGTGTTCCTGTTTTTTCTCAAAGCATGAAACATTGACTTCTGGTAAAGGTGTAAGATGTTTTATTTGCATCACTGGACCTTTGAATCAGGTATGACGAATTCTCCATGATGCAAAACTGAGTTGCACAGGGATAGGGAATAAGATTATATTTACTACTCTAGGCTTTGCATCTCTTTCTCCACTAGTTTATTTCATTGACCTCTGCACAGCTGCTCTTGATGCTTTCCCCTGTAGGAAGAGAATTACTCTTTCCCTTGAGCTTTGCAATGCCTAAGAGAATCAGAAGCTAAACTGGAAATTTTCAAGATCAATTACACCCTTACTGCTGAAATACAGCTGCCTGTGAATAGTCATGGGTTTTTTACTGCTAATAGGAAGAGAATCTCTCACAGTTGCTAATTAACAGTGCTCCAGATTTATCATTATTTCAACAGGATAGCCTCAGGATGGATTTAACCCTTTGCTCTCCTGGAAGCAGTTTGAATTACTTAGTCTGACTCAAGAGCATAGGATAAATTGTTGATTGGGGTGTTTCAAAGGATGAGACTGTTGGTGGAGGCTGCTGCCCTGATGCCTCTGCAATCCAGTAGGATTTTGGTATGGCTTGTCCTGAGATTTTGGTGTGGCTCATCCCTGAGTTCAGGCTCTGAATTTTGCAGTAATGGACAGCAATTACCAGGCTCATAGTAAGTTGCAGAGGTCTATCATCAGAGTCCTGATTGCCCAGAGCAAGAATGAATCACATTTCTTGACCCATTAGTGATCTCTAATTTTATGCGCAGTATTGCTGCTTAATTCGCTTATTGAGGTTAATATTGAAAAGCTTTGCTTACTTTGAATACTCTTCCTCTTATCATTTTCAATTAACAATGGTGCAGTAGGGAGAAACAAAAGATCAATGAAACATCTCTTATCTTTTAGTATGCACCTTGTGAGGTGAATTTCTATTCTCTTAGAAGGCCAGAGTGTTGGGTTCATTCTGAAGATGGATGTTTTTGAGACTGCTAGGCAACTTTCCACCACTTCTGTGTCAGACTTGATCACTAATTCCTACCTCTGTCAAAGGTTAATAGAGGACTGCTATGTGTGTAATTGTGCCTCGCTGTGGAAAGGGGTCAAATAGGTTTATAGGGATGAATCTCTATTGATTGCCAGGAGTATTTAAAATAATTGGACTCAAGCAATCAGATTAGCCAATTATAATTATCAGATGGGTCTGTATGGGGTAATGTACACGTTTGACATGGATTGCAGCTGATCCAGCTTCATTTATCTTAACATGCTAAATTTTAACTAAATTCCTTATTAAAGCTGAGACTAATTAGAGAAAGTTTTATGTATCAGTATATAAAACTGACTAGAAATTCATAAAATAATATGCATCTCTAGAGAATACATAGGAAAGTGGGCCTTCATTAATGAATGAGGGAATAAACTAGGTGTTGCAAGTATTAATGAGGTCAGTCAATGACAAAAAGAATCCAGGTATCTCTCAGAGATACCCACAGAACATGAGTCATTCTCCTGTCCTTGTAGCTATTTGCCAGAGGGTGAAAGAAAACAAAACAAAAAAAAAAAAACACAAACAAAAACAAACCATGGGATTTATGAACCTAAGTCTCAGGAACACAGTGAAAAAACAGCTTTACCACTTGGAGGGCAGAGACCTGCAGTTTTATCCACCAGAGGCATGCTTTAGAAACCTATCTCCTCCATAAGGATTCTCACATGTTTCTGCAGTCTTTTAGGAATGCTACAAATGCAGTCAGGAGGCAGGAAGACCCAAAGCTTTGGGGGCCTGCTAGCCAGGGGGCTGCTTTTACACTGTAGGAGGGAAACCCAAATGTATGACTCCAAACTAAGACCGATAATGCAGACAACCCAAAATGTTTTGAAAGCTTGCCCTGTTTTCCTGATTCCAGGAGGACTAACTCACTGTTTTAAACATGAGCCATTCGTGACTTCAAATTTCAATATAAAACTGTGTTGTTGCTGCTGGGAGAAGTTCAGGGTTACAGTGCTGAGGAAGCAAGCAAAACGTTCTTGCTCTGCCTTAACGAACAACATAGAAAATCATCTTGCTAAGGCTTTCAGACAAGCAGTCAAGTCATTATCAAATCTGTTTCTTTTTTAACTGTCCTTAAGGATTTCAAGTTCCCCCTATTTTCCAGGTTACACTGGGAAGCATTTACATTTGTACACTTTGGATAAGCTGCAGCTGTTGCCATGTAGTACAAAGTGAACACACACTCATGCCGTAGCCCAAGACATCACAAACTGCAAAATCTTCTCAGTTAAACTAAGGAAAAAAATAAGGTAAACTTTGAGAAATTCGGAAAAATGTTTTAAGCAAAATCAAAAGTCCATTGACTTTCGTTCTGTATGTCTTAAATAGTGGAAGAATGGTCCTACAGGGTGAGACCATAAGTCCACTTGACCCCTGTCCCAATTCAAAAGGAAATGGGAGAAGAAGATGAACCATACTTGAATACAGGGGTATCTTCCCAGCCAGTACCCTAAGAATTAAGACCAAAAGCCAGAAGCTCTCCAGGTTAAATAGCCATAATTTGATGGTAGTCAGTGCTATATAACAAAAGCTGGGTTGTTGTCATGGGTATTTCAAGGATCTACTTTCATTAATGAGTAAAGCTTACCTTAAAAAAAAAAAAAAAGAAAAGATAGAAAATGTTCACAAGCTTGGCTGAGAGCCAGACTCCAAGTTCATTGCTATCAAACTAAAGACACTGTGAAGCAAAGTGGACTTTTGAGTCAGGAAAGGGGAAGAACAAGCTTGCTGTTGTATTTTTAAATTGGCATTACCATAATCAGTCCCGCTAGTATAATTTAGAGGTGAAGAGTTCACTTTTTCCTGCCATCCCAGCACTTTTGCCATAGTCCAGATCCACAGAGTTAATTGTAGCATGCCATCCTTTCAAATGCATGGCTCATCAAAGGCAACTGCGGCAACCACAGGCTGCCAGCACCAGGAGGGATATTCTGCTTCAGGTACTGAAAAGGTTAAGGCTGTTGACACTTTAACATTATTAATTAGTTTCCAAAAACCTTGTAGGTTTTTATGCTGGAAAGCATAAGTGGAAAGTTCCTATGTTTATTAACCATGGTTATTTCAGCTCTGCTCTGGATAACTTCAGAAAGTTATCTTCACAGGCAGGGACATTTTAAGTGAAAGTTTGAATGCTGCAACAACTGGGTTATCTGGGAAAAGATCTCAGCGCTGTCCAGGATTTCTACAAGCACAGCCCCAATTACCATCAGCCCTGTGCTCACCGAATAAAAGAACTGAAAAAGTCTACCATGGAATTGGGAAAATCACACTTTTAAAATTTGATTTTCTTTCCTTTCTGTGGCTTGCAAAATATTTTACCAACATTTGCAAACTACCCTCTTCATATAGTAAAGTTTTACATGCTGGTTTTACAGGTGGGTGAATAAATTAGAGAGGGACAGAGGGATCTTCCCATACTATGGCGGATCCTCTTATTCCTTTTCAACCCTGCTGGCCGTATGTTGCTGGGAAGAGCTGAACACCTTCACTGGTAGTCTTTCAGTGAAAGCAGTTTTCTTGCACAAGATCTCAAGATTTTTGTCTGGGAAACAATTGAGGTGATACTTGCAGGGGCAATTAGAAACTGGTTTTCAAATCATCCACAAGCAGGGGCTTTCCAGCCCTCATTAACATGGCCTTTTGCAGCTCAGGGTTTTAGGGTGGCTTGTTCGTCATGCTCTGTCACCATCCTTGTGTTGTCTTTGGAGCTAATGAGGGAGAGAGGCTGGAGGGTTACAGGGCTCAAGTTCACCAGGTCAGCCACCAGCACCTTGCAGTGCCTTTTTCAGCCTGCAGTGTCTGTCCATAAAGGCAGCCCTGAGGGACAAGATGTGCTGTGCACAAGCTGGTTCGCTGAGGACCCTCATTAAAGAGCCTGGGATGTGACCTAGAGCTGTGCTGAAGGGGACACCTGGCTGCGAGGCCAGGTGAACTGAAGCTTTCCTGTAATGCTGTGGTTCTTTAGGTGTGTGCAGAGATGCCTCTGGCCAGCACCTGTGGCTTGGGTTGGCAAGTCAGAAAGTGTTTTTTGATTAAGCAAGACCCCTCTACTCCTTTCACAGAGTGGCTCATCAGGGAAGCATAGGGCTAAATGGCCATTGAATAGAATAGGACCAAGACATATTTTCCTATGATGTGTGTTAAGATAGCAGTGATTTAAAATCATGCCATGGACATTCGTTTTATTAATTCAGGGCTGGTCAAAGGTATATTCTCCAGAAGCCAATTTTCCTATGAAAAGCCGCCCTCATTTTTCTCTCTGAAAAAAAATAAGGTTTAAAAGAGGAAAAAAATTGAAATTTATTCTGAAAGCTATCCCAATCAAAAGGCTTCGGTTCCCCTGAAACATCCACAGTGCTTTAATATGGGTATGTGTTACCCCTCATCCCTAGTGCTGATGCTTGTAGCATCCATTGTAGGACAGGACCTCTGCCTGCTCAGTGCTGCTCAAAAGCAGAATAAAAGGATAGTCTCTGCTGCAAGGAGTTTAAATCCCATACTCTTAGTCCTAATCTTGCTTGGTATTTTGAGTTCTGCGGAAGATTTTGTGACATGGGTGCTGTCAGCTTGCTGCCATTGAGAAGTCTCTGCAGTAGGCAGGCTTTCCTTCACAATGCTGTGTTAATTGTTATTATGTTTTGCTTTCTGGTTGTGGCATGTCAGTAATCTGCTACGTACAAATGTCTGCTCCCTTGGGAGAAAATAAATCACATGTATTTTTTTGGAACCAATCCTGCCTCAATACTTAGGAAATGCATTTGGTAATAATATTGGCTGTAACCCTCCTGAGAGAAATTAATTATAAACATGTAGCAAGGTAATCAGGAAGCTGCTCTTGCTGTGACATTGAGCAAAGAACGCAGAAGCAAGTGGAAAAGTTGGACTGAATTAAAACCGAAGTGTGTCATGTTTTCGTGGGTCAGATGGGATGCAACACTCTGCTTAGGAGCCCCCCATGCTGGGATAGGGAAAGGGGAGCTGATTTGGACAAAATAAGAAATTATGGCATGAGGTTTTTATAGCACAACCGCTGATGTGCTGGTACAAAAGTAGAGACTGCTTCTGGTAAGGTGGGGGATGCTGGTCTTGAGTAAAGATGAACTTGTGTGGCTGAGTGCCTGTGCCTGCCCATGAGGAAAAATTCCTGTGTGTAATGAGTAAGGGCAAGACACCTCGAGGGTTAAAATAGCATCATAATCAACAAAAATGGGTTATTGCTCTTCCTCTTGTGTATGGCTACTTCCTTGCTCTTCTCTTCCTATTCATCCCTGGAATGTCACAGATGTCCATCCACTCCTACCATCTTTTTGCCTCTCTCCTCAAGCTTCCCCCCCCCCTCCCCCCCGCCCCAGGTAGTTGAAGGTCTGAATTTTGTTTTGCCTCCTCTATGGCCTTCCTCACTCAGCATTTCCCAGCACTGTAGTACCAATTTATTCACCAATAAAACACAAATGAACGTAGTTTTCTTGAAGAAAGTTAACATAAGGGCAAAGAAAAAAAAAATATTCTTTTATCCTCGTTTCTTTACTTTGGATTTTTTTGCTAGCAGCATGTTTTTTTGTTCAGATGCCTGGAGTATTAGAAGTCTGTCCATATATGCTGGATTAATGGGCTAAGCATGAGGGAGGTGGTTGAAAGTTCAGGAGAAATGCAGTTTATCCCATGACATGTATTCACCCTACACCCAGCCACCCAAACACAAGTTATAGAACTGAGAGTTAAAGAGCACCGCTGTCTAACTTATCACAGGAACTCTTTATAGCCTGAGAAAGTGAGAGCTACAGGAGTAATTTGAAAGTATAGGGGGGAAATCAAAGCAGCAGATCTGTGGTAGAGTGGTTTGTTCACCCTGGAAAAACCCTGCTCCCCAGTGGGGCAAGGCTGGGGGGATAGCAGCTCCAGATGGCTTTGGCTCTACCCCCACATAGCTGTAAATATTTTCTGAGCTCACCAAACCACTTTCAAATGACTGTAATGTTCACCTTCAGGTTTAACTGCAACTGACCTAAGCTGCTTTCTGCAACGTATAAGCCTTCAAATCTTCCAATTCTGTTTTTATTGGGGACTAGGATGTTTTTACAGAGGCTGTCCAGTCATTCTTGCCCTCAATCTTTATACAGGTCTTCTTTTGTCTCTTTTCCATCTCACCTCTAGGCAATTACATCTGATATTTTAAAATAACTTTTTGAGATCTGAAGTATGCAGGAGGCAAAAAAAAAAACAAACCAAAAAACAAAAAAAAAGTTCAAAAGAGAAGCAAAGAATACCAAAATCAAGATACTGCCACTGTCTTTCAAGAAATGACAACATTGCCATTTATTCTCTTTACTTCTAAGAGATTAAAGCTGAAAGCACTGATGATGCAAAGACTTGCCTGCATTTAGCTTTCTTAAGTAGTCACATCAACATAATTTGGATCGTTTCCACTCAGTGTATTTGTGTTGCTTTTAAATAGATCATTGTCCTTTGGAAAAATCATCTCATCTTGCTTAGTTCATTCTTCCAGCTCTCTGTATAGGAGGTCCAATTTTTCCTTTGAAATATATTGTGGGATGAAAATTCAAGGCTGAAATCCTTCAAGAAATGTAATTTGCAATGGTTGAATGGCCGGCTTCTAATGAGATGACTCCTTTCATGTCTGAGGTCACTAACTTGGTAACATATGCCATCCCTGATCTCCATAAAGTGCCTAATGACCACGCTTCTCAGACGCTGGAAAAAAAACCCATCGTCTGTGTTCAAGGTACAAGAGTATAAAATTTGACACTGGTGTTGCAAGGTGCTAGTCTTCACATTTTAAATTAGTGGAGTCCACAGATTGCCAGGTCTCCTTGAAGGTCTGACATTGTCCTGCCTTGTCTATTTAAAAAGGCCTGGATATGAAGAAATCCTCCCCTACGTGGCTTCACCCTCCTTTGCTTTAGCTCCAAGTATTAGCAAGGGCCTGAAGGCCACCAAGCAGGCTGGGCTGACAGGCATCTGGCATGCAAACAGTGAGAGAATGCTGCCAGAAGGGAGAACCAGGACATGCCAGGATGCTGGTGGGTTCATTATTATTAGTTTTGTATCCCCAGGAGCCTGCTTCCCATGAATACTTGATAAAGCCTGAGAAGGTCAGTACAGCTTGTTTACTCTCCATATGGCACTTCTGCATGTCCCTATTCTGTGTATGTGTGCATGTGATTTTCATCCTTTAGCCTGTGGCACTCACCCAGATCACCCTTTTTCCTTACCTGATTAATTCATGGGCAGGGGAATAAAAGGACAAGTTCTTTATTATTCATCACAGGTGGGAAGCTGTATATACTCTGAGCAAACCTGAGGGGAAGCTTTCCTGTGTTTTGTGTTTGTGTGTGTATGCGTCATTACGGAAGCCAATTACCCAGGAACGGGTCTCTGAACACCCTGGATGGACTGTTTACACTTCAGTGGGTTTTGCCAGTTTAGGCACATGAGCTGAGTTAGGCTGGCAACCTCCTCCTCAAGGAGAAGTAAGCTTATTCAGCAGGGAGTCACTAGCCAATACAGATGAAAGAGGTTGCCTGGATGGAGTGTGTTAAGCTTGCAAAGGGAGTTTTGCAGGGATAATTGCC
The DNA here is from genome assembly GCA_020086605.1 of Lanius collurio. Lineage (NCBI taxonomy): Eukaryota > Metazoa > Chordata > Aves > Passeriformes > Laniidae > Lanius > Lanius collurio. The sequence goes on along the minus strand of JACBWW010000015.1, from coordinate 25,079,627 downwards.
TCTGTGTTTGCTTTTGGCTGGAAAAAAAACTGTACTCAAGTTTCCTATTTCACTGTGCCATGCAAACCAAGCTGAAGTAGCTTTAATAAAGACTGCAGGAGGCAAAACAGCTCTGGGGTGTGGTCTAGAGGTGACAAAAGCTTGGGACCTGGGTTGTGGCAGCTCACAGAGGTTACTGGCCTTGGTACAAAATGGGTGAAAAGGGCAATGCCCCTACTGTGCTCTTGCTCCAGCCAAGGGTCTGGTGAAGCAGTTATTGTCCCCATGAGATGGTTTTGTGTTGCCAGTGTGATGGGATAGCACAGCTTCCCCTCTGACAGCACTTGTGGGTTTGACAGGCTTAAGAGAAGGGGCTCTGGACTTGGATTTTGCAGTCTTGCTCAGTCTTTGGCCTTGGCTTGTCAGCCCTTTATACACATTAAGTAATTTCTGATACTGATAAGAAAAAATTGTTTTGGTATTCCTAATATAAGTGAGGAAACTGAGGTAGTGTGATGATTCATAGCAGAAAAATGAGTCATTCTTCTGTCATTAAAAATTCCTTTCCTTTTGATGCAGCTGCAACACAAACTTAATGGAAACCATTTCAATTCCTTGTCCTATTAGAGATGAACATCTTGAAGATTTCTGGAATAAAAAGTCCTGCTGTGTATCAAATACTCCCTGATTCCTCATGATGCCAGCCTTGTTATTTGCTTTCCTTTGGTTGTCTGCACAGCGTAATGAAGGCAAAAAGCCTTTTTTGCTGTCTTGGGAGATGTGATCCAGAGTTGATCAAGTGGCTGATGCCTACCTAGGTTGGCTGGTAAATCTGTGTTAAAAATTAGAAGCAGGCTTATGTACTTCAGCTTAGAGGGGACCAGGTGAGAGCTTTCCTCCTTAAACCAGGTATAACCACATTTGAATCTCTTCTAAGTGTTTTGACACAAGGTTTCTGTAGAAAGATGATGTACTGGTACAGTGCCTGGCACACTGCAGTGGGCATGCAAGAAATGTCACTGCAACATCAATACCCACTACTGCTGTGAGTAACACTGAGAGGCAGAGAGATGAGAGAAACCATTTTGTGATTACAGCTGTTTTTCTCTCCCCTTCATCAGGTGTGTAAGGTAGAAGACACTGAGTATGGACTCTTAATAAACTGTGATAGTTTTAATAAATTTAAACATGCTCAGAATATTTCCCATAAGGGAATTACTCACAAGGAATAAAGATGATTAATGTGAGAATTTAGCTGGACAAAACAGATGGTGCAGCAAAGTGTTTCCTGTGTTTCAAAACTGCTCTTATTTGGTGCTAATGAAGAGACTGCAATCTCCTTGTGTGTTAACTCTCCACTGATTCTGCAGCATCCTTTTGTTCCCTGTTCCCTCCCTTACTCCCTCTTACTAGGAAGAGTACTGTCCCCAGTCCATGCTAGCTCCTGCATGACAACCAGCCAAATGAGACAAGGTAGTCTGTAGTTTTTAATGAACACAGTGATCCACAGGTGTGCAGGAACTGTGACTTGCCTTGTCTTTGCTAGCCTGGTTTCAGCACTTGGCCAAAATCCCTACCAACCTGCCTTTCTCCTAAGAGCACATTGCTAGAGGCGTGTGCAGGCCGGGTTTCTTCCAGTTAATAGAGTCTCACACATGTGACTTCCCTTAAATCATCCTTGCTTGGCAGGACATCACTGATGCAGGAGCAGAGATGGGGACCAGCATCTCTGTGCCAGATCTATGTTAAAACAGTTTCAAGGGGAGGATGGGGACAGCAGTAGCTCCATAAAATCAAACTTTTCTGTATGCCTGAGATGGTCTTTGTCCTTTATCCCCTGTATTAAGCGCTCTGTTCCTGGTGTCAGTACAAGTCTTTAGAAAGCAGATCTGCTGTCTAAAAGAAGGGCAATGATGGCCCCTCAGGCCAGCCCCCAGATGCCATGCCAGCAATTCCAATTCCCAGCTTGGCCCCAGTAGCTCTGCCAAGCCCTGGCATGGAGGTTGATGTTGCTTTGTGCACCATGACAGGCCAAAGTAATCCTACCACTCCCTTCTCCTGCCCTGGGGAATCCTGGTTATCTTCGCCCATAGCTGTTTAAATTGGAGCAAAGCTGAAGGAGAAGGCAGCACCAGCAGGATCTCTCCTGCTTCCCAAGCAAAGAGCACCATGAGACGAGCTATGATGTGGGGCTAAAGAGGCAGCTTGAAGTGAGGAGTCCCCGCAGTGGATTCGGCTGGTCAAAATGACCTTTGGGTCTCCACATCATTGACCTGACATAATCTAGGTGATTCAAAAAAGCATTTATTTATTCTTGTGTATGTGGGATGCTCAGATGTGCTTGGCGTGCCCCAGTGTCTGGGCAGGGAGCAAAGAATTTTGCCAGTGGTTTACTGGGAATCAAGAGAGCAGCAAGAAGTGCCTTTGAGAAATCCAACTTCAGTTAGCTTTTTAATGCTAACAGAGAAAAGATGTACTTCCTGTGTCAGAGTTTTTTAAAGGATGAGAGATAATACCAAAATCAAATGTTGGGCTTTAAAAAGACTTGGAGTTGTTTTCTTTCTTTCCGCACAATCACATTTCCAGTTGCCCACACTGGAGAGCAATGAATTAATTTTTTCCTCAAAGTTCATGCTTTAATACTGAACTAAATAAAAAACCAATTAAGTATCAGAAAACTGTGACAAAGCTAGATTTTTTTTTTTCTGACTAATATTTGAATACTAGAAAAAATTGTTGGAGAAAAGAATTATTCAATTCCAAAATGTTCTCGTTTCTAGTATTTAATTAAGCGATGTTCTAAATGATAGCACATCTTTACAGCAGAGTAGGGCAAGTGAAAAAGCTTTCTTCCACTCACTGCCATGAATATCTTTGCTAATTAGAAGAACAGTACTTTTAAGCTGCAAGTATTATCTTGTTTTGTAGAAACTTTTCTCTTTCTTGTATTTGGTGAGGGGAGAAAGAATTATTTGTGTAAACAGGCAGGAAAACACACAGAGGATCCACTTTCTATTTGATTCACAAGGTTTTGGTCCACATTCAACTCAACCCAGATGCTCCTTACCTGAACATTTCATTATAGGCACTGGGATTGCCTAATGTGATGATGTCCGAACACCGTTGATGTGTGAGAGCTTTTTGTTTTCAGTTAGTTATTCAGTTTGTTTGCTTTGTTAAAGATTTATTGGATGGCAGTAACACCAGGGAGAGGTGGGGAAAAGGGAATTTGGAGCCAGTTGTGATGGATTGCTGGTAACAGGATCACCTCTTAGACCTAAAATTGGACCTAGAGGCAATTCAGGCAGTTGCTGGAAAACCTGACAGAGGCTTGCCAACCCGCTGTTTGGTTCAACCACTCGTGCAAAACTCCCCAACGTTAGCATGGAATTTTGCGTGACTTGATTACATTAATGAGTAACTCCTGCCTGCAGCTGTTAGTCAGCAAGAGGACACTCAGCCTCACGTCACCCCCTTATGTGCTCTTGATATCTTTTCCGCAGATACTGCATGTTTCCTTTAATCAGCAAGACAATTTCCTCTAAATGTCACTTAGTCAAATGAGATTCCTCTCGGTGAATAACCAGGCAGGGCTGAGGTTGCCTGTGCAGGCAGGGAGGCAAAAGGATGTGGGGATATTTTCCCCAGCTCCCCTCCTATAGGGAGCGAAGAGTGCACAGCACTCTGAGAGCCCTAAGCAGCTGCTGGTAAAGAAAGAAAGGTGAATTTTGGCAAGGACTGGGGGTCTGGTGGAGGTGACAGTGATGCTGCATTTCTTGTGACACACTGCACAAACATGCCCTACTGAGCTTTCTGCAGAGGTTTTGCAGCTGGGTCACATCTAGCCAGGTTCATCTTCGCTTGAGATTACTGGCTAGCAGGGAAGAAGGTACACTTTTGCAGGCTATCCCCATCTTAAGACTGGATTTAAAATGACTTGCAGAGGGAGGTAAAGACAATAGTCTTGTTTCCTTGATTTTCAGGGAGGGCCGATTCTCTTAGATATTCTCTTAGGCAGCGATTCCTACCATTTTCCCCCCAAAAATGGTTGTCAAGGTCATCCAGATTGTCGGATTGAAGTCTAAATGAATAGTAATAATAAAAGGGATTATGCAGACAATAATCATTCTTCACTCATAGTTTAGGAAAACTTTCTGCTCCATGGTATAAGATTATTTTTGATTGATTTTTTTTAAGTGCTAAGCAGATGCTCCACTGTAATGAGAGGAAACAGAAGTGGAAAACACAGAGGCTCATTCTTAAACAAATGAACAGATGCAAGGAGTGGAAAACAACAAGGTAAATAAATGAATACTTTGAGTAAACAACCTAAAACAAATAGGAAAAAAACCCACAAACAATCAGCCTGCAGCAGTCTGGAGCTGGTATTAATCACCTCCCCAAACTTTTCACAGATTTTTTCTTTTAAATAGAAGTCAAAAATGAACTTTTTTAGCAATTTTGCAGTATGTCTTTGTGTGGAAATCCCTGCCACTGCCCCAGTGCTGGTGCATATCTGAGTCCAGACAAGTTTGCTGCAATGCTCACCGCTGCCTTCCCACTGCCCCAAAGCAAATTGAGGGCTGGGAAAGGCAGGAGACATGCACAAGGCATAACTCAGACTCTGTAGGAGGGTCAGAACAGGAAGTCAGCATCTTTTGGGTTCTCTGATGGTTTCTCTAAAATTGCAGCTTGGCTGCTGAGCTCCTGGAGACCCTCAGTAAACTATCTCACCTTTCATCCTAGAAGACACATGTAATATACTTCTTACAGGCTATAGAAAGTAGCTCCCATACCCACCCCCATTCCTGGTGTCTACCAGATTTATGGCATGGGACTTATGGTATACTCTGCACAGATGTTGACATTGGTATCAGTGCTTCTGCTGGGGTATGCAGAGGAGCAGGAGACAGAAATTCCACTTCAAACTGGACAGGAAAGTCTAGATGAAATCTGTCTCTTGCTAGATGTCAAATGCCCTTCTCAGTCCAAAACACCAAGCCAGGGAGCTGTCTTTGTCCAGGGACTGACACTGGAAATCTAGATGTGACAGTCTTTCTCTCCACTCACTACGTCAGCTGATGAAAATTTCTCTTCCTGCATCTCCAGCTTCTGCTTGGTCTTTCCTTTTGTCTCTGCTTAAATGTGCATCTGCATAGAAAGGAGCAAGACCTGAGGCTTTTTTTGGATCTGCTTTTCTGCAGAGACACTCTCCTGGCTAACAAACTCTGCTCTGTTCTCCTCTATTAAAGGGCTTTGTATGACACACAGACAGCATTTAGGGAAAACAAGCCCCAAACACAGCTGCTGGTGCGTCTGAAAGGGGGATCAGTGTTGAGCATCATGCTACCAACTCCACAATTTTCTTCCTCACTGCTGAGGGAAGTTGCTGCTGCCTGGAATATTTCTGTGCTAATCTGTGGGCCAGCCCAGTCTGGACAGACTGAACCTGGCAGTGGTGTGGCCTAATCTTCTGCCTTGGTGGTAGCTGTAGTAATGGCAAGCAGAGACAAAGGGAATGGTGAGCTCCCGTTCACGCGATGACAGGAGACCAGCTGTTGCTTAACTCAGGGATGTACAACCTTTTCTGCTAGAAAATCCTTCAGTAAAGAGTACATGTAAATAGCTGATGAATTTCACTCCCTGACATTTCTGTGATAAAGGAGAAGATGGGCAGCACCTGCTTTCTGAAAAACATTTAGACATTTTTGTAAGTGCTTACATAATTTTAACCCAGCGTCTCATTACCTGCTTTTGAGCAAGGTTATTATTCATTCTTTATAAGATCTCCTCCTCTCTCCCTGTCATCATTTATCCTTCTTAATTAATAAATGGCATCAATTAAAATGTCAAATACACTCTGCACAGAACATGCCAAAGCCATAATCCATTGTATGTTGAAATGAGAACATCCCCCTGTGGCTCAGCAGAGAGCAGGATAGAAAATCTTGTCTGAAATGCAATTGCTTGCAAGCCCTGCCTGTAAGGAAGGATGGCACTTGTCTTGCACAGAGGAGCAGACCTGACAGCCACAAACCTCTCTTCTGAAAATCTACCTGTTAATATAGATGGCTGACTATTTGGGATGGAAAAAAGCTTATTGCTTGGCACTTATCTTAAATTATTTCAGCCAACTGGCCCCAGGGCTGGTCAGTGCTGAATATTTGGGCTCCTAGGAGAGTCATCAGGAGCTGAGGAGGGGAGAAGAGTATTACCAGAGTGTGATGCAAATCCCTGGTTTACATACCTATTTTAGGATAGGATGAATCACCCTATCCTGTGGAGAGGCAGGTAGCTCTGAGGAAAATGAAGCCTGCCTGAGCCCTGGATCTCTCCTGAGCACAGAGTACCCCAGTGACTGCTGTGTCTAGGTAGTTAATTTTTTGACAGCTGATATTAGCTGAGCTGTTCCACAGTGTTTAGTGTGGCATGAGGGCAGGGCTGACTCTTCATCAGGGGATTCATCAGAATGCTTAATCAAAATGTATTACAGTAAAGGGCATTTAGAGGGCATGGCCATCATTTTCTAGGAACAAATACTACTTATCCACAAGGGCCTAATGGTACGAGCCCTTCACTGTGAGCACTCTGCATATTTTAGGTCCATTGTATGAGGCAAACTCTAATTTCTGCTCATGCAGATGGAGCAGAAATGTAATTTGTACAGCCCAGAGCAGGCAGGTAATGTTCTTCCCTCAAGCATTAGTTCATGATGTGACTCTAAGCGAGTCCCCTACAGGCACTTACCTGTGCCCCTGCTCTCCCAGGCAGTCTGCAGTAAAGCATTAGCAGTTTGGCAGGGACCTGTTGACTGCACATTAGGTTTTTGAATCACGGTTTTTACTGAAGAGCTCAAACCCTGTTGTACTAGAGGCTATAAAAATACACAGTAATAAAGGAGTGTGGAGAGGATTTTGGAAATAACTTCACTGTGCATAACTGGTAAAACCATTGATGCTTGTTCAAATCCAAATCTCAATAATTACATTTTTTGGAAACTATAAGTGCAATTCATGAGATGTGCGCACACCTCAAGGGACTCTCGTGGCAGTAAGCCAAGGTCAAAGAGGCTTTCTCAAGAGAAATTCTAATGTTTTATCTTGATTCAAATTTGGTAATGGCAATGTGTGTGCCTGGTGGGCTGCTGCTCCTGCCTTTTTCTTCCAGACCTCCCCTTGGTCTGCATGTCTTGCTCAGTGAAGCTTGGCTCAGGTGAGGCAAGAATAATACAATCCAGTTTAAAACTAGGACAAATAAGGGAGAGTTTGTGTTTGCTAGCAGAAAACAATTCTGATGGACAACTTCCACGTCTGTTTATTTCTTAAGCTATGCACACACTCAATCCATTTCCAGTAGGCGAAAGACTAGGATTTAGGAAATCTCCTTGGTTTGTTTGGTTAATTCATTTGCTAAAAGCTTTGTTCAAGAATGCATCTCCACTCAGAAAAATACCAAAGTTTATACTGAAATTCAAGCAAATGCAGGAATCCTGCTGAATAGAAATGGATTTGTTAGGTGTGTAATGGTTGCTTTGTGCTTAAATATTTAGCTAACAAGAGTGGTATTAAACAGATGCTTGCGTGACTTTCTTGAATGGAAATCTGAGAGGGTATTGCAATAGGAAAATATCCCAAATCTGGGTTGATAAGCTGTCTGGACCACAGGGTGCATGCAGCTGTCTGTCTGTGAATGGCTTCTGGTCTGTATCTGGGAGGGTCAGTTATGCTGCAGATGACAATTTGCCAATTGGGGTGACTCAAAGCCTTTCCTTTTGCAGGCTGTGAAAAACACATTGGAAACAACAGCCCTGCATGGGGTAAAAAACCCCCTCAAAACTACACGAGTAGTTATGGGCTCTAAAGTGACTGCTGCCAGTAAGAAAAGAGGTTTTAGAGCTTCAACATCTGCTCGGTCCTCGTTAGTAGTTATGTTAAAAATTATTAGGAAAACTGAACAGAAAATCCCCCCAGGCTGCTGTTTAAATGCATGGTGTTTTTACATCTTGAGTGCTGCATGCAATTTGTTTGTCTAGCTCAAAAATGATCTAGCAGATCTGGGCAACCTCCAAAGCAAGGCAAGAAGGATTATGAGTAGTATGGAATAGCTTTCTCTAAGTGGTGATTAAACGGTCCAAGGCTGCTTGGTGTGGGGAAAAAAAGGTGTCTGGGGGGAAGATACATGGGAAAACTATAGAAGTATGAGTTTGCCGGAGAGGAGGAAGTTGGTTGGTCTTATAACTCAGAAGTCCAAAACATTAAATGAGATTATAGAGTAGCAGATTTGGTACAAACAAAGAAACCCTTGGATTTTTTTTTTTTCTGACAGTGGTAAATTATGTTGCTGAAGTCATTACCAAATGGAATCAGATCTCGAATTGTCTTGCAAGCTGGGGAGTGAGAACTAAAGTTTTCATAGGGAAGGATCCTTTAACAAAAAAAGGGCACAAAAATACCCTGAACTACCTAGAGAAGATCTTTTTCAGTTAGGAACTTAAGTCCTTGCTGTCACAGAAAGGGATTCTTGTGATCTTTCCCAAAGATTTAGAAATCCCCGTATTAAACATAGTTAACATTTTCCTAACCTACTCTTCTGGTTGGAAATCTGGCATTGATAGACATGAACCATCTTCTAAATTGCCAGTCTTAATTTATTCATAACTTGGGTGAATGTATTTGCTCTTGTACCAGCCTTAACCCTCAGCATGAGAGGCTTTTCTTTCTCCCCTGGTGCTTATTGCCCCCACATATTTTGTAAAATTGCAGAAGGACAGTGTTACAGGGAAACATTGACAGTTAAGTAGTCCTTACCCTCACTTCAAAGCCAATCCAGTCATCCTTATAAAATTCCTGATTGGTATTTGTGTAACTCGTTTATGAAGACACTGAGCAGAGAAAACATCCAACTGCACTTGGCAGATGCATGCTGGTGTTTTGCTTCTCCACCTTCACATTCAGGAACAGAAAATGTGCTGCTTCATTTTTAACTTCAAAGGGGAGAATTAAAAGAGAATGAGGAAGAATGCAAAAGCTTACTCTCTAGCCATCAAGGCAAACCAGACAGGAATAAATACATAAAAGGTACAGTCAAAAGGGTAAAATTCTTGGATTATAGCATAAATGCTTTAAGTAGAAGCTCAGAGTAACTGTGTGTTACCCATGAGAAAAAAAATTAAAGGGATTACAGTCAAACAGTGTAGTCAAAAAAGGGCACTAAGGAAAGCTAGAAATGATGTTTCAGCATTCATGGACACACACAAAAAGAGATGCCCAAATTCTGTGAAGTCAAATGCTAAACCCTAAGAAGAAAAGCCATGAGGGAAAAAAAGGGGGTGTGGGGGTGTGGGTGTGGAGCTGAGCCTGCTAAATGCACTTTCCACCTCCTACATATATCAGAAATGGGGATGTTGCTGTCAGTTCTGTAGGGATAATAAATGATTGAGACAATGTCAGAGGCACCCAGAGAAGATCAGACTATGTAATAAAAAGGCATTAAAGAAATTCATTTTGATGAAACTGAGGGAGCTTTCCCCTTCTGCAACATCTCTTTCTGGGGTGCTTTTCTGACAATTTAACTCTAATTAAATTACTGATAGAAAAGGTTTCCAAGTAAATCAGCAGAAAGAATAGTAACCAGTTGAAAAAGCTAAATAATATTCACTCAAGAGGTGTCGAGGAATGTAAGTATGAAATGTTGACCTACCAACTCTGTTCTTTTCATGTACTCTTTAAATAGCTCTTGGTACCACGGGAATGGAAAGTGGTCAATATATCAAATATTTTTGCAGTAAAGTCTTAGAGTATCTGGTATAAACCGTAGTTAAGAATGGAATAAGTAAGCATTGGATAAATTGATCCAGTAAGGAAAAAAACAACTATGCAGTTTTTATAAACAGAAGTCATTACCATACAAATCTGTTGAAGCTGTCTGCAATGTGTATTAATAACAAGAATCCAATCAATCCAAAGTACTAGAATTTTATAATCTTTTGACAGAGATTCTCTGATGAAAGTCTTTTAAAAGTATCATGGGATAAGAGAAAAAGATAGTTAATTTGTATATGTCATTCCTATGTATTAATTGTTTGTAATTCGTTTATTCCAAATACAATTTTTTTCTCTGTTAAAAGATAGATAATGAGGAGGTAATGGCAGTCTATACAATGGTCCTAGGACCTACTATGTTCTGCATAGCCAAAGGAGTGATTAGGAGGCAATAACATTTCCTGGTATTTTCATGCTAATTCAGAAACACAAATCTAAAATTGCCATTGAAGTGTTGAGGACATTAAGTAACTGACTGACAAAATAGCTGACAGAATTCAGTGACAATAAATGCAAAGTAATACAAAGGAGAATGTTAAGTGTGTGTACATAATAAGGGGCTTAGGTGAAATGTTTTCTGGGAAAGAGAGGTTGAAATTATGGTAAATTCAAACAACAGCTAAAACTTTTTTTCACCTCCTTTCTCCCATTGAAAGAAATGTAATAATATCTTTCTAAGAAGGCTGTAGATACTGCTGTGCCTCAAGCTCCTTCCTCCAGTATCCTCCCTGTTATAAGAGTGCAGTTCTGTGGTGTTGTGGTGCCTTTATGTTATGACAATTTTGCATTTTCCTAATTCAAAATGCTGAGCTCTTCAGTTTAGTTGACTTCCACACCTATTTCTCCTAGTTTTTCAAAATTTACCAGTCTAGATCTGGAAACAGAAAACTGGAGATGTCAAAGTGGAACACTCTATCTAGGCAGTGGAAGTAATTAACCACGGGGAGAGATTGCCCAAAGGTGACAGTGAACCATCCTTCACATCAATTTTTTTGAGCGAGATTGAACTTCTTTGCTCTGGGGTCAGTGTTGGTTCAGAAGTAGGACTTTGGGCTTGACACTGGCTGAACTCTTGTGCTCCACACTCCCCACCTCAGCTCTCCCAGTGCCTCTTTCCTCACCATCATCTCTACTGTACATGCACTTCTCCCCAACAAAACACTGCTCAAAACGTCTTGCATTTACTAATTAGGATAGCAGTTACTAATTAAGTTTAAATTCCTATGTACCAATCAAATTTTATTTCCTAATTGTGCTACATTATCACTAATTAGAATAGCAGTTTTTACTTAATGGATTATATTTAAATTACCATGTCTCCATCCAATGTTTTTTCCTGCTTACATTATAACTAATTGGTACTGTAATTATTAAGTTACGTTGAAATTGAAAATATATCAGGCTGGTACAGAATCATATGATAGTTTGCTTACGTCTGTATGATACTAGTAGGAATGATAAAGATACAGTCCAGTTAATTAGTTCTGGAATCAAAAGAATTTCGTAAGTGTTTGAATCAGAAGTGAGTATATGCTAGTCCCTTGCCACAGCATTAAGGAGGAGCTTGTTATGGGCTCAGTAAAAATCTGTTGTGGGTACTAATCAGCTCAGATTCAATCTGCAAATGTTTGGGCTCAGCTTCAGGAGGGTATTTAAACATATACCTATATTTAAGCATGTTCTTACTGTGTGTCCCACATTTCTGAATCAAAGTCTTTTGATTCCTACTTGCCAACACTTTACCTATTCTGTGATCTTGTGATTTAAGTTTGGAAAGGGCCTGGATGACTGGAGGTCATCTGGTCCAACCTCCCTCCTCAAGCAGATTTCCCTAGAGCACTGTGCTCTGGATTGTGTCTAGATTGTTCTTGAATATCTCCAGTGAGGGAAACTCCAGAACCTCTCTGGGCAGCCTACTCCAATGCTCTACCCCCCACTCTTGTTCAAGTGAAACTTTCTGTGCATCACTTCCTGCTCATTGCCTCTTGTCTTATTGCTTGGCACCACTGAGAAGAGTCTGGTTCCATCATTTTGATATGGTCCCTTCAGTTAATCATACACATTGATGAGGTCCCTCTCAATCTTCTCTGATCCAGGCTAAGCTGGCCCAGCTCCATCAGTTATTTCTCCTGAGAGAGGGTTCCCGGTCTCACAATATCTTTCTCACTCTCCACTGGACTCACTCCAGGAGCTCCCTGTCTCTCTTGTCCTGAGGAGCCCAGCACTGGACACAGCACTCTAGATGACACCTCACCAAGGTTGAGTAGAGGGGCAGGATCATCCCCCTCAACCTGCTGGCAATGCTCTTCCCAATGCACCCCAGGATACCATCGGCCTTCTTGACCACCAGGGCACAGCTGGCTTATGGACAGCCTGTTGTCCACCAGTACCCCCAGGTCCTTCTCCATGGAGCTGCTTCCCAGCAGGTTGGCCCCAGCCTGTGCTGGTGTGTGGGGTTATTCTGCTCCAGGACCCTGCATTTGCCTTTGCTGAATTTCAGACAGTTCCTCTCTGCCCATCTCTCCATCTTTTCAAGGTCCTTCTGAAGGGCTGCACAGCCCTCTTGGATATCAGCCACTCCTCTCAGCTTTGTGCTGTCAGTGAACTTGCTGAGGAGACTCTGCCTCTTCATCTGAGTCATGGGTGAACAAGTTAAACAAAACTGGGCCCGGTATTGGCCCCTGTGGGACACTGCTAGTGATGAGCCTCCAAGAGGACCCAGTGCTCCTGATCACAACCCTGAGATATGCCATTCAGGCATCTCTCAACTCAACAGTTTTTTTGGGATGGCTAAGAGAAAAAGGGCTTTGAAGTGTTACTGACTGTGCTGTACTCTATTCTGTAACACCACCCAAATAGATGTTGGTAACGCTGCACAAACAAAAGACTATTGCCAAGTGCTGACAATTAACAAAGATGTAATCTGCAGCCTTAAATCACAGACACATGTCAAAATCCAGCACAGAGGCTTATTACCAAGCTAGCTAGAGCACAGAGAGAGAATCATCACTGGCTAAAGGAGTTGTGATTCTTGCTCTCTGTTGATTGTGACCTTAAAGCAGCATGGCATTTCAGATTGCAGCAAATGCCATGACCTGAGGGTTTTAGTGCCACAGCCCTTCAGAGGAGCACAGTGTGAAAGCTGCAGGCCATGCTTGTCCCTCTCAGTGTCAGTGCCAGCTGACCCTCGCTGCTAACACCTCGGCTCACCAAGAACAAGGGACTCTCTACTTGTGAGCAGTGCACATGCAGGTGAAGAGTACAGCCTTGGAAAACTCCTGTATATTTTCCTTTTAACACCTTTGTGAACTTAAAGAAGAGTGGGCCTGCATTCTTATGGAAACTCTGCCCTTTGTTTCTTGTGATCCTACATGTTACTTCTGACTGCTTAAAATCTGCCAGGCTTTTTGTAACAGCATCGTGATGGAAGAAAATATCTGGGAAAAGAAGTCTATTGTTACATGCTACCAATTTCAGACTTGCAATATTACTACGAACAGGTGAGGGTGGGTATAATGATTCAACTGATCTATAACAGGTGAACAACCTTCCTCATAATAGGTAATGTTGAAGAGAAACCAGCTAGATTAAATAAATAAATAAATATATGCGATAAAATGAAGGAGAGGCTACTGGTGCTTCACAGGCAGAAGGTCCCATTAGAAAATGTCATTAAATGCAAAGTTTTGTGCCCCTGAGGTTTTAAAAATATTTCAGCAATATCAGCTCACCTTGCTTCACCACGCTAAGAGAGGGTAAATTTCAAAAAAGGCTCATCTTCAGAATACCTTCCTCTTCCTCCTAACCTATGCTTTCTGAGCTTTACAGAAGCAGACTAGAACTCCAGAGAAATCCGTTAAGAGAAATCCAGTCCTTTCAAAAAACCTGCACCATTTAAGGATAAATGCAGAAGAAAAGATTTTAGAAAGTCAGATTGTCCTCATATTAAAAAAGATGGAGTTTTGAAAGTCCTGTAACAGCCAATGTCATCAAAAGCTCCTGGTGTATTGAAAAAGAACAGAAAATGTCAATGGAAAACTACTTAATAGAGGCAGAAGGATCAGTTTGAGAGGTAGGGGGATGATAAGCCAAGCTAGCAATGTATGTTTGAGACTGATTGTGTCCTTCATTGTAATGCAGCTATAGACATGAAGGCAGATGCTGTATGATTATTCTTTAACAGTGAACTATGAGGGGATTTTATCAATTTTCTTTCTAATTTACTCTGACTTTGTAAAACCATGGTACTCCAAGCTGTGCTGCAGCATGCTAAGGACTCCTGTCTGTACAACGTGAACAAATGATGAAAGACCTGTGCTGTATTTTTCCATCTGTGTAACTTAAGGCAAAATGTGGAGTCTTTTCCCCAACCAATTCAGATGGCTTTTAGAGTGTAGCTGCTTTTGACTGAAACGGGGAACCCAGATCAGAGTCATGGCCAGGCAAATTTTTCAGAGCTGGGGCAGCTCCAAATGGAAACTACAAATCTGCCACTGGGTGAATACACAAGGGATGCAAGCAGGTTTTTGTGGGCTGCTCATACTTAATATAGTATACACACCCTCCTCAAAATATCTTTATTTCACCCTCAATGCTAGTAAGTAACAGAAACAGGGGGCCACCTTCAGTTAGATACATAACTGCTGAAATTCTGTGGAGATGTCTTGATTTGCTGCAGTGGCACCTGCACTGTACCAAAAAAATGATTTCATGGTCTTCAATTCAATAATCACCTTTGATGCTTACAGGAGGTGCCCTTTGCCAAGCCATATAAGAACCACTAGGTACTAGGTACATTTCTGATTGAGTTAGTTGCTGTGAGACTATGATGTCATGTCACATCATAACTTTTTTGAGCTATATATTGCTTTTAGTGATGTTTCCACATATTTCTGTTTTCTTAAACTCATGGGGTTTAGCATACCAGCTTTGGATGGAAAAAGAAGAAGCAGGTTCAGACCCTTGGCCTCTGAGTTGCAGTCATACAAAGAGAAAAATTGCCCTGATTCAGCCTAAAGAATAGAAAGAAGGCTTAGATGAATGCTGTAGCCATAATGCTGCATGCAGGAAAAGCTTAAATTTTGTTTAGGATGAAGGTGAGAGAACCCAAAACTAGGGGATTCCATTTTTGCAAAAATTACCCAGTGGGATTTGGTCATGCTCCACACTATGACTCAAGACCTCCAGACCCACCATGAAATGTGTGCAAGCTTCCTGTCTGGTCAGTTTTATATTCCAAGCATTATCTAAATCTAGTGTACAATAGTGCACAAACATTCTTATATAAAAACATGGAAGGTACAACTGAGCATAAATGGTATGAAATCAGTAGGGAAGCATTACTGTTAGAGGCTCTGATGGCAAAATCTGAACTTCAGTGTACTGTTTTTGTTCTCAGTAGTTTAAAAGGTTTTAAAAAATTATACAAAGCACCCTGTGTGTATGTGTAACTATGATAACAGTGACAGCTAGTTAACAAAGCTGAGGAGCTGGTATTTGTTAAGATAGACAGACTGAGTTTACAACAAATTTTATTTAACTGTAATTTTGGTGAAGAAATATCTTCTGATCCTTCTATGAGATTCTTCCAGCACATCCCTCACCTCACACAGATGGGAATTCATTTGCTAAAAGGACAGTTGGCAGCAAAGACCATCCTGGGCTTTGTGGGCAATGTTCCTTCAGGAGACATTATTATGGCAAACACTTTCTCTGTGCTTAGACATTTAAACAGTCTTCCCGGCAATATTAAAAATGTGAGGTGCGCATGATTATGAAATATAACTCTACAATGACTTTCATATTTAAAAAGCAGCAGAATGTTTTCCAGCTGTGGCCAGTAAAGTGTCAGAGTATGATACTACCCTCAGCATTCGTTTCTGAAGGCAAAACTGTTCCTACTTCCCTCACTCCCTCTCTAAAGTGTTCTCCTCCACACCTGATGGTCTCTGTTGTTTGAGGCAAGTCTTCATTACCCATTAACTTCTCAAACTGACTGAGAAATCCAGACCCAGAAAGCAGTTCAACACTAGTGAAAATTCTCTCATTTCTTCCACAGGGACAACACGTTCGTAGGTGTAATCCAGATAAAAATCTCCTGCAATCCAGATAAAAATCTCCAGGGCAGTTTTGCTGAAGATAAGAGAAATATTCCTCATATGAATGCAGCAAATACCTGCCAACTTTCTGGCTGAGCAGAAGGTCATAAAGCAAGTATAACTCAGAAAAGCTGAGGCATATATAAGCATCAGAATGAGAGGTGAGAATTAAAAACAGCTTTTGTACATATGGGAGTGGAAAACAGCTGAATAAAACAAATTCAACATAAATGCCAGCATGGTGTTCTGCCTAACAAAATGCAAACCCATATGTAGAGAGCAAAAGAAAATGTCTGTGCTGATTTCCAGAGCTGGAAGAAATGCCAGCAGAAAAAGGAAAGGAAGGTGAGTTGGGAGCAGCAACTACCGGATGCTGCTGATATCTCTGAGACCATAAAAGATGTAAAAAGATGTGGGACAACAACAAGAATGCATTGTGATGTGTTTGCCTTCAGTGAATACTCAGAGTAACAGCAACATAATTCTGTGGATTGAAATTCAACCAGTGACACAGCCTGGTCACAGATAGGTCAATACTTTTGCTGTCATAGAAAACAGATGTTCTGTCCAAAGGGGCCAGGAGTCATCTGCTTATGTCCTGATCTACAGAGATCCACAACTTGAGAGAACAAGAGACCTGGGAGCCCAAAACGTCGCCTCTTTTGTCCATTAAAAGTCTGACAAAACTTCCCCTGCCAAGAGCAATTTCTCTTGGCTACTCAATCCACTACTTAGTTGTAGTTGCATTTCTGTAAATCGTCTTTATTCTTGCTTTCTGCTGCTGAAAGCTTGCTCTTCCTCATACCTGGTTTATCTGTGTTATTTTGGACTCAGTTATATTGTATTCTCCATGGTTTCTCTTTGCCAAGAGTGTGTTTGCCTTGATCCTTGCTTGATGACCTTTGAAGGTCCCTGACCATCCCTGGCCACAAGACAACTTCAGGCCATCCTTATTGCTCAGATTTCTGGCCTCAGCTGCATCTTGGCCAAATTATTGGATTCTCTTCTGGGTTAGTAGGTCCTCACTCAGCTGCAATCTCTATATCTACCCTAGTGCTCCTTACCACACAACTCCAGAAGCAATATCAACTAAAATGGGTCAAAACAAGAAAGCAGGAAAAGATGGGCACCTGCAATAGTTAGAAATTAGATGAAAGGCCCACAAGAGCCAGGAAGATGCATCCCATCTTCTTTCTAGCTGTCAGTTCTGGCAAGTAGTTTGTGTAACTAAATCTCAGCAGCCAAAAAAAAGAGCATCTTTTTTTGTGTCATCCAGTGCTTGTTAATGTAATACGTGTGCTTTGAGTGTTATGATTATTTATTATTAAACTAAAGGGAAATGTTGTGTGAGTCTGTCAGACTTTCAGGAATAGCTTGCACTCTTGCACATGCCTTTCCCTTATGCACAGTTTGGCACCTTCGAGCGCATTGTTTTTGTCTGTGCTTATTTTAAACTGAGAACCTTAAAAAATGCAGTAACAGTCACAGGGGAAAAGGGAAACCAGTTATTTATAGTTTTGAGCAGTTAAGCTTTCAGGATGATTATGAGCATGTTTAGTGGCAAGCAGTGCCCTAATTCTGTAAGCGCTTAAGGAAGTCCTGCACTCACTCATCAGGCAAGGACTGCTCTTGGCCCAGTCCACCTCATGCCGTCAGGGTTGTCTTTGAAAGGACACTTGTGCTCAGAATAGCTGTGTGAGCTATGAGTCTGGGCTCAGGCATCACTGGATGTACGTCGAGTTCATCCAAGACCCATCTGGATGTCTCAGCACAGCTGGTAACCTCATGTGGTGTCAGGACAGTGAGCCCATGGGGAGGAAAGCACCTTCTACTCCATCTGGATAGACAAGATGGTCTGCAGAGTGCAGAAGGACTTGCCTGAAGGTGTCTATGTGGGGACAGTTGCAGATGTGAGACTTATCTGAGTGGGTACAGGGCTACATTATGCTGCCAAAAGGCAGAATGTTACAGGTAACTTCTGAGCTTTAAAAAGAGGATATTGGTCATGTAGACGAATCTGTGGAGATTTTCTAGCAAATGCTCATTAATTCTGTCAGGTTAGTTAGGTTCTAGACATGACAGATTTTTTCTATGTTTTCTGTGCTCTTTCCCCTTTCAGCACAATTTTTTTTTTTTTTTTTTCTCTTTCATGAAAAATGTTTTTCCAGGATGGTCTACACATGTGCACTGAAGGAGTTAGTGTTCAACTGATCCTGTTAGCACTATGAAGAAATGCTGATCCTGACAGACACTTTGATGTGCTAAACTAAATCCCAGCAGGCACAGGTACCAAGAAGAGCCCAGCAAAAACACAAAGAGATTGTTATAATTGGCCAGATTTTTTTTTTTATTGTAGTACATCAATATTTGATTAGCAATAAATATTTCCTCTGATCTCACTCTTGCTTCATAAAATTGAAAATGAAGGTACGTTGGGATTTGTCAAAGTTCACTGGTCTAGTCTCAATCACTTTTTGGACTCAAGGATAAAAGCCTTGCAGCACCAGTGGGAGGTAAGTTATGCCAACAGTAAACACTTTTTTTACAGTCTATTGCATGTAAATATCAGAACAATGTAGGACTTGGAACTGTGTTTTACCAGTGGGTATCAGTGGTGGCTTAATTTCACAGTGCCAAGAAAGTTGATAAAATATTTGAGAGAAATACCAAATCAAATTTAGAAAGCACTTTTAACGGGATAGTAGAGTGAAAGTTGGTTTTACCTTTTAACACTAATTAACTCTACATTTGTCACACATTATAATCCAAGCTAAGACCTGCAGATGTTCATCATTACATGAGGAAGCTGTTAGCAAAATTTCATACTTGCCATGTGAATGTATCATGGGCCTGTGTACTGTTCCACAATGGTCTCATCTTTAAGATGAGCTGAATTCTTCCAGAACTGTAGGTTTAAAGGAGAAGATCCCAGGCACACTCTAAGGTTTTATTTTCAGCATTTAGACTTAGTTAGATGTGGATCTAAAACTGTGACACTTTAACAGAGAAAATTAAATAAACAGCGTTTATCAAAAACATTTCTGCCCTGTATAAGATATCATTGCAGAGGGTTTCCTTTCTGACCAGCAGCTTTTTGTTGCCTCCTGGTTGCAAAAGGGACCACAGAGTTCTTTTCTGTGTCTTCAAATATTTTTTTTCTTTCTGTTGCTTCAGTGTCTTTTGGACTCTTCCTGCCACCCAGGACTCAGAATGCCAATACCTCTTTGCCCTGTGGTAGCAACCCCTCACTGATCATGCACAGCCCTTTTCAGAGGGAAGGAGAGGTTCAGAGAACAGCAATTGTGTCTCAGCAAAAGCAGGTGTCCCTCTCTGCTTCCCCATATAATACTTTGGAAGATTGAAGGTAATGAAAATTATTTGAAACCATGTTATCCACTGCAGACATACTCATGGTGAATAACAGGTTTAATTGCCTTAGCTACTGTTTGTCCATCTAGGAGAGATCATGTCTGCTCAAGAATAATAGTTGTCATACATTTATAAAAGTATTTCAGTCTAACTTCTGCCTTATAATTAATAGCTCAAATATCCAATCCACAGCCAATTGTTTTGTGGTTTGTGATAAGCTGTATGTTGCCTGTTTTCTTTCCTCTTGGCAGATGCAATTTTTTAAGTTAAGGACATAAATAAATCCCACATAATTGCATTGATTCAGCCACAAATATGCATGATTGCAAAAATCTTCACAGCATTTTTATTTCTTCTTATGTCCCGCTGAACAACTTACCTTTGCATTAATAAATGCTAGACACAAGAGTTTTGGAAGCAAATTCAGATTTATTCCAGAAAATATTAGCCCATTCTTGCTTTTTCTTTTGTTTCTCTCTCTCCCTGTCAAGTCCTAGCTACAGCTCCTCAAGATGAAGTAGGTTATTTTAAAATAATTAAAAGTTTCTGCCTTAGTATGGCTTCCATTGACACCACATCTGCTTGAGCATGGTAAGAAGCAGCCTCAAGCCAATTAAGAGGAGATGGGTGCATTGTACAGCTCCCTTTTCTCTGAGTGAACTTTTGACCAAGAGGGCACTATATTGATGAATTTAATTTCTTCCTAATCTGCTGTACTCTGCTTGATAGTTTGGAGCTTTGCTCTCTTCTGTTTCAGTACAATGACCCTGCTCTTGAGAAAGCTGTGGGCTCAAAACAAGGATTTCAAGTCATTACAAGATGTTGAGCACAGAGATCTTTCCTTGGCTGTCTGCAAGATGTTGCCTGGAAGTTGAGAAGGGCTCTCACCCCAGAGAAGGAGATGTAAGGCAGTATTTCACAGCTTTTGAGGCAGTAACAAAGAAAGAGTTTCAGTCTGCACTACATAGCTAAGTAGACAAAGCTCTTTAGGTGAATATGTGAAAGAAACAAGGTAAGTGCACCTGGGGGCTGTGTTAGTGAAAGGCACAAGTTCTCTGTGGCTTTTAAGAACTGGTCTTCAGGCAGGTGCTCGTGTGCTCTCAGGCAAGTCAGAGGTCCCCTTTATGAGGAACTCACACATATGACAACTAAAGGATGTTTCCATAGGATTCTGTTTCTGGGTTGGTGTCATAGGTATTTTTGCAGAGATCTCAAGATGCAATTTTGCCAGCCTTTCTGCCTGTTCTGTAATGGCTTGTCTTGAGCAAAGGGCCAAGGTGCAGTGTGTAGGATCCATGCTCCAACCTGCTCACTATTATGCTAGCCAGCCAAAATAGGTTTTCTTTTTGGCCTTGAGCACTGTTCAACAGAATGTTGGCCTCAAATAGCTGTTCCTTGAATAATCAGGAAAAGTTTTTACTCATTTTTGCTAATACTTGAGTGTTAGATCTTAATTGAGATATGCAACAGCAGAACAGGGCCACGGATCACTTCTTGTGGGCAGAGGATGACGCTGAGAGGAAGGCAGTTTACATATCCTTCAGGAGAAAAGCAGAGCAACAAAAAATTATCTTCTTATACATAGCTACAAGGACATGCCTGACACCTACATCTTAATATTGGAAAAGTCCTTTGCTGTTCAGAGACCATACGTTCAGGATCTAAGTGACAGGTGAAGTAACATTCTGAAACTAGTTCACCATGAATTTCCATTTCCTTAGGAATTTAATATTTATAAAATGGCTTAGCTTTGAATTGCTATGACAGTATCACAGCATTAAAAGACTTGCCTGTCCTGATAGTATTAATGTAACTGCTTTCCCCAAGAGCTTTTTTGACTAGTCCCTGTTCCAGACTATTTTATTTTTTCTTCAGTTATGACACTTTCCACACATACAGAATGTGTCTTTGTGGCATGGAAAGAAAGTAAGCATGACCTTTATAAAAAAAAATATTCACTGCATCTGCAACAAAGACTAAATTTAGACAAAGTAGAGGGACTTGTATTTACACAATATCTGGAAGACAATACTGACCAAATCTTTTTATCACCAGTACACTACTCCAAGTTAATGGGAAAGACAGAATGACATCACAAAATCTCATCAAAGGGATTTAGAGATGTCAGTCTGAGTTTCTAAACTTACAGTGAATTTGGCACCTAATTTTTTTACCTAGTCTTTCAGACTTTCAAGATAATGGAAAAGAAATAATGGAATGGATAGGATAATTTAGGAAGAGATTGTGTTTGAAACCACATTATCAAATAAATCACCCTCTGTGGGAGAAAACAATAGAGTAGGACCTTGACTTTACTGGTTGGATAAAGATAAGTATTCAGGAAGAGACAACTAAAGCTTAGGGAGATAATAGCTTGTCCATTGGGGCAATGTTGCCAATTAATGTAAATAGCAGCATATAGATCTCCTCAGTATTGCCATTGGGCATGCTGGGAATATTGTTAACTCCTGTGTTCCCATCTGTTATTAAGGAATTGGAGAGGAAAAAGGAAATAAGAAAAGAGAGCACAAGAAAGATTGGATCAACTTCTCATTGGAGATGCAAGGGTTCCCTCTTAATTAAGCAGCATTTTTTCAGCTCTGAAACAGAGTGTCTGCATTTGTTCTGTGACTCCTTCACAAACACACCACATTTTGAAACTCAAGATCAAAAGAGATATTTTGTCCAAGAGGAAAGCATCACTTATGCTCTTTACAACACATGGCTTGAATAATTTGTTAATGTTACTGCTTCTTCCTTGTAACTCCATTAGCATTTTGAATGATGAAGGCAATGGTCTATTCCTCACCAGGGCAACCCCAGAGAAGAAAAAATATGGATAATGTCCTGGAGGCTGTGATTTGTGGAAAACTTACCATTATCTTAGCTCAGCTTGTCTGTTTGAAACTAGAGGGAAAAGAACTTCCATAATATTGTTTATTCTAGACAAAGGGAGATCATGCCCAGAGCTAGTTATTAGGAGTGATTATAAAAGTATTTTGGGTTTTTTCAGCAAGATTTTTTTTTTACCCTGTGGAAAACAGTGTATTAGAATGTTCTAGTGGGAAGAAGAAATATTGTGGCTTAAATCCACAAAGATGTTAATTTTTACATACTACTCTTTTACCTCATGGAAACTGCAATTCTGGGCTAAACGGGGAAGATCGGATACACAAATTACCTGGCTCGATCTGCGTAGCCACTCTTGACTCCTGAACAGAGAGGGAGTTCAGTGGCATCATGACCATGGTGTGTCATGAAAAGGAGCTCAGATCTTTTTCTGCAGAAAAGAATGACAACCCACAGTGTTTGAACCATGGGGTGTTAAAAAACCTTACAAAAATCATTGCTGACTGCACACGTTTTCTGGTTTGATTAAAAGAGCTAGTTTTCACTGACTGGTTTCTCCACAGGGAAAAAAAACCCCAAAAACGGGGAACTAGGTGCTGTTTGTGATCAATAATACCTACTTCAGTTCCTCAGGTGATATACACAGGTGTTCTTGCTTTTACTATTATCTGATCCAAGTAGAAATACCAGGAAAAAACTAACAGAACACACCTTGTATCAATACAGTAGCAGCTGCACCAGCGTTGTAAATACAGGGGAGAATTTTAGAGTGCTGCCAATAAAATCTTTTCATCTCAAATCTGAGCTTACAAAACTTTCTGACTTGCACAACAATCTTTTCACAAGGCAACTCTGACATAAGACACATGATTAATGTATTCTGGAAGAATTAGTGTGACTCCTGGTTTCAGTCTACTCCCAAAATCAAGGTTAGCAACTGAAAAGGATTCAAGCTAAGAAGTTTTAAGCAGTCTAAATAGTTTTACTAAAAAACAAAAAGGGAAGTAAAAATATAGCAGCATGAATTCCAGGTAACAAAGGTCAATGCCTTGGCCTGACTGACAGATTGATGGTGGGAGATGTTCCTGCCCTGCATGTGTCCATGAGCAGTTGGATGCTCTGACTGCAAGTGAGGATTTTAAAGAGGTGGCAGTGAATGTGTGTTTGTAAAGTTCTATGGCCTCTGGTTTCCACTATATGATCTAGTGATGGCACACACCACTGGCAAAAGGAAGACTTTGCTGAAACAGCACTAGGCAACTCTTACTGATGCATGTCCTTCTAACTTAGACTTACAAAGAAATTAATTTTGTAGGGTGCTGGCCACAAGCTTGGGAAGATTGGGCTTGTCCCCTCACACCACTAATGTGAGCATACCATAGCTAATTGGCTCCTCAGCCCACCTGCTTCCCCTTCCTGGCAGGTAAGGCTCTCCTCCATCCTCTTGCTGTTACCCTGTTCTGAATTTCATTTCTGGCCTCTGGGTTGTGAACAAGGATTGCATCATTACATCATAACTGCACTTGATTAGGAATGAAAACTCACCCAAAACAATTACAACAAATAAAATTACTCTTAGGACAAAAATGCAACAATGACTATTGCAGTGAAATATATGAAAAGCTGTCTTGATGGTTCAGTATTTATAGTGGCCAGCAGCCACTGTAAATTCCCCAGCATAACAGGAAACAAACAGCATGTGTGAAATGATTTCATCTCGTCAGGGTGCTGATTTTATGAGCACTTCTGTTGGTGCTTATCTTCAGACACATATATAGATCTACATGGGATCTGAATATAACAGGCTTTGGCTCCAGAGACAGCAGAAAGAGAAGAGCCCTGAATAAAAGCAGAGGCAAAAAGAAAAAAAAAAAAAAAAAGGAAGGTGAAAAAAGGAGGACACTGTCTGGGGAAAAAAAAATAAAAGGAGTTAAGGGGCAAAAAGGTCCCTTTATTTAATGGGCTTTGTTTAGGTTTTGTTTCATTTTTCTTTCCCTTTGTGAGCGAGATGTATTGTTGCATACCAGCAACATTTTTGCAAGCAAACTGCTTTCTCACATACGTGGTCTGAGAGTGAGAGAGGTCCAAGCAAGGCTTGTGACGTGAGAGGAAAGGGCAGGCTCAGGCTTGAGACAGAAATGAACATTATGGAGAACCAAGATTTTACGGAGGCTGCACAGCAGAGAGGTGATAGAGAAGACAGGAATGCACCACTACTTTGAGCCATAGCTACAGGCACAAGTAATAAGATATAGGATGTAGTGTAAGGCTTTAGAGTTAGGTCTCTGCTCAAAGCAATGCATGGCATGAGGTATGGGGTGGTAGAGATGCCCACTGTTCACTTCCCTTGTAGGATTTCATTCACATAGAAGTACAACCACCACAGGAAGTAAATCAAAAGAAAAGATTTAATGTACTTTACAGACCTTGGAGGGTGAAAAATTCCAGCAATGAAACATTTTCAAGTTCACCAGATTGTGGACTTCCCAAGGAAGAAGAGGCAAAGAAAGATAGAGGAGAGATGAGCAGGGGCCCCTTCAACAGACAGGTGTGTTTGGGCAAAGGTGGGACTAGAGCAACAAAAGAAAGCAAACAGACTCTTGCAGAGGGACTGGGGTGGTACCACAATGCCAGGGATGGCTGTGGGATACTGGTGCAGAGACGTTGGGATTTATACCTGCAGATATGCTACCTGGATGAGAAATGGTTGTGTTACCACAGGGAATTTCTGCAGCTTTTTACCGGGAGTGTGTTCTTAGCAGCACTGAAATACAGCTAGACTGGAGCAGATGACAGCCAGCATAAATCAACAGAGGGCAGCTAATTAACAGCAGTGAGGGACACAGCCCAGTATTTCAGCTCTTGTAAAGTGCTGTGCTTGTTCTAGTGAGGGGGTTGAGACACGGTGATGAATTGACACTATTTTAAAAGTTTCCTTGTTTTTCTTTGCATGTCTGCTGGGAGGGGCAGGTCTGACCCCTCTGACAGATTCTCTGAAAAGTAAATGGGTTTGGAGGGCTCTGCCTGTTTTGGGGGAAAATAATCTTTCCTCTAATGAGAATGACTCTGAAAAAGGAACACCTTTCCAAACTGGTCAGACTCAGACATGTGTAAGTGAGGTGGCAGATGTGTTAGGATACTGCTTTCATGGGACCTGGGGCCCCAGCAGGGGTAGGAGACCAGTGCTGAGCTTTCTTTGGAGCATGGGCTTTGCTAGATACCAAAGAATCAAGTCATAAGGTCTCTCCTTCCCAGACAGGAGCAGAGAAAGTTCCATTTTTCTTAGGGGAAAAAAATTGGATTATAACAAGGATGCTGGAAAAGTTGCGGGTTGTCTTCTCAGGAGTTTCTTCCCATGGCTGAGGGAGGATGAGAAAGGATGCATGACTTTCCTTGAACAGTAATGTCTAGGAGCCTCAGACAAAACTCTTGTTTAATTTTCTGTTTATACATCAGATGGCTGCAGCTTTCTTAACACTTTGAGCATCCTTTAAAGAAATGTATTTATTGAGAGCAGGTTGTTTTACAAGGCTGATGCTTAGTTTGGGTTTTTTTGTGAGATAGGGAGGAGCAGTGTCCAGAGGATGAAAGATGCTGGGGATTTTATAGAACAATTGGACTGAATGGCAGCAATGCTCACAAGTGCAGCTCCTAAATGCACATAAATGTTTGTGGAAGAATTTCAGACTAATAAACACAAAGTGCTTGTTTGTTTCTTTTTTTTTTATAAAAAAAGAACACTAAAGGAAAATTAACATGATTGGAGAAAATAAGGAGATGAACTTGAACAGCTTGCTGTGGTAAATGGATTTTGTCAGCTTTAATGTATGTGCCAGTGACACTTCAGGTATAAATGAGGACTTGAGAAGCTCTTAAATCTGAAGATGGAAGCTGATGAAACGTGATATTCTTTCTGTATTTAAATTAGGCTTAGCAACTACTAGATGATCCCTTAAACCCTATTTGATCCATAATTTCCATGTGTTAATAGTCCTTAATTTGTCCAGCTGTTTTGAAGGAATTGATTGCTATTGTCCTGTTAAGCATCTTCACTGAGTTATTTTTTGGGTTAGCACTGTTAACTTTGGATAAAGATAAAAATCAAGATCTTTGTGTGAAGATAAAAGATCACCATGTTTGGCAAATAACATATAAATAGAGAAAAGCCTCACATACAGTGTAAACATTTCAAAGTAATTTGATAATAACTCTTTGCTAAAACAAGGAAACAAGCCATCCAGTGTTGTATTACATGCATGTTGCCTCTATGTGATATCTTTATGGAGAATGGAAGATTTTCCAGGTCTGCTCTGTTAAATTTAGTTCAGTTTGGGCTTCACTGATTGTGAGACCTTCTATTTTTCACAGATATTTTCTTTGTATTCATAAAATTTTTCATGTGTCTGAGGAGAGGCAAGAAGGGGGTAAATATCTGCTACAACTTAAATGACAGCATGGTTTGTTGGTGCAGAATGAAAGCCTGAAGTTTTTCAGTATGGAGTGAATAAATCAATGTGTACTTAGAAGCAGAAAGAGCCTCCTTGGTTATCCAGGCTCATCCCTGCATGTTGCAAGTTGTGAGTGATTCAGCTACCTGTCCTGGTTGAACTTATTTTTCCCCTCTTGCAATTAATCCAGGATGGGACTGTTTGAAAGCACGACATTTTTTCACTGCTTTGTGGGGACAAATGCCTGTTGGCTGACTGAGAGTGTGTTTGGGTCAGCTCCTGGGGCTGCAGGTGCTGCGCACAGAGCTCCCAGTCTGCCCTGTTTAATGGCCTCTCCCACCTGGACATCACTGTACCTTCTGCCCTGCTTCAGCCAAGAGCAACTAAGTGTGCAGTATTGGCCCAGTGGGAAGGAGGAGAGTAGTTGAAGGGCTCTAACCTCTCCAGACATCAAAACTACTGCCACAAACTGATGTGCAAATAGGTCCAGGTACCATGGCCATGCTCACTCTTCTTTTGAGGCAAACAACAGTGCATGCCCAACACAAAGGAAATTTTCATGTAGGTGTACACAAATCTGCCTCCCAACGGGACAAAGAGAACCTTTCCCTCTCAAATTCTTACCTGGGAGCAGTATCTATCTAAAGCACTGGCCTACTGTCTCCAGAGAATCATGCCTCTTGCACAGCTAAATAAAATGCAGGAGTAATTTCTAGTGCAGTGCTTGGTCCATTGTTCAGATTTGAAGCACTTTTTACTAGGCCTTTTAATCTGGTTTTAGAAACCACAGACTCCTTGGCTTTGAATGTCCATGTCTTAGGAGAGAGAATTGCTTCCCCCCACCCAATAGGTTTCTGATCCCTGAATATCAATGTCTTCCAGGAGAACTGGTTGAAATTTTAAGTCACTGAAAATAAAGAATAGGTTGGTTCTGCTGTTTGTCACAGGCTGTGGGTTGCCCAGTTCATGCTTCATGCTCCCTAGGGAAGTGACAGAAGGTGTCCATTGCCTGTATGACAGAGAGCTGGGAAAGCTGAGATGCTCTTAGTCCTGAAAAACCCAAATAAGAGCCAAAGACAACTGAGGATTTTCACCTTGCACTCCGTGTACATGACCTCTCAATGCTATAGAGAGAGCTTAAAACTGGGCTAGATGAACTGGGTGTATGGAGAGTTGAGCTTTAATTCTGAGCCCACCACAGGGCACATGAACCACCTTCTTTGCTCTGTAGCCATTTCTAATTATTAGAGCTATTCACTCCTCTTAAGCTACTTATTAAAATTATTAGCTTAGAGCTCTTCTGTTACAGGCTGGTCCTAGAAGAAGTCATTTATTTGCAGTTGCTTAACAATAACAAACTAATTACCTGTCCTTGCTCTCTGCAATGATAATCTAACAGCAAGGACGGCATTTGCCATAAGCTACTTCTATGCTGGTTGCTTTCAGTACGACTTCCATCAGAATAAAAGATGAAATTAGGTTTTGCTCTGTCAGCAGGAGGAGTTAAAAGAAACTGGCTTGTAAACAATGAACAATTATGCTTGGAATTAACTTCCAAGGAGAGGACAAACTCCTTCAGAATATAACCAGGTGGAAATTAACATTAGGCAAATGGATAAGATTTCTCACAATCGTGTCCAAGTCAACCAGAATGCCTAATTTCCCTCGTCCATTTTGCAGTTAAGTTTGTACTTCTCTTCCAGCAAAATTCTAACAAGTCAAGTCCCTGCTCAGTATAAGCACATGGATTTTATGGCCTTCACAGTATTGCTGTTGCTTTTTATTTTCTGTTTTAAGAGTAGAGGAAAAAGGAAAATTGTGAAGAAGGAGGCTAATTAGAGAAAATGGGCTTAATTTGGAAGCCACAGGTACCTCTTTTATAAGCTTTTGTTGAGCTTGTGCCCACAGTAAATTTATACAAGCTTTGGAGAGATGGTAAATCTCTGTTTGCTATGGCCTGCTTTAAATGGGGAGCTTTCAGCACTACTTTACTCATAGCTGAGGGCACAGATGAGGTAATAAAACCAACAAGTTCTGGGAAATACCCACTCAGCTGTGAGAAACATTTCCTTGAATCCCTTGTTTTTTTGGATCCATATAAAATAGCTTTTATTGTTTCAATAAGATGCATAGTAGCTACATCACCATAGGTTTAAGAAGGGCTGTTGTGAGATTTGATTCCTCAGCTCTCTGCTGCCTTCTGTCTTGCCAGTCAGGCATTTCAGGCCTCTTTTGAAAAGAATGTCATTTGTTATCACAATTTCATCTGGCCGGCCTAATTGTTGAAGGTTTCATTGCAAGAATTGAATGCTGATCAAACTGAACTGCCCCAGATGAATGAAGCGTGACCTGTGTACACCTCTCAATTGAACAGGAGTCACTTAGGTGAATTACTATTAAAACAGTAAAAATCAAAGCAATGCAATCACATTTACAAACTGTAGCTGTGTTTGATGGAGGTATCTAATTGGACAAGCAGAATGTAATGTTGTGACTTGCAGAGTTCTGAAGCTGAGCAGGAGCAAACTCCAACAGGCCCACTTTTCAACATGGCCAATTCACATTGAATGTGATGAGTGTGTGGGTTCCTCTGTGGCACAAGCTCACCAAAGAGGGCTGCCAGGGGCAGGTCAAATTGTGATCTCCTACTACTGCTTGCTAGCAGCAGCACGTGTGCTTTTACCCCCCAGTTAGGGACAGGAATAATCTGTTGTGATCTGAAACCTCAAACCAAGGCTACACCTTTGTCACCCACCCTGTCCAAATGACACAGCAAACACTTGATCTGGAGAGGTGAGAGAGAAATACTCCTCACTTGCGGGAGCTGCAGCTGGATGCTGAATGGCCCAGCATGTTTCTGCCTAGACCTCATTGCTTAGGAAAAAGGCCTCCTAATACTCTTAGCTGACACCAATCCACAGCCTAGCAGGTCTGGAATTAACATTTTGAGAGCCTCAGGTCTCTGGTGTCACCCTAATGACTAACACATTAGCAGCTCTGAAAATCCATGTGCAAAGGAATTACCTGCCTTAAAGAGTACTGTGAAAATCTAGGGACTTGTGTCTTGTGATCCAAGAACTGAGACACAATTAGTGAATGTTTAGTGTCTTGTCATCTCCATACCAGCACTGTAAGTGTGGAGTAAATTACACCTGCTGGATAAAAATGCATGGCTTGATTGAAAAGGATAAAAGGTTTCTGTGTGGTTTGTGTAAATTTTTTATGCGTCTTAGCAAGTGTGCTAGAATTGCATGGGAAGCAATCTTGGCATGGGACGGGGATGGACCAATGGTACTTCCTGATCTTGAGCCACTGAAGAACTGGAACGTTGTTTCTGTCTGTAGAAGAAAAAAACATAAACCCCCAATCAAAATTCATACCTCTGCTAAGCCCTGAAATTCCCCCTCATCCTTAGGACGGCAGTGATACCAGCTCCCAGGTAAATCTGAATGCTGAAGAAAAGCTCTGCCACTGAATTTAAGCCCTCCACTGGTATGAAGTACTGAATTTCCTTTATGAACAAACAGAATCACTGTGCTTCCCTGAGACCGTGGAGGTGGTAGTCTTCCCTGTGAAAAAAAAAAGAAGAGGTTTTAGCATGGCACTGATTTTATTAAAATATTTGGATCTTTAAAAAAGTCTGCTGGTCAGGCTTGAGCCTAAAAAGCAGATGTGGTAGATATAAATGAAACAGAAAAAGTAAAGAGATCAACAGTGACAGATGGGCTGAGCCAAGGCTCTGGAGGCAACCCAAAATAATAGTCAGATTGAAAAGTTGAAAGAATTAAGACTTCTTAGATATGCAGACAAAACTAGTGTCAGTCAATATATTTATTTTTTTTTTTAAATAAAAATTCATTTAAGATTTCCATACCTTTAGACAAATAATAGAAGCTGCTCCGGCAGGGGAGTTTTTTGGTTGGTTTTTTTTTGCTGTCTTTTTAAATAAAACCTCCTCATCTGAGCACAGCATTAGTAACTACTGTAATTCTGGAAAAACATTTGAGGAAATGTTTGTAATGTCTCAACAGACTCAAGGCAAGATTGATTTGGGGAAATGACAAATGGCCATTAATCCAGGAAATTCTGGCCCTTTAATGAAATGGCTTAAACAGCAGCACAGAAAAAGATGATCAAAGGCAGATCCTTTCTTAGTAACTACAAATGTGGAGCAGAGATAAGAAGAGTGAACAAGTGTCTGATTGCCTTTTACAATGAGATTATTACTCTGCATGATCATTAGATATGAACAAGGTCTTTTAATCACTGTAGCTAGGTCTGGTCATTGCCCATCGACTGAATTTTAATGGGGGTGTGCTGTAATTTATTTAATATTAATAAAGGTATTCCCTCCCTCACCAAATAACTCCCTATCTGTTTTGACTTGCAGACCTTGCAGAACAATGGGATGATGCTGTCTGCCAGCATTTGGCCATTGCTTTTGGCTAGTGAATGAATTATGACACATACCCTTACCCCTTTGAAAGTTCTGCAGAGCAGCAATTTGCAGTTTCCTCATTGAGCTACCTCTGTGCAAATCTCATCCTTTACCCCTCACTTTCTTGAACTGTGCATTTGCTATAAGATACTCTGTGAAATCTTGACTTTTGTCATCATAAGCTGCTGTCCACAGTTGGGCTCTGTCACACTGGTAACTACCGGTGTGTCAGGGACTACTGGATTTCAAGATGCTGTGAGGCCCTGCCCCTTTTCAGCTTTTCCCTGTGTATTTGCCCAGATTTTCCCCACAACTGGCTACTACACCATCTCTTTGCACCATCCTTTGTCAATGTGTATTTCTATACCTGGACATTTCTGATCCATATAACAATGTGTCTTGTGCACTCCTCTCTTGGGCCTCTGATGGATGGCAGACATGCTGATTGCTAATCTTTTATCCAACTGCTATTCAAATTCATTCTCGGGTGCCTCATTACATCATTTGCACAGCCACACTAATTAAACATGATACTTCTCATGGTTTCCAAGCATCACTTTGGCACGTTCTGCTTCACTGCAAAATCTCTCTCACCATGCCAGCCTCACTGCTGCCCTCCCTGCAAATACCTTTAGTATTTCCTGCACTTCCCAGTCCTGACTGAGCACCAAACTTGTTGAATCTATCTCTGTTCTGTAGTGGAAGAAAGAGATAATGGACATTGTCTCTACCTGACTGGTATTTGACATTTTGTGATAACAGCTCCCTCTATCAGCTACCAGAAGGCACTGAATAATAATACTGGGAAAAGAGCCATCCCCTCTAAAAACCGGCAGAATTCTAATAAAATCAGTAATGAGATCTAGTTTTAAAATAACACACATCCATCTCCTGCATACAGATAAAATGAAGACCTCCATTGACATCCAGTGGATGCCAAATTCATTCCACTCTGTGGCTTCAAGATTGACCTTAAAGTATTATCTGTTGCTTTTCTTAGGTTAGTGTTCCACGTCTTTTGAAGCACCTGACCAGAAAGTTAATATGTTGTGAAAGAAATGCAATATATAAGAGTTCAGTTGATTTAAGGTACAGAATATAGAAATTATTGTATTCTGGATACTATTAATTAAAAGGATTACTGACAGCAGTGGTTTCAAGGAGGAATTTCCAATTTGAATTGAAAAATCAAATATATTGGTGGAGAGAAGTGCTTTTTTTATCACAAAAATTAATATCAGCTCCCTTGGTTTAGCTGACAGTTCACCTTTACCTCCACAGATAATTGTGCTATTTTGCATGGCTGTATAGAGGTAGTTACACTGCCAAGCACAAAGTTGCCATATAGGTTTGCTAAGTGCTTACAATATAAAATAGCATATATGCTAGAACCCTCTTCATCTTATGCCATAGGTCAATTACTTTTCCCTCCAGATGAGAGTGGAAGTAAATTACTGTGGGCAGGGCCAACTTGACCTCACAGATTGTAGTCATCTTGCAGCATTTGGAGCAGATTTTCTATTATGGCTATATTTTTCTCCATTAAGTCAAAATCATTCAATCTTAATAGATAAGCAATAATTATTTCCCCCTCACCCCCTCACTGATGATGTTTTAGCACATCATCTCTGAGCAGTGTACACTTCAGCAGAACTGGAAAATGCATATAGGTGTGATGCAAATTTTTGGTGTTTAAACCTACAGTCTACCCAAGATGTTTGCCCTCACATAGTGTAGTCTGCATTAGAATTGCACTTCAGTCTCTGGATGGCTGTTATTGAAACCGTTCAGGAAAGCTGGAGATCTAAATACGTCAGAGGGTTTTGGAAACCCCAAAGAATTTCAGAGGTGTGAGGCTGAGTTCAGACCCAACACAGGGCTTTATGCTGTTTATCCACCCGTGGAGTAGCTCAAGTTTAGATGCAATGAGATGACTCTGTTGTGTATTGACATCAGGAACTGAGACAGGGAGGGCTTAACCTGGGAGTTTCTGTGAGTTAACCTAGAGAATATCACACTGATTGATGCAGCCGTGCCATGTGCCGAGCCCACAAAAGACAACACTTCAATGCAGGCTCTGTAGCAAGAGGGCAGGAGAAAATATTTATGTTGTGCTCTCTGCATATTGCAGTGTTCAAAGTGATGAAGGCAATGATGCATATGTTTCTAATCCTGAGTTTCTGTTGTGGTTATTTTCATGTGTATTATTGGGACACCTTGAAGAAAAAAAGAGGGTGGTATATTACATGTGACTGTCATCTGCTGCTAGGCTGCCATTTATATCCTCCCTGTCATCTCCTGGTCATTCTCACTTTTCTTTCTTCCACACAGTTTTACCGGCTCTTTTCATGTTCTGCAATTTAGGCCTAGCTCAGGTATCAAGAAGAATTCAGTTCTAGTTCTTGATCAAGAGTTTTAGTCCACTTTTAGTCGCTGTCAGCAACTGATACTATTTCTAGTAGTATTTATTATTAAAACTAGATTTACTTATGTTTGTATTAAACTGGAAATAAAAGCTTTTTCTGTTTCCTTGTACAACCCCAAAGAGGTGTAGCTTGAGTCTCTGCAAAACATACGGAATGAGAAAATAGCTAATCTCTGGATGGAGCAGCCAATATAGTGTGAAATTCAATTCTGTGATGGCAACGCCATAATTCCGTAATATTATAACTCTTTATACAGATAAGCCTTTTAGCTACAGTTCTGTTCTAGTTATGCCAAAATTTTTAATTTTTCTTAATGGAATGGCCAGCTTTTCAATTGAGCAGTGTTTTTGTTAATAAAAATACTGCTGCTTGGTTTTGAGGAGCAGGGTCTGTGGATCATAGATCAAATTTCCTCTTCCTGAAGAAACTGTTAATGCCTAACTTTTAGAAGAAATTCACCCAACCAGGAGTAGCGGGAATGAAATGAGTAAACAACTTGAAAAAAATTATTCAAATGAACTTAATCTATTAAAAGTGGCAGGTGGGAGTAAACCAACTCTTATGAGAGTTTTTGAGCATGTCTGAAACTTCTCCATGGAGCTGTGAACAAAAGTGGGAGGGGATGGACATGGAAGTTGGGAATGCTGCTTTTATAGGTGCTCTCAGTTCCCAAAAGCTACAGCTCATCCTTTTCTTATGCCTGGAAGACACAATCTCATTCCCAAACCAGCAGTATTTCCCCTTTGAATACAGAGTTAAGTTTTTCAATAATGTAGAAAGGAAATTAATTTCAGGTCATTTCAACTCAAAATCAGACACATGGAGCCCCCAAGGATTTGATTACTTCTAGCAGAGCTCTTTTGCTCAGAGTTATCCAGATAACAAGATTCCTCAAATCTTCCAGTAAAATTCTTATTTGTGGATATGTAACTTGTGA
Source organism: Lanius collurio (assembly GCA_020086605.1). Taxonomy (NCBI): domain Eukaryota; kingdom Metazoa; phylum Chordata; class Aves; order Passeriformes; family Laniidae; genus Lanius; species Lanius collurio. Next base: position 25,045,261 of record JACBWW010000015.1, on the reverse strand, counting down.
GAAGCAAAACTGATGAAATCTTATTTCCTATGATATTTTTGCTCCTCTGAGGCTGTCCTGCATTATAAATAAGTTAAATGGGGTTCTTTCCAGACCTATCAAGGGTTAAGATTCAGCAGGGGCATTGGCCCTGCAGATTGCTTTCACCTGAACTTGATGGTGATCAGCTGGTGATCCCAAGGGCAGAAGAAAACCCTGAACAGCTCTTGCTCAAGTGCACAAAGGAGTATAAGGTCAGTGATGATGCTGAAAACAAAGGTCTCATAAAGCAAAAGTTCCTTAGTCTCTAGAATATGTGACTCTACTTCTTAAGCAGCTCTGTGTCTCCTGTGGATTTCCAGAGGATTGGACTAATCTTTGCCTCTTGTTGGGCACCACCAGGTAAGGTGAAATGCGGATATAGATTTATATTTGATGCAAAGGAAGATATGTCTGAATTGACTCAGTAAATCTGAATCTAGCATATGAATCAAACTTCCTCTAAAAGCCAGTTAGGTATCAGTGCTCTTAGCGGTTAGTTTTGATTGCTAATAGTAACACTTTGGGTTTTAATGTAACTTCTGCATCCTGTAGTGTGATTTTTTTTTTAGGTTTCTACTATAATTTCTTGTTCTTTGGTCTCCCTTAAGCTGAACTCTCTGGTTTACACAAATGATTTGAAGATCTCAAATTAATGTATGTGTGCCAGAGTGCAATTGTACCTGCATATTCTTGCAAAAGAGCTCCAGAAAGTTTGCTTTAACTTGTTGTTCCTCAGGATTAACCACTCTGCTGTTTGCTCTTAGAGTGACTGTCTCTGCCTTCAAGGCAGAGGCAGCTTCTCACTAGGGCTGGAAATTGGAAAAGATAAGAGACAGGTTTTCTGTTTGTTTTTCTTTGTCACTAGACCTCTGTCCTCTCCAAAGTTATTCTTCATGTCTTTGCTTATTTTTCAGTGTATTTTGGCCTCCCTATCAGCTTGCTTGAAAGCTGCAGGTATTGTGTTTCTGTTTTTCCAGAATTTCTCCCTGACCTCATTAAAAGAGATTTTCTCCCTGCAGGGGAGAAGCACCTGCAGGGGTGGAGGGAGGAATGAAACTGTAGCTCAGCCCAACATACAGCAGAAAAACTAGACAACCGGAAAAATAATTTTGAGGAGTGAAATGGGTTTGAGATGGCTTCTACCCACCTTCTCCTTCCTGGTGATCAGGGATGCCTGTTGTCATGCCAGTTGGCATATTGCAGAGACCAGCAGTGGAAGTCATGTTGGAATTCTGACTGGATTGTGTACTGCAATTGCTATAATTTACTATAATTTTTATTATGTTTTCAGTACGTTTTGTATTACTCCACTAAATCGGAAATGCCATGTGACACCAGCTATATTTAAGCAAGTACATTTGAAATGAAGCATTTCATCTTCCGTGTGTGACTACCTAAAAGAACCTAGTCTGACAGAAAAAGGGGAATAAAAAAAAAAAAGAGGCAAACCCAAGATTTAGCCCAAACAATTAATTCACTCTGACCTCGTTCTGCAGTGGTTTTGATCTCTAATGGTAATGGATCAAGGCAAAAATTTAGTCTCTAAATCCACATAATATGAGGTTGAGTAGACTTCTCTTTCCTGGCATTGGGGACAAGCTAAAAGAATCCCATATCACATGTGAAAAATGCCTAGTTAATTTAATGGGGAAAGCTAAGCAGGGCTGCACTTAGGGTGAGAACAAGAGACTTTCACAGACAAGACTGGGAATGCACATACCTCAAGGTTAAAGATGGAGCACTCCTTTAAGGGCAGACATACAATATTAATTTAAGTACTCAAAGTGATTTTGTATAAGCGAGAGGGCAAAGGGACAGCAAGTTCTCTTACTTTGTCATTGGATGATACAATATAGTAGCTGGAAACCTACTAGAAACTTATAATTAAAGGTCTCTGCAGAATATATGAAGGTTCTGCTGAGCTTCCTGCATAATTCTCAGTGAAAGGAGAAGAAAAATTCTTTTGAAAATACAGGAGGCAGTGAATCTGTCCTCTCTGTGTGAGAGAGCTCCAGCAGAGCTGCTGAGGCCTGATGTCATTGAAGGGATATAATACTTGAAGTATAGCATGATCAAATAAAATATGCAGACACCAAGCACAGCCTTAGGCTCATTTCATTTTAAGCAAACAAATAAAAACTGTAAGGATATGGCAGAGGGAAAAGACAACAAAGAGAAGAAAGCAAATCTTTCATTCAGGAATTTGAGCTACTCAGAAGTTACTTCTGTGGCAACAACAGGGCATGGATATTATTTGACCCAAGTCATGGACCCCCCCACTGTGGTAGCCTCTGAGATACTGAGGGTGCAGAACCTGTGATCCAGAGCTGTTTGCTCAGGCCTTACTCTTTCAAATTTATTGGTATGAGTGGACTTGGGTGCCTGTAAAGAATCTCTGTTGCATCTATTAGGGGCTGTTTGCAGTTGTGGTTTTTCTGTGTGCCTATGTTTGTCTATTCTAGAGAAGGAAGGTTAAATAAAGGTCCACAGAAGGATAAACAAAGCTCATTTGCCAGAACATCCTTGACTGTAATTGTGCACTGATCTCCCACCACTGGTGCTGAACCAGTGGATTCAGTCTCTCTGGCATTTTTGAATGCAGATGAAAGCATGTGCATCTGGTAGACCCCTTGATGGGAGGGGCCTCTGTAATCCATTGCCATCTTCCTGTGCTTCCTTTCCCTTCCCGTGTGCTTGCCATGCAGACAGTAAATGTAGAAGGTACAGTCAGGTGGCCTGTAGTAGTGACCAAAAAGTGCACCTTCACCAGGTGGAAACTGGTCTTGGAGTTTGATCTGCTCCCCCACCACACTCTCCAAGTTTCTGGTTTAAAAGAATTGTTTCTGTTTTATAGTTCCTGTGTTCTGATAAGCCTTCTGGTCCACTAGTCTTTCTGGACCAAAATTTTGTCTTTGATCTTCAACAGAAACTAGACAGATTAATTAGCATATCAAAACAAACAGGCTTCTTTTATTATCTTTCCCCCAAGTCAGCTAACCTGGAGCTTTTCCAGGAGCAGAAGCTCCTCCAATTATTGCATCTTTTTATGCTGACCAAGGTTTCCCATCTTTGTGTAATGGGACAGAGAGCTGGGAATAAAAGAAGATTGTTCCTACCACTTTCTGTTTGATCTTCTCTTCACCACACTGCCATTGAAAGCTTTTCCCCACCCCTGCAGTTGGCTACGGTATAAAACTACTTGCAACTAACAGTGCTCTGATGCTCTTTGTCAATTTTTCTGCAAGGATTTTTTTCTAGACATACAGCAATGGATAGAGTTGATGCAGCCCGAGAAGCTGTTGGACTAGAAAACTAGAGGAAAGGTTTTATCCCAAAAAGGCACAGAGGATAAGGACGTTTGTTTCCAATCTTTTCACTTAGTTTATCTCTACTCAAAGTAAGGTAAAGGACAAAATATAATGTCACACTGTTCTCATACACAGAGGGTTTTTTTACTCCTGGAACACAGCAATAAGAATTAACTTAGAGAAGACTGAGTTAAAAAGAGGACAAGTTACTCTGAACTATCACAGTCCCCTGTTATTGTTGCTGACTTTCTGGATTTTTTGATATCTCAGTAGTTCAAGGTCAGCTCAGTATTCCGTCTTCTTAAGGCAAGTGTTTCAGTGAGGCTCTGAGCTTTCATGTTTAAAACAAGTCAACCCTCCCAAATCCACATTTCCCAATGTGCTGGCTGTGTAAGAAGTGGTAAAACATGTTTTTCTGGTACCAAGGACTTCAAAACTGCTGGGCATTTTTAAATCGCATGCTGCTGATCCTCTTTCTCCAAGTGAAATAGCAGCACTTCCCACTTTGTAGACAATGGGAGTCTTATCACTGCTGTGTTAAAAGCAGAGTTATGCCAAAGCTGAGCTGAGCTGTTTTGAAAATCTCTCCTTGAGTTCCCAAGCTTTAATCTCCTGGTCCTGCAAGTAAAGCCTATACATTCCTTCAGCCCCTTTTTGGCTTTAAAAGAAGTGCAACTTCTTTGTACCTCAAATGTAAAGTGATGTGGGGATAAATAAGAAGGGCTTACATGGACTTGGGTGTCACCTTTTAGTTTTTTCACTCTATTGTCATAGGAACAACAACCTTTCCTTTGTGTAGTAAAAAATTATCAGTACATCCTAGCTAAACTTCACAGAGGAGGATGTGACATGGTTTGTCTGGAAGGATGACAGGGCATGAAAAATAATCGGGGTAACTTGAAAACCCAAAAGCACAATTTTGTGCATGATGTCATTTCTGATTTGCATTTCACTGTGTACCAATGGCAAGAAAAAAAAAGACATAATTGGTGCCAGAAAGCATGGACTTCCAATCCCCTTGAGAAACACATCAACCCCTTCTAGAGTTTTAGTTGGCATGGTGATATTTAAAAGCAGCAATATAGGATCCTGGAGACCGTGGTAACTTACTGACAGAAATATTAAAATGTAAAGCACCCTGTGGTGGTTCGTTTACAACAGGGCCCAAATCTACAGTGTTTTGTACAAAAATTACAGATTCAGTGGCTAAAAGCATTGTTCTGTTATACAAGCAGATTTATCAGCCTCTACATGTTGCCCAGTACAGACAGACTCCACCTTGAACAGGGAAAATATGTTATGCCTCTAAAGGGCTATCCCAGAAAGGGAGAAGCAGCAGGATTTGGTCAGTCTCTCAGTGCTGGCCTGCAGCTGAGGGCCTGCAAATTGCACCTGTTTCTTTTCCTCACCCACAAGCTCCCAGAGCCCTTGGGCAAGACTTTGGAATGGGATGTTAGCTCTGTCAACTACTGAAATAATGCAGAAGGCGTGTGTTAGCATTGGAGCTGCCCTGCTGGGAAGCACTTATGATGTGAAAGCTGTCAGGGGCAGATAATGTTTGGTACCTGACTTCATGTTTCTGTGCTCATGAGAATTACCTGTATTGCCCAATGCTGCACTTCTGCGAAGCTGCTATTACAAGGGTCACTCTATTGACCCACCATGTGGGTCTTGTGAAGGAAGATGGTCTGCCAGTGCATCAGGGTGCAAAATCTGGAGTCCTGCGTTCTATGTCAAGCTACTCTAGAGGTTTACAGTGTTGTGTGGCTTTCTGCTCTCTGCTTGGGTCAGGATTGGCTCCACTGAAATATGCCAGGCTTTCAGCCAGAGAGGCTTGCAGCAGGGATTCTGCCTGAGAATACTGTGCAAAAATTTACTGGGGCTCTGATCTTGCTCAGAGCTTCCAGATTGCTAAAGCAATGTAAAGGTTAGTAAGAATAATTCATTATCTATATAGACTAGCAAAGCTATTCCCACAAAGAGTCCTAGAAGAAATCTCTCTGAGGTGTATTTGACTGGCTCTGCATACCTCTGCCTAATGCAGAGCTATACTTTCACACCGGGTTCTGGCAGGCTTGAGCAATCAGTAAATCACTTCAGGTCCTTAAAACCATGACTGCCAGATGTCCTCCTGTAGCCAGAGGGGAAAATTACACTCTCTGAGTTGTGATGTTTCCCACCCTGGGAATGGTGGCTTTTGTTTTTCCTACAGTATTCAAACGAAGCTGAGTGTCATTAGTGTATTTTTTGTAACTTTTTCTGGCAGCAGTTGATGGTAAATGGACAAATGCTGTTATTCCAGACGTTAAGACTTATACCACTCCGAAGCTATAATGACAATACCAAAACTGTCAATATATTTCCCAGTTTAGAGAGAAGCAATAGCTATGGGTTACTGTGTGGTTTTTTTCTGTTTAATTGTTTCTTTTAGACATACGAAAAATGGTCTCAACAGTATTGAACGACCCTCTAAATTTTTTCCAAAGTGGTGGTTGACTTCATATTGGTGATCCAGTGGCTGAAGAGACTCATGCTGCAAGCCTTGTAGAGGATTTTTTGCCGTCATCAGTCTCTTAAGGTTCATGTTTTACTGTGCAGATAATAGTGTCTGTGTGTTGTTGTCATGGTTGCATAGGTATGGACTTCCCCATTCTGGAAGACAGAAAAGAAATTTAACAGCATGTCAATGAGCAGGTAAAATCACACAGGGGCACATGCCTTTTGAAGCAGCAGGATTCTGTTCTTCCTCTTATCTTTTCTCTTCTCCAGCCCTTCTTCCTCCAGTTCTGCCCTCTCATTTCAATCTGTGTGGCACATTCCCTGTGAGGAGCTCCTAAGCTGTTTACCACTAATCTAAGGGTTGATATGGGTAAGTGCATAATCACAGAGATAAACAGAAGGGCCAGATCAGTGCACAGAGCTTTTGACAGTTCACCTTGCATCTCCCAGTTCCATTCTGGTATAAATCTGCAAGGATTTCACTTTTTTCCTCTCCATGCACCACTTCTTATCAATCTCCTTCTTCTCTGCAGTGTTTATATCCATGAATCTCTGGCCCTCAGACTGTCTTTCCTCTTCTGTTTCCCAGGGGTCTTTACTGATTTCTTTCTTTCATTGTGTTCATGTCTGCGTTTACAGGAGAGGTCAGGTCAGGAAGCACAGGCTGTGTCTGAAGAAGGGAAAGGTTTAGAAGACCTGTGAATGTCCTAGGCCAAAGTTAGACCTCTAGAGCTGTAGATACCACTTCTGTCCTCGTGACCCTGGATTGGTTTGAGCAAACAGCTGGAGGTCAGCAAACCAGCAGACTCCTCTGTCGCCATCTGTCATCATGTAATGAAGCACTTAGTGTGTGACAGGGCTGCCAATGACTTCTCTGTCTGGACCCTTTAGGCAATTTTTTTTTGGCTGTTTGTAACAAAGTGTGACCACAGCGAGACCAAGCAAATGTGAAGTGTAGTACGTTGACAGAGGTAAGGCAGCCACTGAAGATGCACCAGCAAGGATGCCACCAGCCAAGGTACAAATGCTTTCAGTGAGCTGCATATCTGTTCTGGTGACTAAGGAGGCTGGCCTGGTGTGACCAGCCAGCCAGGCACTTACTAGTGTCTGAAACAACAAACTGGTTCTGCTCTGGAACTGGATGAGAAAGAGGTGGAGATTTAGAGCAAGTGCTGAAAGCCTTCCTGGTTTCCTTCATAAAGTCATACTTGGCTAATGTGCCAAAACCCACTTTGGTGCTATTGTGTCCCTGTTGTATCTTTCAAGACAGCACAAAGATGTTGCCATTTGCTGCCAAGGTGCCTCTGCTTTGTTGTGTAAACACATTTCTAATGTTTCTCGGGATGTATGGCTTTAAGAGCTTGGTTTTCTTTGGGTTAGCAAAGCAAGTAATGGGAGTATCTGTGTCCTGCTGACACTTTGAGGGGAATGGAAAGAGACAGAAAGCAATTATTCAAGTTAGAATGCGTGCAGAGCATTTTTATTATTGTTATTTATTGTTTTATGGTCACTCCAGTAGTGCTGCGCTTCAGAGGAGGCAAAGCAAGCTATTGGCACAGCTCATGTAAATCACCACGGCCCCATGACACCTCTGGATTTACAGCAGCTTGATTTCTCTACATCCTGGTCCTTGGTTTCAGCCTTCAAAAATTGTTGTGTGCATTATAAACATGAAAAATTGAGACAGCAGGCATGATTAACAAAAGAGAGGGGATGGGGAGGAAGCAACCCAGCTTGCTGCCTGATGCAAGATGCTGGGTGCATGGGCAGAGCATGACCCTCTCTCCTCTCTGACTTTTCATCTGAAAAGCTGTGGTAAACGTTTTCATAGTATTCTGACTAGCAGTTACACTGGAGAAGGAAATGCACTTGGGAAACAGGGCATGTTATAAATCCTTGATGTGAAAATAGCTAAAACAGCTAAATTCCTGTTTGCATTAAATATGTTGGTTTGTCTGCTTCTCTGGCTGTTTAGCTGGCAGAAGTATTTTTATTCTTTTTAAACATGTAGATGAGTATCCCCTTGTGCTGCTTTACACACATGGAAGCTGCTGCAATGCCTGAAGGTTCAATGTGAGACAACTCACCCATTGGTTTGGGTTCAGCCATAATTTAGAGCCTATTTTGGTTGCCATGGTTTTTCCCCGCCCACATCTCAAGGCTTAAGATTTCCCAGGGTAGAGAAGTGCAACTATGAAAAAATCCTGGACATGGTTGTACAGATATGGTAAGAAATTGTGTACAAAGAATGTTTTTTAGAGGGGACGTGTGCAAGGATTTATTTATTTATTTGTTTATTCTATTTTGGAGGATGGGAATGAGGCTTTCTCTCTCCTGTTGTTTCGGAAAACTTCCTGAGGCCCCCCATGGCTGCTCTGCTCTGTGCACCTACCACATTGTGGACCCCAGTGGAGTGGGCCACCAGCTGCCATTCTTTCTGCAGAGACATAGATTGAGGGTGGCACCCCTGCTCAAAAGAGGGACAGGTACCACATGGTCACATCCTGCTTCTTCCAAGAAGGTACTGCTGGAGTTTTTGCAGGAAAACCAAGGAAGAAGTGGATTGTATGGGCTGGCTGCATTTGGGGTTGTGGACTGGCTGAAACCAGGGCATTGGCAAGCTAGTGATTAGGTTCCTGATCCTTGCAGAAGCCAACGCAGCCAGTGCTATCAAGATGTGTAGGATAATAAGACAAGGTAACTAACAAAATTTAATTCCTATTAATTTCCATGGGTTTAAAATTAGGTTAACCTTTATAATTAGCAAAATAAGGTTTTTAATAATACTCCTCAGAGAAAAAGGGTCTTCTAAAAAAACCCAAAACAACAACCTTACAACAAATCCACCCTAATTTTGCTTCTTTATCTATTGTATACTAACTTCTTTAGCACATTTCGCTGCTGTCTCTTCCAAGCAGCCCAGATGAGGTGCCCTGCTCCACCATCAAGCAGTGTTCGCCACAAAATGTCCCTCTGACATCAGCAGCATTGCTGTAATTCACCTTGAGGGTGCTTATCAGTGTGATCACTGTCAAAACAACTGGCAAGCTTTCTAACTAACCCAGTTTAATAAGCTGTGATGTCTGTATTTACCATTCTAGCTGTTAACATAACATTGCAACTTTTTCATTTCGCTCAGTTATTGTAACTCGTGCATTTGGCTGGATCTGTATGCTTGCAGTCTCAACACTGACAGTGACCTAACTAGTTAAAGTGAAGCTAAGCCTGCTGAGGCTTCAGACCTCAAAATGTCCTACTTGCATTCTTACAAAGCAGAAGTCATAACTCTTCCAAGACTAATTTGCAGTTTAACTATGCAAAGTTGTGAAGAGCTGTATAGCAAGAAACAGAAACTCTCACAGAATTGCAGATTTCTTTCCTCTTAAAAAAAGCCTAAAGTACTCATCGATCTGAATGGAGAAATTTTTATTCTTGCATTTTTTTGTAAAGCAGGAAGTGCTGCCTTTTTGCTTATCAAAACTTGGAAAAAGTATTAGGTGAAATATTTTTCAGTCAGTGGAAGGAAAAGGAAAATTGTGCCCTTTACCAAAAACAAAAAGAAAATACTTCTCAGTGGAGAGAGAAACATTTTGAAAAGAAATGTCAAAATGCTCAATTTTAATGTGATCTGTTTGAAAACTTTAATTTCTACTTTTACCTGGACATATGTTAGCTAAATTTCATTTGAATTTTCAAATATTCCTAGATAAATCAGAATAATATTTTAGACTTCTTTTTCTTGGTAGTTGATTTTATATTCATATAAAGACTGTTGTCTAGCAACTATTAGCATAACAGGGCTAAAAGGTATGACCTCCAGAAATAACCTTTGAAACTGAAATTTGCTGTGCATTTGAGCCACCTGCATCACCAAAACAAAAGGAGTCATTCCCTAGTCCTGGCTTTTCCCCCAGCCTCTTTATGGTGAGTGTTTCTGTCCCAGCATGAATTGTGTTTGGGGGGTGGAGTATGGGATTGGGTTTTGATGTAATGAACAGACCCTGTCCTTTGGCATAAGAAAGCTACAAAAGTTTGGAAAGGACCTCAAAAAGGTCATCGAGTTCATCCCTTTGTGAGAAAGGGAGCCTAGATAAGACTACCTGGCATGCTGTCTGATTGCACCTCAAAAACCTCCAGTGATGGGCACACAACCAACATCCCTGGAGAGGTTGTTCCAGTGACTGTTTCGCTGTAGGAAATTTCTTGCATCAAGGTGGAACCTCTCCTGGTGCAACCTCTACTTATTGCTCCTTGTTTTGTCCATGTGATCCTTGTGCTGAATCATTTCCCTGCTACATGCTTCCTTGCAGGAACATGGTGCTTTCACCCACATGCTTCAGGCAGTGAGGTGCTGGGCAGGGAGGATGCCTCAGTATTTTGCCAGGAAGAGAAAATATTGATAAACGTTGCAGGCTGAATTTGTGGTGAGCATCATAGATCTTGGATGAAGCTGTAGGAAGCCTAGAAAAAAAATAGAGTAGCTCAGAGAGAAGCAGAGCTATTGAACCCTAATTTCCTATGTTTTTGTATTTTGGGGAGTAACTCCATGTAGGCTTGCTGGGGCTTCATCAGAGGGAGCATTCATGGTACAATCTTCTCCCACCCAGGGTCTAAAACAGCATTTTCACTTGCTCTCCTGCTGATTCCTGCAAAAAACATGAATGCTTCTGAGGGCGCTTCCTCCCTGCCAAAGGCAACGGAAATTGGCTAATGAGCTCAGAGTCAGCAGAGGGAGGCAAAAAGGTGCATACAGAGCATTTAACTGGTTTGGATGCCAAACCACAAACTTAATCCTTGGAGAACACAGTCATGTGACGTGAAGAGTTGAATTGCCAGAGTGTGTAGGAGGGAGGTGAGGGGACTGTTATCCTAGCATTCATGGGGATGCCTCAGTGAGTGTGAAGCTCATAAAATTCAGCTTTGATTGGGAAGTTAAATCAGTTATTAGAAAAAGACTGCTTATTCTATAACTGCTTTGCTCCCTCTTGTGTCCCATGGTATGACTAAGGGGGCCTTGCAAATTGAGAAGAAAACTGAGAGTTGGACTCTCAGATAGTGAAAGCTCCCTGAGGCTGTCAGCACTCCAGGGCCCTGATGCCAGTAGGGCTTCCAAATTGATTTAGAATGCAGTGAAATAGTGGGGAGGGAGAGGAGGAGGCATAAATATTTTTCCCTTGTTAACTTACTTTCCCCTTTTGTACATGAGCTAGTGCGATGGAAAGCGATGCAGCTAAAATAAGTTCACTTGGTGGGAGCTGCGTTCTGTGCTGTGAGTTACGGCTGGAAATCACTCTGGCCAGTCCATTCCTTCCCTGCACTGTATCACCGTGTGCTCCCAGCAGTGCCTGAGGCAGAAGGCCCCTGGGAAGTGTACTGAATGTGGTGAGGTGATAAATGCAAATCTGGTCAGTGCACAGAGTGTGGGCCAAGTTGTGCTGCTACTTTCAGCCTCGTGATTGTGGTTTAGTGCCCATAAAAGTGAGGGGTGTCACCAGCCCTGGGGAAGGAATAACAAAAGGGCAGACTTCCAGCAGGACAGACTGTGGCATATGCCGTTTCCTTCCGGAAGCAAGAGGGCTGCTCAGGGTATGTGCACTTCTGAATAAGGTTTCGCCTCCTGCTCCTCCTTTGGCCACCTATTTGAGAGACTCTCTCTGTTGCATCTTGACCTGGTCTGCAGTCTGTTACCACAAATATTGTAATGCAGTTCTAGCTGTGAAGTGCCTCATGTTTTCCCATGGTGCACATCTCCTGCAGAGACTTCTCCTTGGCCTGCATGTTCTAAATGAAACTCATTTTGATGCATCTTCCATCTGCTTAAGTGTTGGCCATAAATAACAACATATTACAAAATTGCCTTCTTGTCAACACACAGATTGTTTATGTATCATTTCCTCTATCCTTTGTGTTGCTGCAACTTCCTAAGGAAGGAGGATTTATTGGTATAGCAACGCTTGGGAATGGAACCAAATCCTATGGAGTATGAAATAAATATAGTCAATTTTTGGTACTACAGTTTTATTTATTTTTTATGAGACATCTTCTTTCCTTGACGGCTTTGAATCTCACCATGTGGCAACCACTAACTTTGCCATATCATCTGTTGTTTAGGGTCTTATATTTCCAGAGCATGTTTGCAAGCTGAGTGTAGAACTGTGAACCACAGTCCCACGGTATTTTTGACGGAAAACTAATCTGGAATTTCCACTTACTGCAAGCTAATCTTGAATCACCACAGCCTCATTTTGGTGTCAGATTGAAAGAAGGGCTCTATCAGTTTAAAATGCAGTTGGGAGATTGGTCAAAGGTCATGCTAGGAAAGAAACAGAAGGTTCTGTTTTCTATGATTTCTAAATCAAATAGGCTATAAAAAAGTACCCATGACTTACGTATTGCATTTCTGCGCCAGTAAATTGTTAAAGCTGTTCTATTCAGGAGGTAGTGTGCTTTCTTGTGTGAATGCTCCTTTCCCTACTGGCTGACTGGGCCTGGCTGTTTGGGGACCAGCTGATATGGCCATTGATCAGAGTCCGAATGCAGAATTTTACAAGATCTCATAGTTTTTGTGTTGAGCACTTGTGGAATGTTGCTTTGTCATTTGAAATGCTGAAATATTGTTACTGAAGCTGTTAAGGGTCTGTGTTGTCCCAGTGATAAGTGTTCTCATCCCAGTGAGATTTACTATTAGATACCCTGGACACAGTGTGTGCCCAGACTCAGACCACTGTGATGGTGAGAGTGTAGAGCTGGCTGCCTGTCCCTTGTGGCCCTGGACCAGCAGTAGCACAGCTGTCCTTGATGCTGGATCATGCTATTCCACATTTGTTTTGTAAAAGCAAGCTTCTTGAGTTCTTGCTTATTGAGGGTAATTATATATGTGCTATGTGTGTAGCTTATCCTCACACACAGATGTATTTCCAAGCAGAGTTACTTCAAGATAGAAATCCTTGTCTTTCTTTCTTGTTTTTGTACAAGGATACTTTTGTTCCATCCCCCAGAGGAACGAGATCTGGCTAAATAAACCAAGAATATGCTTTTGAGGGAAAAGACCTTATCTAAGCAATGAATACTCCTGGCTCCAGACCACTCAGTTGGACCTGGAAAGTTTTGATGATGATTCAAGAGCAAAAGCTCTGCTTAACATGGCCTGTTGCCATTTCTGTGCAGACACAAGTCAAGCCTGAGACATACTGCTAGCTTTTTTACAACATATGTGACAAAATTCCCAGAATCTGCTGCTCTAGTTTTCCAGTGGGACAGGATTTGGACTGCTTGTTTGCCCTGAGGTTTATTAGAACCTTTGGAGAACTAACAGCATGGATAGCTTTTCTTTAAAAATTGTTTCCTTTAATCTTCACTGAGCTTTCTTGGCTTTACTGGTGCTATGTTTTACAATTAACACTGGTGGATTTTGTGATGTGGAAATCACTGGCTTAACTCTGTTTCTGTTCAGATCTGCAGTAAGCCTCTCAGAAAATCCCCCTCTTCATTTCCCTTACCTAGAACTTGCTTATACAAATGTATACAGAAATTTACTTTCTCTTGTATGCATGAATTGGTCCCTTAAATAGAGTTGACACTCATCTTCCTTGGAGAGAAAGCTAGAAGGCTTCAGGCTGCAGAGAAGAGGGAAGGTCACCACGGGGTCTGCAGAGCGCAGGGAGGGAATGCACAGTTTTGCCTCTGCTGTGACAGGTGGACACATTGATAGGGACCCCAAGGCTCATGTAGAATTTGCAAAGAGCCTTGGAGGTTTGGTTAAACCCCGGAGGAAGAAATGCAGTGAAGGCAAAGCAAGCAGGGGGATTATTTATGATCTGCTTCTCTTCAGGTTTTTCGTTATTGTTTCTTTTTTATTCCTTCAAATGAGAAAGTAGGCTGGTTTATCTTGTTTCTGATGAAAATTTGTCTTCTGAGATTGAAAGATCCCTTCAAATAGCTTAATATGTTTAGTCTTTTTGGAGCATTTGTTGCTAAAAGCAGAACAAAATCTTCTGCTTACATTATGTTTGTAACATAAAATGGCTCTGTTTTATTCTTAGTATAAATATATCTTTGTCTTATGGAAACAGATTTCATAACTGGTCTTATGCTGACAAGAAAATAAGTGGCACAAATCATAAGAGGCAAAACTCTGATGTGCAAATTTCTTTTTTAACAATAGTGAAAATATTGTAGTTTTAAATAGGGTGGACTTTCCCCAGAAATTTTTTCAGTGCCTGCTTAATCTTACACTGGGGTTCTAGGGAGATGTATTACATTACATAATTGCTAGGTATATTTCTCTGCTTTAAGGGTAGTGATGATTATCAGAATATCAACATCTGAAGCAGCCTTCCTTTTAAAGAAGGAGGAAACTTATCCACTATACTCCAGATTTGTAACAGATAACACGGGAATTCATTTACATTTCCGGAAGACAAGATTAAGAAAAAGCATTCCAACAGAAAAGAACAGGGGTTTAGACTTTCTGCTCAGGATCTGAAGTCTCTGTGGCTGGTCTTTAATTGCTGGTCAAGCAAACATTGATCAGGAATGACATGGGCAAAACTGAGCTAGCCTTGAGGTGGAATTTTGCCCTGTAGCTTCTAGAGGTCCCTTCCATCCCTGTGGGTGCACGATAGTTACATGCACTATGGACTTATCTTCCTGACAGCTACTGCCTCTCATTGGATGTGTGTGATTTTTGTCTGCCTATACAGAGAATAAGCTATATGCTTAATAAATTGAGGACCTGTTTAAGAAGGAAAAAAAATAAAAAGGGAAAAGTGGATAAATTCCCAAATAAAATGCAAATTATTTATAAAAAACTGATTCTGCATGGGTTTATGTTGCTCTTTTGTCCTCTTCCATATATATTTTCTCATGGGGTTTTAGCTACCTGATTGCCTTTTTCCTGTAGAAATTCAGTCTCAGCCTGAGCAGTGCTTGCAGAACGGGTAGCAGCTTACTGTTGGTCATTATTTACATTCGAAATCAGTCCCTATAAATTTTCTACTGCATGCTGTATCTTGCTCTTAAAGCAAGGCATCTGTTTTCTCAAAAGATATTTCCAGCCTTGCTCCCTGCAGTAGTACTGAACAATCTGTTAAGTGAATTATCAGTGAGGGCAACTCACTGTTATCATCTTCACCCTGCACCTGAGATACCGTCAGAGAGACAGACAAGCTAAAATCAGTAAAAATGTCAATTTATTGTTTCAATTCAGTTATTTTGTCGTGCAAATTCTTATTTTCTGCTGTGGTGTCAAACAGCAGTCTCTAGGCAACACGGAAGTTTGAGGCACTTGCTGTTCTTTGACAAGGTGGTTCAACGTGATGGCTCAAAAAATGAGATTCACACTATTAAAGATCATGCAAAACTTTCTAGTTGCCAAGCATTATAAATATGAAAATGTAGTGGCCCAAGTCATGGCCTTCATGCTCTCTTTTTCATGCCACTAAGGTCCTACTAGGCAAAAATGAAAGAGCCGTGACATGGATGCTACTGTGTTTTATCTTCCTCATAGTCCTGAAAAGCAGCTCAGGGGAAAAGGGCAATACCACCACGTGTGCAATTTCTTGGGTGGATGTTCATAGCCAACACATTAAAGCAAAGTCACAGACTGAAGCAAAGAATGGGGAATACATTCGTGTTACTATTTTTCAATACACCTAATATTAGACTTGCTAACAAGCCTCTGCCCAGAGCTCACTGCAAGGGTTTTTTTCATTGTTAGCTACATTCTGTGAGGTGTTTAATGCTGTAGGAAACAATGGTATTAGCACAGACCCTGGTTCTCATGTGTAACTCAAGAAAGAGTGCCCTTTCTGATGTGAGACTGCAGGTTCTCTTACTACTATGACTAGGTTCTGCTCAGCTGTCTTGTTGAGCAGGACTTTTTTCCTTTGCTTTATTTCCTATGTTCTGTTTCTTGAGTTTCCCTGTATTTTTGTGCGTGGTCAGGGTTTGGCCCTCCTACTTCTGCAGTTAGATTTCCTGCATGATAATGAAAAACAACTTAATAACACTTTTACTGCCTTGAGATAGAGGCAGAGATGCTGTTCTGAGGTCCATTTTGAGCAAGTTTTATCTGCAGTTGTGAAACCTAGGCTGCGAAGAACAGTAGAGCCATTCCCAGTGCAGCAGCAAAATTTTGACTCAGTAATTTCTGTAAAGCAGGGAGTTATCAGAGATTTTCATCTGGTTTTCTTTATAGTATTTTAAAATTGTTTCTATCTTGGAGAAATGTGTACAAATGGGCCATCTATTTCACACTTGTGCACAGAGACAGCTCTTAACATTACACACTTCATGCTATTTCACCATACAAAAATGTGTAGCATCCATAGGTCAGCATATTCAATAAAGCTGTTGCTTTATGGGAGTTCATTTAGACCTTTGCAGTCCATTGCTATCCTGTTTATGAGTTACTGACTGAACCTGGTGCTTGCCAGCAGGTTCTCTGGAGTGTCTTGCTGTCTCCCAACTAAATGAAGTTATATTTCTGTGGTGAGGATTTTGTTTCTGAGCAGTGAGGATGCTCCATGAATGGTGCTTTTCATCTGTGTTTGGCGGGGTTCTGTACAAGAGAAGTCTCAAGTTCTCAGTCCTCTCTGTTGTATGGCAACCTTAATTGTGGGGCTCTGAAATGCTTAGCACAAGGTCTGTCCTGCTCTGGCAAAACTCGAGCTTAAGGAATCTGCTGGCCAATGTGTCTGTGGAGTATTTTGCATGGAGTTCCCGACCTTTTAGCAGTCTTGGTATGCAAAGCACAAAAAAAGTTCCTGCTCTCCTTAATAGCTGGCAACTAAGGAACTTTGTAGCTTTCTTGCTACTTTCTCTTATTATGCTGTACTGGGTTGAAAGTTGTATCTTCTTGGAATGTTTCTTTGTCTTTGATCTCACAAATAAAGCTGAGGGTAGAGGAGCAAGAGCTAAGGCTGGGCACACTGAGAACAAAGTGAATGGGAGCAGAAGCAGGTTTCTTTGTTACATTGATTTCCAGATAGCCAAACAATTAGCTTCAGGACTTCAGAAAACTGTTGCTGTTGTCTTTTGACAGCTCAGAAGTGGCTTCACAAGAGCCATTACCATTCGAGCATTTGATAGAAGTGCAATCTTCACTTATGGGCTGCTGATGCGTACAATATGAAAGATGAATTTTCTGCTCAGACACTCCCCAGCTTATTGCAGTAGAAAATTGTGCTTGGTGCTACATTGTTTCTTTTGTTGTACATTCTGTGCTATATTTCCAGTGCTTGAATTAGGGTTACAAATTTCTAGAGTTACACGATGACACCATAACCTTGGAGCTATTTTAAGACAGTGTGGCAGGTAATAGAGGCCCCAAATTTACATTTGGTAATAAAAAAAATGGCCTCTATAAAATTTAATATGGACACAGAAATATTATTATGACTTTGCAAATCATTGCAATGGAAAAGCTCCCCTGCAAGGCTTTCTGTCCAAAGACAGCACTTGGCAGTGGTGGATTCCTTACTCAGGCTAAATGCGCCATTGTAGTTTTCAGTCATAGTGTGATGGTAACAGAAAGAAATGGTACTAAAAATAGATTTGATTTTTATTGTTGGCTTAGTTTCAATAATCTAGGAAGTTATTAATAACTGCATCTACTTGAATCATTTATAAGATGCATCTCTGTTTTTTTTTCACATTAATTATTTGATCATTTCCCTTGATTATTGTTGTCTTGTAATTACAGTGGTGCCTAGAGGATCAAATTAAGTTGAGGGTCTCTTACTCTATATGTCTACTAAGATGGAGTTCTTTCCTAAAGAAGCTGAAATCTAAGTTGCTGTGATAAAGAGAGGAGAAAGAAGATAATCAGTTTGCTCAGGGTTATAACAAAGTCTCTGGCAAAGCTGAGTTGTCACTGTTTTGGAATCCTTAATGCCAGAATGACAGACTGGAGGTTTGTCTTTAATACCTAATAAAGCTGAGAAGTCTAGAAGGAAAAATAAAATCCAGTTTGTGCTAATGAGAATGAAAATTAATCCATGAAGGCATGGATGTGAGGGCTATTTTAGCAGTTTTTTCCTGGAGCACTTGTTGTCTGTCATAACTTGACCCCAAGTCACGACCAGAGGTCTCTGTTTCCTGAGGCCCTTCTTAGGCTGAGCTCCACAAAATTCAGTATAAATTTCAGATTCATCTGCATGCTTTTCATTGCCCAGACAAGAAAAACTGTTGAAACTGTCTAATTACATTTTTGTGGTTTTATATTGCTTACTGTAATTTATTATCTTGATTTAACTTATGTATAGTGTTTGCCATTGTAGCTGAAGTTTGAGAATTCAATAAATTATGAGATTGACTTATTCCCATTAAAAAAGTAATTTTGAAATAAGATTGCTCCTCTGTCATGCTATAATTGAAGACTGAAACATAATGAGAACAAATGATTGTTCTTCTGTGGATTTCAACAAGCCATTAAAAACAAGGGAAAAAGAAAACTTCGATGAAAACCACAAACTTATTCTCTCTGTTTCAGTTTAAAAGCAAATGGAGAAATACAGCTGTTCACTGAAATTGAGATGAGTGACTTCATTGTGTTTAAAACTAAAGTAATAGAATTGAATTAAAATATTTTATGAATAAGATAATTTGCTTGAAGATGTAGAGTACTGTATTGTTTTCTGCCTTTTACTATTGCGAACCCTGTCCACTTGCCTGTAGACTCAGTCAGACCAACAGATTCTTTGTGCTTGCAATTAGATTTTGGGGTAAGCCAGTGAACCAGGCTCTGCCAGGAGAGATCAGTACCAGAGGATGATTCAACCTCAGTGTTTTAGAAGGCCATGAATGACCTGAACTTTGGTGTGGCTTTTCTTTCTCTATTAGGCCACCTTAGAGTAGAAAGTTAATCCTCAGGACATAAACACTTAAGATTGAAATGTCTTATATTTGAGTTTTAGGAAAGCAAGGAACAATTTCTGGAAAAATAAATATTGTACATCTAGGTTTAAAAAAAAAAAATATGTCTTGAAATTGCATGGAATTCCAGAAAAGTTGGTCAAAGATGAATCTCAATGGCCAGGTACTCATTTCCTCTTATCTGAGAGAGGATATATTTGTGGAGTTTTTTTGGTTCACATTTGTTTGAAAACATCTCAAAAACCTGCCAGCAGCCAAGATTCCAAATACCACAGAGTAATCAGCTTCCCTGTTTCAGTGTTCTTTGGCCCCTTGATGTTCCAGTTGCAATTAGGAAGATGATCTTGAAACTAAAAAGTTAATTTGTCTTTTTTTTGTGTGCACTTGTGCTCAGTTTTGTAATTTGTAGAAGAAACACCAGACAGTTGTGCTGGAAGTGTTTTGCTATTGCAAAGAGATTTTCTGTATGTACCAAGAAAGAAGACTGCCTCATTCTTCTGCATATGTCTCCGTGTTTGGAAGATCAAAGTTCAGGTGCATAGTGTGTCGTTGTGTGTATGGTGTTTCATCTTGGTTGTGTCTTAAATACATTATTATGACATTTGTACTTTCCTTGGCACATGACCAAGGTTTCTTTGCTGTCTGTGGACAGATATTTGAATATGGAAACATCGGTGCTTTTAAGGGGAATAGTTGCCTTATTTTAGGCAGTAGTGGAGTCTCACATGCCTGTGTCCAGAATGGTATTACAGAGGTTGACCTGTGATTAGTAGGAATGCAAGAGATGCCTTAAATCCTTTTAAACATATAATGTTACAGCTGTGTCAGAATAAAAATCAGACCTGGAATCTGATCATCAGCCCTTACAACAAAACCACTCCCATGAGCCTAAACCTCTGTGGCACCTGGGTTCTATCCCATTAGGTTTCATTGATTTGTCGGTCACACCTTTTCAGTCTGCTTAGCTGGACAGGTATTCACTCCATCACCCAGAGGGAAAGTGGCTGGCTGGGGATATGGTAATGACTGCTGTAATTACAGAGGTCACCAGGCAGCCTGGTTGTGTATCAGGACACGTGTGACTTCTTGATTTTTCCCAGGTTACCAATGTTTTAGGTCTGTTTATTTTCAGTAAAACATTATTGGTGCATGAAATTACTGCTAAGATCTCAAGAGGTTCCAGAGGAGAATGTTAATATTGTTAGGATCTCACACTTTGAAAAGGAAGCTGGGAAAGGTGCACAAAGGTAGGGAGGCAAGGTCTAATTATAAGACCAATTAAAGTATCTGAAGGAATACAAAACATAGTCTAAGAGGGAACATAGACACAACAGAAAACACATCCATCTCTGCACTTTCTGATTTCTGTGACAGAAACCAGATTGTGCTCTGGTTTTACAAGAGCATTGAGGTTCCTTAACAGGAATACTTGGGAAAACAGAAGGATATAAAGTAAACCCATTATAGAAGGTTTTTGTGTAGTAATCAGATGGGTGGAATTGTGTGCACATAGCAATAGCAAAAAGATTGGTTTCCAGGCCCCCAGACTTCCCCCTGCCCCGCTCCCAAGGTGAGAAAGTCTTTCCTGCGCTTACTCTTTCTTAGCAGAGATAATTATGTTTGTGTAGGACCCTGAATGCTGGCTCAGCACTGGAGCTAAGTGATGCAACTGAAGACCAGAGTTAACAGCATTGAAGGTGTCAGACATGTTTTAAATGGATTAAACAGAGTGGAAGCTGTCTGTTTATACATCTCAGCAGGTCAGGCTGAAGCTTAACAAAATGTTTAATGCATGGGCTTAAATCCATTTCTCTTCCACGCAGCTGTGGTAGTCCACCTGTAACATTCAGTTTGTTGAGGCTTCAGTGGAGGTTCTCTGCTGGCAGACTTGCAGGCCCTAGGCTCACATGCTGTGTTTAGATGTACATTCTCCTTTCTCCTTGCATAACTCCTTGCTGTTCACCACGCATGTTTAGCTGAAGTTCTGGCATCAACCAAAATATGAGGATGTTCATTGCCTCTGACAGTCTGTGGATACAGATGGGTGTTTCACAGCTGAACCTGAGTGGTTACTGAAACCCTTTCTGTTTTGAAAGGTTGCTCAGCTACGATGTGCCCTGCAGCTAGATCCAGAGATTTGTTCTACTTGTTTCTGTGGATGTCACAGAGGATCGCTTATTCACAAGGTTCCTTACTTTTTCATGACTTCTCAGGAGCGTTGCTTTTTAAACATTTATTTTGGTAGTAGTGTTAAAGGTGGCATTGCATTCACCTTTGTTTTCATTCATTCAAATGCATGAGACTATTTTTTATTCTTATTAGTTAGTTATTTGGTTACCCTTTCAGTTTTGTGGGGGAAGAGGTTTCTGAGATTGAAAGCAGTGCAGAGAACAACTTTTGCTCTGTGAGATAATTTTTTTCCCAGAGTTTTTATTTGTTGTTCTTATCCCTAGCCTTAACTACTTAGTAGCATATTCCACACAGGAAAACAAGCCGTGAAGCACAAATTGTCTGCACAAAAAGTAAGATTACAGAGTGGCAAGGTAAATTTCTTCAAGGGAGAGGAAAGAAAGAAAGAAAAGGGGGAAGGAGGGCTGGAGTGCAGAAAAAGATGGAGGAGGAGTTTCTTCAAGAAAGGAAGGTAGTAAGTGAGACTATTCTCTTGGGTCAGCAATCCATAACCATCTCTTCTCTTCTAGAATTGCCAGCTGCATTTGGGAAGTAGTATGTTTCACTGAATGGTCTCCCTGTCTTGGTGAACATGCAATTTTTCAGGAGCATCCTGTTATTCTTTGGTCCTTGCCAGGTTTGAGAGCTGAACATTCAGTTGCTCTTAGATTCATGTGGAGAATTAGTACGTTTAACAAGTGTCTCATAAGCTCATTTCAAACACCCCTTTGCTGACATGTGGTCATCATGGCCAGCACAGTGACATTTCAAGCTGTGTGACTCATGGCAAACTGGAATGGAAAGGCGAAGCATTGACACTATAGGACTCTGTGAGACACTCAGTAGAGAAACAGAAGGAGAATCCTACTGCAGGGTGATGGGACACAACATGGTTTACCAAAGACTTTGGTAGAATCTCTGATACTGGACATTTTTTAATCCCTACTGGATTTTTTTCAGCAAGATGTCCTCATTCAAATGTTAATTTAGGAGAGTAGTGTTCCAAAGGCCAGGTACAGTAATTGTTGAGATATTTCATAGCTTTGTTTGCATTTCTATAAGCTCTTAAATAAATGGTTTCAGGGTATGCCAAACACAAGGAAGACATAGAGACAGGAGGATTTGTGCTGTGCAAAGTCCAGACTGCAAGCCACTGAAGCACAGGTCTCCACAATAATGGTTGTGTGTACCTGACATCATAAAGTGTTTGTATCAACCACATTGTCTCAGTTTTCCAGCTGTGGAAGAAAGTATGGATTTTTTCAAGGGTTTGCAAATCTATAGTCAAGAGACATTTTCATTCAGAAACTAACATCTACATTGTGTGCAAACTGATGACCTTGGTGCAAGGCCTATAACATAATAAATTTTGAAAAAGGTGGGAGGAAAGTGATTCAGGAATTACAAGCTATTTGGAAATTATATGACAATGCATGTGTACATTTCAAGAAAAATCAAAAGCTTCATGATAACAATTTAGCATTTGTAACAGCTCCATAAAAAAACAGAATTGGAGATTAGTTTCTTGATTTTGCAGATTTTTTTGTTTTTGTTTTTTTTTCAGAAGCAAAACAAAACCAAATAAGCCTTAAAAAATTGGTGGTATCTGGTTTGTATTTTTAACTGTGAAGTGACCACAAGAGGGCTAAAGTTGACACCTTTCTCTTTCCAGTCCCTCACACGCTGAGCTCTTGCAGCAGTTGCTGCTGGTAGGGTACCCAGGGCTGCAGGCTTTGACATAGGAAATGTGCATCCTTCAAATTTTTCTGAAAATGGAAATAACCAGGCATTGCTCCAGGTAGCAGTCAAAAAATAGCATCTTTGGCTCCTGTTGAACAAGAACATCACAGAATGCTTTCTGAAAAATAAACCTGTCTATTTCTGACCTCCTGTCTTAACATGGCCAACCTCATCTGGCCACTGGTGCTTTTCTCAGGGTGTTTCTTTGATTTGAAACCAAACTGTGGTGTCCAACTGTGAAGTTTCCTTTGATGGAGCCACTGAATAGAGCAACAGGCAACTAGGTAACACTGCTGTCTCTAAAGCAGGATTCTTTCGCCCAGTGTGCAGGAGCCAATCTACAAAAGCAGTTGAGATATTTCATTTAACTACCATTCTGCAGAATAGGGCGCCAGGCATTAGATGCACCTTCTAGGAAGCAGGCACTGTCTTTTATCCAAAAAGTGAATAAAGAATGAATAAAACAGAAAGAGATGGTTGGTCACTTGCACTTATATAACAAAATTCTTTATGCACTTGTGGTGGTCTTGGTCTGGTTCATTGTGCTACCATTTTGCATATATAAATTTCCCCAGATATGTATTTTTCAGCATTATAATAATCGGGGGTAACTTGGGGTTATATTTTCTTCCTATCAGCTAATACCAAATTATTATTTAATCATATACTCAATTACAGTTTCTGCTTGAGTCTATTTGAACAATTAATTGTCAGTGAATAAGGATTTATAATACTCTGTTCCTTGGGACTCTTCACTCTTCCATTGCCCTGGTACACTGTTGTCATGGTTTCAAAACCCAACCAGAGTTACTGTGAGCTTCTTTGTGGATTTTCAACCTCAACTGACATCAAATTCTCCCCTTTGAGACTTACGGACATATCCACAGAACAGTTCTTAGACGTCAAACCACGTCTTTGAAAAAAACCCCACAGTTAATTCTATAACCTGAAAGAACACAATAAAGGTATAATTTTTGATTTTGTGATAGATTTTGGTGCCTCAATATAGTCTTTAAGGGCCTTACTGATCTGGCTGTCCACTCAACAGTGGTGGAGTTGTCGATGTATAATGAATCCAGGAACTGATTCCTTCCACCTCCACAGCTGTCTGTGTAATCAACAGAACAATATAAGGCCCTTTTCCTATGTAGTTTCTCTTTCAGGGTCTCATCTCTCCAAGCGTGGATATAAAGGTTTAATGTTGGAAGTTGTGTACTGGAATGCCCAGGGACAAAGGTGCTTGCTGACTGAAGCAC
Organism: Lanius collurio; assembly: GCA_020086605.1. Lineage (NCBI taxonomy): Eukaryota > Metazoa > Chordata > Aves > Passeriformes > Laniidae > Lanius > Lanius collurio. The sequence continues at coordinate 25,021,392 of JACBWW010000015.1, read as the reverse complement.
CTATGTAAAGATGATAAAATGTGCAAAATAGGCAGCAAATAACCTTTTATCATCCTTTCCCCTTTACCATGTGTTTGACTGCTTCAATTGCCGAATGTTTAACTGGATATGGATTTCCCTACAATACTTCAAAAGGACTCTTTCACTGACTTGTTAAGTGACACTCATCAAGGCAGTCAGTAAAATATCTACCCCTTTGATCTGAGTTTCCTGCCAAAACTTTGCAGAATTTTGTTGTTGTTATTGTTGTTTTTGTTTTCAATCATGCTTTTCACTTTTTTGCTGTACTGTGGCCTACAGAGGGTATGTAAATCTCATTTAAGCTGCAGAAAATCTGATACTTCCTGGACATCTGTTCCCACAAGAGCTTCTTCATGTAACTTCTTGAGAAGGATCTCATAATTTCAGCAGTTCTAAGAGCATGTTGATTTGGAGTTATCCACCATTCTTCTAATTTTTTTCTTTTTTATTTAACATTTTGGTATTTCTGTCAATCCATCTTTCTTCAAGGTGTTCCAAAAAAATTACATTGTAACCTTGCCATTGTTCCAGTGGCAGTATGTTTTTGTTAATGTGTTACCAAACAGAGTAGAATTGTTTTCAATTCATGAGGGAGCACAGTACAGCACAACTGCACCTGTCTTCCCATTATGGGATCCTCTGATTTGAAGGCAAAAATTGGTCTTCTTTATTGTCTAATAGGATAAAAAAATTAAAGTGTATCTTTTAAATCCCAAACCAGTAAAATAAGCATTTGTTTCTGGAAGGAACTGAGGCTATCAGGGTGTAGCGATTGGCATAGGGGGAGCTGTGTATGTGTGTATATATATATATATATTTTTTTTTTTTCCCCCATGGTTATTTGGTTTATGTCTCTTAACTTCTGTGCTAGTCTATATTCTTGAGAATGAGGTTTCTTTGCTAGTAAAGTAGGAGTATTTAATTCAGACTGATACTCCCCAAGCAGTCCATACTGCATGGCAGTATTTATCAAGGGCTTCAATCCTTTACACGCTTCCAGTCTAATAGGGTATTGATTTAACCTCACTGGCTGTGCTCCTGGCTTGAGCTTTACTTGTAGAGGAGTTCACATTCTCTGCTTTGCCTGGTTTCTCTGAAATCCCCTCCCCTAGAGGGATTACCACATTCAATACCGCATCTGGGATGTCATTCTCAGGTTTTTCTGAGGTCTGGTCCATTAGTAAACAGATTTAAGCCCTCTGTGCAATTTCCCGTGGGATGTATAACTTGTACAGATTCTTTTTAAATTTTTTGAGCATTTAACATGCACCCTGGTGATGGAAAGGGACATTCTGGTGTGTATATATATATAAGCTCATGAGGTAGTTTAATGTCTGCATTGTACATTCTGTAGGTTGTCAATGGCTGCAAAGTTCTTTTGCCCATTGCTCCAACCATCAGTATTGTGACACTACTTACAGGCCCTTACTGTTCATTATTACTGAATGTGTGGCTCTGCTGTCTATTAAAAGCTCTATTGCTTTGTTCCCCGGCTTTATTGGAAGTACAGGATCTGCTGGGTATGCATTGATACTTTCCCCCAGTCTCCTTCACTCATCAGAATCCTTCAGCATCGTAATGTTAACCTCCTCTAATTGACCCTTACTGCCTACAAAGAGCTCCTTGATTCAGGCTCAAGGTGGAGGAGGCCTTTCGGACCCCAAAACCTCTGCCTGTCCTTTTACTCTCTTTGATATAAACCTCTTTTCTTCTGCAATAAAAATGTGTTCAGTATAGTCTGCATATCCCCCCTCCATTAGGGTCATGAGTCAGCAAAATATTTTCCGGAAGGTGGTACATTCCTTCTGGATTTTCTGGATTCTGAGTGTGGACAGATCAATCAACAGGTCTGAAGTAATAAATGGGACATTTACAAAGAGCTGGCAGACACTCTGCCCCTACTGATTGTCTTAAAGGCACCTTTATTTCTGGTGGAGTATATCCCCACATCCAGCCTGCAACAGGACTAAAATTTTCATTTTCCATTGTTCAGTGTTAGTCCCTTGCCTCACCCAGAGGGTGATCCTGGTTCTAAAGAGCAAGAGAGGGATTTCCAAGGCAATGTAACTGAAAAGAAAAGCATGTCTTTCTTTGGCCCTTGCCCAGTTCTTGAGATCCAATGCTGAGCATTCCAAAACCAGGAGAGGGAATGACAGGCTTGTTTTGTTTCTTCATTCTCATCTCTTATTTTTTGACATGGTATATTTTTTGACTTGTATTCTTTGGGAATGTATGCTACTCAATCCATGCATCAGATATGGAGTTGTTAGAATCTAATCATGTATCTTTAATAGCCATGTAAGTTTTTCAACATAAAATTTGAATGTTTTTTTATTGCAGTGTGTGCTCTTGGTTTTGTTGGGTTTTTTTTCAGCTGAGGTAGAGGAATGACAGATTTTTTTCAGGTCCTGTCCAAACTTGGGTAAGGAGGCTTCATTTTTAAGGGATCAAATATGTTTTCTATAGTAAATGTACTGTATACTGACTTAGTGACATCTTTCTTCTTCTGGCAAGGAGATGAAGGGGATAATTTGTTATCAAGTGTTTTGTATGCCATATAACTTAGGAGCAATCAGTGATCAGGAATGATGGGTTACAAATGACTGATTGAGGACTTGTTGATGTTCATAATTGCATTCCCACAGGTAGCATATTCCCCTCCTCCCCCTGGGTCTCTCACCTACACATACCTCAACATCCCTTCTCTAAGAACTGGAAAATTCTGGTTCTTTCTGTTATCACACTTCTGGAAACCTAAGCTTGAATAAAACATGCTAAACAAGGGCTGAAATAGATTGGATACAGATGCAACTTGCTGTATGCTACACTTCTACCTTGGAGATTGCCACATGTATTAAAATTCCTTCTGTTAGAAGATTTATGGCAAAAATGACTGACATGCTGCAACTATTTTGAACTAAATAATTCAAGAATGTTGTGATGAAATAGTGTTGAAATGTCTTAATTCTTCCATGTAGCCGTGTCTTGTTAATAGTAATGACTGGGACTGATGGTGCTGGGTAGATGAAGGCATGCTTATATTTTGGAGTTCTGTGTTAGTGTAATTACCACTGCTGGTGATTATAACCTTATTACCCTGTGGTAATGCCTCAGGAAATCTTCTGTAGGATTTGTTGTGACCATAATTATCTTTTTCCCTGGGTAAGTTTCTCTTCTGCTTGGCAATGGCATTGGGCAGCAAATTTCTGTATTTGAAATACTTTACATTCAGTCTTAATTTAGTTAAAACCAAACCACAGCTGAAGCGATCTAGGAAATCATTGTTAGCTAGATGCATTTCAGTGGTGTACAGGCTGCAAAATTAACTGGACCCTTGTTCCAATATCTGCTGATCTGAGACAGCATTAAAAACACCCACAGTGGAAATGAGATCTGCCCCACTTGGAGATGGATCTGCGTGCAGTCCATCTGACACTGGGATCTCCTGCAGGAGGCTGTCGTGTGGTTAGGCAGCACCTAACACAAAGTGTGAGCACATAAACGGATCAGAAACAGAGCCATGAGGACTCTAGTGTCTACTCCTTCAGATCCAGCTCTCCATCCTTTCTAGCAGTACTACTCGTTACCGAGTTATAGACTATGGAGCTCGTATGTTGAACTTGATCATCATTTGCTCATCCCATATGTCTATTCCACACAGAAACAGTCTTCCATCTACTTGGGATCATATGAGCAGGCTGAGGTCCACAGTAAGCTTTCCTGAAGTATTGTATATTTGCCTGTGTTCTGTGTTCCGCTCCTCTGGACAGATCAGATAGACCCTTTACCTCAGTGGCCTCTGCTGTGTTAATGATGGGGTTCTACCATTGTGTTGCTTTGAGAAAAATTTGCCTTTAAATGCTCTGCATTATATTAATGAGAAGTCAAAGTGCATTATAGAGTTTCTTGTCTGTCTGTTTTATTATCTCAGTGGTGGTTAGGAGGCCAGATTAAAATTCTGATTTTAACGATAAGCTGCTTAACTTTTGACACTAACATTCTTCAGTTAAAAAGGGGAAATGTGTCCAAATCTGCTCTACAGCTAACACCTCAAATTTAAGCCTCAATTTACCTTTCCCTCTTGAGGAGTTTGTTAAACACCTGTAGTCTGATTTTTCTATTGCCATCAGTATAAATCAAGCCTCATAAATCAAGCTGTAACTACATGTCTTTTATCTGTGAATTTTCTTTGCAGTGAAAATAGGAGACTTCAGGAGGTGAAACTGCTGTCATATAAGCTATATTCACCTGCCTGGAGCAGCACAAAGGATATTCTGGTCAAGAGAGTGTCTTGCTCTTGGAAATTGATCTAAAAATAGACTTCCAAGCTATGAACATTCCACATACTGTTGGCACACACTTGAGCTGCACTGAAAGATGGTATGGTACTTATGGCCTCTCCTTGGGATATTGGCATTTGTCCCCACTTTGGCACAGATTTCTTATGGCTTGCAGGTGCATTACGTGGACTTTGTGTGGGTTATTGTCAGTGAAGGATGTGTGAGTAGCCAAGGAGTGAACAACTGTGTTAATTATCTTGCAGAAAAGCTACAGCGTGTGAAAACCTTTGCTGTTTATGTTCCATGTAGGCTTTTAAAGGTACCAGTCAGGCTATTAGGTTTCCATCTCTTCTTGATGCTAACAGATGGACAAACCCTTTTTTGGTGTTCTTACCCCCTTTTAAACAAGGGCTAACAGTTCTCAGTTCTTTCACAGAAGTGTCACAAGGACAGAGGTTTGAAAAGATGTTTCTTGTGGGGACTGAATGGGAGTATATCTCTTCCCTGGTACAACAAATGAGAGTGGGCTTGGACAGGGGGTGTTGCTCAGCCTCTCAGAATTCAGGGCCACAGTTTGCTGCATAGTTGGGCTTCAGCTTTGTGTAGTGCTTCTGTTGTTGAGGTGGGAAGCTGGAAAGGTTATAACTGGGAGAAAGTCGTCTTCTAGTGTTTAACAGTTCCTCCTTCCAGAACATCCTGCCTTTTGAACTGCATTAAAACTCAGAGCACTCTGGTCCCTGCTCTGAGGCAGCTCCAGTTGCTAAATTCTGAGTGGAGTAATTCAAGTTTGAACTGTAATTGGGATAGGATTGTTTTCCAGCAATCCTTTCTAGCTCTAAAGGGTGACAGGGCAGAGCCTTTCAGATTAGTTTGTTACTGAAAACTGAGAATGTTTTATTCAAATAGTTGGATTATACGTCTTGTGTCTAAATGAAGAATGCGTATATTGCTGATATTTTGAAAAATCTCATTTTTTTTAAAAACCTAGATCAAAAGACTAATGCATCCTTCAAAGTAAGGAGAAACTCCCGTGGACGATTTTTCAACATTTGACATCTTCCCAGGCAATTTAATTGTTCTCAGCAGAATAAATGGAAGTAGCTTTTCTCTAGCATGACTGCTGGCTATTTCACACTGCTACCTTGATGCTCTCTGAATGGAGCCCACAGAGAAATCATTGCAACATAGAAGAAGGAACTGAAGGTGCAGGGAGCTAATTAGTTTGCAAACATGGAGGTGGTGAAGCCCTATTTTGATCTCAGACAGGTAAATGAACTGGGTTTAGAGAACTCGTGTAGTTATTACTGAACACATTTTTCCTGAGATCTGCTTACATGCATTCTATGGACACACTGAGTAGGTATAAGAAATGGTGAGGTGAGTTTATCTGCTAGCTCTGAATCTTGCCTGACAAGTACCAAGGAGTGGTGAGCTATGGGTGATTTTGAAGGAATTTTTACGGCATCCCTTGCTAAAAGTTGCCTGCAGCAGCACCATCATTTTTTGTCATGATTTTTTTTCTAGCTCTCTTTAGATAAAAAAGCTCTTGTTTTGTTTTTTGCCTTTGCAAATTGACGAGTGGTACAAAACAATTACCTGAAGCCACAGAGAAGGTCTGAACTTAAAGGCATTCAGCCATTTGTTTTCTGTTCAGATACATGTGATTCCTTGGAATGTCAAACTGTTTGGGATATGGAGTGAGGAGAGAGAACAATCTCTTTGATGTATTTGTGTACACGCTAAAGGCAACAAGGTGACGCCACTGCAGGAAATGCAATTGTTAGTGTTAATAGGAGTGAATTGAATTAGACATGAGACGTAGTCGTAGTTATTCTGCTTTACTTGACAAAAGTGTGAACCTGGTTGTGTTACTGGCTTAGATATTCCTGAGAGTGTGGAGATTCATTTTTAGAGTCCCATGGTGATTACTTATCATTCTTACCAAAAATTATAAGCTGTAAATGTTACCTTTAAGAAGAGAAACTTCTTGTTCAATCTCTAAAAATGATCTCTTCCCATACATAAAGAACGCACAAGAGAAGGGCAACAAACAATGAAAAATGAACGTCTCTTTGAGGTTAAGCCAAGAAATAATTAATCTAATTGGAAGAAATAGACATCTTTGCTTGATGTTAGGGGGAAACCTTCACCTTAAGCACTGAAAGTATGTTGCCCACATACTCTGGCAGAAGAGTTGAGTACACTACACACAAAGAGAGACAGAAGCCACCCAATTTTATCGTGTCTCTAGGTTGGACATACCCTGCACTTCTCTGTTTGATAAGCTTTTTTTCAGAAAGGGTGTTTTAAATAAAGACTTCTTTGGTCACTATGGCTTTGCTGAGACAGAACAATGCACTGAGATCCTTACAGGTCTTAGATGAAATTGTACTGCATGCTACAGTCAGACTTTCTCTCCTCTTGATTATTTAGTCTCTTATCCTTTTTGCAGAGCATTCTCAGTCACCATTAGGGAAGGAACATTTCCTTCTTTTCTAAAAAGGTAAATTAGATGCAGGGGAGAGTTCTGAAAATAGGTAAGAACTCTACTGTATTCACCTATGCAATAAAATGTAAGCAAAAGTATTAAGCATTTTTACTCTTTGCCATATAGGAGATGGGAGTAGTGACTTGTTGAGCTCCCTTCATGCTCTATGATTCCCCTTATGGCTGAGATATGAGTTGGACAAGATGTGAGTTGGAGTGCTATACATCGTGTTTGGACACATAGGTGATCCCACTAGTCACTTGTACAGTGTTCATCAAAATGCTCCTATCTCAGAAAAGGCAGCAGTTCACTGCAGCCTGTACTCTGTCTGATAGATGTGTGAAACTGCACACTCCATAGTTCTGGATAAATGGAGTGCTTGCTTTCAAGACAAAGTGCAGGGCTCGTGAACCTGTGCCTGTACAGTGTAAATAGTGTTCAGTTTCTAGTCTCTGTGAGACACTAGTTAAAATTTTGCTGTGGTCTCAGTGGATATGTGAGGAATACATCAAGGGTTCCTGCACTCTAGAGTTAAGGTGCTCATATGGAGAAAAAGGAGCATTTCACACAATCACTTTAATTTTCATAGATGATTAAAAATAAAAAGGCAGTCAGACCTACTTACGTGGTTTTCTCAGGTATGGGTTGAAGCAGCTAACATTTATACCCTGTGCTGAGGGCCTGGGTTCCAGAGAAGTTGACTGCAGATAACAATAATTTTCTAATAAAGAGATCACAAATTACCCAAGTTAGACAACTAGACATACACGTTCTCTGATTTCTCTTCCTGGTTCAAACCCAGCCCATTTGTGCCTATCCATCACCTGAATTCAGTTTCCCTATGCAAAGAAAAGGCACAATATTTGTACTCTTGGGTCCATGTGTACACTGCCTTTGTGCAGAGACACAGCTCTGGATCAACATTCCATGTGCAGGTGGCTTCAGAGAGGAGATTTTGCAAGATGCTTCTTCTTTTCTTTTTAAAAATGCAAATCTTCTTTCACACTCTTTCAGGAATTTACTTCCAGCCCTTTCCTCCCTTCTGGTCCAAAAGCCTTCACCAAGTCTGTCCAAATCACTTTCATCCCAAAATTACAGGCCCGACATTCTTTACACTATTTATGTATGGGCCAGGTTGGTGGTGAGAAAGGTCATCAGTGGTCACCAGGAATTGTACAGCGTGTTCCACAATAGAAGATATTTGATATTTCTTTTCCCCAGTGTGCCATTTTGTTCTCCAATAAATGATGTAAGTATGGAAGAGCAATGGGAGAAAGTGGTGGTGTGGGAAGTGTGTGCACCCTCACTATTCTGGTCTCATGATCAGGGAAGATGGAGTCCAGAACAAGGACCTAGAGGCTGGAAGGAAAGATCATCCTCATTTTAGGGAACTAGAAAAAGTGACTTTCTAACAACAATATTGTGATATGAAGACAAAACATCTAAATAGATGGAGTCAAATACTGGGGAAAGAAATTAACTACTTGAGTCCTGTGATGGCAGCTGGTAGTGGGAGAAAAGCCCTCACCTGCCTACAACTTTTGCTTAGACAGGAAACTGGCAGAAATTTTGATATAGCAGTGGGAGGGGAATGAGATTTTAAAACAGATTTCCAATGCGTATGTATGTGTAAAGGGGACAACAGTCTTGCTAAACCACTTCTAAATGGAGCTAAATCACTTTATACCACTGTGTTTACAGTGGTAGAAGGCTGGATTTGTTGAGGCAGCAGAGAAGGTCAATGCAAACACTATTCTACCTCCACACATACAAACATGAACTGATTTAATTATTAGATTTCTTCGGGAGGCAGGAACATCTTAAGTGCATTTTGCAACCCCATGCTGTGGTTTGGGGCCTGATACCACTGAAGCTCTGCCACAATTAACATAAATCATACAGTTTGCTGATATTACCCAGCCATCATGACTGTGAACTAGTCTGTCTCGTGTTGAGACTGTTTCCATTTAACAAGAATTGCCACCATCCAGTTTATAAAGCTGCCCGGTGAACTAGGAATTGGGATGGCTTCTTGGGTAGACTAACATCCCAGGGACTAAACAGCAGCTACCAGCATTATCTATCTCTTCTCATGAGCACAAAATCCATCACAAAACAAGCAAGCAATTTCTGATGCTTTTTTTAATGAGCTGTCTCAGAGAGAGAGTGAGAAAAAGAAAAGTTTGTTCCTAAGTAACATGGCAAAAAATTGGCTATAGAAAGCTCTGGATTTCCTTTGTGCTTGCTTCATAGTTTGTAATATCACCAGGATTGCACTCTGAACCTTTCTAGCTAATACTACAGCCTCTTAAAAACAAACATTGAATCTGGAAGCAGGCTTATTGCAAACACTCAGAGAGTAAAGAAGATAAACACAAGAAAATTGTTTCAGTATTTTGGCAATCAAGTCTGAGAGCTTTTACACATTGACTCTTGACAGTTCAAGATGTTAGAATACTGGAAGTGAAGGCTAGTGACAGGAAGGAGCAAACAAAATAGGACCCTCCCCCCCAACAAAATAATAATTAAAAGGCAGAGCATAGGGGAAAGATGTGATTTTTCCAAGGTGCTGAAACAATAATAGAATTTTAGTTTGTGTGGTCAGGGTGCTCATGGGGCTTCATTAAGGCTTTTATGACTGCTGCTGTTAACAAACCAATGATGTATCCACTAAAACTCAACATCAGCTGTTGCGTATCAACACGGGAGCTATAAAAACATAACGCTAATTTCTCCACATCTGCTTTTTCTTCTTTGCCTATAATCCCTAATTGCAATCCCTGGTTTTGGGTGGGTTTTTTTGAGTGGTGACCTTCAGTTAGACGAAGGTTGATGATTGACAAAGTGTATTAAAGTTTGACAAGTTGCAGTTCCTAAGAACTTCAATGGTAACTCCACCAAATGAAATATTGGAGCAATAATAATCCTTAGTAGCTTTTTCATCTTTGATGCCAGTTTATATATTTTTTTCCCCAGAGGACATTTCCATGGCTGTTCATCCGCACTCCATTTATATAAAAGAAAACTAGATTTTCTTATTGAACAATGTTTTGGTTACATTCCTCATACCAGTGTGTGATGCCTAATTTTTTCATATCTCTGTGGGAATCTCTTCAATAATATGTACATGCATAGTACTGCTTTGTGTTTTTTTGCTGTTTTGTTTCTTCTCTTGTAGAAGACAAATGGGATTTTCAGCTTGGGGCTGTACCTATGTGTTCTTGTATTTCTTACCTTACTGTCCACGGGATTGAAGCCAGTGCAGCAAAAAGTTGGTGGATGCTGAGTTGACTTCCTCAGTACCTGCTTAGACCTGTGTGACCTCCTACCACAGGGACACAGGGAAACAATAGAACTGATGTATTGAGAGGCTTAATGGTTTATCTTGGTCCTTATGTGCACTCAGCTTCAGTCAGAAAGGCATCCCTTTATTGTCCTCTTTTGAAGATACTTGGTACATTAGTAGAAACAAGAACTATACTAAATGTGCAACCTTCAGATGCCTTTGAAAAGGAGAGGGCAAAAGATATCTTTTTGAGCTTTCTAACAGATTTTCACATGTGACTTTCATATCCACTTTTCCCAAGGCTAACACTGAAGTTACAGCACAGAGGGTAAATCTGTACATCTCACTTGTGCTTCTCAAATGTGTGCATGCATGCACGTGTGAGCATAAACGCACATGCTCTTGTTTGTCAGCTTCTCTGCTCCTAAAACTCTGCATTAACACAGGCTCACACTTGAATTACGGAAGAGTTTCTTCATGAAAAGGCTGCTAAGCATTGGAACAGACTGCCTGGGGAAGTGGTGGAGGTGTTCAAGAAATGAGTGGATGTGGCACTCAATGCCATGGTCTGGTTGACAAGGCGGTGATCCGTCAAGGGTTGGACTTGATGATCTTGGAGGTCTTTTCCAACCTAAATGCTTCTGTGACTCTCTGACTTGGTAGGCTTTGGATTTGGGCCTGGCAGCACACAGCAGTGTTTACTCAGAGCTGCTGATGGCACTATGTGAAATTGTCGGTCAGCTGAGGAAAATTGTTGAAGCTTAGGTTACAGTAAAGGTTGCAGAATTGCTGCTGCCACCGTAGCTATTTTTCTTTTTGGATAGTCAGGTGTTTACTCTTGCAGAGTAAAAAAAGGAGCACTAAGCACGTCCAGAAAATGGTGCCTTGCCTGGGTGCTGGATCAGAGCATAAGGGTGCAATAGGAAGGATTTCTAACTGAATGGTTTGTCCCCCTGCCAAATCCAGATTGCTTCTTTAAAGCAGTCTTCTTTTGGGCATTTGGCATGAAGGAAGAAATTAAACATCAGCACAGTAGTATCCTTTCCCGTTAAATTTTACAGAATGTGGAGCACTGTATGAAAAACATATTTTTTTCTCTTGGTGATGTAGAACTGGTTTAAAGGGAGATCTGTGTCTTTACAAGAGCTCAGTACTGTTCATATGACAGTCCTCTTTGTAATAATATTTCCTCTTCCACTTCTTACTGTGTGGGAAGAGGACTCTGTGTGCCATACTGATCATTAAATGAAGGTTGTGAACATGCTACTCAGAATGTTGCTGCTATTATATGCCTAGTGACAAAACTAGGCATCAAGCGTGATGTCACGCGTTCTCATTAGTCATGCTGGTGAGTGACTTGCTGGAAGGTGCTGTTTATGGCCTCTGTAGAAGTGATCTTGGATCATTTCCTTATAGGTGGGTGACTTGTGCTCAATATGAAGTGCTGTTGTGTAGTGGGCTTGTATCTCAGGGCTTGGAAATTGAGAAAAATAAGGCAAGCTTAAATGATGAGTATTTCTGATTGTACATGCAAGGCCTTCAGCCCACAGATCACCTTGGAAACGACAGTACCTCAGGCCCACCAGCCAGCAGTGAGTGTAACAGCACAGCAAGTAGACTGGGAGGTTGTAGGGGAGGCTTTCAATGTTCCTGAGCTGGAGAAGATTAGGTCTAGAGAACAGACCTCTTACGGTGCCAGCATGGTAGGACTCTCTTGTGCATTGATAACACAGTACCGTGTTCAGTCAGTCTTCTGAATTTAGTCTCACTACGTTCTGTTCCTTCTTAAGGTTTTCCAGGCTAGGTCTGAAGTATGGGACCAACCTCCTTCTGCCTCCCTCTCAGGCTGCTTTTGTCATGGTAACAAGCAGTACATGATATTTATGTTACTCTTCTGTGTCGCCGGGCAACGAGACAGGGATGATGACTCCTAGAGCGTGGGAAGGGACATAGTGTTACCATCATCTAGCAATAAGTGAGATGAATACCCTGTTGCTAATGTGTACAAAGCATAAGGTTCTTCTGTGTGATTGAAACTAAATTGTGTGTTGGGGCAAGCATACTCACTTCTTGAGGTCATGCTGAGATTTCATGTACTGATTCTTCAGAGAGCTGCAGTTTAAGGTAGCTCTAGTTGCCTTGGGTTATGTGTTGTGTTTTGTTACCAGATAGAAAAGCCCTTGGGAGGCAGCAGGGAGTAGCAACAGCAGCTACAGCTCGGAGGAGAACAGAGCGATTTCTTGTTCAGCTATTACTCCTGGCATGGCTGAGAGAGGGTAGGGAGGGAATTCTGCAGAGTTTGGGAGGTAGCTAAGAGGAAGAGGAAACCTTCATACTTAGTAGATGCTGTTTACTGTTGTCCTAGTGGTGGGGAACTTCTGCCCATCCTCCTACTTGAGTGGCCACTGGGAAATATCTGTGCCTGATATTTCACCTAGAGGAACCATAAAGCATGTGCTTTATTTGGAGGGAAGGAGGCTGCGGTATGACTCTCCACAGTTAACATGTGGTACATCTGTAGAAGCCCATTGGGCGAATAAAGACCATAAGATGAAGTCAGCAAAAAGGTAGTGAGACCATAGTGCCTGCTGTAGAAAATTGTGGGTGGGTAAAGGCCTGATTGTGTAAATGATCATCTGAGAATGCTAGAGAAGAAGCTCAAAGGATTGGAGGAGGGCATTGTCATGGAATATTGCCTGCACATTTGTGTGTCCTGTCATTTGCATAGTGCAACAATTAGTTGAGAATGCTAAGAAAGACATATTAGCATAATTATGCCAAATGTTGCTTTGGTTCTATAACACCTGTCACTTGAAACTTCACAAAGATTATACTTTTTTTTTTTTTTAGATTCATCCTTCTTTTTTTTGTTTGTTTCTGTGTAGACAGCTAAAATGAGATCCTGTTGGTTAGTTATACTGCAGCAGTCTTCAGCTGGCTCCTACTCCACCTCTTCTTGTTCATCCATTTATAGTAATAGTGGAGGAGTTCTGTGTTTTTTATTTCAGAAAAAATAAAGCAAGCTTGTTGTTTTGAAATACAGCTGGGAAATACTACCTTAGATAGGTGGCTAAGTTCTCAGAATAGATTAAGAGTCTGATGTTTCTAATAAGAAGAAATTAGTGAGACAGTACATTTTCTGCTTGGTAACTGACTGGAAGGCAACGAGATTACTTTCAGTGTTTATCTTCAAATATTAGTTTTCTCTTCCTTAAATTGTGTTAGCTATATCTAATTATAGGTACAGTTTGTGGTAATCAATTTGAAGCATAACGATGTGAGTTGCCTCTCTCTATAAAGAATATATTTTGACTTGGAACATTAGAGGCATTTTGAATGCAGTGTGATTTTCATTTATGATTTGATTACACAGGTAATTGAAATGTGACAGACTCTGATAACATTTTGTTGGAAAAAATTAGTGAGTTCCACTTTTTTCTCAGATATATTTTTTTTGCCTCCATAAAGGCAAAAGAAATGAGAGTTTTCAGCTGCTTGACATACAGATACTTATGAGGAATTAAATCTTTTTTGCACTGGCTTTTAGTTTTTCTTTTCACTGTGATGTCTATTGGAAGGAAAAAAACCCCACAAATAAACTTCTATTTCCCAAGCTAATAAATCCATAAACAGAGCTGTTGTTGCCCAATGACAGTAAATCAGAATTAAGTGTAATTTGGCAACTTAGGTGTAGCTTATAATGAACTTATGTCAACTCAAAACTGTGCCATTGCAATTATGATATGGTAGTAGTCACAAATAAGATATCTAATAATTTTTGATCGTGATGAACTGCAAGCCTCTGCAGGCACCTAAAGACTGTTGTACAATATTTGGTAAATATCTGTAAATGCTGTTACAGCTTTTTTCCCCTCTGATGAAACAGAATGACCAAGCTTATGTGAAATGTCAGTTAAAATAAGTCCTTTTTTACTTCCATCTTATGATGTGTCTTGGGACGGATTGAGCCACTGCACACGAGTCAGCACACAAAACCTTAGTTAAAAAATAAACTATTCAAAATAATTCAAATGCTATATATGCAGAAGATATTGCATGCAAATAGATTGTACCCAGCCAAATTTTTGCCTTGAGTACCCTATTTTAGACTCCAGTCATGTACACGTACACACTTAGATTTACTTATGAGTACATTAATGGCAGCAGGTTGTTACTTAACAATGAACCAAAATGTGTGCATAAGTCCACTCAGTATTGGGACTTAAATATGTTGAAATAAATTGGTTTGTTGGAATGGGCAAAACCAAACAGGCTAACCAGAAACTAGTGTTTCCCTTTGTTGGAGCATCTGAGGCAGGATAGAGAGAGGGAGAGTAAAATGAGAGTGGTTCTTTACCTGTTGATAAGAAAAACTTGACTCTGAAACATCTCACAGAATACAAATATCCAATATATTAATTCAGGACTACTACCTATATTATTAGTATAGGAGTGTTTCACTGGAAAAGTGTCTAAAGTCTAACTTGAATAATGTATTTATAGATTAGGGCATAGATATGTGCATAAACATTCTACAAGCATGAGTGCCATGCCATATATAATATTACAGGTATTCTTCTAACACCATGATTTGCAATCTTTTATTTCTTCCTCTGCTATTTGTAGATTGCTAGCATTTCTCCATGGGAGATGTGGATCCCTATGTGTGATAGATTTAAGCTCTCTAAAAGCAAGCTTGCTCTTCCTGGTGAGTTTTGGAATTGTCAGAGATTTGCAGGGAGTCATAAAGTTGATAGCATATTTGAATTACACGTGAAAGTTTTGCTAGTGGCTTTATTCTTTTCCATTTATTAACAGCAGTGTTTAAAAAAACAGGAAAATAGTCCTGATAATATATGGGGTGCGGCGAGAGGGGAGGGAGGGGGGTGGGTGGTGGTGAAAATAATGTGATTGTGCCTAACTTTTTTTATTGCTTCCTAGTGTTTCCCTATGTTCAAGACCAAAAAAGAACCGTTCATGCACGTGTGTGTATTGCTCTGTGCAAGTAGGCTTAGTGCGATGAAGTTGCAGGACAAGGCAGAAAGGCTGCCTTCAGCTACCTGTTGAAACGGAAGAACCGTGGGTTCTTCCTGAAGTTGCGTGCGTGTCCGCTGATTCTCACCACTCTTCCGTGGAGCACAAGTTTGCCATAAAGTGTCCTTCCAGTGCCACCTCTTGGTAGGCTCACACGCTGACTTAGGTGCAGAGTCCTAATTCCACGAGTGAGGAGGTCAGCACACCCCTCGCACAGAAACAGCCTCCGTCCGGTGAGCTGCCTGCTGTGTGAGCACTAACCTTGTCTGGTACCAGGACTCCACATTTATTGGTTGAAAATACTCTTGGTCTCATAAAAAGGAGCGGTTGGCTGATGCACCGCTGCTGGGTTTAAGGCATGTTGCTGCAAAGGTTTGCATGTGTTTGGATTTAGCCCAGTAAATAAAAAGCTGTAAAGTAACGTTTTCCAGCAAGTTTTTGTCAATTCAGTGTGTCTTGTTGCCTGGATTATAGTGCTGAGCGGTCAGCAGTTTTTACAGCTGGTGTGAAAGGAGTTGTTCCTTTTTGCGCAGCAAGGGTTGTGTAACCTTATGTGCTCTGAGGAGTAAAATCAAGCAGCATGTCCTTTCAGGACTTCCTTCTTCCTGCTTCTCCCAAGACACCCACAGTGCTTCAGTTTTTAGGGAGGAATATTTTCAGGTGGATAATGGCAGCACACATTCAGCTTCCTGGTACAAGACTGATTTTGTTTCCAAGAAAGAAAGGATAAAGTGATGTGGGTACCTAGCACCAATACTACAGATATTCTAGTTGGTTTATTCTGCCTTAATTTGATCCCTTTCTCCTTTCTTAGGCTGTTGTTTGTTATTTTCTGCTGATTTCCATAGCAGCGTAACTGTTAAATCTGCAGGGGAACAGTGTGCCCTCCAGCCCTTGCGTGTATGGGCAAGCTTTGGCACAGCAGAGACTCTCCTGTCAATTTTGACCTTTGGTCAGTTTGTTAATTGTTATGGAGGTGGTATTGGTGGTTATGGTGCTATAATCAATAGCTCCCTTACCCTTTACTTTGTTATAGATTGTACTTAAAAGTGCTGAGAAAAGCCAAAGATAAAGAAACATCTTCAGAGAACACTCCATAAAGACGCTCATCTAATCTAATAATATAGACTGAACAGAAGAAGAGAAATTGAAAAGTGCTATTTAAATATGAAACAATGCAAAGAAAGTGTTTATGTTTTGCAAGGATAATTAGGAAAGAAAACTGCTTGTAACTGTACATAATTAATGTGAAAGGGAGGTGAAAAACTTTCTTTATGTGAGCAGAGAAGGTGAAAATCTTAATTTTTCTTTCAAGTTTACTCCTAATGAGGTTGCAGATTCCTGACTGACAACTGAGCCCAAAAGTCCTGCTGCCAACCTCAGTAAGGTCATTCTTAGTCATTTTAACAGCAGGTACTTAATGTTTAATTGTTTCAGTATTTTTAGTTGTTCTCCCTTCATGTGTTTTGAAAGCCCTTTGCAATGATTTTTGCATTGTGGCATGCACAAGCATGCTCATTTTCTCTTGGTGTCACTGGCAGGGAGGATCCACTGGCAAGGCACTGGTTTCTAGGTACACAGGAAAGAATTAGTTTTCTCTGTAGTTCATCTTAAAGATGATTCTCATTCCTCTTGAAAATCAAGATTATGCTGTGTGACTTTCTCATCTGATTGTCCTATTAAAAAAAAAAAATCACTAAGCTTTGGGTAAATGTTACTAGGCCAGAAAGAAAAGTTGCAACAGTTGAGGCTCTAGGCTTATCAGTAGGACTTTCACATGACACATAGGAAACTGCACTACTTGGAATATGGTGTTTCCACAGAACCAAATTCTTTTTGGGATCAAAATGGAATTAATTTCACTGTGTGTAGGTCAGTGAGAAGGTGTTTGTTGCAGCTCTCTGCATGATGATTTTGTCTGAATAGTTCAACATTTGGAGATTTGTTGACTCACTTTATGGGTGAAGCAAGTTATGCGTCTTTCACTGTGCAACACTGTGTGTAAGCCAATCTTCCTAAACTGTTGCTTAAGCAGCATGCCTGCTTTATATCACTGCACTATATAGTAGTTTTATAATCATCCTGTATTTATTTCTACTAATTTTAGATCTTCTGAGTAGAGTGGAGTGTTTCTGAAGTACCCAAACCTTAGTAGTGGGTGTTTGCAACAAGACTTGAATTCTGAGTGCAATCCCTTCAAAATTTGATTGAAATCTTGGTCCAGCTGAAGCTGATACAATTTCTTCCCACTTTTTCCCTTGAAACCAGCTTTTCCAGCCCTTCTACCATGTCCAGACTGTCAGCATATGCCTCTATGTACAGTAATTAATGCTCTACTCTTAGGATTATCTGCATTAAAACAACAAAAGGAGGTACTAAAACCAGGCTTTGATTCTGCTGTCACATTCAAATTTCTGGGAGAATTGACTTCATGCAGAAAAATTTCTGATTAGGGTTTGAGGAGGATATTTCTGTGTCTCAGTTCCATCTGTTTTGCCTTTTGCATAAGGCCTGCATCTTTGACACTGACAGCTGCCTGTGCCTATTGTAAAATCAACCTGACAAGTTTATAGTCTGTGATGCCCTTTTTTGTAATTACATATTGTTCTCTGAAACACAGCAGAGCTGATCTTGGTCAAATGTGATGATTTGTCTCATAATACATTTTATAGACAAGTGATTACAGTTCAAGTACTGTGTTGCAACTTGAAACGGTCAGTAATACTAAAAATCACTAATGTGTAGTAATAACTCAGATATATGGAAACGTGCCTGAATGGCTTTTATAATTCTGTGTCATGTATGTGTTTGCCCTTTATAAATTTTTTTCCGTATAAGACACAGAATTTTTAAAAGGTTGTGGGAATCCCCCAACGCCACATTCATCACAGGCACACTTACTGAAGTGTGTCTTTGTTTTCCAGGAGATCATCTGCAAAGGTTCTCTTCTCTTAGCTTGATTAGTGGATGGGTGGAGAAGGGATGCACTGAGTGGTTAGAAGCATTCACCTTTACTGCCTTGTAGAGATGCACCCTGGGCTTGTGGCACAGGGAAAAGCTATGACAGAAGAGCTGCGTTTTCTGAAATGTGGCATGGTTTAGTGTTAGATGGCAAGTAAGATTAAGTCATTAGGTTTGATGATGATATTCTGATGCATTGGAAAATTGGCAATGGCACTGTAACAAGACTGACTGAACTTGAGTGTTGCTCTTGATGTAAGGTAATTCTTCTACTGTAAAAGCACGTAAAAAAACATTATCAATACATGTGGTATATTGATTTTTAGATGTAATCAAAGCAGTAGGGAGTTTTAACACCTTTCGGGATGAGTGAAGCACTTCCGAGGTCATTTTCTCCCTGTGTACGCTCCAGACTCACATTGAGGTGTGTTAGAGATTAGGTGGAAAAGAGCTGTATTACAGGAAAAGAGATTCTTCTTTCTTCCTTGCCCTAGGAACTGACCTATCAGGTTTCTGCCATGGCAACAGCAGATGGTCCCAACTGATACCACAGGAACCAGGAAGCACTTTGTCACTAAGAGTCTAAATGATCCCTCCTAGTATTGGTCACATCATCTAAGCTAACTATCAGGGTTCTTTCTGTGGCTGATGGAGTTTTCCCTTTGTGCAAAACACATCTAAAATGGATGAACTTAATTGGCTTTTGGTGACACCTCCTTGGCTCCTAGTGGGAAGCTTTTAAACATCCCAGACAGGATAGTTCTATTTGACAGCAGTCAGGTGGTCCTCTCTTTGAAGGGGTTGTGTATCAAAATTGTTAGCTACAGCAGTTGCTGGAAAGAGGCAAGGAAAAATAGAGGGTGAATTAAATAAAAGATAACTTAATGATGCATTTGCTGAACTTTGTAAGAACTTGATCACCCGTCCTTTTGCATTTACCTGTTATCAGAGAATTGAGCACTATTTACAGCTTATTCCATGCTGACTTATTTCATCTGCTCATTATTCCAAATAAGAACTTTCTGTAAGTCTCTATCACAGGTGAGGAAATCTAAATAAATTAAACACCTCTGCAAACAGAGCTGCTTGTGTACTTCTTATGAACAAATAGACAAATGTTAGGAAAAATATTCTCAGCTCTCTGCTGTGTCAAGGTGTCAAATCTCATCAGGATTAACTTCAACCTCTGGGTATCTGCGTATCTTTCTTCACAAACATTTATGATTTCCTGGCCCTGGTTACCCTGTCCTTACCAACAGAGACTTTTATGCTGAGATGAGTTACAGAGATTGAGCAGAAACATTAGCACAGCAATTTGAAATGATTGATATGTGCAGTGCCTTTTCTGAAAGCTAGTTAGTTTGCTACTTTTGACAAGGCAATTTAACAATAGAAAATTGTTGATAGTGATCAAAACAGATTGCTGTGTGGAGATGGTGGGTTTTTGAAATGGAATCTAAGCCTGCTAGTTCTGCCAAAAGCTATTTACCTTAAGTTACCCAAGTTCTTAAATTACTTAAATGCTTTGGAAATACTGCCTCTAAAAAGGGCCTCCAGAGAATCACAAAACCTAAGTTTCATTTAATTGTGCAAGGTAAGATTTGAGAAATTGCCCAAGTAGCCATAGGCTTTGTGCATTCGTATATCTTTGAAGTCTGACTAGAACTTCAAAGGCAGACCATGGAAGTGAACTCCAAAGATACAGGGGCGTGCTTTGGTATTTCATCTCCAGATTTATTGTTTAAATTCATGGATTCGCTATACAAATAGAATGCTTTGCTGTCTGCTAGACTGACAATTTCCTTATGCAGATCACTGCATATTCCATGTGTTAGTCCTGAGCTGCATGCGACCTCTTGTTGGCTTGTGCCATTCTGATGTGTAACAGCAGAGCTCTTCCCCTGATGTGCATTTCCTCCTGCCAGGCTTCAGTTGCTCCTCTCATAGCTTTCCATACTCTTGTTATTCCTTGTATCACAGGGGTGCTTGCACATTCGAGGCATGCTTAGGCTGTTTCCTGAGCTTGATTCTGAATGAGAGGTCTGAAGGGATGAAAGTAGAGGGAGAGAGGCAGGAGCACTTGGAAGGACCAGGAACATGGTTTCATTGCCTTTGTTCTTCCTTATTTTAGTTTAACCAGGGATATGAAGGTCATGTCCATTGGCCTGGGCGGTTCCTTCTTTGGATAAGCTCCAGCTTCTGTCATCTGTTGTGGGAAATGTGTAATGACACTAAAACAGCATGAAAAAGGGATAGCAGGCCTGGTACTTGGCACGTCTCCATTTTTCTCAGCTATGTTGTGCTTCTGTCAACAAATGACTACACTTTTATCATTGTTGTTCAGCTTCAGGTCACTCCCATGATCTCATCTTGTACAAAAAAGAAAACTCAAATTAGTTTGTCAAAAAAATTGAATTGATGAAATGCAGTTTATGACAGTAGTCTGGCTTCCTTAGAGCAGCAGCTCTCTTATCAGGATCACAGCCTGAGGAGCTCCACAGCCTCTTTGTTTTTATGGTAATCAGATTCTTTCATCCTAAAATCCAAAATGCTCTTGGAGCACATTTAACATTCTATCCATTCCACGTGTCAAACAAACATTTTGGCTGTATCTAAGATGGAAAACAAAATTGTATGGTTTTTCCTCTTCCTCTGTAGGGCTGCCTGTCTTACACATGTAGGTGAAGGTATTTTCCTGAGCCCAGCTACTGTGGGGAAAGATGAAATTATATCTTGGCATCTGCAGGAAAACCTAAATTTGTTAGCCATGGCAGAGGCACTGCAGAACAAGTAAGGAGAGCAGCAGATTCTGAATGTCACTTTGTGAGTGATGAAGATATGGGTGGTGCTGGAGGAATTTTCCAAAGCATCCAAAATTGACTGTGAGCTTCTTGCCATAAATTACTCTGGAAAACCCTACTTGCAAAGTGATTTTAAAAAACAGGAAGGATATAGAAGAGGAGCTGTGAATGTCAAGCCTGATTTCTTGCCCGAAGCAAGATTGTCTCATGCAATATGGTGCAATCTATGTACCTGTCTTTTACAGACCTGATTATGAGGGTAACCGGTATCTTCTTTTTTTCTTTTTCCTTTTTTTTTTTTTTTTTTTGGAAATTCACCTAAAAACTGTCTTTAAAATCACAGCCCTCCTTATTCACATAGCAAGATAAGAGACAATGTGCAGACAATATGCCATAGATTATTTTGCTAGGTGATAAGGAAAAGCAAGATGTTCAGAAGACATATTATTTAATTTTTAAAAAGGTAGTTAAATATATAAATCTTTCCTCATAAATTCTCCCTGAATGGTCCTAGTTGGAAATTTATCATGTTAGAAGCATTTTAGTTTCCCAATTCTTTTTTTTCTACTTTATGTCTTTAAGTTGAAGATTGATGCCTGATTAAAACATTTCACCCACACCAGAGAAATTTCCAATTAAAAAAAAATCCTCAGCAAAAAGGAACATGTCAAGTGAGAAAAATCACAGCTACCTGCTCTGTGGATTTTCTACCTGATACTGACACCTGAGCTCTTTGTAGACTGCAAGAATAATTACAGTGCATTTGCATTGGCTGGTGCTGAGTTCCTGCAAAAGAAATCCAGGAAGGGATTAGCATGCTTATTCACACACCTTGCATATTATACACTAGATTCTTGAACTAATTGTCTCTTCTCCACCCACACCACATCCCCTACCTCCCAATTTTATTTCTGTATAATGTTTCTAGCTTGAAAATTTCAGGTAGACACTGACTGTATTGGAATTTGTGGAGGGAACCGAGCAGAAACAAAATCAGTTTCCTAAGTAAATATTGGCTCTGATTGATTTTAAAGTGCTCTGTGAGAGTGGGACCTGTGTATATCACAACCTAATCAGTATTTTCAGCAGGTTGAGGCCAGTCACAATTCTCCAGCTAGGATCAAACATCAACCTACATTTTGGTTTTTTGTTTGTTTTTTTTTTTTTTTCTAAAATGGCGACTAGGAACACTCGGTGATATCTAGCCCCTGAGTACTCAGTTCTGTACACAAAGAAAGCACATTCAACACAGGACCTACAGGAACAAGATATTTGTCCTACCTACTGCACCTTCTACCTGTTCATTTCATAGGTCCTTCTGTTTCCCTGTGGACAATATTCTGCCACTGGTGAAGGGGAGGGTTTTCCTGCAAGGGGAAAATTGAGGAGAGCTGTAACTGTTTGCAAGTTTATAAAAGGCTGCTGCACTGATAGGACAAGCAGTGATAAGGCTGCTTCAGAAAGGATGATGTAGATAAGATGTGTTAGGTGAAACACCATAACAATAAGAGCGGTGAGAGCTTGTGCTGCCTGGGTACGATGCAGAGTCTCAAGTAGCAGAGATACTGCAGGAAAAGCCTGGACATGCTTTTGCAGAGGATAAAGATGACGCCAGGCATTCTTCTAAGGTGCTTTCCTGTCCTGTGTCTCTACCTTTCTGGGCCTTCAGGGAGACCATGCCCTCTCAGAATTACTGATTTATTAGTGGACAGACCACTAATGGGAGCACAGAAGAGCTTGTGTTTTCTTTCCAGTTTTACTGCTAGCCTGATGCATCGCTTCTTGACCCTGATGATCAGGGAGACTGCAAGGACTTTCTGATGTGTCTTTGTTACAGGGACAGGACACTGCACAGTTCCTCAAATGTTAGAAATGCCCCATCTTTTTATGGTTATCACTCCTTTCAGTAAACAACTACTATGCTTGAAGCAGTTCTACAAGCTTATGCACTGCATTTCAGAAAAAAATGGTTGTTAAATATATTTTTAGTTATTTATATTATTATAGTGTCTACTATATTCCTTGTATTTATTGCAATTTATTTCTGGGTACTAAAACTGCCTTGTTACTTTGCTTAAGAGGCAACACAAAATAAATAAATGAATAAATTATTTAGCCAGCTTTGGTGTGAATCACACCCCTTTCACCGTAAAGTTATGCATTGCAGAAGTTATTTTTGATCCTGCAAAATGAAGGGGGTTTTGGATTATGGACTAGTCTTTTGCAAGTGCTCATAGCTGCTCTCGCTCAGAACAAGGAAGAAGAGCTCCCCCAATGAGAACAAAGGGAGCTGTGAGGTTCTGAGTGGGTTTGAAACTTCATCCATACAGCTTTAGAGTGTGCATTTTGTTAAGGATTCTCTCTGAAGATTCCAGTAGAAAGACTTGGTTTCAGCAGGCAATAACACCAAGGGATTTGAATTGATGCTTATTTTTTCTCAGTTGGCCAAACTAGGGCATACTGGAAAGTATGACTCCAAGAATCTGGGACCTGAAGAACAATTTTGTTTCCAGCCTGAAAAATTACCACTGGTGGTATGTATAGGCCTGCTGCATTCACACCTATTTTTAATCTCCAGCCTTCCACATATTTATATTTCTCTCTCAGTATTTGAACTCTGACAAGACAAGGTCTTTGCCTGCTTTTTTACCACTAAGCTCTAACTTTAGCTCTTGGTCTATCTCATTTCAGGACTCTTTCCTCACAGAAACTCTTGGGGCTGACATTTCAGAAATACTGATCTCTCCACTCTGCTTTCCCACCAACAAAATCTTGTGCTAAGGCAATAAATGCTTTTCAACACTTACTTTCCTATGAGAAAGTTGAATGGTCGCAGTTTAAAAGCAGATATCTGCATTTCTTTGTTGTCTGTTAATGTCATAGTATCAAAGTGCTTCAGTACAGACTCTCATATCTCTGAAAAGCAGAAAAGTACTTCTGTATCTAGTTTGCAGAAAAGATGTAGTGCAGACATGGTACTGCATGACATTTTACTTAAGAAGCAGAAATAAGTAATATCAATATGGTCTATATTAAACAAGTTATAATGAAAGTGTAAGTCTAAGATTATTGGGTAGGGACTTGGATGAGTTAGTCCTTGGCTCTGTCTGTATGACATTTTCATCAAACAAAGCTAAAATCCTCGCTGACAAAATCTACAGATGACATTAAGGCTAAAGGAATAGCAAATAAAAAAGAAGTGGAAATCATTGCAGTCTGCATGCAGCTTATTCCAAATCTGCAAATATTGTGCATTCCAGCATGATCGCTGGTGCAGGATACTCCTTGTACATGCATAGGTGGTGGCTCTGCCCTTGGACACCACATCTCCAGAAAGGAACTAGGGATTCTGATGGGATATTGAATGATGGATGCCCTCCAGTGCTTATGAGTCAGGATACTTACATGAATTCCAAATGTATAGAGAGCAATTTTACCACAGGGGTACAATGTTTAAATTGTGCTTTGTTGATGTTAGGACCACTGCTGGAATGCATCTTTGATTTTCGTGTTGATAGCTGAAGAATCAGTGAGAAAATTAAGAGGAGAACTGTAAGGAAGATAATTGAGAACATGAAAACAGAGGTATTATTTAAAAGCATACTTGGTTATGTATTATATTTGCTTAAAGGTAAGCTGGATCAATTTGAACACAGCCTAGCAATGTGTCTTTGAATGTTGAAAAATACAATAACAGGTGTCCAGCCTTCAAGCAAAGGAACAACAACATGCAGTTATGAAAAGCTGAAAGCGCCGCTTCATTTTGAATGATCAAGATAATTAATGACTGAAATATTCAAGCATCATTACAGTTTCACTCTGCACTGAAGATCAAATAAGGAAGCTTTGCTAGTGTATGTCATACCAGAGTTGAAATTAGAAGGTGGAATTGGTACTAGAGGCTTGTAACATCTGACTTTTGGGGCAGTACTTAACAGGTTGCCCCCAAGGCTGTGGCTGCTCAATTTTATTTTCATCCTCCTTTTTTTTTTTTTTTTTTTAGTCTTCTGGATATAAAATGCATCATGCTGTTTCCAGCCTTACAAAACTGGACCTATCTTAGTTTCCTCAAGACTAGAGGCTGCAGTGGTCTGCCATGTCTGCTTCTCAAGGCACTGGTATAACAGCAAGAAATACAGGGACTCCAGTAGGAAACTAGGAAGCATCCTGTTTCTTCAGTGTAACCATTACCTGTATACTAGGTATAGATGACTGCTAAGTGAGTAGCTCAGTACCATCCTCTTTCCTATTTATTCACACCGGCTTTTCACAAAATTCATTCAAACCTAAAGAGTAAAATATCATCTTTAATGCTTATTTCATTACATCTAGAACTGAAGTCACCAATTCCAATAAAATATATCCAGAAGGGCACTGTGTCATTTTCCTGAACATTGCAGGAGACATATTAAAATGTATATGCTAATTGAATGTAGGGAAGCAGGATTTGAAGGTTATGAGCTCTCTCTTGCTTTTCCTAGCTATTCAGTATTTCCCTTATTTTCATGTCAGCTCCCTGCCAACTTATTTTCTGTATGAAGTAATCACATTCAGCATTAGAGTGTAGGATAGCAATAATAATAATAATAGTAATAATCGTAATAGTAATAATAGTAAAAGAGCTTTTGAATATTTTAAATGGCATGGCATATATCCATACTCAAAAAATTCTCTGAATATGACCGTGATCTCATCTCCTTCCTGTTCTTTCACCATCACACATGCACTGATGGGAAGGACAGTCATTGCCAAGTTCTGAATTGCATGAGATCCAAGGGGTATTTTCACTTCTTTCACCAGCCAGGCTGAAGTGTTCATTGCAACCAGAGTAAGGTCCAATGATGTGCACATTGATGAGAAAACTGCAGAGCAAACAGAAGTACGGCAGCCTTTTGTGTTTGAGATTCAGCAGGCACACAAAGCTGAAAGCATCTCTTCTGCTTTGACATTATCTACAGGTTCAATCTACAATATGCTGATTCTATCATAATAGAGAAAATTGGTTAATTCCCTCTGGAAATTTACAATAAAAATAATTCTCCCCTTGAACTGCTCTTGCTTCTTCCTTTGATTGGATGATGCTATCACCTCCATTCTTAAGTGGGGGACAAAGACAGCATTTATATAGCCAAGTATGTGCATTTATATAAAATGCACACTTT
The DNA here is from genome assembly GCA_020086605.1 of Lanius collurio. Lineage (NCBI taxonomy): Eukaryota > Metazoa > Chordata > Aves > Passeriformes > Laniidae > Lanius > Lanius collurio. The sequence goes on along the minus strand of JACBWW010000015.1, from coordinate 24,995,359 downwards.
ATGCACATGCTTTACACTTTGTCTAAAAATGTTGGCAAGTGAAAATGATTAATCAAATTTATTTTCAAGTCACTATGACCTGTGCACACTCTCAAGTTGTTTTCAAATTACTTGAAATTTCTTTCCCCTTTGTTAAATTTTTTTTCCCTCTCCACAACTGGGTTGCTTAACTTCTTTTGAGCATTGTCCTCATCCAGGTTGTCCAAACCAGCACTGGAATTACAGGTCACCATGTCAGCAGATAGAGTGATTTTATTATCCCAATTGCAGCCATTTTTTCTAGATCCATTTCACTCATTCATATATATATATATGCTATATTTGGAAATAACAAAAAAAACCCTAATTTGAAGTTTACATATTTCTGCAGAACACAAACTAGCCAGAATCTTGGATTAAGGCAGACATTGTTCTGGCAGGGAACATAATTAAGCACCAGCACCACTTGACTGTCATGTGGGTGAACTCTCTAAACTTAATAAAGTAGCTGCTGAGGATCTGACAGACATCATGAGCTTGTCTGGTAGTTAGGAGGTGGGGGCTATGGTTAGCGACATAAAAAAAGATCAGATGAAGGAGATGGTGATAGATTTCTTCCAGCTTCCTAATCTCAGACTCTGCACTTCCCGAATTTTTATGTGTTTATAGGTAATGTGCATTTGAAATTCATGTGGCTCTGCTGTCAATGCATAGTGAGACAAACCATATTTAATGGGATGTAACTTCTATTTTCCATGTGATATTGTAAAGCATCTTTGTGTTGTCCTTCTGAATTTTATTACAGGTGAAATTCACATCTGATGGAAGTTCTCAAAATAACGTCAACTGCTTGCCTTATGACACAAGTTAGCACATACTGAGTCTTGGACTGTGAGTCAGCATAGAGGGCTGGAAAAAGGTCCTCTGGGAGGTGATCTAATAGGGCTGCCTTGCCAAGTGTGTGTTTTCCCAAAAAGCATTCTTAAAATTGCCAAGCTGTCTGTGTAGGGTGTAGAAAATACACACCTTGATAACAACCAGTTACAAGAATTGTAGACTAATAGTAGACTGGTGGTGATCTCATATTTTTTGTCTATTAATAGTTCTCTTCTGTTAGTATTGGCTGTGGTAGAAAACACAGATACAGAGAAGTACAATTTTGTAACATACCTCTGCAGACTTTGAGGCATGTTGGCAAGTACTGGAATATCATACACATGCTGGTTCCTAAGCTTGGAAGGCTTTGTGAGAAACTCTCTGCAATAGAGAGTTTCTTACTAAGACGTGTGATTTCTGCTTCCTATTGAGATTTACTGACTTGTTTAGTTTCCCATAAAACAAAGAAGGAATCCACTGTGCAAAATATTTGTTTTCTTTTTTCTCTTTTAAAAATTTAAAAATTTATTTGCAAGAAGCTATTTTATGAGCAATTAGGGTTTTTTATTTGCCCCAGAGTAATATTTTTGTTTCTTATTTGGCATATCTTTATTGGGCTAAATAAAAAAGATCTGCTTAATTTCCAGAAGACTAAAGAAAAATAACGTGCCTGCCAAAGACATATCGTGTTCATAGCCAGGCACTTAGGTTCAAGTTCAGCAAAAGTGCAGGGAGGAAGGGCTGGCTCTGGCCAGAGAACTACCACAACCTTTGTACTGCCTTCCTTGTTTATTCTAGGTTTTGGGAAAATCATGCTAATGGCCTGTGACAAAGCCAGGATAGAGTGGAAGCAAACTAGTGGGTTAGGGTGGAAGCAATCTAGTTTCTTGATTTTGAGGAGGAGAAGAGAGCAGCTACTGCCTCTACAAGCAATGTTTCTGATATGAGGAGCAAGAATAGCTGGTCTGGGGTTCCATTTTGTCTTGCTCCCAAAAGAACTGGCTAGTCTCCTCCTGTGCCAGGCACAGGCATGGCTTAAGCTATTTTGTGGTCTTCTGAGAAACTGTATGATGTGTCTGCAAGGAAAACCAGATAAAATACACAAGTACTCAGTCTCCAAAGAAAAGAAAATGAGGCTGAGAATCTGGATGTCCTTTAGGGTTTTTTCTCTTAGATCTTCTGCTTCTGAATGCAATGGTGCAGTATTTCTGCTTCCCCAAAAGGGGAGGGATATGTTCTGAACTGGCTAGAGAGCTAAGCAGTTAGAAATAAAATGAAGGAGAGAATTTAGAAATATCTTGGCATTATTCAGGATTTTTTTTTTTTATTTAAAAATGATCTCAACAGAATAGAGCTTTTAGAAGCACTTAAAGAATATTAACAAAAGCAAGTTTTAGTTTAACATTGAATTCCTTATATATGCAAATCAAAAGGACTATTTTTTTGATCTTTCATAAATATTAAAAACTATTTTTTTTTACAAATTACCTTCTTTTGATATTTTTTGGCTTTTTTTTTTTTTTTTAATGAAGCAACTAAGCAACCTCTCATTCATAGGGAGAACAATCTGTAAATGCTATATAATACTTTTGCCTTTGGCTTACCATCATTTGGTATAACATATTCCAAACAGCTTGATACAAGCCAAATGAATTTATGATTCGTTTATCCATTACAGGTGAGTAAAAGAATCCTTCCTGGTTTTTAATTACTTCTGTAACTCAATAGAGGAATAGCAAGCTGGAGAATTGCCTGCTGCAAGAACATATTCCCTAAATAACCTCACCCTTAATTTGACATTACATAACAACGATGCAGTTTCAGTTTTGTCTTAGAATGTTAACATACATCCTGATTTCAGGATTGATAGAGTTTTCTTTTTTAGAGCAAGAGCTTATGCAAACAAAACTACTTCCTTAAACTTAACAGCTTTGCATATCTGTTAGGTAGAAAGCTTCACTAACTTAACTTAAAATTAGACAAGATAGAATAGGATATGCAAAGTTCTGTTTGTGAATGTCTTTTGAAATGAGTATATATTACATTAATCTATTAAAACAAAAAAAGGCAATAATGGTCTTGTTATGAACACTTCTGGAGGTCCAGGGCATGGAAGAAATTATTTACTTATTTTGAGTTGCTACTTTCTGTTATGACAGAGGAAAGGAAGTAAAGATGAACTTTAGATTCTCACTGGATGATCCTCATTGCAAAGTATCATAGTAATCTCTTGCTTGCTCAACAGTCCAACACTTTGTTGTTGTTGAGACATTGTGCATGTTGCTTTCAGCAGCTGTAATAACTTCCATTGTCCCTCCTGATACAACAAGTCTCTTGATCCTTTAATTAACCCAGATATGTCCAGTAAGTGAGAGATCACAGATTTTACCAGTCAGTCCAAAATAACATGAATTGGGGAAAAGATTGTATTGCTTTGAATAACTTATATGTTCGATTTTTTAGAGGAGAAACCATTGAAAAGAGGCAAAACAAGAATAATAAAGAATATTATTCATGTTTGGATTTTTAGAGGAGAAACCATTGAAAAAAGACAAAATAAGAATAATAAAGAATACTATTCATGACAGGGAATGAACTGGGAAAATAGTTCAGATACAATTTAAAAAGTTTAAAAAAAATAGTTAAAAGAGAGGGATGGTTTTGCTGATGGTTAGCAGTGGCATCTCAGTAACAAGGAGCCAAAATTTCTGTTGGCTCACAAAGCAAGAGAAAGTGAAAAACATAAAAATAAAGACATGAAAAAATCCCATATGTCTGTGTGATCCTGATGAACCTTGAAGACACAGTTTTGGTAATCTAGTGCCAATTCTGCCAGCAATAATTCAATAGGAGCCTCTTAGTGATTAAATATCCTTTTTAACATCAGTAATAATAACTGTGTATGCTTAAGCAATAAACTAATTCCTGGCTCCAATCCCTTATAATTAAGGTTAATGAATTGAGTTGTCTTTAGCATCAGATAGGCCTGAACATTGATAAAACTATAAGGAAAAGAGATGAAACAGGAGGCTTTTGCAGGGATAGTGCGGAGATAATGTGACATGTTTTTTCTTTAGAACAGAAGTATCTTGAATTAAGCAAAACATGTATTTATCAAAATCTAATATGTCAATGGAATGCTTTAGTTGCATTTTAGTCTGTTGTCTTACTCCATCCCATTTATAGAGGCTTGTAGAAAATTTTCTGAGTTCTAAAAAGTATTTTGATTATGCATTCCTAATCTCTTTTTAGCTCACTTTCCCATATTATTTCTGAAACTGTTGTAATGGGAAAATAGTTACTAGTGAGTTGGATTTCCAAAGCTCTCAGTAATGACTTAATTCTCTTTGCCATTCAGCATGAGAAGAAGCAGTATTAGGGCCAGCAGAAAACTCCAACGTAAGGGCTAGAGAACTATTCCTTCTCATTCAGTTTTGTGGACTTGTTAAAAGTAATAATGAGTACCAAATAAAAAAATGTTCTAGACAGAATCTCATAGCAAAAAAAAGTTACAATACTCCAAGTTGTTACTATTTTCTATTAACATATATTTCATAATTATATTCTATTAACATTCCAAACACTCAGTGGTGTAAAGAGGCATTTCATTCAATCCTGACAGGTTCCTACATGTGTGTAATGCAAGCATTAGGTAAAAGTGGTTGAAGAATGAACAGGGATGCTTGATCCAGTGGATTCATCTTGTGCTATTAGTACCTGCTGTAAGGAGGAAGAAATACAAGGAGACAGTGGCTGTGCCTCTATGGTTGCTGATCTCAGTGGAGGCTGATTTGGAATCTTATCTTTGTCTGGAATGCATGGTCTTTGGTTCTGTTGCTCATGCAAATGTGAAAACGTACCAAGGCCTGCATCAAAATCTCAGCTGGAATAAACTGATGTCAGTGGGCTTTGGTACAGACCAGTGTAGCCCCAGAAGACTTACAAGTCTGAAAACAGCTGGATCTTCTGCAGGTTTCATGTGCCTATTTGCACAGTTTAATGGCTATTTAGTGTCTTTAAAATGTCTGATATTTGCTAGTATTGCCTTTTCTGAAAATTCCATTAGATGGCACTTGGACTGCCTTAAAAAAAAAAAAAAAAAAAAATCTAACTCAAGTCCCTTAAGCAATCCCCGTTAAATGAAAATGTTCAGCCATTTCAATCTCAATGGGAGATTTTTGTCTGAGACAGAATTTAATGTGGTACTCATTCACATCTGTAGGAATATGTTTAAAAAATCAGAATGACCCAATGTACTAAAATGAGGCACATAAATCATACTATGGCATTAATCAGATTGCCATATGCAGTTGCCAGCCTTTGCTTAATTTGACTGGGATATATCAAAACATAATGCATCAAGGAGAAGGTATTTTTAAATGGGCTGAAAGCAGCATATACTCTGTTACCATTTCTATTTTTTTATTACCATTTCTATTTTTTATTAATGATCGAATGGAAAAAGCTCATTTGCAGTGTTGATGACTTGAGAACTTGACAGTCATGTTTTCGTGTTCTTCATGAAATAAAAAATGAGAGAGAAAATGTGTGCCTCAGAAATGGCACAGGTTTGTGTCTATACATAAGAGTGTGTTCATATTCACATTATTTACATAATCCCTGTAAGGGCTTTTTTACAAATGGAGAGACATAAAATGTCTTGAGTGACACTTCTCTGGATATCCCCTGTACTTTCAGTGAATTATATAAAGGTCCAGTGAATCAAGTACTGTATAAGGAAAAGTCTCTCTGATTTTTCCATCCTTTATACATATGAGATTGAGTGTTTAGTTCTCATGACTCAGACAGAAATCAATTAAATAACAACTGGCTGTATGATTTTAAAGGTCTTTTAATAAGGCTTTCCCTTTTTCCTTTTTGCATAATACTTTCTCCCATCAAGATTTGGCTGGGTTTTCACCATTCTCATCAGAATTTCTCTGTCTTTTATTTATAAAGAGTGTTTTCAAATGGAATCAACTCATTGTGGTTTTTAGTTCTTTCTGAATCTGACATTCCTAATTGCAAGTCTGAAAGTGTCAGTATCACTACCATACTGGAAATTGATATAATGCATACTAATGAGAACTTCAAAGGAGGAACTGTTTTTATTATTTTAATTCAAAAATGACAGATATGTTTTCTCAATTCAAGCCTAAAAGGCACATTTGAGGTAGATCAGTTCAGGGAAGAAGCAGAAGGAAATAATAATTGGTGAAGTGAGCACAGCTGTTTCTTGCCATCTTTCTTCCTGAACTCTGGCAAACTTGGGTCCCTCTTTGAAGAGCTTACATTGATTGATTGAAAGTTTCTGTATTGGTTGTACACAATCTTTTTCTGTCTTCATATTTTGCAGAAATAGGTTTGAAAGTGCCAGCATTGTAAACTAATCACAAACACTGAATACAAGGGGAAAATGAACTATGAAGTTTAGGTGACAATTGTAATAAAATGTCTAACTGTGGGAAGAAAGATAAAGTTAGTTACAGATATACTTTGTTCTCTCCCTCAGAAATGCTGATGTGAATTTTGAAGGGATGAAGTAATATTGAGGGGTTTTTTTCTTTTCCTGAAATCTATGTCATCATTACCCTGGTTTAAGATAACATTTCCTTTTACTTCTGTTAATTGCTGCCAATGCTTTTGATATACTTATTTCAGAGGCCCATGTTTCTGAGCCTTCCACATGCCTACTTCAAGCCATTTACTTGTGTGATCTGCAAGTTTTTAGTGGCCTGATGAATGGGTGTTAGTATGGAATGGAAGGAAAAGGCACATAGGAGCTGCATTTGGACTTTTCAGTTCACCTCAGGCTTCAGCAGCATCTTTTCAAAAGGCTGCTTCTGAAAGAAGATGGGCAACTGTGTGCAAGCAAGTAAATGGTTTTCCTGTTTTATAGGGAGGCTGCCTCTCCTACAGTTTCAGCTGAAACTGTACTTGCAGAGCAGTAGTGACAGATTTGGCTCAGTTTCTGACCCTGCCGTCCTTGCCCATCTGATCTCTGCAACTTTATTCCTGTGCTGCATCTGCTAAACACTATCTTGCTCTGTGCTAAGTGACATATTTCACAGCTGTGTAAGTGAGCTCATAACTAAAACCTGAGTCTTTTTTATCTTTGAATTGCAGGCTTTGCAGCATAGAGTTAATTGCTGCATGCATTTTTCAGTGAAAAATGTTAGGAGTTTATATTCTACGTATGATTTTCCCTCTCATGTTCTGTAGCTCGCTCCATATTGCATTTGCTAAATAGGTTTCCACTGTTTTGCTGTATTTTTCTAGTCCAAGGTGCTCCTTTAGGATGAATTTTCTTCTCAGTATTCTTGCATGCCTTTTACAAGAGCTGTTCAGGGGAGGTGATAGACTCCAGTTCCAGCCACAGCCTGAGCTTCTCTGACTTGAATTTCAGAACTGAAAACCAACCTTGCATTGCTGATAACTTTATAGTTCTATTTCAGCAGCTGCAATTAAAAAAAAATACTTTGTTTTGGATTTTTGGTGTCACATATTGAAGAACCCTGTCACTCACCCTCTAGAGACTAGAGGGGGAAATGCAGGAAACAAAAGTATAGACCTTTGTGGTGACTTTGAGGGCTAAATAGCATTTTAGTCTTTGAAATTGCTTTTCTCTTCCTCAGCAGAGCTGTGTACAGAGCAGGCTACATTCCCCTCCTGTGCTGTACAGCATTCTCTGCTTATCAGTGGTACAGGTAACTTTCAGCTTGTCATTTGCTTGATGTTGCTGGTGCTGCAATAAGCTTTCGTATGTGTGCATTCTTGCCAAGTACATGTCCTTTGTCTGGTTCTATTCCTTCTAGTTTTTAAGTGTATGTCCCACATTAAAAACATTGGTGGAATTTTCTGGTGGGAGATGACACTCCGAGCTGAAAAAGTGAATAATAAGTAAAGAGGGATGTGGGAAGTAATGTATAAATGCAGAAGTTTTATTCTCTGAAAATTAATGTAACATCGAAGTCCCTAGATGAGTAAAAACAATGTGCCAACATATCATCACAGACTCTCATCAAAACTTCAAATAGAATTTTTACATCCATACACTATCATGAAGTATTTATAATTATTGTGCCAGGAAATCTAGCTGGTGATTCTCAGAAATCAAAGGATGAAAAATAAAAGATACATAAATGAATAAATAATTATAGATTCTCTCTGTGCATTCTCTAAACCTAGAGTGTCAAAGTTTTTCTGTAGCAGGGGATGACTGACATTTTCAATTGAGCTCCCTGGGAGAGAAATACAAAATGTGCCAGTGGAGGAGGGAAGGCTTCACTGTATAGAGCTCCTAGTGAAATCAGTAGGAATGCTAGCTGTACGGCTTAATATCTATGCCCTGACAGTTAGGGGTAGGTATCTTTTTTCAGATATCTAGGCACTTGATAAATAGGCAGCAGCTTGGTATCTAAATATCTCTCAAGATGTGGCCCTTGTACATGTGAATTATGTTTTTCTGCAAGACATAGATGTTGTGATATGTACAGAATTCTACTGCAGAAAGAATTCCTTAATTCTGAGTAAGGGTTTGCACTTTCTTCATTAGGATCATAGAATCATAGAATGGTTTTAGTTGGAAGGGACCTTAAAATCATCCAGTTCATGGGCAGGAACAACTTTCACTAGACCAGGTCGCTCAGATCTCCATTCAACTCAATCTTGAACACTTCCAGGGATGGGGCAAACATAACTTCTCTGGGCAACTTGTTCCAGTGCCTCTCCACCCTCACAGTAAAGAATTTCCTCCTAATATCTAATTGAAACCTACTGTCTTTCAGTTTGAGGCCATTATGCCTTGTCCTGTCACTACATGCTCCAGTGAAGTAGGGGAAAACAAAAGTGTTTTTTTGAAATCTTTGAGGCACTGAGCTCGTAATACAATCGGGATGGAAAGATGGAAGAAGGGTAAGCTGGAGGCTTCTAGCTGAGTGGCTGGGTTGATGGTCCTGTCTTGGAATTTCACATGGGGAGCAAGCCAAGATGTAGGGAGACACAGCTGGTGGAAAGCAACAAAATCTTTTTGAGAAGCAAGGCAGTGAGGGAGATGGAAACCACTCAATTTGCCTGCTGATGTGGTATGAGACAGGCACAATTGATTTCTGCTCGGAGTAGAACCTGTGTGATCACAATTACTGTGTGAGTAAGGTAAAGCATCATGCTGGGATACCCTGTGTCCCTACCTGGATGCTGGCAAGGGTGCAGGATGAGACTGTATCCAAGTGATGCCCTTTCTGCACAGAGAGGGCTTCCTGTTTGGGAAGTGCCATGTAGGCATTGTGCTAGTGGAGGAGAATGGACCTGGTGCTGTCTTTGCTGCCCTCCAACAACACAAATGAGACAGAAGTAGCTAAAGGCACAGGCGTGACTTGTAGGAAGTGCCAAATAACGCAGAACTGACTTTCTGGCCTTTGTTTGTTTGTTTGTTTTTAATAAAATCCTAACAGTTACCTGTGCCTTACCTGGTATGTTGTAAAAAGAAGCTGAGTTTGTGAAAAATAAAAAGTGTCACAAAATGGACAGACTGGGAGGGGATAGAAAGAAAGGAAACAGGACCATGTTACAGTCCTGGCCATGCATCAATATCTAGATCCAGCAAGTGGCTTTTACCCTACTAGATCTTAGTTTTATGGGAAAAGATTCCATATTCTTTTAAGGTCTAGCATGGCAGCCTAATATCTGAACTTACACATTTTTCAGCTCTTGGTTGTACTCAGTTGTTCTTCTCCCACTGTAAAGGTGAATCAGTCTTGTGCCACAGTTAAATACTGGGTGATTTAGTGTGCCATCAAAAACTGCACAAACTGCCTATCAGAAATGTATTAAACATTCAGTAGGAAACTGACTGTTCACATATCTCCTTGAAGTAACAATAACCAAATAATATAGCAGTCATTACCCAAATTATCTAAACTTGGTTAATTGTATAACAATGTGATCATGGTTTTGTGACTGCTGATTTTGATTAATAAAATGCAAGAATTTAGTATGACAACTATATTTGAAAAGATGAGGCTGTGTTTCCATGAGAAAATTACAGGGAAATATTTGCAGTGATGTTCCTTAATCCCTACCAGGATCTAGACTCCAGACCTGTGACCTTTTCTGTAGTAGGTAGATCTCTGTTCTGGTAATCACAATTCCAGTGGTAATGGTAATGAAACAAATTCTGTGCACTTCATTTTAACAGCATGAATTTACTTTGCCAGATTTATGCCAAAGAGAGAAAAAAAACATTTCAAATAAGTTAAATTTATGAATGAACCTGAAAGGTCCTTTTAATCCCAAGATAACATGTCCTGACAGTGTTAAACTTTACTGATGGAGTGGGTTTTTTGGTTTATTATTATTACTCACACGCAGAAAAATCCCATGTTAATCTGTGTGTTACTCTCATTTTGTTATGAAATTCTGGATAGGAAGCCAACTCCAATGGTCTCAGAATGTGATGCAGTTTATCAGTGTGCTTTAAGATGTCTGACACCATTTTGAAATAGATACTGCCTTTCATATGGTTAATATATTGAGAGAATATGTACTTATCATTTAGAATGAGGGGATCTGTCCAAAGAGATGATGGGGCAAAAAAAGCCTGTTGATTGGAAGATACCACGAGGATACTCTTCACCACCACTCATACATTGGATGAGACTACGGATACAAATGCCAGAATTAACTGTTCTCATCATATCTGGTATTTGTGGGAAATTATGTGGAGCACTGCCATGACTCATAGCTTCCATGTAAGCCTCATTACTTCCATCGTTACTACTCTAAAAGTCTGTCTGCATTTTCAGAGTATTTCTCTGCTTTCATTTTGAAAGCACAGAACAGCTGGAAAACAAAAGACATTGTTTGGAACAGGAAGCATGCCTTGAGTTAAAAGAAATGCAGAGGATATTTGGAAGAATTTTTAACATCATAAGGGTATTAAATATTTTCCCTGAATTGCCAGTGTGTCTGTGGAGAAAGGGAATCATTAAAAGGAATGATGGTCCTCTCACTTCCACCCAGACTGATTTATGGTTCCACAGTCTCTAAGCAGGAACTCGACTGATTTGTCTCCAATATGTTTCAAAGGGTACATTTTCTTGTCCCATCTTCCCCAAGGTTTAATATTATGCCTTGCCCTCTTACTGTCCTGCAGATTTTCCTAAGGTGGAAGGTTAAGTCCTTTTTATATGAGAGCTGCAGCTTCTGAAGGAAATAATTTTTGTCCCTGGTTGGGTCCAAGACCCAGAAGGTATCAGAGTCTAGAGATGGGTTCCCTGTGCCTGTTTGGGGGTCTATAGGATTGCTTCTCTTTGCCTAGACCCAAACTTTACTTTCAAGTCATGAGAATGAAAGGGAAAACAATATGTGTCCATAAAGAAATGCATTGGAAATGGGTGCAAATCAGGTCTCCTGCTGATGCTGGCCATCTTTTTGGCATGCAAGGATGTTTTTTGACAAGACTTCTCTGATAGGCCTGCACTGTAGGAAAAAGACTCAAAATGTCTCCTTCTTTTCCTGTCTCTTTACTGCTCAGGCTTTTGCATCATCAGAGGAATGAAAGTGTTTAACTTTTAAACATGTTGTTGAAATATTAAACAAAGTTTTCCTGCTGATTGTTAATGCTGTATCAAAGCAGGTTTGAAACGGCTTCATAATCTCTTACATAATGCTGTCATGCTGTTCATGTCACTGATGCTATTTCATCCTTATAGCTGCCACCAGTAGGAGGCTCAGAAATGTGATTGTAGCCATTCTCAGATGCATCTTAAATAAATTCCACAGATTACTCTTGGAGAGAGGTGCTTTCTTATGCTACAGCTTTTTAGGTGGAAACCAAATAGAATTCTCCATCAACTCAGTCTCCTTGTCTGTGCACTGCAACATATATCTTCCTCTTCCTCCCTAAAGGATCATACTTAAAATAGTTGTCTTTTGCTGGTGTAGGGTTAAGGAGCTAGAACATAAACTCTTCTCATGCGTTGACATCTTTCATACAGATGGTTTGAGGATTGAATCCCATGTGGTATCTTCCATTGCACCTAACTCTGGTACAAGGTAATCCCCTTGTACCCAAAGAGGAGTCTGTGAATGAAATCAAGGAGTGCCTCACATCCCTCCCCCCACAATCTCTGGTAGGAATGATTCATGTGGGATTAGGAGATCCTGCTTCATCTGAGTTAGATCAATAACTTGAATAATGTCTTTCCACTTGAGCGGCCATAGCAGGATGTCTGGATATAGGAAATCTGTGCTTCTTTGGGGAGAAAGAAAGAATTATTCAGAAAGAAACCAGCTTAACCTGCTATGGACTTGGATACATACTGAAATAGCAAATATCTTCTGTCAGTTAGGAAAATTACTCAGATATGAGCATGAGAATTTTTTCAAGATTATATCCTTCAAACTTCAGTGTAAGAAAGTTACTGAAGCATGTAATGATGTCTTTTGGAACAGGCACATGCTTGATTGCTTCCCTGAGGCAGAATGCTTCCTTGGAGTTAGCCTTCAGGTAAATATATCTTTTAGCATGTTAATTTCTACCTGGAGCCTTCAGGAACAAGCAGGTATTCATGGTCCTCACTTGGAGAACACTGTGTGTTAGGTGAGGGAAGGGAAAGAAAGAGGAAGGAAAAACAGAATGGTGACCCTCCCTCTTCTTCCATTTCCAATTTGGTAGACTATTTTAAAAAATAATATAAACCCTGAGATACTTTACTGTGGCATAATCAAGAAATTACAGTTGCTGTGCCTCAAGATAGGGTCAACCTCTTTGAGAAAATGCTGTCACATTTCTTGAAAATCAGACATCTTCCTTCCTTAATCAAAATTTGTACAGACTGTTTCAAAGCAGTAGTGGGTATCTGGAAAAATAAATGTTCCACTTTGGGATGTCATAGGAAATTTTCATCTAAGAAAAAAATTGAAAATTCTTTGGTCTGAAGGTAAAACTGCCAGAAGGGAAATTCAGAGGAAGTCCTTGAATGCAGCCACAGGCAGGGAGGAGGAGGACTGAGAGGCTGAGGACCTGTGTGTACACCTGGACTAATCTGGAACATGTCCCTGGAATCACAACAAAGGCATCTCCATCAGAATCCCAAGGCTTTGGCATTTGGTCTACCTTTTGCATCTCTATTGATACTTAGTAGATTTGGCAGATTGTTTTGATTCAGTGACTCAGTGTACCGGGCGTCTCATGGAGTATGGAATAAGTAGTCAACTAAGTGTTAAATCTAATCTGCTGTCCACTTAATTCAATAGGAGAACTTCCTTCCAAATTTGCAAGGTGCTGGAACAAGTTCCAACCAGCCTAGCTTTTGGAGGGCTGTAGGTGTGTACACAGCTTGCTAAGCAAAGACAGGAGCTGGTGTCAGACTTTTGTTGCTTGGGTGTTTATCCTTTCTAGAAGGCATTTGTTCTCTTTTTCTGTCTGGTACAGTGCTTTCCTTGCTTTGTTATTACTGCATTGATGAAAGCACACTCAGTTTTTGCAGTTCAAAACCCCTGCCTACTAGAATTTCAGTCATCTGAGAAAAAGAGTGTTTTTACCCTATAGATATGTATTGAAAATTAGATTACTGCTGTTTCTGCTGCACAGAGAAGCACTGTTTGTAAGCTTACTGTCATGCATGTGAATACAATTTTTACAGGATCAGGACCTTAAGAATTGAAAAGTATTTTGAAAGATTTTTTGAGTGTACTCATCACACCTAATTGTTAATGATAACAAAAGAAGATCTCATCTAGATTAAAGATAGAAAGTTGTCAATCCACATATTTCTTAGGGAAAGTGAAAAAAAAATTAGGATCTTTAAAAAGAGCAGTAAATTTTAAAGTATTTTAAATACTGCACAGATTATTCTACCTGTCCCTATACTTCAGAGCATGATATTTACTATGATTTTTCCATATTGATTTTTACTTTTGCAGAGGAAATTCACAGCAGAGTTCTGTTTATTTGGTGTTGGGGTGGGGTTTCCAGCTCCAGCAGATGAGTGCTTCACTGTTATCCCCCTGCTGATCACCAAGGACCAATGCCAGCCTCACAATTGGCTGCTTTCTGCACACGCACTGGGAGAGCACAAAAAGTTCTCAGGCTCATTCCAGCTATGCCTCTAAATCTGTCTGGAAAAGATTCTCCCCCTTCAGCAGTCCTAGTGATTAATTAGCTAGCACGAGCCTCTGCAATAGCTCAATCACATTGAACAAGTGGTGTCACATTCCCTTCCTAAATGTGATTATTGCAAATGTCCATGACATAGCAGCAGGTTCCTTCACTGAGATCTTTTACTGCTGCAGAGATTACAGAACATTTGCTGCTTTCATTTACCACCAGGCACCAGAACATCTCAAACAATTTCAGCTGTAAAGTCAGGGAATTACATAAAGAGTTTTTGGATGTTTTGGAAACTTAACTGCACTATTAAAAATTGAACACATACAGCATCAAACTGGACCTACAAAATAGATAATGTGGAGATTATATTTTATGACTGATAATTCAGTTTGAAAATGTGATTCTATTGCTTGTTCTGTCTGCTCCTGCTTGCTTGCAAACACCAACTCATGCAGGTAAATTTTGGTCAATTCCACAGGGCAGATACTCCCAGAAGATATTCCCCACAGCTCCCCCACTTTTTGGCACAGCTGCCTGACTTCTAATTCTCCAAATTCTCATATCTAGGGAAGACAGACATCCTGTCCAAGAACTGATGAAACCAGAAAGCTGGGGTTAACTGCTGAACAATACAATTATATGATTAGCTCATAGTACTGTCACTGGTATTTGTGCCTGAATTCTGAACTGGCCATCATGTCCACTGTATTGTAATTTAAACATGTCTCAGCAGGATCATCCTAACATCAGCATTTACAAAATAAAAGCCTTCATCATCGTGCCTATTAAAAGATAAAGAGGAATGCCATACTAGAGAAACATGCAACCAAGGAAGTATATAATTCCAAGGCAAGCATTACACTGGGACCAAAGCAGGGAGGAAATGGGGTCCCATGCATCCTAACCCTATATTCTGCAGTATAAACTGCATTACAAAAAATGCAGCTCTGAGCTCAAGGTTAAAGGACAAAGCAAGAAAAAAAAGTGTTTATTTTCCTGTGTTATAGTAAAATCTTCCTAGATGTAACTGTTTCTTACTCATACATTTCCCTATGGAAGTTGGTACAGGGTTTTTTTACATTGTGATGTGTAGAAAAGATGCTCAGTTCTAGAATCTTTTCAGGCTTCTCTGACTTTTATTGTTCTTTTTGTTGGCTTTATAGAAAGTTTCAGATAGAATTTCTGGTAATGCTGTTTCCATTCTGGAATTGTTGTTTGAATCTACCTGCTCTGGTATAATTTTCATTAAATCTATTTACATCCTGATCCACAAATATCACATGCTGATAGTTATTAAAACTGGAGATAGGGTCTGAGCAGCCTTGCAAAGAAGCCAGTAGGAGATTAGCCTCTGTAGTGCAGATCCAGACTGGAATGCATAATTCAAGTGGAGATAAGGGACAAAAAATGAAAGGCAGATAAATTCAGTTTCAGTTCACAGGCAGTGCTCCTACTTCAGGTGCCTCTAGGAGGGAATTTGTTGGTTAATCAAGAAAGGTGCATAGCAAGACCTCTCTCAGCAACTGCTGTAAGCTTAGTAATATGACATCTTGCCTAGACACATTCAGTGAGGACAGGAATCTCTGGCATGTTTCTCTTTGGTAACCACAGACCTTCAGGATTTGGTTGCTGCTCAGACTGTGTGTGTTTCCCTCACAAAATATTTAGGGAAAAAGAATTTCTTGTATGTCATTTAGATATCACCATTAGAATAACAAGGTCCCTGATCACTACAGGGCAAGACACTGCTAGAGGAGTGGAATATGCAGCCATTCCTCCTCTCCAGATGTTTGGGAAGTGTGGTGCGCTGGTGTAGGGATCATTACCTGAGAGTTACAGTCCCCTGTTTTATTGAATTGCTCTTTAACCTTCAGGATGACATATTCCTTGCCTTCCTCTTCTTCAAACCTTGAATTTGCACACAACTGGGATTTTTTCCTGTTGCTGGGTGCTGAGTAGATGTGTTTCTTTTAGCTGTTTGGTTTACACACTTAACATGTCTTTAGAGTAGAGACTAAGGGACAAGGACTTGTGTGGAAGAAAGGAACTGAGCTTTGAGGCTGTACATATCTCTTTGCATTGGCACTAGAGAGTGTCACCAACAGGAACCTCCAGCAGATATCTAAACTCTGCGTGTCCAGGGCTGCCCATCAAGGTGTCTTGCAGTGCAAGTGAGACAGGGAAGAAGTAATGTTTTTAAAAGCATGAACAAACCTGTTCTCAATGGTCAAGTGTGCTATTAAAGCTTGCAGAGATGTTAACAGTGTACCTGGTAGTACTAGACAGCTACAGAAATTGTTACCTTTCAGATGACTCCCTGTATCTTGAGTGATTTCAATCTTCCTTACAGAAACTGGGTCATTAGGTTTTATTTTCTAAAATCCTTTGTTCCAGAAGACATTTATTCTTTAAGAGTAAAAAGAAAGTGAGGGGCGTCGTGGTATTTAAGTGCCTCTTCTGTAAATGCTACCAGTAAACCTTTGGTCTCAGTTTCCACAACTGAAAAAAGACTGTGATATACTAATGCCTACCTTCCTCCTGTGAGTACTTGGCTCTGATGTGGCTAATTCATTCCTATGTTCAAAGCACAGTGGGTTGCAAAATTATGATTATTAAAGCCAGCTATTAGTGAGTGTTGTCTCCTTTGAGAATATTGATTTAATCACATATCTCTCTGGATTTTAAGTATGAAGTGATATGATGTGGAAAGATCAATATATTCTATGTCTGTATCTAGTGAATAATTACGGCATCTTCTCTGTTCTTTCTGTAATGAATAAAAATAGATGGGTTTAGTCAGAAAATACAGGAGTTCATGCTTGAAAAAGAAAGTCCATCAGGCCATGCTGCATGTGTTTCTAACTTCATTTTCTTTTTCCACATGTACTTTTACCTTCTTTCCCCACCCCTCCCTTTTCTATTCTAGTTGGAGATGCAAAGAGCATAGATGCACTACACTCTGTTGTGGTGGTTTTGTACAGTGTCTTCAGAGGAGCAGGATAACTGAGAGTACCATACTCTGCCTTCTCTCCAAATGTGGGTTTGCTCATGGCCAAGTTACTGTCTTCCTCTCTGTCCTTGTTCTGTTTCTTGCTATGGAAAGAAACAAGATACCAGTGTTTCCATAGATACAGATGGATTATATCTTTCATGTCACTGTTTCTGAGACTGTGTCCAAAAGGGAAACAGATTTGTAATAGAGGGGCATTTATCTACTTGAGTGCTCCCTTGTCTCGGGCAGTAAAAGCTCCAGCTGCAGTGAAACCTAGTCTCCATGAGAGTCTGTCTGCCCTTCTGGGACAAACATTGCCAAATTCATATGTATGGCCTCGTTAGTAGGGATGTAAACCTGGTATCAGGAGGGGCTGACCTTTTTCTACAAATCCACTTCAAAACTCTGAGATTGCGACAAATGTTCTTGTTTGTTGTTACTGGCCATGCTGCCTTCTCTGTGTTTTATGGCTTAGGCTGAAAGTAGATGTAGAAAAAAACCAAGCCTGTTTCTCTTGAGCACTTTAGTTTTGTTTTCAGGACTTCAGGGGTCCCTGGGTGAAGGGCAAGCAGCTTTGAGACATGGCAGCAGACTTTTGTAGACCTGATACAGCAGGGACATAAATTCTCAGCCCTGCCTGTGTATGTGCTTGAAACTGAAGCTGATGTGAGCATCTTATTTTTCTGTGAGGGAGAAGGCTGTGTTTAACTCAGGTTTAAACCAAGTTTAAAAAGAAACAGAAACCCACCAAGTATTTCTCCTTTCCAACTCCAGCCCCTAACATTTCCTCATCTGTCAACACTGTTTTGGCTAGCTTTCCTAATAGCCATTGTGATCTAGCCTTAAAGAGAATATTTGAAGGATTGAAGCGCTCCTTTGGGGAATGAAAAATATTTTCAGGTCCAGTGAGAGCTGGTTTGCTTTTATTAGATTCACTTCTCTGCTGCAATAAATGAGGGCATGATGTTGTGAAATGCATGTTTCAGTATTACCACCAATAATGTCAACACTATTAATATAATGTCTGTAATTCACTGCATCGTGCCTCATTATTTCATCTCTGAAGATTCTTGTTGTTGTGAGTATAATCATTTTTATGTTGTATTAAATTAATTCTCTAAGAGGTCCAGCACTCTGTTATATTCCCCAAAAATAGAAGGTACTAAGATATGCACTGCCTCAAAGGTGTTGCATTTTTTATTGCAAAGTGATAGATTAATATGAGAAAAAATCTCTCCTTCAAAGTATTTCTTTGAGATCACAATGGCTCCTGCATCTGCTGCTTTGTGCAGACCCTTTTGGGCCAGATACTGTAATTATGTTACTGTTGAAGTAGAAGTTTCTTTGTATCTTACTGATTATCTGAAATAATTTTTGTTTCTGCAGTCCACTGGGTCTGCATCAGCAAACTTGCTTGCTTTATGTACATGTAAGAATGTGACATGAAAGATAGTTTTGGTTCCATTTTTGACACTGAAATTATTACCTTTTGCCCACTTTATATTGCATGAATATGTCCATCCTTTATTTAATACTAATTTCTAACATTAGGCAGCTGAGGTGCAGAGAGTATTGTGGGAATATGTTAAAGTTGCTGTTGGGATATTACACTTTAGCTAAGGCACTGCAGACTGCAGTAGTGATATAAGGCAGGTACCTGGGAAGCTTTAGAACCTGCTGGTCTGGATGTTGCTAATGTTGTCCCATGGCACCTTTGTAAAAAATTAATGCAGTCCATGTCTAACAGTTTCTGGCTTAGAGAATTCTTTAATTTGAGGGTAGAGTTAAGGCTGAAGTTCAGAACAAATTGTACTATTTTTTTGGCATTTATTTAGCTTGAAATATATTTGTATATGTGTGGCAGTGTATGTCTTTACCACTACCAAAGTGATGCAACTGGTCATACATTTTGGTTTTGTTACAGATCAAGCCTATGGTTTTGAAAGTTCTTCTTCATGCTGGTTAAAATTCTTCAAAAGAACATGCATTTTCAACCTTTCTGCCACACTCATTTAGACTACTCTTGACAGTTTCTCAGCAAACTTTCATGAACAAAATTATACAGAATGATATATTCTGTAGCGAGTAGAGGAAGTAGCAAGTATTATGAAAATGGGGACATAATGCATGCACTATTGAAAAATGGGTATCTTGTAATACTGCATCTTAAACTGAACATGGAATTTCAACAGTACACTATTTCCTAATAACTAGAGATATCTTTGTCTTGTTTGCAGATTTGAGACATAAGGAAGCCTATTCCCTTTAATACATATGAGTGCAAAACCCATGAGTTTGTAAGATTTGAAGATTATGGTGAAGTGAAATGGAAAATGCGCAATCCCTTAAAGTACGTGGAAGATTACCCAAAAGCCTGTACTTAATAGTAGGTTTCTGTGCATTATATGTACTCCTCTTCCAGTGCACCTTTTTATTTAAAGACATAGAAGTCACTGTGGAAACCTACTGAAAGAGCTTTTGAACCATCAGCAATGCTTAAAACTCTGTTCAGAGAAAGGCTAGTGGCAACTGAGGTGAATTAATTTCAGAGAATGGCATAGCAGAGCCGGAAAGCAGGAAAGAACAACAATTAGTGTCTATAATGAGAGCTATTGGGTTTGAAGAGGTCAGTGGGTCGTTTTCTCCTCTACAGAAACTAGTAGCTGAAGTTTCATTTACCAGCTTTGTTCCATAATGAAACTTACTGCAATGTCCTTAACAAGAACAAAACTTGTGAGGTGGAGGAGAGAGATTTAGCACTTGACTGGCTAAAATTACTTTTCCTATGGAGCCAGGAAGAAATATTTTTTACTGCTCATTATTGTTTATGCATGTTACACCTCTATGTAAAACAAGCAATCAATGTTTTTTAGCCTTTTTTATCACTGAATGTTTGCAGGAGAAAGGGTTTCATTTATTTCACTTAAACAAATAGAGTTACTGTGGAATCCATGCTGAATGCCTGAAATTCATTTTTAAGAGCAAGCAGGACTGATATTACAAAAAAGTAAGTTAACGAGAACAGTTGTCAGTTAACTTCATCACTTCTTCCCATAGCTGAGATTTTTCCTGTTTCAGTTTGACTGCAACTGAGGCAAGAACCAGAAATGCTCATGACTGCATGTGTGCTGGGAATATGGCAAGTAGTCCTCATTTGCAGGCACCAATTACTCTTAAAGGAAATGCCATGACACAAGGGATATTTTTTTTTATTCTTTCATTTATGGTTTGATTCTGTCATCATTATTTGATAGTCATAGGCATAGCAGGATGTTGCTCAGGCTTTAAAACAAAGGGAAGTCAGCCTGAAGCAAATTGCCTTGCACGATGGGGAAGTTCAGAACTTACTTCTCACCAGGCTTGCTTTCCCTTTGGGATGTGATTGGAGAACAAAGGTTCCCTCACAGGAAAAACTAAATGTTTTGAGACTTCCTTTCAGCATATATCAGGATGAAAGCAAATCCCTCGACTCTGCTTGTTCCCTCTCCTCACCAGCCATGCTGTCTTCTACATCACTTCACTGCTTCTCTGCATCAGTCATTGTCTTTTCCCTTTGCTTTCAAACATGTTAATGTCTCTCTCATGCTACCTTATGACACATCTCCTATATCCCATCTGCTTCTAACACTGTTGCTTCTTCCCTTGTTCCTGCCTCCCTCTGTGTTTCATCTCCTTTAGGAAACTGTACCATGGCATACCTTCCTAGTTGTTCATTTCCATGAGTGGGTTGTCTCTGTTCTCTGCTTGCTGTGTGAGCTCCCTGCTCAACACTAAGCAAGTCCATCCTGGCTGCTCTTTGCATCCTGAGCCTAAGTTGCCTGAAGCTCTAGGATAAAACGCGGTGTTTCAAAGCTTGATTCCCCAGGAGCTTCTTTCTCAAAGGATGGAGTCTCTGTTCATCAGAAATGAAGTTTGCATGTCAGAGTGCAGACTCAATACCTCCACCTTACTCCCTGCTACACAGATCTAAGGGTTAAGAAATGTGTCTAAAAGTCTTCACTTTTTTTCCCCACTACAAGGCTTGTCTCTCTTACATGATTGTCTCAGAAACAAGTAAGGAACAGAAGACTTTAAATACATCCAATAAGACTTCTATGGATTCACTTTCCAGTTGCCAAGGAAAGGCGACACAGGTTATGGTGCCACCCTGCACCTCTCCTGCTCTGTTGTCGCTGGTGCGACATTTGGTGTTTTGTACTGAAAGTCTGTACAAAGACTGCTGAGAAGTCTTTGGTTTGCTTTGGCATTGTCAAGTGTTCTGTGGCATGTTTAGTGGGGTTCTTGAGCACTTTCTGGATATGTATTCCATGGTGGACAGTATTTGCAGGAGAATGACATGGATGAGTCTATGAAATTTCTCACTCCTCAGTCCCTAGACTGGCAAATAATGACTTTTAATTGTACCGCTGGTGCTGTTTGGACATGAAGCTTCAATATCGTGTGGGGAAAAGACACCACTAAGAAGAGCCAGCTCAGGATCTGTGTGGAGTCTTTTCCCCATGTGCTGTAGATGCTCCTTCATAATTTTGATTCACTCCACTCCAGAGTTCAGGTCAGCATCCAAAACCACTTGGTCTTTTTCTGTTATTGTTTGTCAGTATCTGTCTTGCCTTCATCAGGAGGGATTTCAGTTTTCTCTTTCAGTTGTTCTGGAAGACTCTGCCATCTCGTGGTGGTCTTCTCTGCTGACTCTTCCTTTACTGGGAGTTGCCCTTCGGGTGGGATAGATCCAAACTGTACGTGAATTCCCCACGCAGATAGTAAGACCTAAAAAGCTAGAGTTTGGAGAAATTTTGTGTTCTCTCCACATTTTAGTAGTGCAACTGAACTGTGGGAAGTCAAATAAAGCCCTTGTTTCTGCATGGTGAGAACTGATTGGGAATGTGGCCACAACTGCCTCCTTTCAGCTCTAAGCTTTAGCTTCTAATGCCATTTTGTCTCACTCTCCCTCCCTTTAACAGCTCTACTTTTAATTTTTTCATAAAGAAGGAAATATTTTCTGCAACATTGCAATAATATATATCTGAAATTTAAAATAAACCCAAACCCAGCTTTTCTTGAGCAATATTCTTTGCACTATGACATCATAACCCTTGTGTGTCCTGTCACTAAAACAAATGTATGAAACAGTTCCACTTCTCCTCTTTAATTGGAACTAGCTTGTTTCAAGGAGCTGAAGAGGCAGGCTACTCACAAAGGTTAGTGTGGAGAAATACATCATTGTCTTACAGGGTGTTCTAAGTGGGTCTCTTGAGTATCAAGGTCAGAGTTTATTTAGCAGCAAGTTCTACTGGTATGAATCATCAGTAGTGTTTCTTACACAATTTATCAATGCCTGGCAATTATATTTTATTCTCTAAGGAAATTCTACACTTTTCTCAGGAAATGGTACATTGTTTTAACTCTTCATTGTCCTTTTCAAGTATATTTTTCAGTTCCTTTGACACAGAAGAATGGAGATGATATAGCACTATGTTATTTTGAGCAGGTTTTATCCCAAAAGTCAGTTCTTCATAGAAACCTGAACTTCTTGAAGAGGAAAATTGATTCAGACAGAATTAATTTTCAGTAAAATCCTGTTTTTCCTGATTTTCCGTGCTTTAAAAAGCATCACATTGGGCAGTAAAATAAATTACATATATATTCTTAATTTCTAAACAGGGAAAACCCACCTTTGTTCACACTGGGAAATGAGTTTTTTTCACTAGCTTAATTCATGCTTCAGTGAAATTCATGAACGAGGTATTTCTGAAAATTCAGGATGGTTTTTATCAGTTTGGGGAATGAACTCAGACAAATGAACTTCTGTTAACTGCTAGACTAAATAGGGGTGGACTCTTCTGGCTGAAATGGCTCTGAAATTCCAGCTGCTGGCACCTGTTGTCTCTAGAAATGAGTTGAAGCACTTGAACTGGGGATGGATATCATAAGTGTCAAACATGGATAATAAATCATGAACTCTGGCTCACTGAGTTGCCAAGAGGTTTTCCCACAGTTAAATGAATACTGAAGCAGAGAAGGTGGTAATGATATAGGCTGAATTTTGCAAAAGTATAATTGGGTCTTGAACTGGGCTTCACCAACTCTCTAAAAAAAAAAAAAAAAGTAAACGCAAACAAAAAAACCTCAAAACTACAAATCCAAGCAAATACTTAAGCCCCACCTGCCAAAAAATCCCCAGACAAAACAAAACTAAAAAAACCAAACCAAATAACTCAAATAAACACATTTCACACCCATGCCTTGATTACTGAGTAGGTAAGAGACACATTTTTCAAAGAAGGCTGTTGTTTCGTGGTACTAGTAATACCCAGTCTCATTGCCTTTGCCTTATGGGATCTCTGGCATTCATCTGTTACCCACTGTGCCTAAGTGACAGTGCTCCCAGACTAGCTTCTCTAATTTTCTGGCGTGTACAGGACAGGGTGAGACTGCATGTGGCCTTATCTTGCATTTCTGGAGGCACTCCTTGTTTCTAATATACCTGTTTAGCCAGAGTTTCCCTATGTTCAATGAAACACCTTATTTCT
Organism: Lanius collurio; assembly: GCA_020086605.1. Classification (NCBI taxonomy): domain Eukaryota; kingdom Metazoa; phylum Chordata; class Aves; order Passeriformes; family Laniidae; genus Lanius; species Lanius collurio. The sequence continues at coordinate 24,971,868 of JACBWW010000015.1, read as the reverse complement.
TTATTCTCTGCTCTTACAGAATCCAAAGAGGATGACTGACATAAAATGTTAAAGCTGAAAACTCATCTCTCTCCAAACCATTTATTTATTTATCATTTCTCTAACATTTCAAGATTCAAAATGTGTCTTCAGGATTTCCCTGCAATTAGGCAAAGCTGTTTCCTTTGAGAAAAGCTCAGATTCCCATAGAAGTGAATTCCAGGAGCTTGGTCTTCAGTGCAAATACTAAAGGTCACAAGACTCCCCATGTTTCTGTGGAGTGCCTTTCCTAATCTGTTCCTTGAGCTGCAGTTTCCCCAAGTTATTCGTGGAAACGAGGAATGCTGCCGATTAGTTTGTGTCTGTGTATGGCAGAGAGGCTGTCATCCCCAAGGAGCAGGTGTAGTGGAGATTACCAATGAAGCAAATGCAGGTAGGAACAGACATGGAAGTGTGCAGTGGTTTAGGGTTTAGCAGAGTTACAGACCCTCATTCCTTCCTGTCCTTTGTGTGAGACTCAAAGCTGGTGCTGGCCGAAGAAGCTGTTGTGCTGCGGGTGCAGAGTCAGGGCAGCACTCAGCCCTTTCCTTCAGCGAGTAGCTGAGTGTAGAGTTGAGACGAGAGCAAAATACTTTGCCTTGTAATTAAGGAGGTTCTTTGTGTTCAGTAGTAGCAGGGGGCTATGCTGCCTTCTGACCTTTGCTCCATTATTTGGGATTCACAGCAGTGTTGATAAACTTTGATATTAAGTGCATCAAGTCATCCAGAGCTGCATTGTGAACTGGGCTACAGGGTGAGAAACTCGCTTCAATATCTGTATTTTGCCAAGAGAGGTTTGTATTAGAGTTTAGAAAAAAAAAGTCACTGAAAGAGTGGCTAGGCACTAGAATAAATTGCCCAGGGAAGTGTTGGAGTCACTGTGTCTGTAAGTGTTCAAGAGGTGCCTGGATGTGGCACTCAGGATATGTTTCAGGGGTGATTATGATGGTTCTAGGTTGATGGCTTAACTAGATGATCTTAAGAGTCTCCTCCAACTTTGTTGATTCTGTGATTCTGCACAAGCTGTGCAGATTATGCAGAGCTCGGCTGAGAAGTGCATAGGGTGGGAAAAGAAGATTCATGGGGTCTGTGACTGTACTTCTCTAGTTACCCAGTGAAGAGATTTGTTTCTGCTATAAGCCATCAGGAAATAATAACCTCACTGGAGCAAAAGGAAAGAGGGAGAGGGCTGAGATGCAGCAGTCCTGGGATCTACATATCTCTTTAATGTAGTCATGTCTCAGAGGAGAGTGTCTGCCCATCAATTTTGGTCAAAATTGGCTTGTTCCACCTTGGAAGACACATACTTGAGCTGATTTGTGAACTGCACTTCGACACACACTTTCTTTTTTTTGTACCTACTTGATTGCACAATGAAATATTTCATCAGAAGTAAAATCAAACTAGTACAACTGAGTGTGTGTTGGCAGATGCTGGACACACCTTCTCTGTGCACAAGCTGCAAAGCAGAAATAAGGAGTTAGATTTGACAGACCTATCACCAAGTCTGGAGGCAGTACAACCATGCCAGCACGCACTAAACCTGGAGGCAGAGTTTATGTTCTTTGGCTCCATGCCATGCTTTTAAGGCAGTATCGAGCCAGCTATTGAGTTAGCATCTCCTCAGGGATTGTGTTATGCAACTGAATGTGTGTAAGATAAGTGTTCGGTGGTGTGGGGGGTTGTTTTGTGGTTTTTGGGTGGTTTTGCTGCTGCTGTTGGCTTGTGGTTTGTTTTTTTTTTTTTAATATATTAGGGTCAGTAAAGCAGTAGGAAGAGGCTCTTTGGTGCTCTTGGCTTCAGAGCTTGCTATGGACCTTGTTCTCTTCATCAGTACAGGCCATTTTGGTCAGTCTATGAGAAGACTAAGATGCATTGAATTTTGTGAGAATGCTTTATGAAAAACCTGAAGCAATATTTTAAACTTTCATACAGGCTGTACACATAAACAAAGCCTTTAAGAGCAAGAGGGAAGAGCTGAAGTCTTTGAGGCAGTCACAAGGGGTTTAACAGAGAAATAATAAAACTGGTTCTTCTAGAATGCTCCAGATACCTGTGTAACACCCCAGTCTCCAAGGCAGAAGATGTTGATGTTTCACAGAGTGAATGTTATGTCCCAGATTATCCTGCAAGTCTTGGGTACACAGAGCACAGAGGGGTTTACCAGGATACCGCATAGCATTCATGAATTAAAAAAAAAGGCACACTCTATTCTCAAGATCACTGCCCATGCCCTTTTCCCAAGAAAAAATATTATTAGAAGGGAAAAAGTGTGAAAACTTCTTGGAAAGTTGTTGTAATGGGGAATCCTTACAAGTATAAGACAGCAATGAACTTGGAAGGAAATACAAAGCAATATTTTTGTAGATGTTCAGAGATGATTTATTCCTCTGGCCACATGGCTGGAGTTCCCTGGCAGACTCCAGTCACAGGACCCTGCTCTCTTCCCAGAGCCGGGCACCAAAACCACCCAGTCAGGAACAGGTATGGGGCACACGTGACATGGGGAGAAGGACAGACCCATACCCTGCAGGGTCCCTCGCCCCAGGACTTCAGTGGAGAGGCACCTCCACAGAAAGTGTCCTTTTTATTTTATTTGCTTAAAAGTTATTGAGCCTGCTGACTGCCTTTCACAGAGTTTATTAAAGCTGATTCTGATTTCAGCCATGCTCATGATAGCAAAGGATTGTAGTCTTGATTTTGAGTTACCTTTACAGGGCACTCCTAGAAAATACATACAATGGTCAGGTGTGTTGAAGTTCTGCATTTTGCTTAAACACTGTATTGAACAAGTAGCAATAGCACTGCTGGGGAATTAGCAATGTGAGATGGTGGTGGATCAGGTGAACATGGAGCAGCAGAACAGAGGAAATCCTTCTAATATTGTATCTTCTTATTGATCAAGTTTTCTCCCAGACAGCTAATAACTGCTTGAATATGTTCCCACTTCTTGTAAATCTTCCTCTTGTGACTCAGCTGTAGCATCATGAAAACTCAGTGAACTCTGACTTATCATAATTCCCACAGTGCAAAGAATTTACTTGGGAATTTCAATGAAAAGTCACCTTAGATGCAATTCATGGGCATCAGGAACACCTGGTCTACTTCTTTTGCCCAAAATTTTACTTCTCCAAGATTCTCTGAGGATAAGCTGTTCCCATTACAGTTTTCTAAGAGATGATGGCTCTGGTACATAGTTGTTATCTGCATCATGGTAGGGAGCAGAGAACTTCTGCCCTCTTCCACTGCTAAATCTCTGAGCTTGCTCACTTACCTTGTTCTTTTCTACTCTCACTTCCCTCTTTAACCAGGGAAATTTATAGACGTGTATGTTACTTCTCTCCTTCAGTTCTGTTTTGTGAAATGCTGAGAGCACAGAATCCTTAATCTGTCTGGGGACACTGTGGGACAGAATTTTATGTTCATAGCGCCCTTGGTCTGGGGTAGAGCTCAGCTTCAAAGGATGTCATCTGTCTTCTAGCTATCTTAAGTGGAAGCTCGGGGTCGCATATTTGAGAGGTTCATCCAAATTGCTTAAATAATTCAAACCCAAAAACTTGATAATCATAGACCCTTAGAATTGATTAGGTTGAAAAAGACCTCTAAAATCACAGAATCCAATCATTAATCCAGCACTTCTCAGTCCACCACTAAGTGGTGTTCCTAAATCTATGCAGCTTTTTAAATACCCTAAGGGATAGTGAATCACTTCCCTAGGCAGCCTGTTGCAGTGCTTGATAACCCTTTCAGTGAAGAAATTTTTCCCAATACCCTATCTAAACCTTCCCATGAGCAACTTGAGGCCATTTCCTCTTGTCCTGTTACTTAGGAGAAGTGACCCACCCTCACTTCTCTACACCCTCATGTCCGGCAGTTGTAGAGAGTGATAAGGCCAACCCTGAGCCTCCTTTTCTCCAGGCTAAAGAACCCCAGCTCCCTCAGCCACTTCTCTTAAACCTTGTGCTCCAGATCCTTCACCAGCTCCATTGCCCTTCTCTGGACATGCTCCAGCACCTCTTCTTATAGTGAGGAGCCTAATACTGAACACAGGATTGGAGGCATGGCCTCACCAGTGCTGAGTATAGGGTGACAATCACTGCCCTGGTCCTGCTGGCCACACTTCTGCTGGTACAGGCCAGGATGCCCCTGGTCTTCTTGGCCACCTGGCACAGCTGGCCCATATTCAGTAATTGTCAAAAAGCACCTCCAGGTCCTCCTTTTCTAGGCAGCTTTCCAGCCATGCTGTCCCAGCCTTTAGCATTGCATGGAATAGTGGTCACCCAAGTGAAGAATCCAGCACCTGGCCTTGTTGAACTTCAGTGACCCTGGACCATTGACCCAGTCTGTGAAAATCCTTCTTCAGCGTCTTTCTGCCCTCCAGTGTCTCTCTGAAATCTGTCTCAGGAGTTAGCTGAGAAGTTACTCAGTGCAGTAGGGACAGACAGATTGATTGTATACTTTGATTGTGATTGTATACTTTTCTACTCCTTAGGACATGGAGCAAGAAAATAACATTATAATGGAATCAATCAATTTCTTTGGCTCACTGTGTATAAACAGAACACTGTGTCTTTAGAACGGTACCTTTACAAAAGTATTTTTGAAGTATTTGTTTTATAAAACTGGAGAAGGAAAAAAGGACTAATTTTGTTATTTGCCACCTTCTTTTCTGTTGTTAGTGGCTTTAATTTCCAAGAGGCACATATTTTATAACTTTTTCTAATTATGCTGAAGATCCAGGGGATATACATGGGAGACTGTGAATTATGTGAACAAGAAGTAGACTAAGCATCAGAACTCTTGGGTGAAATGTCCCGATGAAGTCTACATGACTTCTCAAACAGATGGTCTAAAGATCATTTGACTTTACCATGAGTTTTCCTCATGAATTCAGCCATCTAATAGTTTTCACGTATTGAATTCCACAGTATAGCTATACAATCTCTGAGCAGATCAGTAACTTCAGCTTTGCCATCTTCTGCAGCATACAATGTTTTGGTTTAGTGGTGAGGCACTCTGTTTGAAAAATCATTTTTCTGGGAAATTAAATTTGTGAGGTACCGGAACTTTTGTTAGATATTTTAAGCAAAATAGTTTGACAAAAATGTAAATGTTATCAGATTAATGGTTTGGATTCATTCATCTGTTGTCTCTGCTCTCACTTTTCTTGCTGTTGTTATTTTCTTTTCTTATTGAAAATAATAATAAGGGAAAAGAAGAGATAGTCTGGAAGAAATAATCTTGGTTGTATTATATTCCAATACCAGAAACCTCCCTCTCTGTCTCCCTCTCTTCTTTCTGACTATTTTTCGAAGAAATTCTTTAGACATTTTTAATTGGTCTAGTAATGAGATCCTCCCTGTCCCATGTGCTTTTGTTATCTGCAAAGCAAGGCACAACAGGCTGTGTCTGTGCTGTGTGTCTGCTCTCTGGGTGCAGCCACACAGGAGAGAAGCCCTTTACCATGCACCAGGAAATATTTTATCTGGAGCTGTTGTATTTCCTTCACTGCTTCATAGCAGGCCTAGAATAAAGCAGTGAATCAAAAGAATTAACCCTGTGTCATCACATTACAAACATTTCAAGTGATTCCCTCCCACAGAGCATATGGACTGGTCCCACATCTTTAGTTCTGTGTGCTGTTCTAGAGCAACAGTTCCACAAAATTATAGATAATTAAAGGACCTGACTGCTGTTGAGAAGGGACTCTGTCTTAGCAGCAAGGACAATTTAAGTCAGTCCCTCCTCCTGAATTCCTCCTGTTACCTCCTCTGTTCAATACCTGGAGTAAACATGGGGATTTTGAAGGGGATGCAGAGTTGTACTATTCTGTGGGATACCAGAACTTTTTGAGCTTTAAATAGAGGTTTTTCTGGTCAGTCAGTGAAGAGTGCTTTTCCTCTATGCAGTCTGCCTTGTCTGAAGGGAAATGTCCTCTGGAAAGTTATTTTTCCTGTTGTCTTTCAAGACCCTTGGCTTTCTGTAATGATGCTTGAGAGGGGATTTTTTTCTGTGCTAGCACTTTACGTGTCCTTGGCACCTCTATGCTGCAACCATGGCAAATCCACCTTCTCATGGAACTGTGCTATGAATAGCTGCTGTAACTTGGATATTTTCAATCTGAATTCCAGATAGCTGGCAATTGTGAAACAATAAACATCATGATTTCTCTAAAGATACAGTTTAAGTAGTTATATAGTGCAAATAAATTGCCCTGAAGATACCAAAAGTGTAAGTTAAGGCAGAAGATGCTATTGTCACATGCTAAGCTAGTGATATTTTGCAATTTGCTGTGTTGATTCCTCCAAGATTCTGCCGTGGTTTTGCTCATCTGTATCAATGGTTGATATCAGAGTCTCCTGTTATGCAAAATAAATCAGTAATATCTCTCCTTTCCAGGGAAAATGTGCAACAGTTTATTGCCTTGTAGAAGGAAAAATAAATTAACAATGCTGACTGTAACTGGAGTGAAACACGAGGGAAATCAGTTTGCCTTGAAAACATCTGTAAAGGAATTATCTTGCTGGGAATCAGGTATCAGAGCTGCTGCTTTAGTATGGCCAGTTTAGATGAAAAGTTGAATTGCTGAGAAGCATTTCTCATACTGTGAAGTAATATAACATATTTCTAATGCAAACATGTGAGCTCAGGGCCAACTTTATGATACCTAGAGTCCAGACTCTTGGATGCTTGCCTAAGCAGAGCTGAGCTAACTACATGCAGCAAAACTCCGAGCCCTGTGGTTATTAGGAAGACTTACACTTTTTGTAACATGACTAGAGTTAGAGGGAGGAAGGTCTTTGTACTTGAGAATTGGAGGAACTGCCTTCCTGTTAGGAGAAACACAAAAGAGAATAGGTTACCATGCAAAAAAAAAGGCAAATGTTGGGCCTGAGGAACAAGTTGTCCTTCCCTTAGGCTCACGGGGATAAATCTGGAGCCACCATGTGGGATTTGCAATCTCAGTGGCTCTGGTGGGGCAGTGTCCCATGCTGAGAACCTCAGGTGAGTGACCTCTGCTCCAGCTGAAAACCACCTGCAGCTCATCTGACTGTGAAGGAGAAGCAAGGCACTGGGGGTAGGGGATGGAGGATGAGCTGTAGTGATGGCCAGATTTCCGCATTGCTAGGGAAACAGGTATTGCACTTGCTCACCCAGTGCACCAAGTAGGTGTGGGTAGACCTCTGACCTCTCATCATTTTATTTTTTTAAGCTACTGGAGGAACAGGAGAGAAAAAACTGTGTACAGGAGGAGGTAGTCAATACAAAATCTTGCTCAGGGCTCACACCAGAATGAAAGGGTGTGAGTTTATTTGCAGAAATGGACTGATTATTTTGAGCATGACACAGCCATCTATATGAAGTATGATTAAAGTTCTGCAGGGTTCTCCCCCATCCTTCCTGGAATGGTTTGCACATTGGCATCACCTGGAAAAGAGGCGTCTTTAGGTATCTTATACATGTTCAGAAAGCCCCAGGATACTATAAGCTCAAATTGAAATTGGTTACAAGTTTTCTCTGTAGCATGAATCCTGGTTCATGTCCAGAATTATTTTAATATTTCCATCTGACAGAATCTGTGATATTACAAGGATTTTAGTGATTCCTCATCCTTTTTAATTCTATGTCATATTCTGCTTAAAATTTTTATATACCATGTTTGGAGAAATTTTCTGGCTTGTGAGATTTGGATGGCAAGGAGGGGAAGTCTAATTTCTACACTGGGCCACGTTCCACCTGGTAAGTCTTATGGAGATGCCTAAGAAGAACCAGGCTTGATATCTGGTCTGATGATTTTATGCCTCTGTGAAAGGAATTCTGTTTGTGTATCTTGTGTGCATAAACATATAAAAAGCAGAATACTGTCTTCCCCCAGATTGCTTGCTTGTCTTTTTTCTACAATGTGGCTTTGCAAAGTAACTCAGCCCATACTCTTGGACTTAATAGGCAGAGATGTTACTTTACATAAGGCTTTTGATGGGAAATTATCTTTTAAATTCTCTCTGAAGTCATCAGTTGTTAAAATAATTTTGACTAGTCATTAAGTGCTTCATTAGAGTGTTTTCTTCTTAAGCTGCTTTAGTTAGATTAAAACTGAATTGTACCTATTTCTTATTACTCATTTTTGCCTTTTTTTTTCCTAAATGGACTTTGGCTCATGTATTTTTGAGGTTTAATATCAGTTCAGCTGAATGCTCCTGAGTTTCTGAATTAATTCAGTCATTTTGTCTTAATGACCATGAAGAGTTTTGTTAAGCTGGAGCACCATTAAACTCAAGCACTGTAGTGTTTAGAGCTAGTGATCACTGGGGGAAAGCTTACAGGTACAAAATAAGATTGGAAGTTGGACAGAACGCATGAGGGGTTCATTTGCTGTGAATTCATCAACACCTGGAGAATACGTGGTCCAAAGTGATGTAAAGTGAGTAGTTTGCTGAAGGAGAGTGTGCTAATTCTTTCAGGATAGATTTTGGTCTGGAGCTCAGCTCTGCATTTTCTTCCTGAAGTTTGATTAATACTTTATCATCTGTTGCAAATAAAAATATCATATGTTGGGAATATGTTTTACATAACTACTCTGTAACTAAAGAAAGTCCAGGTGGCCTTGGTATACTTGTCATGTTCTCTTCCAATTGATGATGGGGGGAAAAAAAGGTAGACTGTTTCTTCTGTTGTCATATCTACACCCATTTAAAAAGAAACTTTCAGTTGAATAGAAGGGGGATTTTGTTTTCAGGACAAACTGCATTTTGTCTTAGGACAACCTAAAATTAAATTACTTTTTTATCTTTAAAATAAAATGAAAGGAGACTTGAAATAAAAAGCCTCTGAAAAGGTAAGTTATTTTTCTCAAATTCTTCTGAATTTTTTTTTATCTTTTGCTCAAACACATTTCTAAACATTTTGACATTACCCAATTGATATTTTCACAGTGAAAAAAATCCATCAGATTTAATGTGTAAGCTTAATTCTGGTTTAATTATTTGAGCTCAAGCTGTACTCTGTGTATTATATGAATTGATGAGAAAAAGTCCCCAGGTTGTACTACATTTGTGACTTGTAGGGGCCACTTGTAGGAGACAAGGGCAATGTGAATAGTGCTGGCTTATCCTGATTACAATGAACAGTTTTGTATGTGTTTGGACAAGGCAAGGTTTTCTGAAGCAGTCAGCTTTGGGCTTGCTTTCTGCTCGCTGAAGCTGTTGGGATTAGCAGCCCTGGCAGGCTACTGCTGAGCACTGTGAGAAGCCCATTTACATCAGCTCTCAAAGTGGAATGGCTTTTTCCCATTGCTGACACGTGAGGGGGGGGAGGTGGGTGGTGTTGTGGAGAAGATAGGATGTTCCTAATTTAAGCTAGTGAACTTCACTAAAAATCTTAATGTCAGAGCACTTTTCAATCTTCTTGTGAGTTAAAATGAAGAGTTTACCTTCACTCGTGAAGCACTTGTGAAAATTGTGAATTGCTTTGCTCTCCTAGAAATAAGCTATTGTGGCAGAAAATTAACTGTCCCAGACAGGATCCATTTGGTTTCTGCTGGTTTGTTGTTTGGTCGTATTGTTGGTTTTGTCTGCTTTTTTTCTTGTAAGTGTCTGTTTGCTTTTACAGTATGGCTTTTGCCCTTTACACTAAAAACACATTAATGATTTTAAGGGGTTATGTACTCTCCAAGGAGCCTCATTTTTTTTTTAGTGGGGCTTTCTATCTTATACCCAACTCCCTGCCAGAGAGGTTTCCTGGCTAATACAGCTCAGAAGAAATTGTTTTTCATTTGAATATCTGCTGTGAATGGTCACCAAACACAGACAAATGTGTTTGCCTTCATAGAACTTCTAGTTCAGGCCAAGTTAAAGTCTAAAGGAAATGTGTGCATATTTATGAAATGCAAAAGGGACAAGGTTGGTGTAAATGGTATTGGTAGTGATTAAAGTGAAGAAAAGGAAATGAACCAATATGCCTACTTCAATAACTGCAAGATCACCTTGGAAAGGTGTTTGTGGTAAGCCTCTGGCTCTTCCTCTATCCGCTTGGCAAACTTGAGCTCATGCCTGCTGCATGCTCTGTCTTCCCTCTTAAGTAAAGATGCTTGGCTAGAGCAGGAAAATATGCTCAGAGGGATTTGTTCAATTTCTCATACTTTTTTCCAGATTATTGATTCTTTCTCATCATACATTTTTGACTTCTCCCTCCCTTCTCTGCTGCCTCATTTTCCTCTCCCTGCAAGGGTGACCTGGTTGCCCTGATGCACACACATCCAAGACATGACTAAACTATTGAAATGTGTTTGCCTGCTCTCTTCCACTTGTAAAGCCATGTGTATGAAATCTTTTCCTACTCTAAACTTGGATATTCTCACCAAAGTAATTAAACAACTTCATTTTATATAATGTTTATGGTAGATGAGGACCATTCATGGCTTCTGTTTTTGACTAGGCCCTATGACAGCTCTTAGGCTGGAATGGGGAGGATTTGAGGGAGGGAGGAACTAACTCAAAATTCGAGGTTACTGGTGTAGTCCATTGATGAATTTTCATGAGGGGCCTGTTCACACCACCATTATCAAAGTTTTTCACTAATAAATTGATCACAAACTTGGCTGGTAGAGGGGTAGAACTTTCTGAGCTGTTGTTATTTAGCACATTCTCCTTGTGAGCTTTAAAAAAAGGCCTGGCGTCCCCCTTCTTCCTTCTTGACTGACATGTACATCTTCATAAAATGCAGACAAAGAGTTACTTCAGCAAAGATTGCCCATGCTTAACAAGCTGCTGTACACTTAATATACTTCAGCTTTATCTGAGAGCTTTGAAGCAGAACAAGAGTTGCTTTAAGTTGGACAGCTCTACATCACTGCAGCATGTTATTACAGCGTGAACACTCCCTATCTTGCATTAGAATGGATTCTAAACTTATCACATAAAACTGGCAGTAACTAGCTATCTTCATGTACTCTGAAAGTAAAACTAGGGCTCCAGCAAATGTTCCACTACCTGTAAAAGATACCCAGACCTATGTTTTTGGGCTCTGAAGAGACATTGCCATTCACTGGACAGCATGGTGTAAGTAAAGCCCTTTGTTATAAAGGCCCCAGAAGCTGTGCACTTTATGATCTACCTAACACTATGTGGGAATGGGGAAAATTCTAGCAAGAAACAATATAGATGGAGTAAAATCTGGGATATCTTGACCTAGCACTAGTGTTTTGCAATTCCAGCAGATTCTGTGACATACCTGACTGGAAATGCTGATTGGAAACTGGTTGGTTTTGGCCTCACTTAGGTGGAGTTGTCTCTAGCTTTTCTAAACACTAAGCTATCCTGATAGGCTCTTCAGGCTAGCAACACTTCTTGACAGGTCTTTTCCTTACAATCCATGGAACTCTTCTCTTCCCTTGTTTTCTGTCAATATCCATGGGCACAGCAATGACAGAAAAGTTTTCCATTTACCACAGGCTGGTTAAGAGTGGAACGGAGTCCCTCTGCTGTTACTGCTTCTTACGTGGTTTAAGTGGATCTAAAGATTTCTTTATTCTATTGCATCTCAAACCACAGACCAGAGGGGTTAGTTGCACTGGATCATATTTGAAAATATGCCAAGCTGTGGACAGGTGCCATTAGAAGTAGCTGAGGCTGTTTTATGTGAGGTTTTGGGGCAGGTGCTTTTTCTGTTCTTTTTCAATGTCTGAGAAATAATTGCTACCTTTAATTTAGAAGTGCAATAGGAAAAGCTAAAAAAATCATTTCAGTGCTTGAAATGTGAAGGGTTAAATAAGGTCTAATCAGTCAATATTGCTTTTTTGCTTTATTTTTTCTTAAGGCTGTTTGAAAGGAAGAATGCTTTTGAAGGCTTTGTTCAAATTAAAAATTGAAAAAGAGCACAAAATAGTTGAGGTGGGCTGACACTGCAGGAATTCTTGAAATATGATCATGTTTCCTTGAAAAGAGTTAGAAATAAATGCCTCTTAAGGGGCTAAGTAACAGCAGCAAAATAAACAAATTTGGTTTCTGCACCTGCTGTTGGCTGCAACTAGTAACTTCAGCACCAGAGAAATGGGCAGAACATGTTCATCATCCAAACAAAGATTGGACTAGCTTCTGCTGGAATGTTTAAAGTTTTGCTTTCCACTGTACTTTCACCTGTTGGTTTATAGAACTGTTGCAAAAGATTCCACCTGGTTTGGGCAGGCCATGCCTCTACTGTGGAGCAAGGAGAGTGGTAAGAAAGAGCTTCTTCTCATTTAGGTCCTTTCAGTCTCCCTCTTCATTTCTTCTCTTTCTTTGCCTTGTAATGGGATCAGACTCTTGATGAGACATCTGTAACTGAAAGAGAGGAAAAGCACAACAGTTAAGGTCTAAGAGAATGCATGGTGCTTTCTCCTTTCCTCACCTTTATTTCCTCTTGCCATCCTGCTTGAATTTTCCTTCTGACCTTCACCACATGAAGAATGCTGGAAAGAGGTGGTGGTGAATGGGACCTGTTTCTATGGCTGTAGGTGTACCAGTTAAGAGCAAGTCTGGCAATGCTTCTGGATCATTTGACTCGAGAGTCCGTGCTGTTCTCATTCAGTAGCTGTGCTTGAATGTCATCTGAAAGTGCATGTAGACAGCTTTTTGTTTCAGCTAATTGAGCATTTTTATTTTCAGGTGCTATTTTATGAAAATGGGGTGTCATGGAGTCTTATCCCTTGGATGCTTTAGAATAAAGGCATTTCCCTGATAATTTCCTCTGCATGCTATTATTACGTAAATAGCAAATACTGCTATTTAATAATGAGCAATATATCCAACTGTTGGCATAATGAGCATGTAAGATAGTGAGTGTTTCAAAAATGAAAAAATCCTGCAGCCAGTTTTGAATAATGATTTTGCCATGGAGGAAGCTAGTGAGAGAGAGAAAATTCCTCAGGATGTTGCAGCAGCTGGCAAGGTCTCCATGGTTACGTTGGCAAAAGATCTGGGAAACCACCAAGAGTAGTTCATTGCTCAACAATAAAATACCAGAGGGGAATACTCCTTGGTACACCTGAAGATTGTCTTAAAGAGAAGCTTTAATTAAAAAAGAGGAGAGTGGAGAAGAGACAAGGTTTGTTTAGGGGAAAAAGGTTTAAAATTGAATGCAGCTAGTGACAAAGTTGTGACTGAGACACCTTTAATCACAGGTTGTGGCTGCAATATTTATGTGAGCTGTTGTCTCTGCTTATTTCATGTATTCATGTGGCCTGACAAGATCTGGGAAATAATCTTGTCTGAATGCAAGCAAATTGTCACAGAGTAGCAATTCAGATAAGATTGTTCTGCCATGCGTCATGGGACATGAAATGTCCCCTGCTTCATACTCATGGATGGGAAGGTTCTGTGAAATTTCCAGACATTGCGCTTCTCAAAAAAATTATATTCTGTCTTAAGAAAGCCAATTTTCAGAATAGTATTTTCTTAATAAGAAGGAATAGCAAGCTATAATGGATTTAAGGTGGGATGTAGATCAAAATCTGTATATAAGATTTTCACTGTAAGAATGTTGAAGAGAGAATGAAAATGGCCCCTTTTTAAAAGCCATTGTGATTTTTATCAGCGTTGTGTCCAATATTCAGTGTAGTCCAGCGAGTTACCTCTTTTATTTTCTTATGCTTAAAGCTATACAAAGTAATTTTGAGCATCACCTGGTTGAGTCTGAGTTTCAGGTAGAGCTTTGTGCAAATGCCTATGCATCCATATTAAATACATCTGTTTTTCAGCCCTGCTGCAGAATTTCAAGGTCTAAGTCACAATTTGGTGCCTTGTGAAAAGAATACTAAATGATATTTCTCCTAAGGAGATATAAGAGGCATTTGAAGATAGTCTCACAGTTTTAGCAGTCTGGGGTATTTTTAGTGAAATAGAAAATATTGATTTGCCAAAAATGTTATTTTGTTTCATTAGTTTATTTACTTTGGCAACGTTTTTGAGGGATAAATGCTTCTGAAATTTAAGGCTGTCAAAATTTATCCGGATGTCAAATGTCAGACAGTAGGATGGACTGGCTTTGTGTTAGGGAGACCCACACTCTGAACCAGGCCTAACAAGAGGCTGAGCCTGGGATGTACCCATCCTGCAAGTGTTCCTGCAGATATGAACAGCTGGCTATTTTAAATATGAATCTTTTGATGTCTCTTGTCATAGTCGATCCATCTTTGATAAATGCAAATTGCTGGCTTATGGGGCCTGACTCTGTATTTAGGGCTAGAGCATCCACATGGCTGGGATGTGAGAGCCTGGCAGCCCCCTCCCTGTTATGGGAACAGGCCTCTTAACCACTTGGCCCCATCTCACGTACAGCTGCCACAGATATGGCCTTGGAGCAAAGCTGGAAAAGCTCTTAGTTAAGCTCATGGAATGCTTTTTCTTGCCACTCTTGAGCCTAGCTCACCCTGGGGAATTGAGATGATTGGGAAGGTGAAGGTGGGCTCCTCCATCAGCAGTGACTCTGCAGTGTCGCTGAACCTGCTTCCTGCAGAACACTTTCCAGATCACTAGGCAGTGATACCTTTTTGCTAGAGATAAGCAGGTACAGGAGTAATACTGTGCTTGTGTTGTGCTTAGAGAAGAATGAAATAGCATTCTAGTAGTTAATTAAAAATAAATGATGTTTTGCTTTTGTCAGTGTTTCACCTTTAGAAAAACACTTAGCCTTTAACCAGGTCACTGTTTTTGACCTTTATAGCAAATGAAACATTCCTGTGTTGTCTGAGAGCTTGAATATGTGACCTGCTCATTTGTTTCTGTCAGCTCAGTCAAAAAAATTAACCCTTCATTGATGTATTGCATCTTCAGCTCAAATTCTGTGTGGCTGGCTTGTGGAAAAGGCAGCCATTAGTGCACTGAGCTTTCCTTGAGTACTACACATGCCACACTGATTGTTTTCCTCTCCCTGCCAGAGGGAATGGCAGGGGAGAGGAAGGAACTGAAATGGGAAGAGAGGGGTGTTCTCATTTTCATCTCCTTCCTAGTCTGCCGTATCCTCCAATCTCTGTGATTCTTCAGAACCTGAAAATAGTCCCAGGGATTCCTGAACTTTGTGGAATGACTCAGACTTTGGACTCGGTGGTATTAGAGGAAAAATAAGTAATTCTTTGTGAAATGAAATAGTTTTTGACCAAATCTACTTGTTCATTATCAAAGGCCCTGGGTTTGAACTGGCCTTAAATCTAAAACATTGGGCAGGTCATTGAGTGGTGATCTCTGCTACCAGGTGAGGTTTTTCTGACAGCAGTTAAGGGACTTAAGTTCATCTCTATGAATTCTTCACTCATCTCTCAAACACATTCAACAGAGAGGACTGAAGCTAATTATTTGCCTGATTGTGTAGAGTCCAGGGATGCAATGATAAACATTCATCCATCACTAAACATTTTGTGATACCGTTAATAGTCATCATAGGTGTATTTTAAACCAGGACCTTAATATTTCTGTTACAATCTGGACTTAGCTGGTCTTAGTAGTTTCACAGTGCGTGGGCAGTGTAAGGAAAAATCTGGTTTAGTTATATCATGATTTAATTGTTCAGAAGACACTTAAATACCATTGTCTTTCCTACTCTGCTTATCCAGGGCCCTTAATGAAACACTTTAAAGTGATGTAAACATTCCCCATGGTGCTCAGTCCACCAAATCTTGCTGAGAAGTTTGTTCCCTCAGGTTTTGTTGTGTGTCCATTGCCTACCTAACAGATTACACGTAGGGCAGGCCCTTTCCATCCTCAAGCTGATGATTTAGCTTACAGAGCTCCTCACCCAGGGCTGGGGATTAGAGACGGTATCACAGAGCAGACTACAACAGATAACGAAACACTAATTTTTGCTTCCTGACTTTCTCTTCAGAGCCTCGTTCTGAAAATCATTAAAGTGAAATGAAACCTCGTATTTATTCTTTCCATGACTCTGAGGGAATAATAAAAATTCATACAGAAAATTATTAGTCCCGTGCAATATTGGGAATGTCTCAGCTGAATGCCAGTCCAAACTTGCTTTCTTTCCTCTGTGTAGTGGTATCTGAGTCTGCTTGCCAGGATTGCTCAAGCATTTTCATTTAACAACTCCCATGCTATTTCGGAGTTCTTAACATCAGTGTGTAGTTTTGACCTCTTTTGCTCTCTTTCTGCTGTGTGCTGTAGTTTGTGAGGCCTTACTTGTATGTGGAAAGGTCACAACTTAGTTGTATGATGCTGGAGAGGATTGGCCAGCAAGGCCAGCTAGTGTGGGCCTCCCTGGACTCAGTAATGCATCTCATACTGATGACAGGTTTATTGACATTCTTTTTTCCATTTCTGCTGCCCTGGGTTTTTTCCAGGTCCAGAAACAGAAATACTGGAACCCTCTGAGTGAGGTGATGTGGCTGTGACTGTGACTGTTGCCAGCGCTCATAACAGCTCTTCCCTCAGGGGACCTTCAGGGCAGATCCATTGGCTCTTCTTTGCAGGAAAAGTGGAACTTTCCATACTGCCTGTGTGTGTTTGACCGTGCTGATAATGAGATTTTCTCTGGAGCTGCAGTGGCCTTTGGATTTGTTTTGGACAGGCTTGATTCTTTTCCTCATTTGGCACCACTTCCAATGGCAATGGCTGATCCCAAGAAGATTATTTTGAACGGACTGGTCACTTGCTCCTCTTGCAGTCAAAGACCACCTTGGAGCTGTGTTCTGGAATGGATTTAGTGACATTTAAGTCACTTGCATTTTGTGGAAGCCAAAGACTTTTTTTTTTCTCACTCCACAAGTTTGAAAACAAGTAAGAACTGCAGTTGTTCTTTTAGCAGAATTCCTGTTTAGAGAAAAAACCAGTCAATTTTGGAAATAAAAAGAGCAGAGGTGTTCTGTCCCTAAAGGGTCTTTTTCTGGACCAGTGGAAGTTATTTTGTGTGTTCTTTATGGAGTGATCAATACAGAGCAGATATGTTCTACTTTCAGTATGGAGTACATATGTGCTGTGCAAAGGAAGAATTAAACACAAAAAGCTCAGTCTCATTGACCTTATGGACAAAAGCCAAAAGGGTTTACAAAAAGAAGTAAGGGTATAAGCCTATGTGTGGAATCTGGAAATGTGACAGACTACACTATAGACTGTCCTAGTCATATCTTTTGTGTTTTAATAATTTAAGTGGCTTACCTATATTTTGAACAAGACAGTAAATTCTCATGTTTGGGGTTTTTTAAGTCTAAAGTTATCAATCAACTTCTGTCTGCTTTTCTTTTGTGCTGAAAGTCACTAATATGGCAATTACACCTAATCAGGACAAATGAAACTAAGTTGGAAAGGCTTAGCTCTCTAGATCCTAACTAGCAGTAGGGGCTTATGGAACACTGGCTCACTGAATGACATTTTTCAAATGTTTGTTTCAATATTCCCAATTAGAATTGGCATATTGGCAGTCAACTCTGTGTAATATTTGGAGCATGATTGCATAACTTCCCTTTGGTGTTTTGTTGTGCATCAGGTATGGGAGTCAGGAGAAGCAGCACCCTGAGTTAAGAGTCAGCATCTAACGTCTGCTTTTTCATTAGCTCAACCTGTTAATTTCTCTGGGTGTTATTTCTTTTTCTGATGTCATGTAGACAAGTCAATCTGGCACAGGTGTAAAGCCACCCTGTAGTACTACCAGTAGTACTGGGTTGCTGGGCTGGTGGGCAAGGAGTTTGTTTCAGCAAGTAACACAGCACAGTGCTGCTTTAATAGTTCTCATAGCTTTGATTTCAAAATGCTGTCCTGCTTTATCAAAGAATATCTGAGATTGGACAAGATTTGAGGAAATGACATGTGTAATATATGCTATTCAACAGCTAATATTATCCCAATTCTCTTTTTGTATCAGTCTTCTGCCAGGCATTATGTATCATGGACATTACAGCCAAGTTACCCTTGCCATGGCACTCCAAGCTACTATTCACTTTCTGTCTCATTCCTTAGCAAAAACACAGGTTAGGCAAGCCTTCTGCCACTTGTCTACTAGTTGACTAATATAATTTCTTTTAACAATAAATAAATTTCATAATCTGATATTCAGGAAATGTGTATTTTTGGAAATATTCAGATCTTGGCTTTTGATGTGTAGAAAATAGACTGAATAACAGGGATGATGGTTAAACGAAGTGTAGCAGGGAGAAAAAATTCTAAAGGATATGAAGGAGCTCTAAGCAGAGTAATTTTAGTGTCCACTGTAGGGTCTCTATACATGTGTAACTGGGATGTGCAACTTCTCCCAACAGAATTCTCCACAGCCAGTGTTATCCTACAGAACAGGAGAACAGTTGTGCTGGGAGAAGCTGAAGAGACAGAGTAGATGAGGTGCCTAGCATCCAGTTCTAGACTGTGTTATCCAAATCCTCTTTTCATCAGCAGTCCAGTCTTGTTAGTAGTGGATTTTCTGGTGTCTTTGCACGAACTATGAAAAGAAATTATGTCACAAGAAATGTAGCTTAAGAACATTTGTCATTAGTATCACAGGCATAAGGATGGCTGCACAATGAACCTCATTGCTGAGTGCTCCAGGGTGATGTACAAAGGTGTCCCATTAGCCTTTGTTGCTGATTTACATTTTTACTGAAGCTGGTATCAAAATGTGTTTATGTAGAACAAAAAATCTACGCAGTGTACCATTAAGAACAGACACTGTTGTCATGCCTGTTTGTTGAATTCATTATTTGGAGTGTCAGTGGATTAAGCCCCAAGCCACAGAGGAAATAGACAGAGCAAGAAGAATTAGGAAAAGCAATGCTTTCCAGACCTGACCTAAGTGAACCGCTCCAATTATATCTTGGTAATGAGTTTATTAAAAAAGACGGATGAGATCAGTAAGTGGTGAGATGGCAATTGTTTTTCATAACTGACCTCAGCTAAGTGTAATTTGAATAGACATTCATAATGTTAACTTGGAGGTTTTAATTTTGGTTAGGATAATCATGGTTTGAGCACTGTGCTCTCCTAATTCAAGATACTAATATATTCCATATTTTCTTAAGTGCCTTGGACATAAAGTTTAACTAACAGATGTGCAACAGATTGAGCTGAGAACAATCTAAGAGTAGTCAAAAGAGCTGTTTTGATTGTAATTTATAATAGGCATACAGTTTAAAATTTAAAAATGTATAAGTCTGTGTGACTTCTAATGCTTGTGATTCACAGGCAGTTACCACAAGCTCCCATTAATGGAAAATGATGATGATTTACATAATGTTAATATCTATTCATTATTTAAATCCTTAATTATGTGTGCAGCCATGTGGTGCAGTAAAATAATAAAAGGATAAAAAAATGCAGGAAGTAATGGTTCTTTCAAGCAACTGGGAAGTCAGGTGGCCATTACATTAGAAAAAAAGAAGATAAAAATCATATTTGTACCCTCTTTTGATGGTTTTTCAAAAAGGGAGGGCTTCTGTTAATATTGTCTTAATATTTGGGTCCTAATTCTACCTCTGACTTTTGCAATATAGCTTCAGAACTCAATTTTGTTTCTCTTATTTGAAATGAAACCTTTTTCAATCACATATGAAAATTGGTTGTTTCTCAGGAAATCAAATCCTAACTTGTTCTTCCCCTGACAGAACTGCCTTCTTGCAGAGTTCAAAAGTTCATTTGTAGGTTTTCCTTGCCTATGGTTCTTTTTTTTGATGCTTCAGATTTCTGAATGAACCTCACAGACTACAGGGTCCTCATTGCTGGTCTGTTGTGCCCTTTTCCATTAGGTTAATATACAGCTGATCCCATAAACACTCACTCACAACTGATTGATTTGCTATTTTCCTGTTAACTGATTCTTCATTAATATAAATCTATGTGGTACTGAATTTTAATCTCAATTCATACCAATGCTGAGTTTTCATACCAGCTGGTGCTTGCAAATGGGTTGTGTTCATCTTAGGTGTATTTTTTGATAGCAGAGTTCAACTGACCATTGTTGGTTTGTTCTGGATTTATTGGGGTTTTCTTTTTTGGGTTGGTTAGTTGGTGGGTTTTGGGTTTTTCTGTGGTGGATAATCAGGTAATAAGTAAGAATATTTCTGAGAATGAATGCTGGAATATTGATCTTGCACTACATTAATACATGGGTGCTCTTCCAGGATAAGAGCTGGGAGGTAGCATATTAAGATTGGAGGGTTAAAAAGAGCTCCCTTAGGCAATGTGAGAGATGGATTAAGAGTTGCCCATCAATTGTCAGCACTTCCGTTTGAATCCAAAACATAATAATGGACAAGTCTGTATTAGTCAAATATTAATGATCAAAATCCTGTCCTCAGACACCAAGCTACACTTGCAGTTAAGTAGATTAATAACTTCCAGGTTGTTAATGATAGATAGAAGGGTTCTGCAATTGGTGCTGTCTTTTAAATTCAAGAGTCTGATATGTCACTGATGTCAAATGCAAAATTGCTGTCAGTATTCCTGAAATGAAATCATTACCTTCTTGCTCTGTTGAGCAAGCTATTCTCAGCTGAGAAAGGTTGGTTGGTGCCATTTTGTGTGCTGTTCAAGCAGCTACTTCTATTGGGCTTGTCCAGACTAGTAGATGTTGCTGCATCTGTTTCCTTCCAGTTTTGGGGGAAGTGAGGCCTATGGCATCCCTTTTGTACCAGAGTCTTTTGTGCAGGCACTGCTCTCACAAGGACTCTTTGTTGGGCACTGAAATAGCGCGTGAAAATGACCTAACAAAGAGTTTTTCTGACAGCTCTCCCTGAGAACGTGCCTGTGCATGGTCTAACTGGCACTCTTAGGCACATCAGATGCACTCATACTTTCTAGTAACCTCAGTGAGTCTGGAATAGGTGCCAGGAGAGAGGGATGTGTTACCTGAGTTTGATTTTTATGCAACATTGCAGTAGACTGCAATGAGCATCCCGAGGACATTCTTTCTTTTGCTCAGGGTGAGAAAGCAAGATGTAATATTTGGCCCCATCTTTTGACTTCTGGCCTCCCCATTGCAAATAGACCCCCTACTCATAGGTGCTGATTCCTAGCAGCTACAGAATCACAGCAGTTGAAGCAGGATTTTTTACAGACTCTGCAGAGGCATCTCTAGAAATCTGTTCCTCTCTGACAGCTTTGCAAGTCTTTAGGTGGGGAGGAATGAATAACCCATGAACTGACTCTAAAGCTGGGTAAAGTACAGTGAAAAGGACCTAGGCAATGGGGGGTGCAAATGCTTCTGCACAACAGATAATACAGATACACTCTAGTTGAGAGGTTGTTGAATGCTGCAGCACAGCTGCAAATATTTCAGTCATTGATCTTTTTGTGCCATGTTTGTTATGTATTGCATATTTTTTTGGAGCCCTCCCAGAGTCACTTGGAGAAATAGATGCTATAGGCAACTCCTGTTGGTTTGATCACATCTCAATAGGAAATTGAAAGTTCCAGACAACTCTCAGTAGAAAATGGTCTCAGACACTCTTAAGTTTGCCTGTTACAAATAGAGCTTTATAGTGACAAAGGGAACAAAATCTACCTCACTGCAATAATGCTCTGAAACTCTCCTCTATAAGGTGAAAAAGAAACCTAAGGCATTATTAGAGAACTCTGTTTACAAATGGCTTGGCTGCAGCAAATTTCCAGTGTACTTTGACATAACCCTCAACTTTATTGTGGTTGCACTGGCCACAAGAAACCTTGACAGCAGATTTGATGACTGATATTTCTGTTTTATTCAGACATTTTATTTTATGCTTGCTCCAATCATCCGTTGAGGAATGGATTAAAATTCAAGCACCATTGGATTGCTTGGATGGAAATAGGAGTTCAATAAATGTCAACTTTCATGGCACTAAATTGACTGTTTATAGGGCTAGGCCTTTGATTCAACCCTTTATTGAACCTTGGTTTATGGTGATTGAAACCTTTGCTGAGGACTTAGTATAGAGAACATATGTAATGGCAGAAGCCTTCTGATTGCCAAGGGCTATTTATAGAAGTCTCTGTCCTATTTTGAAAAGAGATCTCTGCACCAAGCACTCTGAAGCCCTGATGTCCTTCACGGAGCCTTGAGCTGCCTTGTGTCACAGAAACAGCTTCTTAATATGTTTAGGTGCTGAAGGCAAAACTTCACAGTAATTCAGGGATCAGAGCCCAAAAACGTCATTACAAAAAGCTGCTGGCTGAATGCAAGCTCCAAAGATGTCGTCTCTTTAATTATTGGCTTTCTTTTTCCCTAAGGACTTCAGGGATATATAGCTGTGACTCTCTCAAGTCCAGGACTGACCCAGTTCAAGAAACTGTCCTTGCTTCACACTTAGTCCCCTTAGATCCTTTCCAGCCTCCCTCAGGGTTTCATGTGCACAGCACTTGCTAGGCAGCTGGGAAATAGTTCTTCTTCAGTTTAAGGGGGATTTAAATCCTTTGGTTTAGCTCTCTGAAAAAAGGTGAACAGTCCTGTCTGAAGTTTCTTCACCTTCTGAGAAGGAAGTTATATTCTCAACCCAAGCCCACTCCAAATATTTCTCCTATTGTATTTTATATTGTAGTGGGGAGCCCATCTCAAACATCCTGGGAGATCAATTGATTTGTCCCAGCTTCCCTGCAAATTTCTGCATTCTCTCTTCCCCTCTATTCCCTCTGCCATGGTGAACTTTTAGAGGTTGAGCCAGAGGATTCTCAGCTTTGCCTTGGGGTATCTTGTCTCTTTCCACTGCAGCATAAGATGATTTTAAAGGTCATTTCACCAAGATGCTGTGGCCTGCATTCTCCCCCAGGCATGAAGATAAGGCATAAACAGTGAAGCCCATTTGTAGGGCTTTTTATCATGTGAATGAGGGGAAAAAGATGCTAACACTTCTGGCTGTGGATGTCAAAGAGAGGCTTCCTTTTCATAAGAAGATATGACCTTCCACAGAGTTAAGCCCTGAAGAGGAACTTACCATTAGAGCTTAATTTTTTCACAACCATTTACAATAGCAGTGGAGAAAATGAGAAAGAATTGTCTAATGGAATCCTTCCCCGAGTCTCAGCTCCTGAGTTGTGGAAAAAAATACATTGAACCTCCATCATATACTGAAGTCAGTCTAAGAATATAAGTCTTTCCACGAATATCTTGATCCTTTATTTTTCCCCTGAGCTCTGAGGCTGATACTTTTGAGCTATATAGACCCTGCTGCTTAAGTCCTCTGTGCCTGTGTAGTAAATATGACGTCGATGCCTTGAGGTAACCGGGCTGCAGCAGTGCATTATCTCTCACCAAGGCGTCCCTGGAGGATTGGGCAGTGAGCTGTGGCTTATCTCATCCATTGCTGCATACTTAACTGGGAGTGCTTTAGCTAGCAGTGGGAGCACTTCTGCATTGCTCTGCTCATCCTTCCATTAACAGAGAGAAATCTGAACTGCTTTTTGTGTCCAGTTTCTCTCTGGCCATTTCAAAGGGTGATTCAGTGCACCATTTTTGGCTCTTTATCCTCATTGATTCTCATTTAAGTGTTTTTAACTAAGAACCTGAAGTTTTATGGAACAAGTCCATGTCCCAGTGTCTTCCCTTTTCAGGTGACCTCTACACAGGCTGCTTGCACTGTGATGACCTTCTGTACACCATCCTGCAGAGCCCTGCCCCCTCTCAAGTGCAAGACATTCTGTTGTTAGTCAGGCTTATATTTCTTGCTGAATACATGTTCTTCTGAGCAATGCACCTATTACCTATTGGCACAGGGATCATCCAAAATTGCCTAAAAACCATTTGGCACACTAATGATCAAAATTTGTAATATTAGTGCTGCTTCCAAAGACAAGCTTCTGTTATACCAGTCCCTGAGATCTCACACCATATTCACAGAGTAACATTGACAGGGCAGTCAACTAGAATAACAGAACTGCAGGTATGAATATTCCATTCCATTGGCAAATTTAAAACTCCCACCAGGGTTAGAGCCTTTTATCAAAGCACAAAGGAGGGAAACATATTGCTTGTAGTAGAGAAGCAAAAGTAGGAACCTAAAACACTGAAAAAATTTCAGGCAGTATTTTTGCAAACCCTTATTTTTGCAAATATTTTTAACAAGTGACATGAGGTTACTTCCACAAGCTCCTCTTACTGTTCTGGCTGGAATCTGGAGAGCAGAGCTAGTGGGATTCACTGTTGGGTACTTTCAGATGCTGCTAACTCCATTTACTGCAGAATATGATCAACAAACCTGTCTTGCACTCAGTCCTACTTGTTCATTGTTTATTATTTTCTCAAACAGAAGAGAGTTCAGTTCTTGAGATCAGGCTACAGAATTGTACAGGTGCCACACCCTACATAATACAATTCATTCTTCAATTGTATCTTGCCCCTTAATATCAGAAAATGTTTTATTAACGGGACAGTAACATCACTCCTTGTTAAATTGCTCCCTTCTAAGAGAGGCTGAGGCATTATAAAGCAATGTTGGATTTTTATGCCATTTCATGTAACAACCAGAGGATCCAGGGAGCTTTTCTGTTATGGTAAGGGTAAGAAAAGCATCCTTGCTCCTTCTCCTGATCTGCTGCACCCAGCCAGCGTGGGTGCCTGTGCATCCAAAGCTATGTTTTCCTGTAGTAGTTCAGCAGGGAAAATGACATTATTCATCAGCATTTTTATGGATCCTTAAATATTTTGTTAGAATCCAGTTCATCCAGCTACTTGCAAACAGAATCAAACAACTAGAAAAAGTGTGTGTTTTAGGAGGTCCAGTCCTGGTGTGAAAACTAGGGCTGTGGAATAGGTAGACACTGGTTTAATAAACTGAGCATAGTGTTTTCTTTGTCAAAGTTTCTGATAAATACTTGAAATGGGGCACCTAGTATTTAGTCTGAACACAAGTATGAAGATATGCTACATTTGGAAAAAAAATAGAACATGACTTAAATCCCCAGCCCATTAAAATCAGGAGGAAGTAGATCCTCAAATGTAAAATATTCACATTATTCAAAGCTGTGTCTAAAAAAGTGTCAAGAGCTTCTGTGCTAGCTAATAAAACACAATGAGTAAACATTGGAAAATGTGGAGGGGTATATTTGTACACACTACAGTGCAGTACATACTGGAAGGCTTAAGTCATGCCACCCATAATGTAAGGTTCTTTCCTAATTACAGTTACCTAAAGATAAACCTTTTTCAATTTCCTTAATAAGAGATCGCCTTTAAGTTCTCATTTAGGTACTTAAATATGTACCATGAAAATTGGCAAAAAGTTGGAGAAGATGCAGGAAACAATGACAAAAAAATGGGCCGAACACTAGAGAAAAGTTCTGGTGGTGAGAGTTTTAAAGAACTCCATCTCTCCAGTTTACAAAAATGAGTTGGAGGTAACCTGATTTCTGTCAAAGAACCTTTATGGGAAGAAGAAAGTAGGCACTAAGTGGACTCCTTAATCTTACATAATTGATTTCAGTAATGTCTACATCATGTCTTCCTGGCACTATAAGGTAGTAGAATTAAAACTGACTGGAAAATTTCTGATGAGATGGTTTTGAGTTGACACCTGGAAGGTACTGACTTTGAAAATTCTTTTGATGAGAAGTTTCTCGAGCTCTAAAGAGTGTTTCAAGCCCAAACTAGTGAGTTTTCAGGAGTGTCAAAAGAAGTAAGGTAATTGTATGGGGTATGGAAAGGAAAGTTACATGCTGTCATAGCACATAATTCATAGGAGTTTTCCTACAGCCTTATGAAAGGGAATGTGTCATCAGCTAAGCTACCCACTGCTCTGGGAAATAGCTGTGGACCCTTTTCTTTTACTCTTTTATTTTCTCCTCCTTCTTTTCTATATTGATCTTCCCCCTCCTCTTTGCCATCATTAACACCTTCTCACAAAAACAAATTTTCCCAAAACAAAAAGTCTCTTTCCAAAAAATCTATGCTGTCCAGATACAGGATGGTAAGATTCCTAAATTCAAGAAGGTCTCAGGATAGGGAGACTATTTCTTGCAGAGCTGTAGGGAAAATGCCGAGGTAGCTCCTCATGCTGGTTGTTGCCTGGTTTAGTTGGAGCAGCTGGATATTCACTGCTTATGATACAAGCTGTGAGGCCCCTAAGGCAGATGTAGTAATGGGGATGTCATGCTCATCCAGTGAATTCGGTTGCACCACCAGTTGCACTCCATATGGAACAGCATTCTATACAGAAAAAATTTCCTATTCAGGCAGCTTCTTCAGCAGTTTATTTATGCACCAATGTTTCAGCAAACATCTTGCTTCTGCCACATTCTAAATAAGGCATTTTCCTTGTAAATAAAATATTGATTGTTCTAACAAGAAAGAATTGAGTATGTATTGCATAGCAGCTCTAATAGAGAAAAGAATGTCTGTGAAAACAAAAATAAATAAAAATTACATGGTATTTATATGAAAAGAAAGGTGCGACATTTTGTGAACAATGAAGACCATCCTTGGGAGAAGACTGTCAGCAAAACTAGTTATTTAAATGTATAAAACAGTGCATGCAAAACAGGACAGATTTGGATCTAAATATCAACTTAATGTCTCATTTCAGGAAGGTTTTGAGCAATAAGGCTTGTCATCTGTAAGCTAACAGCTCTCATGGGAGGATAATTTTTTATGAGAATTTATGAATTATGAATTTTCCCTTTTGACATTATGAGTTAGAACACATTAATCCTGTTTCTTCCTACAGTAAACAAGGAATGTTTCTTTCTCAGTTTAATGTATTGGAACTTTCTTCTTCCCTTACAAAGGCTTTATAAAAGGAAATTTTTTTGCTTGTTAAGGCACCCCCCAAAAAAAGCAAATCTATGCTGTGTTTATAGTTTTGTTCTCAAAACCTTATGCCTTAAAACACGATGACTATCTAGGTTTTATTCACTCTAGTTTGGTGAAGCTAAAGTGGCTGTGAAGGGTTCAGTTGTCTTTAATCTGCCAAGTAGAGATTAGAGCAGAGTAGCTTACAGTCAATCTGCTTGTTACCAAAATATTTGGGAAAAACTTGCCCCCCAGCTGCAGCCAGTTGGCGCAACAATGAAAAGTTCCCACTCCTCTTTGGGCTGTGACACTTATGGGTTTAGACCACAGCAAAGTGAAGCCTTTATCATCAAGGAGGATGAAGTTGTATTTTACCTTGCACTTCATACAATCTGTTGTCCTGGTACCATTTCCCCAGTTCAGCTTGTACATGGCAATTTGGTGGATCTCAGTGCTCAGCTTTCTGTGTTTGCAAAAGGGATTACATGGGAAAAATGTTTCTGTTTGGTAGCATCTGTAACCCTTGATGCTTTAAAACTCCATTTGCAAATGCCCCAAGTTCCTTGTTACCCTGAAATGTTTTTGCTTCAGGAAAAGAGTTGGCCTAATTTGTAAATGTTGCCTTGTACCCTGGATATCATCTGGGAATCCTCAGCACCTCTTTCAAAGGAGTGTTAATCAGGAATTTTTCTGCCTTGTTCAGGCTGACTTTACCACGGAACTGTGCTTCCTTCTTAGTGCCACTTTGAAACATTCACTTGCAATTGCACTGGCTAAGGTGTGTATGAGGAACTGAGTTTAATACAATGTAAATGGGTTCAGCTCCACTGTCTTGCTACATTTGTACCTGCTCATCTTAAGTCAGAATCCGGCTCTTGGATTGGAGCAAAACCACAGGATATTTTTTTTGTGTTTCTTACTTGTTTTCACTGCAAAACAGTATTGGAAAATAGTCTGAAATGAATACTTTTGCGTCATCACAAGTTCTGCATTTTGAACATGCATTAAAATAACTTTACTGTGAGATCACAGACCAGTTTAAAGATAGCTTTCCAAATTAATGATATCTCTGGGGAGGTGTTTTGTTTTGTTGGATTTTGTTTGTTTTTTGTAATTAAACTCCATTTTTACCCATGGCAAAAATAAAGGGCTATACCACAAAGAGGATGTGTACCTGGGGTTTAGTCATAGTGGAATCACCACTGGCATTTTTCATTCCTTGATTAAGACTTTTTTAACTTTTATGCAAACAATTTGAAAGAATTGAAAACACATTTCTCTTGTGATTGTTCCATTGCTTGTTTTTCTTTTTTTTTTTTCCTTGGGTGCATATCTAAAATATGGCAGTACATTTTCTTTATTTCTTAGCAATGCCCAGTTGCCTGCAGCCCTTTCTTTTGTTACTGTCTTGCTGTGGAAAGTGGCTGGTTGGTCTTGGTTGTTTGCAAGTATCCTTATTTCTGAATGTCCAAACTAATCTCCTATCAAAGCTGACATCTTGTCTTTAAAGAAGTAGTTTTTGGAATTTCAGTGTTATTATGTGAGTAAAAAAAAAAAAAAAATAGTTCTATGAAACTATTTCAAAGAATTTTGAGAAACAGTGCAGTGGGGATCTTTGTGCTTCTCTGGCAGTTTTCTTTCATCTTTTGTATCAGCCTCATCTCCAGAGCTGATGATAATTGATTACAGTCTCCGGGTCTTAAATAGCCTTAAGAAAACATACTGGCATCCCTGTGCCTTGTTACAGGATTCACATCAAGGCCTGGGTGACCTTGTCAGTTTTATCTGTGTTACAGAGACACTCTAAACCATCAGGGAGAGGAAAGCTGCACAACAGAGAAGGGTGGTTCCTAGAGGAAATGCTTCCATGGGATGCTTTAGCATCTCTGAACGGGAGTGGCATTTCGGAAGGTCTGGAGATGTACTTGTGGCCAGTACATCTGTCTCTGTGATTTTGGACAAAAAATTTAGGGCAGTTTATGCCACTGAGTGCCTTTGCCTAGATACAATGACTGACTGGGCTTATTTCTTTCCATGGGACTCAGATGTCACTTAAGTGTGTGTTCTGTGCTGCATCTCCCCATAAATCAAGAGATATAATACCATTTTACCAGCCTTTTATACTAAATAGATTTAAAAGCCATTCCGAAGCACTGCTGCATTGTTCAAGGTGTAGGATAGAGCATCACATTTTATTTGCATTCCAATCTCTTCTTGGAAAGGAAGGTGGAAGCAGCCAGTAGAAATCTAAAGCCATCAGGCCCTGGTATGTGGGGTAAAATCTGAATCTCTGGAATTGAGACCTAGAGATTTACACAGGCCTGGGAATAGCAGCACTGAGGTATTTTGCAAAGAAAAAGTACTATTCATACTGTCAGCCAGGCAGACTTTCTCTGAAGGTAATCTTGAGTGGGATGGGGCCTCAAGGAAAGAAAGCTACCATGTGGCAGTTACTCTAGAAGGATATTTAGAAGTGTCTGCTTTAAAATAATATTGGGACTCTATCTGCTTTTGTGCTGTACAGTGCTTGGGTTCTCTGGTGATGAGGAACATGTGGCTTGAAAATATAAATAGTGCTTTAAAGCTCAGATCACAAACATCTTGCAACATAAGAAATGGCTATGCATCCTGAGTGATCATGTCCTAAAGGGAGGCCAGATGTTAAACTTCCTTCTCTATTATCTATATTTATATTCTTGATTGGAACAGGATAAATGTTAAGAACAAAGACAATGAAAATGTCCATGTTGTAGTTAGCAGTTACTGAAGTATAGTCTATGTGGCTTTTACAGGAGAGGATATTTTTTTTCTCTTAAATGTCACATTTTCCTGCTTTCTCTTGTAGGATGTCTTTTCTTGAACTTACCTTTTGTAACCTCTAATAGCATCACAGCCCTAAGATGCACAGAATCCTCTGTTCCCCACTGTCCCAAGCTGACCTGCATATGTCCAGGGCTGTACATTCCTGAGTGACATAGTTCCTGAGGCTGAGGCATTGCTGTGGAATACAGGTCATACTGGTAACTCTGTGTGCAGCTGGAGTGCAAGCTGCAGGTTGTCCTCAGAATGTCAGGCAGTGGCTGGAACCCATGGCAAGGGGCCATGACCTGTCACTGACCCTTTTAGCAAGGAGTAAGGAAACTTGTCTGACTGTGAGGAGTGCAGGGAGACAAGCAGGGCACCCATCTGGTCACAGTGAAGGGGCCTCGATCTCAGCAGTGACAGTCTCTGATGGTGGGAGTGTGACTGCCAGAGTGGATCCTGAATGCTCAGGAAGGTTCCCTTAACAGGGAGGTTGTGGTATAACAGGTGTAGAAGCAGACTGTTTGTTTTAGCTGGGAGAAAATGGCTCTAAAGTGACCACAGGGTAGATATATCTCCTTAAGCTGGCACTGCTTCACTTCCAGTAACTAGTGTTCAGAATTCACAGCTTTCTAAAACAAAAGCAGCTTCAGTTTTCAAAGGTTAGTACTCACTTAATATGTTCATGAATTTCCATCCAGTCCCACTTTCTCTCCTTCTCTGTCATCAGTTTTGCACACAGAAATAAATTGCTGAATTACATTCTGGTTTTGCATGGTGCGAGAAAGGGAAATCAACAGTTATGCGTTTAGGGCTAGTGGATGCTGCCTGTATGTGTCCTATTTCTTTGCTGGGGGACCATTATCTTTATTCCACAAGACTGCTTTCCAGCTGTGAGGCACAATCCAAGCAGGGACAATGGAGTACGATTCTTTATGGCGTGTTAGCTGTTTGTTTCCTTTCTGGTAGCATGCTGTTTTCTGTGAAGAATTCTGTATTCATGCAGACCTGGTTTTAACACTACACCAAAGCTGCATGGTCTCAAAGCTCTTTTATTCATAAATCAATTTCATAATGATTTTGATTGTTGACAATTACGCATTGTATATTTGGAATACATCTAACCCTTTAGAGTGGCAGCATTGCTGAAGGACAGCTTGAGGAACTCTGAACAGTCTTTTTGTGTGATCTGAAGGTTTTGGAATGCATTGTGAAGCTTTATGAATAAAGCATTTGAATATAATAAGAGTTTTAGTGTAGATTTACTTATGTTATAACTTCTCTGATTTCCAGGTGCTAGTGATAGTTCAAGGCATAAAGCCAGGCTTATAAAAGTACTTGTTTGGCATTTCAGAGATTCTGTGAGACCTGGATGGCAGGGTCTAGGGATCAGTCAGCTTAGTCACAGTGGGAGGGCTTGGACATGGATAACGTCCACAACCGTGATCCCCAAGAAACAGTGAATATTTTGAATGTGGTCTTTAATGTACATATCAAAGTGTCCTTAACAATGTTCCATTTCAAACTCTGAATATGTGAATGTTTGATCTACCCTGTGACTGTGCTATATCAGTAGCTGAATATCAGTGTTTCTGTGTTTTTAATGAACATCATGTCATACCTATAAATAAGTGACAGTAAGAAAAAAAAAAAGGCCACTAGGTTGGACGAATTTAGCTTGGTTAACATACAAAGTGGTCAGCCTCTTGTTATTTGTGTGGGATATTGGGTTGCTATAGATACTTACTTTTGTTTCTTTATTCATGGAAGCACTTTTTCTGTCCCTCTGTAAAGTGTTGTTTTGTGTCTTTATCTTATAAAACATGAAGGAAGCCGATACCTAATGAAACAGGAAGAATGTGTGAACGGCAGGTGAGGTGAAATGGATGAAAACCTATTAATGAGATCATGTTTTTTCTGGGAAAGGTTGGAAAAAATGGGAAATCAAACCTTCTTTCACATTATGTAGTAACTTGTGAGTACTATGGAATTTCTTTTTCAAATGGTTATTATAGACTTTCCAACCCAAGGCTTATAAATATGGCACAGTGAGTTCCTACCTTAGAGCAGTTTAGACTTATCACAACATGAGCAGACAAGATATGGGATTACTCTGAGCAAGGAAAATGTGTCTTCAATCCTGGAATTCTAAAAACTTTGTACTGAAAACATTACTGAGACATTTGAAGTATGGGAAATATAACATATCTTTTGTCTCTTAGAAATGTACATTGTTTAGTAAATGGAATGATTTATTTTCAACAGCATGTTAATTTTTTTTTTACTGAAACATGGTATTTTAGCATAACTGTGCAGAATCAGTTTGGGTGCTGCAGAACCCTTGCACTGCTAGGTGCCTCCCTCCTCAGGAGTTGTCCATTTCAGAACATTTTTAGAGAGGTCTTACAGAGAATGAAATGTGACCAAGGCCCTACCTTCCTAGATTGTGAGTTAAAGCTGGTTTGAAGCACCAGTGGTTTCCAAAGGATTTATTTTTAAACTTAGGCTTTTTTGTTGGTGTTCTTCTCTAAACTTCAAGCATTTGAGGCAAAGCAATAACTCTTTAACTTCCAAAAATGTTTTCAATAAAGAAAAAATTCTGGTTTTAGCTGCTAGGGAAAACAAAAAAGTAAGTGTAGAAACAGAAAATGAAAAACCACTAGGCTGGGATCATTTTAATATCAAGCTTGATCAGTTTTTTCACTCCCATACTTTCATTACGTACACAATGTCCCTTTTACCAACTTGATAACTGTCTAGTGAGGCAGAGACTGTTCTGCAATGAAAAGTATGCAAAATCTTTACTGTGTAACATGTCTATTATGTAGCCATTGTTAGGTAAACAGCAGATAATTGTTAGTTTTATTTTAGATCTGCATTTAAAATGTCACTATAATAATGAGGGAAAAGGAGACCAGCCTGAGTTAGCATAATTTTATGGCAGGGGTGCTCTCCTATTGCAGAAAAATTAAGTAATATTAGTCCCACTCATATATTGCTGGTCGATGAAGAATGTTATTAGGTCTTGTCATTCATTCAGAAGTGCTTCTGTAATGAGTTCTTTAATAAAGGTTGCAGAAGTGGCTAAAGGAAAATAAAAGCACTCTTTATTCCACTTAGGAAATTGCAAACAGTTATTTCTGTGATGTTTGTGAAACAATAACACTGTATTAGAAAAAAGAATTGGATTTCAGACTAGAAGTTTAATTAAAAAAAGCCAAACTAACAAGCAAGCAAACCCAAATAAAAAGGAGATGAACTGCAAGGGTAGTAATTTTCTAACTTTTCAGCTTCTAAAGGGAATCTCCTTGATGCAAGATAAAGCCCGTGTTGATGTCAGCCTGGTAGTGGCAGGCAGTATGCTCTCTGCCCGTTCTGTTTTTTTCACAACAAGCCTGAAGACACGCAAGTTAGCTATCAAAATATTATGGGGTGGGTCAATCTCTTACTGGGGCACATGAGCAGCATGACATTCTCTGCCAGGTATCAGCCCTTCTCCGGAACACCCTGTGCTGGCAAGGGCAAACAATGACAAGGGAGGCGGCAGTAACTGAAAGCATGTCTTGGAAGCATCTGTTTCAGCTGTAGACCTTCTGTATGAAGAATGACACTGACACTGCAATGTCTTTGGCCTGTTTATTGTAACTGGGCAGGCACTGTACGTTGGTGACTTGGACTGTTTTGAGGACTGCTCAGCTGTCAGGTTGCTTGAGTGAAAGTTGTTATGTGGAGCAGCAGGGCACGCCTGCACTTGTAATGTACAGGTATTTTACTTGTCTTGCTGTCCCTGGCTATTATGCCTCCCACCCTGAGCTTGTTGTGCCACTGCAGAGAAGCTGCAGCTCTTGTGAAATTACCTGAAAATCTTAGATTTTACCATTTAGTGCATTAAGACAAATCATCACTGATTTGTTTCATCGTAACTGTTGACGCAACACAGGGAAGGGATGCCATTTAGGGGGATCTGATCTCAAGAAGTGGGCCCACAAGAACCTCAAGAAGTCCAGTAGAACTGCACGTGGCTTGAGGCAATCCCGGATATGAGTACAGATTGGAAGAAGGAGTAATTGAGATAGATGTGTAGTCTTACTGCCTCAGGATGAATTTCAGTGGAAACTGAGTTAATTCATTACTGCGTGGTTTGAAAGTGCTGTCTAAATATGACAGTTCAATGGCTAGACATCAAAGCTAAATACATTTAGAAATTTTACATGCAAGGGTTCCTCACTGTTGGAAAAACTTACTTTAGGAACACGGTTAGTTTGCTATCACCCATACAATTTGATCAGGATGAGGGGTATTCTGGAAAGTATACTGTTGTCTAGCAACAAAAGTGAAGGATTATTGAGTCAGCCCAAGTGTTTAAGAGACCAAATGAAGTGGCCATAAATGTATTTTCTATGCCTGCCTTGCTTATCTCCCTTAAAAAATGTGATTCCTTGGCTGGAGATTGAAATGGAGGACATTAAGGGAAGCCTTTCCAAAGGACAAAATACCAGGAGGTTTGGCTCACTAATAAAGTCTGTGTACTTCCAAGTGTAAGATGTACCCAGCAGATGCAACACTCTTCCAGCAGCTGGCAGGCAAAATGGGCCAGGTGGTCCTGCCAGGGCTGTGCTGTTCTAGTTGTGCTTGAACAGGCTTCCCCTCATCCAAGAGCTTTTCTTCTGCAGGCTTTGTGATATGCTGCTGCTCTCCCTGCAGGAAAGAGCTTTCAGTGACAGTGCGGTTGCCTCCCCCAGCCCAAGATTTTTGCTCGGGTTGGTCACAGCAAGTTGAACCAGGGAAGCCCTTCTGAAAGGAAGCACTTGACAGACCTATATTGGAGAGTGGTTCACAGGCATCCCTGTGCTTAATGGGCAGCTGCAGGACAAATGCAGATGTGTAACCCTTCCTGTTGGCTGACTCAGAGACTGCTGACAGCCTCCTGTTCTCTTCCAGAGTGAGCTTTCCTGCAAGCTGCTCTGTCACCGAGGTGTGGCTGCTGATGCAGTGCACTGTAGGAACCTCGCTGGCAGTAGCTCAAAAGCAGCATTTTTCTGCAACAGACAACCTCAGATATGTCTTTTTACATCAAGTGTAGTTTTCCATGGTTTTAGTCTTTGAAGGAAACATTGAAAAAACTACCAGCACTCAGCAAAATTACTGCTCTCTTTTTTGATAAGCCAAATGGGCATAAATTAGAGACAATGTCTGCTCCACGTTCCAGAGAGCTTCCTCAGCCTGCCCTGTGAGACAGAACTGTGCTTTTTATCTGGCATTTGGGAGAGCAGGAGGAGTTTAATACCGACTTTTCCAGTGCAGTGATTTAGCCCTATCGAGTAGACCTATATTTAGCAATTTGTTCTATGAAGTACAACAACACTGTCTGCAGCACTTCAGTATTTCTAGATGATGTTTGGACTGTGCAATCAGACTGTGATTAGGTGATTTGCAGTTCAGAAGTGCTCTGACAGCTGCAATTTTGTGGCTGTAGTGGCAGAAGCAAAGGTAGTTCTCAGCAACAACTTTTCTGACAGTGTCATCTTGCAATTAGTAATTTGAACTTTGGCTGAAGGCCTCACAGGAAGAATCTGTGTGTGCCTTGGTAGTCTGCCAGTGACTGTGGTGTTTGTCAGACCTGCCTATCTATAGTGGCTCCTTACCTGCTGTATCACTGCGCACTTGACCCCTCTTTTCTTGCATACCCTTATTAACCAGAATATGTTTCCTTGGCCTGAGAGCAGGATGAGTAAAGCCTTGTTACACCCCCTGTGCTGAAAAAACCAGCAGATTCCTATTTAAAAACACAGAAATTCTTGCTTGGAAGTATACACCTTGTTAATGGTAGTTCACTTTTGTCCTGATATCAGCAGCATCAAAGGCAATGTAATACCAGCCTGTCTGCTTTCTTCATATTGTGCTATGAAAGACTATCCTCAAAATTTTAACCTTGTAACATTAAAAAGCAAGTATGTGATTTCCATTCAGGGACTCAGGAGACTCTTGATTAACTGTTACTATTATCATTTCATCATGATAATCATTTTTACTATAGCTGGACAATGGTGCAGACTCGAGGCTTAAGAAATGTTTTTTCTTTTCTCATTGGAATTTAAATAGAGGGAGACTTCGAGCCAAAGTTTCCTTTTAGGAATGAAGGTCCAGTTTTGCCCTGTGTATTTTGTATTATTGCTTTGGAAGTTTTTTTTGTCAGATGGTGGCCAGATTAGGCTGAGGGAAGCACTCTGGCCCTCTTAAGGCTTTTCAGGGTGCTATTGGCCAAATGTTTGGCTTTTCTGGAAACTTGATTTAGCTTCACACACACATCTATTGAAAATACTCTTTTCATTCTCATGATTACCCCAAAAAATGCATGGTTTAAAACCAGTTCCTACTGCAACATGACCAAAAAGTGTTCCTAGAAGATCATCGACAATTTTACACAATGTACTCAGTCCTAGTTGATTTTATGGAAGAAACCTCTTAAACCAGTTAGACTCTTTATACATGATGGCTCTTTCACAGCAATAAATGAGTTGTTTTGTTGCACAGACTGTGGCAAAATGGAGTCAATGTTCAGTTGTATTATTCCACTAATGCAGAACTACTCAAGATGCAAAGCAAGCAAAGAATGATTTGAAGAAAAGCCATTTATTAACACGCCACAAGTTTCTATTAAGAAAAAGATAAGAACATTCCCTTATGTTTGCCACAGTTTAAAAGTATCAGAGTTGCATTTGATAATAAGAGCCCATTTCTAAATATTTTATTGCAGTTCAATAATTGATAAAGTGATTTACAGCCACCTTGTTATTACATTAATGCTTGCAAAGTACATTATGCTAACCATATTAGCTGAAAATATGTTTTGTAATTGTAGTGGTTTGTCGGTGCATCATCTGTTAAGCTTTTATTGCCAAAGCCTTTTAATTGTTTCTTTGGTTTGCTGTTTGAAATTACTAGCTATTTATCTGAAGAGTGCCTGGCCTTTCTGCCTTTTTTCATTAGTGTATGCGTGATAAAAGTGCTCCTAATAAATGCAAAGTAGCAGCTTATTGCAACCTTTTCATGGCCCAGCATCACAGGTTGGTTCTGCATGAACACGCCTTGCTTTCACATCTTTGGAAATACCCGCCTCAAAAAAAGCCTAGTAAATTCAGAAACTGCTCAGTCTCAGCTTTTTCCAAGATCAAAAGGCCCCCAAAATGAGTATCACAGACTGATTTCTTCTTGTCATCGGCTTGCCATTGTGTCAGGAAGATGATATGTGCAGCCTAAGAGCTGGCTGCTGAAAAGCTTTCAGGATCTCCCCGGAGAGGATTTACCTGTCTCCAGGAAAGGCTTTTCTTCTGTATTATAAAGCTGTGGATAGGACAGCAGAATTTTTGATGCAGGAAGCCACTGTAACAAACATGGCAGAACCCTGTACAAAGGCAGTAATTTCTTTTATTTCACTTATGACACTCATTTCATCAAAAACCTGATAGGTGACATTTTCAACAGAATTAAAGACAAACTGGGATTTTACAGGGTAACTAGATTGTCAACTGGTTAGACAAGATACTAAACCATGGAGGCTTTTGGAAGAGAGTAAGAACTTCTACAACAGGAATCATCATCTGTCTATTCAAAGCTGGGAGAATGCCATCCTATATGTTCATCCAAAAATTTTCCTTGCATCTTACTCTGAGGTGCCAAATGTTAGCTGCTGGCAGAAGTTGGTTATAGGACCCAGTGCTCATGGTTTAACCCTCTCTTGATATTTTTATCAAACCTTTGAGACAGTTTGCTATAATAATATTATATCTTGTGTTCCTTTACCTCTGTGTGCACAGCCACAAAGGCAGTGACTGATGCATTGAACTATTCGTTGAGAAGGTGCATCTTTGTTGTCACCATTGGTTTAAACCATAAATAACAAGTATACATAATCAAAGGGATGGCTGCTATAGAGCAGATATTTTCAGTAATAATAACGCTTTCAGTGTAATGTAATTATCTAATTCATCATTATCACGTTCAAACTGAACAGATTTTTGCAAAGTCAGTCTAAAACTATAGCAACTAATTTATCTCCATCACACACAATTTGATTATTTTAAATCAACCTTGATCAACATCTTGATGGGAAAAAAGAAACAGTGCCATCCCACATTTCACTGAGTGTTTTTTTTGTTTTTTTTTTTCTTTTTAGGTGTAAAACACTGCCTGGAGAAATGAGTTTTGTGTGGGCTGGATAGTTATGCTTGAGGCCAGTCTCCACACTGCAGTCCCTGCTGAGAGTAATTAAACAGTATCAGCATTTTCAGACTTGGCTTTTGTGGCCTTCCAAAAGACTGGCTAGGAGCTCCTAGCCAATCTTATTACTCTTTAGCTATGTGGTTTCATACTTTCAAAGAGTACTGTGGATCATCATCCTTCCCCTTCTTTTGTACATTTTGTCTCTCTTTTTTCAGGTGGAACTGCTCAGTTCTACAAACATTTTATTTGGTGACCAACTTCCTAGGCTGGTAATTCTTGGGGCTCTCTAGAGCGCTCCTTCAGCTTGCTTATTTTTTGGGGGGAAAGTTTTTTTTCCTATCCTATGCTTGCGTGAACTCGCATTTCATTCTTACAGAGGTAGTTTGAATCCAGTCAAGGGAGCTGAACATTCTGTGTACTGAGATGTCCTCAGGCTCATCCTAATGTC
Source organism: Lanius collurio (assembly GCA_020086605.1). Taxonomy (NCBI): domain Eukaryota; kingdom Metazoa; phylum Chordata; class Aves; order Passeriformes; family Laniidae; genus Lanius; species Lanius collurio. Next base: position 24,933,719 of record JACBWW010000015.1, on the reverse strand, counting down.
CACCCCAGTCCCACATCTCAACCCAAAGCACGAGGGAATCTTGTCATGCCTGTTTGCAAACAGTTCTAGAAACTGCTCTTCCGTATATGAGATACTTGGAATATGATGTGAGGCTTGAAGTTGGTGATTTTGTAAGATCAATCAGGTTTCCTCTTAAGTCCTAAAGTTTTTATTAAAATGCCTGTTATTTGTTTTGATTTGAGAATTGTGTGTCATGAACTGTTCCCCATGGCCTCCACCGAGGAACCTTGGCTTTTGTCAATAACCTTAGACTTGACAGAGCTAAAAGTCTTCTGTCCACTCTGGACTGTGAGACAGCTCTGAGTAGCTGGGGCTTTCTGTGTTGCAGAATGCCCAAAGAGGTAAGGGAAATGAGCTTTTGGTAAGAGACTTCTAAAAAATGAAGGGTAAAAACTAAACTTAAAAATCCCCAAGCAACTGAGAAGTGTCTTAATTGATTTCTTAGATGATGTGAAAACACCCTTTGAGGCAGTGTGAGACAACATCCTCAGTTTCCACTGAAGGTTGTCTGAAACACTCAACCTAGAAACCTACAGAAAGAAATAGTTTATCCTAAAATGCTCAGAAGTGCTGGAGCACAGCAGGACTCAGCCTGTAGGAAATATGGAAATTGTAACACTCGTGTCTTCTGCAAAAAAAAAAAAAAAAAAAAAAAAAAAAAAAAGGGTCCCTGGCATTGTACTGAGGTTTCAGCTTCTTGTAACTTGAAAAATTAATATGATTCAGCTGTATGATTATCCGAGATTCCAGAGGAGTGTTTGACATATGTAAGAGGCAGAGTTTGTTTTATCTGAATAGGCTTTGTTATCCAGAAAGGGGCAGGTCTCCCAGATCTGTGTTAATTTGTCAGCTGTGTGTGGATGTTTTTGGTAGCTAGGATGTGTTGTGATGATGGCCACCTGCCTTAAGGAAGCTAGGTCACACCAACAGTTCACACTAAAGACTGAAGTTTATTCTAGAGCTCTGGCTGCAATATTTTTGGATTAAAATTATCAGCAGATTTTAAGATGGGGAGGTGAAGGAACCCAGAAGCCTGCTGAGGGTGTTAAAATGGCATTATCATAACACAGGAGTGTTCAGTTTACAAACCTGGATCTCAGAAAGTGTAAATGAACATCTGGTGCTAATTGCTGTGATCTAAAGTAGGTGACTGTGATTTTGGGAAGGAGAGATTAGCAAGGCTCTGCAGTAGTGCTATTGATGTCTGAAAGTGGTAATTTTAGAAGTGTTCCTCCTCGCATGCAAAGACTTTTGGTGTCTATTAACTTTGAAATATACCAGCTTACTTGCACACCATGCTTGCTCTCCTACTATTGACATGGCTTTGGTGTTTAAGATTTGCATTGCTAGAGGGACTATTGATTTTTTAGTCCCTTTGTTTTGTTTGGGTTTTTTTTATTGGTCAACCTGAGAAATCATCATGGCAATAATTCCAAATTTCTGAAGACTGTGTTCCCCTTTTTAGGTAAAATATATCAATTGCATCTATCCATCTAAAGTCTGTTCAAATATGGCCAAAATAGTTCCTTTTATAAGCCCCTATATTCTGATTCCATCTATCACTTTAGGTAATATCTCAGGTTTAATAATCATGTATATCTTTTTTATGCTCAGTCTTCTTCAGAAGAGTTAATTTTACTCTTTTACAAGATAAGGTAAACAATTCACCAAACACCTCTCTGGTGAAAACTGACATTTGTCTGTCATAAGAATCCCAGCCCACACCTCCCTCCAAAGTTTGTCTTTTAATTTAACCTTACTTATTATGCGATTTCTGATATAATTTCTAATTCTACTGGTTTTTTGTGTTTGAAAATATTAGCCAAAGAGAGCCAGACTTCAGAAGCTCTCTCTTCTTTGGAGAATTCTGACCAATTTACTTATGCATGTTATGCTTTACAGAAGAACTCCATTCATATCTGAGAGTCTGAATAGAGCAGTTAAACCAAAGAGGCAAAGGAAGGACGTCGAGTTTTTGGTATTATCATTGGTAAGAATAACTATCTTGAAGAAATGAGGCAAAAGGACTATTGATTTGAAAATAAATGGACTTGTAATGGGTGCTTCTACAGCCTCATATTATTCAAGCAGTATTTGTGTCCTTTTGAAATACCGCAGGGGCACTGATTTGATTACTCTGTTGCTGAGGAGACCACAAATGTATCTCAGAAATTTTCACTTCATTTCTGTTTTTAGGGCCATGTGACATCCCCTCAAAATGACAGTCTTGGAAAGGGTAGCAACACCCTTGCAGGAAAAAAATCGTATGAGCAGGGAACAGGGCTGATGGCATAGCAACGTCTTCTCCATTAGGAGATTAGAAGTAACACCTGACAAGGACACCTAATGAAAGATGAAGTAGAATAATTGAGCTTTTCCATCTACCTAGTTGCAGTAAAGCTACGTTATAAAAGAATAGCTATGAGTTTGGTTCACTCAGGGCATTGAGTGACTGCTGCAATCCTGAACGGCACCTACCTTTTTGGTAGATGGGATTTACGTTAAGTCAGTTCTCAGCAGCTCGTGGCCTTCAGAGTGTTTCTGATTTAGCTGAGATGAACAAGAGAAATTCAGAAAAATAGAGAAACCTGTGAAGGAGACCTGAAGGCATCATGGAGCAGTCCAACCCTCACATGACATGACTTTCAGGTCCTATGTTGGTGGCAATAAATAAACTCTTCAGAAAAGAAGGCCACCAGGTTAGCAGGGAGAAAGACTGCCTGAGTAACCACAGCTGTCTCCTTCCCTCTGCTCGGGATGATGGTCTGACATTCCCATGCAATATGGGCACACAACCAGGGACATATCTCAGCTGTTGGAAGGAGAAAAGTTATTGAACTGGGAATCTGGCTATGAGGGATGCAGATTTTAGGGTGTTTAATGTCACTATGAGCTGTGCAAAGACTGACTTGATACATGTGTGAACATGGCAGGCACATATTTTATGTCACATTGTAGTGGAGTTACAAATTGTGCTTCCTGCATGTGTGTTCCCATGGTATGGAGGGAAATGATGATGAATTATTGCATGCAACAGTATGGTTTTAGGCACAGACAGGAGTCTGTGAGATAGCACTCTCTGACGTGCTGCCAGTGTCATGGGCAGGGACAGATGGAGCTGGGGAATCTCAGGTCATGGCTCAAAGAAAAATAGTATAGGGGAAGGACATCATATCCATTGGAAAACTAGGGAAAATTGGAATGGATAGAGGCCATATGGGGAGAGACAACCAATGCAGAGCCAGGCAGGCAGTGCTTGAAATGGAAATTAAAAAAAAAAAATCTAAGGGAGTTTAAAAACCAAAGGCAAGGAAAAGGTAAGACATGTAGACTTGTTGAGGGGAGAAACATCTTTTCAAGGAGAAGTTAAGAAAATATATTTCTGGACAAAACTAGGACACAAGTTGGTAAAAAGTGAAAGAATAACAAAAAGAAAGTTTGAAAAGGTGAAGTCTCAATTTATTAGGACACAGAGACATAACCAACAGGACCTCAAATATGTGTGGCCTCCCTGAGAAGACTAGGAGGTATCTATTATAATGAAAGAAACTGATAGAACAGCTATTTTAGAAAGTTGGTGGAATATTTTAAAAATGGGACACTGCTATCTTTAGGTATAATGTCTATAGAGATGATAGAGCAGGTAATTCTTTGGAAGTGGAGTTGCATATTAAGGAAAGCTTGCAGTGAAGGAAGCGAGCCATCAATAAGTATCTTTATGGATTAAACTTCTCCTGAGAGAGGAGAGAAATCCCTGCAAAACCATTGCACCAGCTAGTCAGAGTAGCTGTGAGATACATAGATCAAAGACCCCGTGGGGGGAAGAAATGCCACGATAATGGGAATCTACATGGAATACACAGGGAATGATAGCAAGACAGCAATTTTTGTCTCAGTTAATAAGTATGGGAAGCAGCTGCTCTCCTAAATGCTAAGGGAGAAAACTCTTGATATAGCCCCATGTGAAGCACTGCTTCTACTTCAAATTATAAACTTGCAGTGTTTGGAAGCAGAATTATGCAGCGGTCATGTCTTCCACAGACCCACCCCCAGACCTAACACAGGAAAAAACAATCACCAATCTAGTGTTTAGCTTTTAAATAGAAATGAGAAGCTCATTAAAAGGGAATTTTCAGATAATGTCTCAAAACAGGGGCTTTGTCTAGGTAGGGGGCTGAGGAATAGCACCAAATGTAAAGTTATAAGGCTTTTCACTGCTTGGGGTTTTTTGTACTGTAAAGGAGATGGGTGACAAGGATGCCTGTTAGCAGGCAGTATATCTAGATATATGACAAAAATATAGTCTTCATCCTGAAATTTTGATGGTTTGAGGGGAGAGTACTAGGGAAAGAAGAATATTTTATAATAAAACTGTTTTTTAATGACATGAACACATGGATTTGTTAAAACTGGAGCTTGCACAGGGTTCAGTTAAGGTAGAATAGATCTATCACAGAAAATATAGTCTTTAAAAATAGCAGAGTTGCTAGCCATGGTGACGCTTTTCACCTTTGCTTTCTGATGTATGAGTTCCAGAAAACTTTTTAAAATTGTGTATACATTATAAATTGTACCTGTATGAGAAAGGTCACGTTCAGAAGTGGTTGTTATGCTGCACTTGCTGTCTCATGATATAGCTCATAATGCACTATTTGGCATGAAATAAAGCCCACAAATTGCCTCTTGCAAAGAAAGAACAAAAGACTTGAAGAAAAGTAACCCATAAAAAGGAAGGGATGAATTCTCATTTTGCAGATCTTAGTTCTTCCTGTTCTGGCTGGGACAACACAGCTATTCTGATCAGGGCTGTCCATTTGTGACTCCACACAACTGCCTTTTAGTTAAATAACCCAGATGTATAGTTCTGAGCTACAAGCGGTCATGTTCATTATAGCAGTTTGGAGTTCTTCCATCAGGTTACTTTCTCAAACAAAATGCACTTAGTATGGTTAAGGATCTTTTTTTTTCAAAGGATTTGTGTGTGCATCCTTATGGCAGTCCTGAACAAGTAATACATACATCTGTTGGAATGGATGTTACTGTGCAGGTGACTCACCCTCCTGTTTTCTTCTGCAAATCCGAGTGTGCTGCCAGGTGAGAAAGGGTCATGCTTCCTCAAAGAACCTGTGCTGTTGGTGAGGATGGAGACTTGATGGTCTGAACATAGTCAGGCACACACTGTGCTTTCAACTGGAATGATTTGTGTTTGGCTTTTAGGTTTCATTCTGTGTGTGTATGTTTGCCAGAGGTCAACTTTCCTCTGAAAAAGTGTTTCTAAAATGAAATTAAAGAGTTTAATGTGGAGGAAAGGTCAAGAATTGCTTTTTGGGCTGTGCTGAGGCAAAGTAACTCATAGAAATAGGCTGAAAGAGAATTAAAGAAAATGTCAAGTAAGATTTCCTAACAATGAGGTTCATTAGTCTCTCCAGGGCATGACAGGAACCTGTGTTAAATCCTTTAGGCTAAAAATGAGGAAGACATTCAGTCAGTCCTGCTTTTATATCATTTGGCCCCTTTTGCTGGAGTTAATTCAGTTTGTAAAGAAAAAGCCTCCTGCCAACTCTTCATATCAAGGACTTTTGAGGGGTTGAAATTATGCAGCTGCAGATAACAGGAAATAATACTACTCTGTCTGGGGTGGCATCTATATTCTGTCCCTGGTCATCATTTGAAAGTATAATACATCTTTCCCATGTGGAGGAACAGGACCCCTTGCAGGCAGTAAAACAGCAAATAAGATTATGCATAGGTTGTTTAGCATTGAAGATTACAAACATTTTTACTGATTGTGCAAATACAGTAAACGGGTGTATAAAGTGAAAATAAATATCTTTGGCGTTGTCAGACTACCTGGACATGGCACTACACTTTCCACAGGACTCTGAAGCAGCAGTGTTTGCCCTGTTGGCCACAACTTAAGCTTTGTGGTCAGCTGGGGAACCAGATTGTTGAGGGTGTGCAGCAAAAAAATAAACCAAAAATGCAAACAGTATGGCCAGTACTGATTTTTTATTATTATTCAGTAATATGTGCCTTGCATGCAAATTCTTCACTTGAAATCCAAAGAGCAACACTATCCACTGTGCTCATTTTTAACTTTTTTTCCCCTCCTTATAACCCTTATGTCCTTATGTTGAAAGGTGAGTTTTATGCTAAACACATGAAGAAGACAGCATAAGGGTTATAGTGAAACCAGTAAGAAAGTTGCCATGGCTTCATCCAGAGTTCGTTTGTCAGAATTTATATATGAAATGATCACATAGAACACTATTCCATTGAGACCCTCCAGCTAATAATGGGTAAATTCTGCTTGATCACTAATGTATCTGTTAAGAGAAGTAGAACAGAAGTAAAGGAGTGGCTTTTTGGGAATGAGAGTTTTAATTTCTGTTTGCATAGAGGATGTTTAAATAGGTGAAGAGAACATCTTAGAATGGGTAAATACTGGTAGCATTCAATACTCTTATTTGGCTCAGATGTGGATTGGATATAAGTGGATACATCTCTCTTAAAAGTCAGTAAAAGCAAGCTACTTATGTTTATGGAGAGTGTAATCCAAAATGTGTATCCAGATTCTATATGAGTTTTGTGAGAGGCAGGAAAGGAATGGTGAAAACCACTCTGTTTCTGTACGGCTTTTCTACTTCTACACACCCTAAAACATGATTATGCCTTTGTTTTGTGCTACTCCCTAGTGTATGGCGTAGCCTGACTCCCTGATGATTGAAAGAAATACTATAAATTCTATTTCAAAGTGCCAAATGGGGGGTTACAAATCCACAATAATTAAGCTTTCACCCCTCAACAAAATAAAGTAATTAACATCTTGTTATAAAAGAGCTTTAGCAGCTGAGGATTTTACCCAGCTGTGATTGTTCTGAACATGATGAAGTTGGAGTAGGCGATTAATACACTTTGCATGTACAGGAATGACCTTTACACAATAAATGTTACCAGACTTCTGAGAAATCTCTTAATAAAAGTAACAATGATGCAGTGATTTAATTGTTTCTCCAGGCATGATTTTGTATGAGGAAAAAATAACAACTGAAAGTAAAGCCCCATGTTTTTTAATATATCTCTCAATGGGAAATAATTTGATGTTAATGAAGAAAATACATCTGGTTTGTAACTGTAGTTCATAGTTCAGTGAAAGACTTATTTTAAGAGCAAGCAAGGAAATGAAATATTATCTTTAAATATCATATTTGATGTTACATGAAGCTCCTGAGTTCACTATATGATTTTTTCTCGTCACCAAGTGAGAAACAGTGCCAAGGCTTGAAATCTGTGGACTGTACTTAGGTGATGGGACCACTTAGGCATTGCCAGTAAATCACAGAATCATAGGATGGTTTGGGTTGGAAGGGATTATCTAGTTCCAACTCCTATGCTGTGGACAGAGACACCTTTCACTAAACCAGGTTGCTTATAGCCCCATTCAACTTGGCTTTGAATGCATCCAGGAATAGGGAATCCACAACTTTTCTGAGCAGCCTATGCCAGTGCCTCATCATCCTTGCGCTAATCACCTAATCTGAACCTAGACTTTCAGTTTGAAGGCGTTGCCCCTTGTCCTGTCACTATATGCCCTTGTAAGTGGTCACTCTCCTTCTTTCTTGTAGGCTCCTTTCAGGTACCAGAAGACTGCAAAAAGGTCAGCCTGAAGCCTTCTCTTTTCTAAGCTGAACAATCCCAATTGTCTCAGCCTTTCCTGGTTGGAGAGGTGCTCCATCCCTGTAATAATTTTGGGGACTTCCCCTGGACTCTCTCCAACAGGTCCATTTCCTTCCTGTGTTGGGGAGCCCAAAGCTTGGATGCATTTTTTGGTGTCTCTCAGTAGGCTAAGTTTGGAAACTTTGGATTTTTTTTTAATTTTTTTTTTTTATTTTAGGGAGGGAAGTTCATACAGTGAAAGTAATCTGTATGTCTGTCCTGGGCACAATTCAGGGCATTGCTTGAATTACTCATTAGTCTTTCTAGATTTCTCAGTGTACAGGAAATTTTGCATCAATTATATCAATGTGAATAGCAGTACCATTGCTGAAAACTAGATTCTGAAATGCACATATGTTATTTTACTAAATTACAGTATATGTTTATTATCTTACCAGTATTTATGCCCTATGTCCTTCAAAATGTTTTCTGTATTCCAGTACTATTCATTTGTGCACTAATACATTAAAATTCTGCACTCCATGAGGAGACCTGGGTGATTATTACATAATCTGGTGATTCTTCCTTAACTTTGTGATACCAAATGGTTTAAGAGCACATACTTGAGCATTTCAGCCACGGGGACAAGCAAGACTTGTTTTTGTTACCATGGTGGGAAAGCTGTCCCCAGTGCGAATGCAGGAATGAAAAGGGAAGAGAAATATGATCACTGAGCATAAGCTGCTGGGTTTTAACTCAGGTTTTATATATTTAGTGGTATGGCTATCTCAGGGCTTTGGCAGAAGAACTGATATCTAGATATTTAAACTACATTCTCCAAAATAAATGCTGGTTTCTCTCTGTGTGTATTTCAGATGCAGTATTTCAATTCAAGGCTGTATCTTGATAAACTCCCTGTAACTACAGGGTAGTTTTTCATCAGGAAATGTCCAAATACTTGCTTCTGCATTCAGGTTTTTTTTGTCCCCATTGCACTGGTTTCATATGTGTTGGACAGTGGATTGCTTTCACCATCTTATATGGGCAGGTCCTTTGCCTTGAATTTATCAAGTCACAATTAAGAGCTGACTGTCACAAATCAATACTCAACTGAGGGACTACAGATTGCAACTCATGCCTTCATTTCCTAACTCTAGCCTGATGGTGTTAGCAAAAAATGGAACAATTGCCAAAGAAAAGATGGGAAACAGCAATATTAGACATAATATCAGACATATTTAATGGACAGTTTACTACTTCATTTACAGTACAGTACATTTACAGAAGTTGTGGAAAATGATTGGTTAATAGCAGGATTTCACTAGGAAGACCTTAAGGTAATGGATTTGAAATACCAGCAGCACTGTTGAGCGGTAGAACTGCAATAAAGTAGGCAAGCAGGAAGTCACAGGGCCATAGGGCCATACCTGATGATGCAGTGACCAGCACTGAAATGTTGCATACGACAGTATGCACAGTACTTATAACTAGGAAGGGCCATATATGATGTTATTAAATTAGATGGCTGTTCAAAGAAGGCATAAGTAAACAGGACTGTGCATTCTCTGAGATTTCTTCTCTGCAGCTGATTGTGTTCTACCAGAACAATTTAGTTTCACTCTGAACTTGAGAAATTCAAATGGACCCTGAAATTTAAGTGCTGTCAAAGGTTAAATATTTAAAAGAACAAACTGAGGCTGTGGTCACAACTTGGAAACCCTTTATAATAATGAGTGATACTCAGTTTGACTATGGATCTCGATTGTATTAGTGTGGGAACTGTGCCATGTAAAAAAAGGGTTTAATACATTTTTATGGTTTGATTTTTGAGTGGATTTGCTTCCACAATCCAACAAAACTTTCTGGTTTAAGCTGTGCTTTTTACATACAGAAAATATTATAGAACAGGAGTCTGGCCCTGATTTGCTGGCTCCTTGGGTCTCATTGCATGCATGCTCTCTCTCCTGTTCCCAGTGCCTTCAGCACTCCTGCTGCCACCAATGCACTTATGAATGTCTGAATTAGCCTTCTTAACTCCCCCATCTGAATGTCTGGCTATTGAAGAGTTTTGGTTTACTTATTGATGCTGTATTTTCCCTTCAGCTCGATGTCTCTCTGCAGCAGTTGCTTGACCTTTCTCTCAGGGTTGCTCCTTTTGCAACAACCTTTTGTGCACTTAACAACTTTTCAGCAGTGGCCTAGACATGTAGATCCTTGCAGTCTTTACTTGCCTGTTTCACAGCTAATTTTTATTGTCCTTCTCAGGCCTTCTCCTGCTACTTCCATATCCTTTCTGAAGTATGATGAGTGTTTTTGTAGTGGCTTTGCTGCTGCTGAGGTCAGGAGCTTTCCACTTTTTGGGTACTCTCTCTTTACATCCCCTGGAGCAGAATTTGTCTTATTTGTTCCATTATTTTCACTTATTTAGAGCTAGTTGGGAGTCACCTTATATTATTGATAGTGATTTTCTTTTGAATTCTGCAGGATTTCAGAAGAGTATTTTGTATCTTATTGCCTAGATTGTCAGTCACAGCATGGGATAATTCAAGTATAGGAAAGACCTTCCTGGAATCTTCTTGATAGTCTGATAGTTTGGGTGGAAAATGACACTGAAGGACTTAAAGCACTTTTCTGTAGAGAAATCTGGAGTCCGAACAGTTGTTTTTGAGCATTTCAGAGGGGTCTAAACATTCACCTGAGGCTTGCAAATTTCCCATATTTTAACTCCTTGCATTCTTGAAAAACACCCCATCTTATTAGATGTTTACTCACATTGTGCTTAAATTTACCTTGAAAGGTCATTTGAAGTCATACTTGAAAATGGAATTTACTTTCCTGAATAATTTGTGTGTCTTGTCATGTTTTATAAAGGTAGTGTTACCATTAGTGCCAGGGTTGATCCAGTATGCAATACTTCAAAAGAAAAAAGATGAGTAGCAGATGCAAACTTATTTACTGAATTTTGCTGAAATTCCTATAATACACCTCACTGCAACCGAGTCAATCATCAATCTGCTTAAATCTTCAGTGAAAAATGTCCTTGTAAATAACCAGATGTAAGAATTAGTCATTATGTGACAGCAAATACCCTTTCTTGTACCTGGCTCGGTCAGTTTATAAGGCACTACACAGAAACCTAGCAGTATTTGGTGACGTTAAATGCCAAAGAGTTAAAGCCCCTCAGGCACAGCAGACCTCACAGAGAGCATGGTTCAGAATACAGTCCTTATATCTCCCCTCAATATGCTTATGTGAATTTAAACAATATTTATATTCTCTAAACCTAAAAATTACTGAAAGAAAATGAGTAACTGAAGGTCAAATGCTCTACCTGAAAAATTTATTTCTTCCCAGTGTGCTAAGATACTATTCACAATTTCATCTGTAAAGCAGAAAAACAGAACTCATTATGCAAAGATTTATCCTGGCCAGGAAGAAGCTGAAATTTGAAATAGCCTGTCTTTCTATACAAGAATGTTCTGCTTTGGTAACACTGTGGAGAGTCCTGGTGCTTTAAGCCCATGAAGCTCTTGCAGAAAATTGCAGCTCTGTCCTAATTTGGAGAATTCAGTAACCCTACCTGAGGCACATGGAAACTATGTCTGCTGGGGATGGGACTATTGATTTGTTTCTCTGGAGCTCTGCAGTATTTTCCTTGTCATCAAACACTCCATGACAATGAAACCTGCAAGTAACCAAAGGAATGTTTTATGGAAAATACTTATTTTTCACTGAGGTGGAAAACCCCTGAATTTTTTTTTTTTTGTAATTGTCTTTGTTCAAGTAACATTTAAGTGATCCTCTATTGTCTGCTTTGCTGCGGGTTTCTTTCAATATCTGTTTATTTCTGTAAGTTTGTTTAGGAGAGCTAAGCTGAATATTTACAGAAAAAAATTAGCATTGAACTGAACTGCTACTACAGAGTTCTTCCAGAATAATCTATAAGGGTGAATAGAATCTTTTACCAAAGTACAAAGGAAAGAATATTTGACTGTGAATTTAGTATTGATATCCCAGGAGAGGTAAAAAAACCGGTCCTTTTGATGAGCTGCTTAATTTCACAAATTACCTTTCAGATTAGTAACTGACTGAAATGAGGCAACATTAATTATATGAAACTAAAAATTGTGGACATTTTCCAAGTAGAGGAGTCTCTGTGAAATGTTAAGTCTTGGAACTACTTCTTACATGAAGCCCTAAAAATGTTGAATATTGTTCATAAAACAATTTAATAATGAATCCTCTATGTAAGTTCTCCAAACAGTGGGGAGAACAGTAAGTTGCTTCCATAAGAAAAAATAAGAGTATTTATGGAATATAAATATGTTGCAATTGGTCGGGAAAACTCTGCTTGTTGGTCCTATTTTCACATGCACCAGTCTTAAGGAGGGAAGCCTTAACACGGTTTCCATGCTCTGGCAGAAAGTCTTTTTCAGCTTCCTCCCCTTAATGTGAGGTTTTCTGGGTATGAAAAGCTCAGAGATTTTTTTTTAAACACAGATTTTTAATAAAAATTTCCTTTCTTCAACCACAGTAGAAAAATGCAGTGATGTTTTAGAGTTATCCTTGATTTTGTGATATCTGCTTTGAAAAAAAAAAAAAAAAAGAAAAAAGGAAAAGGTTTCCAAAGATTTTGATATATTGAACTAATAGTGTAAAATTCCCTGCTTTTGCCATTGCAGATGAGAAGGAAAGAGGTTTCATCCATTTAATTAGGTTTCTGACAGAGGGCAAAGGTCTGAGTGTAGTTCCTGTTCCATAATCTCCTTAAAGAGCTTAATTTAAGAGCCTGGTACATTTGAGACAGGATAATTTGGAAGTCTAGCAACAAGGAATAATGCAGGAAAGCCCCTCAAATATCTTCATGGGAGATCATAGTGTTCCTCTGCATAAAACAAGACAGGCCCAGCTGATCATTCCCTTGCCATTGTCAGCCAATGTCTAAATAAACACTGTTTGAAACAGAGTCAAAAAAAGCATCACATCAGAAAGGACCTCAGCAGCACCACAAGTCCCTGCTAGAGCTCCTGACCTTTCCAGGATAAGTAGAAGTGAATGCAGTTTGTTCCAGTTCCCAATAAACTTCAGGGGTTTGAGGTCTATCTCCATCACCTGCTACAAAAAGGAAGGTGCTGTTTTTACCCCTTCATATGGATGCAGCAGTAGTTCTCGAGTACCTGTGTCTCAGGCTTTACTACTTCCACCAAACCTCTCTATTTCTTCTTACCTGGAATGGTGCCATTTAGCTTTTCACATCTGCATTGCCTAATTGTAACTGTTTTATGGATCTAACAAAGCGGTAGTAAGCACAGGGTTTTGAAGCCTGATGTTTAAACAGCCATGGAAAAGCTGCAGATTTTCTGCTCATTAATTATGCTGGGCTTGACCTGTGCAGTTATCATGTAGGAACTTCAGGCATTTCAGGCACACTGAACATACTTTGGGCTGACTGTACAAGAGGCAGGTATCTGCCATCTGCCTTTGCAGCTAAGGAGTCACAACACTCTGACTACTGAAGGATGTGTACTAACCTTTTCCAGCACCCTCATTTCCCTAAAGTATAGCATGTGTTTAATTTTAATAAGGACACATGCAGTTTCTTTACTGTATTTATTTGAAGGGCCAGATTTTTAACCATTCTGAGATGTTAAGGATGCATCAGTTCATCCTATTATAAGATCCCTTTGTGAGAAGTCCTGGTCTCTGTTGCTTGGCTCCCAAATCTTTCTTGGCTTGTGGAACCAAGATCAGGAAGGAAAGTTCTGAACTTGAGTGTCCCTACTGTTTTTGTTTTCTTCCTCCCTCTGCATCAGATTTCTTCCTTAACTAAACACTCACCATGTGCTTTGATGTGTATAAAAATTCATTGTCAAACAGGTCACAGCTCTCACTGAATTCCTTCCATCCATACTTACTCATGCTGCTTTGGTTGAGCTGTTTTTGTTCTTACTTAAACATGGTATACTTGTGACCATGATTGTTCCCAGGTTTTGCACCTTAATTTCTTGGTCACTTGGAGAAGAAGGTTATCATCCATGCATCCAGAGACCTCATGGACTGCTTATGCCCTGTTGCATTGTCCCTCCAGCAGATGTCAGGGTGGTTGAAGGACCCCGGGAGGACCAGGGCTCGTGAGCATGAGGTTGCTCCTGTCTATAGAGGGTTCACCTGCTCAGTCTTCCTGAATGGGTGGCCTGTAGCAGCTCCCCACTATAATGTCACTCGTCCATGTCCTCCCTTTAATCCTGACCCACAAGATCTTGGTCAGCTCCTAATCCATCCCTGGGCAGAATTCCATGCATTTCAGCTGGTCACTGACATAGAGGACAATGCTCTCTCCTCATCTCTTCTGTCTGTCCATCCTAAAGAGCCTGTAACCTTTTATTCCAATACTCCAGCCATAGGAGGCATCCCACATTGTCTCCATGATGCCAATGAGTCTATAGTCCTGCAGGTGTGCACACATCTCTAACCCATCTTGTTTACTTCCCACGCTAAATGTGTTTGCCTAAAGACAATTAAGATGGGACTTGGATGAAGCCGACTTGCTGGAGCTGCTGAAATTCCTTTGTACTGTGCTTCAGATGTTCTGCTGACCTGTGATCCATCTCCACACTCTGGGCATCTTTCACTGTCACAGGCATCACACTTGTAGGAGTGGGATGGATTGAGGTTCAGCTTGCCAGCAAATGTAGTTTAAAGCCCTCCTCACCCTCTGGGCAAGCCCATGAACAAAGATGCTCTTTCACTTCTCTGACAGATAGGGACCTCATCAGCCTCTCACAAGCCAGTTTTCTCCAAGTGAGTCCCGTGGCTGAACTCCGGGCTGTGGCATCAGTCCCATCCATTTGTCAATTTGCCAGACTCCACTGGCCCTTTCAAATTCCTTGCCTCTGACTGGGAGGATTGATAAAAAGCCCCCACCTGCTGTCCATAGTCCCTCACCACCACTCTGTAATCCTGTAGTTTCTTGGTCACCTCCCTGATATGAGCCCCAGTAAGCAGCACAACTCCCTAGAGCACATTGGGTTTGCACATGGGTGCTGCTGTACCTCTCAGACAATACTCATTGTCTGTGCATGCATTACAATCACATATGGCATGCAAGATCTTTTTCAGTAGATTACACAAACAGGCAGTGTAAAAACTATTGCCATAGTCCTCTTCTCTGGATATGATTTGATGGAAACATGGCTGATTTGAGAACTAAAAGCCCCAGGGTGTCGCTCTTCTGCCACTGGCCGGTGCTCTTACCTTCAGCAAAACACTTCTTCCCTCTATCATCAGATTTGTTTGGCTGGGCAACTTTTTGGAACTGGGCTGTTAAGTGAGTAACTTCTGTGAGGCTTGTCTCGCTTTTTTTCTACACCTGTGGGTTTTTTCTAGTATTGACTTTACAGACCTCTCAATTTGCAGATCTTTGGAATTTTTCCAGTGCAGGTGTGGACTCCAGTTGAGTAAATTTCAGCCTTCTGATAATGGGCTTTCTTTCCTTCATTACCTCTGCTGCCATAATTAAGTGGTTTTGCTTGGTAGAAATAAAAATCCCCAAAATGTTTGCTTAGTTCACAGCACCAGCAATGCTGAATTCAGCCTGTTCCTTTATGAGCAGTGCTGAGAACTATCTTAGGAGTGCATGAAAACAGAAAATGTTCTTTTCTTCCAATGACAACATGAACTTCCCCTTTCATTCTGGAAAAATGCTTTCTCAGAGAGACTGATGAAGAGGATTTTGGTTGTATGTTTATTTCCTCCTGTAACTGAAAGACTGCTGCAGGAGATGCATGCAGGTGTAAAACATTTTGCAAACACTTCTAATCCTTTCCAGAAATTTTGGCCAACCATGTCAACAGAGAAGAGCACAGGAAGGGAATTAATTTGTGGCTGTGTCTGATTGCTGCTATTTACTTCCACATCCAGGTATGCTCAGTCTGGGGGAAGTACCTCTTGCTGCTGTGGCTGTCCCAGGGGGATGAGAGCTGGAGACAACATGGCTGTGCTTTGAACTTCTCCACATGTTAGAGCTGATTCAGCCCTTTAAGTGTTCCTTGAAGCCTCTGTCAGCCTGAGATGATTAGAGTATCAATGAGGCATTTCCATGTCAGAAGTCTACTGAGGTTGCCTGGCCCTAGGGAATGGTTGTTATGTTCAGTTTTGCCAGCTTTGCTTAAAAAATATTTTATAATTTCTGTGGATTGTGATCTGTTTTGTTGGTCATCTTAAATTAATGTAGGGAATTGGGTGGGTGTTATCATCTGGATTTATATAAAAAATATGTTTTGAGGACTCTTCTGAGTGAAAGAGCAAGGCCAGTGTTGTACCTGCAGTAACCGAGGCACTCCTTTTTTCTCTTGTGCCTGCTCTGACACAGCCAAGTTACCTGAGCATTCCCTCTGTGCTCACTGGACAGATCTAAGCTACACAGTGCAGGAATCCTTCTCTGCTCCTGGGTATGCTTGTACTTTTAGACTCGGCTCTTCAGTGTCTGGACAATGATAGTTCTGTGCTTATTCATGATGAGAATCAAAGTCTTTTCTTGCTGACATAACACCTTTTAGGTTATGATTTTATTTGGGGAAAAATCAAAAGGAAATAATTTGTTTTGGTGTAGTTTGAAATTTGTAGTTTGATGTAGTATTTCTGGGCCTGTGTTATTGTGGTGACATTGAGCTGTAGTCCTTAAAGCTCCTGCTGTTTCCTAAAGTCTAGCTTATGGGTTGACTGAAGTTGTAAGTGCTTGCCACAGTGGCAAACATTGCCTGCAGTGTTCTCAGAAGTCCTAGAGAACAGAAATTAGCTGTAATAGTACCTTGTACAGCAAAGGCAGTATCACAAAAGGGCCTTATTACATTTAGAAGCTTTAAGTTGCACTGTTTAGATTTTGAGAGCTTAACTCAAAGGTATGTTCATGTGTCATTTCCTTAGCTTTCTTTATTATGTTTATTATTTGTTTATTATGATTATTTGTAGCACTACAAAATACTAAAATTCCATAGGGAAGTGATGAATGCTGGGTGAACAGCACAAGATGATGCTGTACAGTTGCTGAATTTCTGTAAGACTCAATCAAGTATGTAACTTCAGGGGATCTTTTTTTCCCCTTGACATCAATTAAAACTTATCTTCAAAACTACAACAGTGTTATAAATGAATTGTCAATCTCATTAGATTAATAATTTGCGCAAGCCAAATTTTTAATATAAAAACAAATAAAATTTATTTTAATCAAATTGACAATCAAAATCAGCCACTATAAAAGAAAACAGGGCCAAGCCTAGGTTCTTGACTCTGGGTGACACATACACAGCTCTGACCACCAGCAGTTCAGAGAGGTAAGTGCACACCTTTGAGATGTTTGAGTCCAGTTTTTATACTGTTTTTCTTGCTCTTGGCTATGAAATCCTTTGTCCTTTTCACTTCTGATGATACTCTGGTCCAGTACTCAGTGGTCCATTTAGATGTTGATGTGTCCAAGGATTCTTTTTGTGTTCTGGTTGATGGTTTCCAGTAACTCATCCCAACGTATGATGATCTTTCGGAGAAATCCTTATATGATGACAATGAGGAGCAATAGGTCCACTCATCAGCAATGTCCAAGGAGCAGCAGATCCTATCTCTTGCTTCTTTCAGATGGAAAAAGATTCTTGTTGGGTAAGGTGAAATCATGGGTCTGAGGTCATCCCCTGAGCTTGCCTGCACTTCTTATGTTAATTAGTACCTTCCTTGAGCAAGATGTCATGAGACTTGCCAAGGTGTACTCTGAACACAACTAAGTTTAAACACATATACAATTTATAAGATATAGTTCACATTTTAGATTCCACATTAATAACTTATTCCATTTATAGTGTTTTAATTTCTTATGAATTTTGACCCATCTACAACAACAGAAAATTGTGAAGTGCAGTTCTACAACCTTGCTGCTCAGTCAGAAAGTTGTTCAAATCTGATTTATTCATTTTCAAAAGGGAGAAACAAATGTGGGCTTTGTAATAAAATGTTTCCAACTTTCAGAAACAATGGGACAGGTTTTTTTTCTCTGAACTGTTGTTTTTCTCTCATTCCCAAGAAAAACAAAACAAAAAATTCACAGCCTGGGGTAGACACCTAACAAAGGAAATTGCTGGCAAACCAGTTAATTTGGCAATGCTGTAAATAACTGAAAACAAAGTCTTACCATGAGATATGTCAGACCACCTTAAACATTGGTGTTACTGCCAGTTCCTTCTACATTATCCAGCATTCTGTTCATGCTGTCCTGGCCACACTTTTTTTTAAAAATGAATCCAGATTTTTCCCTTTCCTACTGGCAGTGGGTTTGATTTCAGTGTCAAGGAGTGAAAGGTACTTGGAAAAGCATTCACTTGCCCCTAACAAACATATCCTCCAAAAAACCCCAAATGTAAGGCTAAATCATAATGTAAACAGAACCAGTTGGTACCGTGCTGTTTTGCTCTTGTTCAGATGTGATAAGCATATGGAAATCATTATATAACCAGAGACCATTGCCAAAATGTGTGGATAAAAGCCTTGCTCTGATTTCACAAAGAGAACAAATGCTTTCCCATGTATTTGCAGGTAGAACAAGGTGTGGAGCAAATGTTTCCAAAGCCAATTGTTCAGCTGTGCTTCAAATTCCTTTCAGAATGAGCAATAAGAAATACCTTTTTCCCATGAATGCTGTTTTCTCCTAATGAAACTGTTTACCAGATTAGTGCCCCATTAATATTTTAATACTGTTTTATCACTTCATGCTCTTTCAAAGGGAATTACATTTGTATGGGTAATGAGAATACTTTGATTTATATTCTGAAGATATCTTTCATATTCTTAAGAAGGGTTTGGGGATTTTTCCTCTCCCTGCATGTGTTGGAAGAAGATGTGACATTTAGAGACTTGCTGTCCCTAGGTGGAGAAAACAGCTGATTGGGGATGGTTGAGGGGATCCTTTTCCTGCTTACAAACCTTTTCCCTTTACTTATGTTTTGTTTTCCCTCATTGGTAGCATGAACTGGACTGAGTTTTGTTACCTGCTTTGAGAATTGCTAATATGAGGCAATATGCAAGACAGAGTTTGCTGCATCTTCCTTTGAAGTGTTTTTCTCTTTTTACATTATCAGATGTAACCATATTTGATTTAGTACAGAGCTTCATTTATGCCTTGAATAATGCTCTTCATTGTTGAAATTCATATTTAGAGATTACTTCAACATTTCCAGATCAAGATAAAGTATTTTCCTGAGCCTATAGTGGCAGCTTGAGTTATTTACCAGTCACTTAATCAGATATTGCAGATATAAGCCCAGAGACTGAGACAGGAAGCACATGAAGTGAATGCATTCTTTTCAATTTATCTAATCTCTTGTACAAAGTACTGGTGGTACTGTTCTGAGTGGTTGTACTTGGCACACTCTTCTACTGAGTCTTTGGTGAATGACATATTTGTCATGACATAAAAGCAGCGGTACCATCTTTCTGATAATAGTGCACAGGCAGCACCTCAGAGGTCACATGGGGTTACTTTGCATCCCACATTTTTGGTGCCCATTCTCATGAGAAGCTGCTATGGCAGAGATCCAGCAACCTGGTTTTGTGTGATGTTTGCTGTCAGAAGAGCAAGCAGAGGTTTGGAGAAGCTGATTCCAGACAGAAGGATAGGTGGCACACAGATACAGACTTCAGCAAACTGCATTGTTGTGTTTGGGAGTACAGGAGGCTGGCCCTGATAAGTCTTTGTGGCCCTGAGCCTGAGAGATTGGGAACTTGTAGCTCACACAGCAGTGCAGCAGAGAGGAGAATACAGAGAGAGAATGTAGCTGTGGGATATTTGTGATGGGGTCAGAGATTGTTTAAGGGTAGCGGTATCCAGGGATAGGGAAGGACAGGGAAAGGAGGCTGTCATTTTGGTTCAGAGAAGACTGAGGTTTGAAGAATTAAGCTCTGTTAGCTGATTGAACGTATAGAGAAGATCAATGTTGCTAGCATGTTTTAGCTAATATTTTGCATTTAAGAGTCCTGAGAACAGACTGAGGTTTTTATTGTACTGATAGGAAAACCTGGCCTTTGTATCTGCTCTACCTTCTGACTGGGTTTAAACAGATGGTCTTTGTGTTCCCAAGATGTTCTGTGCTCTGAGATACAGCTTCATGCAGAGCCTATATACAGGCTATGCTCTTCTTTCCAGGAATAAGGTTTTGAGGCTGCTATCCTCTGCTTCTCATGATCAACCTTTTTTTGTGAGATATGTTTCATAATGTGAATATTCCCATCAGTAGAGAGATGAGAATATTGTAAAGGCTTCAACATATCTGTAAGAATAAGCAGAAACAGTTACAGTTTCAGTTGCCTACTGAGATCAGTATTAAGGGGATGAACATTTTTTTCCACAAGGGTTTGAAATAATACCTCATTCCAAAGGCAGTTTGTTTACTTGGCTCCACCAGTTGCTTTGGATCAGAATCCTGAGATACACAAAGCAATGAAGTTGATAGCTATTTTGGGTCAGGGGGTTTTTGTCTTTTGAAAGGATCATTCTCACAGGGTGTCCCATCCCCCAAGGGGATCACTCAGCATTTTTGCCACTGCCCTTGATTCATGGTCTCCTGTGTGTCCTCTGCATGAGCAAACTCTGTGGATAGGTGTGATTTGGAGAGGCTGGACATAACAGCTGGGCTGAAGATTCTGTGCCATGCAAGACTCCTCTTTCATGAGCCTGTCACCAGCTTTTCTCTGTCAAGCCATGCTTCCTTCACTGGCATAGGTAGACATTTTTCAACTCAAGGCATATTATAAGGAAACAACGCTGCTGGGTAAGAACAGTGTTAGGCCACAGCATGTTTGGCAGCATGGATTTGAGCAACAAATCCAATCCTATCCCAGACAGGGAATCCTTTTGAGCAACTACCTAGCTTTTTCACTTTTGGTATATATTTTGAATTCTAAGAGTGAAAACTCTTTTCTTAAAGTGTAGAGAAAAATTTGTTCTGGTTGTGTTGTGTTGGCAATAGGTTCTACTCTTTTGTGCTACCGAAGTAGAAACTATATGAATGAGCAGGGTTTAGGAAGCTATTTATTGCCTTCAGCAAGCTTATAAGCTCCTCTGAGAAATGTGGTTACAAGCAGTGGCAGCTAGAAATCCCTAGCCATGAATCATCTGAAGATTTGCTCTCCACTGCAGGCAGCATCTGCTCCAAAGTCGATGAAATTTAAGGTGGAATACCTGGAAGAAGGGTGTCTTGGGATTCATCAGCAATCTTCTTAATTTTTTCCTTGCATCTCACTCTGTGGGATATGCATAACTTTGCAGTAATCAGATTAATTTAAAAAAATAAAAAAACAAAAAAGAAAAGAAAGGAAGAAAGTGGATCTCTACCCTAGGCTGCAGGAACTGTTTGGCAGGAAGAGAGTGTAACATCAAATGCCCGAAAACAGGTTCTGGTGATGGCAGCAGCATGTCCTCAGGTGTGAGGGTAATTGAGAATGGCTGTGTGTGGCATGCACAGTGGTCTCACACAGTTCTTCCCTTTGCAAGCTCTGTGTCACTGAGTCTGCACTCTTGTGAACAATCCCTTTGCTGCAGCAGGGTTTATGCTGCCAGCAGGAGTGGCTGCTTGCCTGGATCAGGCCTTTTACTTGGTGTGTTAGCCCTTAGCTCTGTTCAGGAGTGCAAGTAGCTCAGCAGCGTGGTGGGTTAGGGAGCTCCACCCTCACCCCTGTTACCCCAGACTGCTGTGGCCTGGCCTTTGCAGGACAGCAGAGCTCTGCTGCCTGTACTGGGCTGAAGAAACACACATAAAGGTACTTTCTTTCCCTTCCTGGAGAGCAAACTAGCAGAAGCAGAGAAACACAGGCGATATTGTTCTCTTCCTGCTGCCTTAAAAAAGAAGAGGGGGACACCAAGGAGTATCACCTGCATGAGCATGGTGAGTGAGTGAGTGAGTGAGTGAGTGAGTGAGTGAGCTGCTGATGTGGCTCTCTAAGCTGCTTTACCCCTTAGGAAATACAGATGGCCTTAGGGAAATGGGGCTAAGGAATGGAAAGCTGTTGCACAAACATTAACTGCAATCCTTCATGCTACTTACAAGAGGGGCTCAAAAATATTGATACGTAGTGATGCTGAAGTACACTGATAGTTAATTGAGAAGAGATGAAGGGTTTTTTTCAGTTTCATGGGCTTTTAGCTATTCTTTCCTTGTCTGTTGAAGGGAGAAATTGTCTTTGTGTCAGACAAAGGACAGAAGTGAAAGTAAAGCTTGCAGAAGAGATCCTTTGTCAATGAGAGTTTGGGGTTTTTGTGGAAAAGGCATTTCAAGTGTTTTGCCTGAAAGATTGAAATCAGTTCTGCAGCTAACAATTATTTTTGCAGAGCCCATTATTTAGCATTCACAGACTTGAGTTTTTTGTATGCTAGACATCTTTAATAGTGTTTTAGCCTCTAGTGGCATTTTTCTTGAAAATTCTTTCTTTGAATAATAAAACAAAACAGAATTGTCATCGTTGCTTTCACACTGCATGTGGCAGTGCCTTGATTTCAAGCTTTTGATGTCATTTCAAACAGAATTGCTATGCATAAGATTGATTTTGGAGTGATAAATAGTATACACAACTAGTTGAAAGTACAAATGACCACCTAATTAGCTGGCAAGGGATAATGAATGTTTGCCTTAGTAGTATATTTTATTTTCACTGATTTATTTAACAAAATATGTACAAATTCACATAATTCTGTAAAATCACCTCATTTTTCTCTATAAATCTATTATAAGCACCCACTAGTATGTTTTAAATTAAGAGCCATGAAGTATATGCTGCATCACACAGTGCTTGAAAAATTAAATCATGGTGTTTTCATGAAAGTTTCCATACCTGAGAAGAAGAAAACATCAGTAATGGGGGTAGAATTGAATGCTTAAATGAGATCTAAGGCTGAGGGCCACTAAAGAAGGCCCCCATTTAGTGTTGTCCTTAAAGGGATATCATTCATTCCTGCTGTGAGGAGGAAGGCCAAGGAATAATACATTCTCTCTGTCTGAACAGCACTTGTTGGAGTGTGAACAGTTTTTCAATAAGTCCCTGCTGGTAAGAGTGTTCCAGAGTAAGGCTGGCAGTAGGAAGATTTCCAGCTGTCCTGCCTTTTAGGTTTTTATCCCATATGTCTTTGCTGGGTGGCAGTGAGTAGTTTGAATTCTGATGGTCAACATAGGTTTGTGGCATCTCCTTCCTACACAGCTGACCTAGGTTTGTGAAACAAGAACATGGCATCCCACACATCCTGGCCTCCATCTGCATGTGCAGATAAGTTTTTTGTGGCCCATTGGATCAGTGTGCTTTGAGGCAGCATGTGTGAATTTCTGCAAAATGAGGCAGTGAGCTTGCCTATGTAATGTGTGCATTGAGTTGTGTGTGAAAAAGGATGTGTGGAACTAATAAATTTCTTTTACAATGTGGTCTTTTTCTGACACTGTTGTCTTGAAATATTCAGTATCTATCTCATCTTGAAGAACAAAGGTGATAGATCAAAACCTGGGTGAGTTAAGTCAAAATCTTAATCAAAGGACAATGTGTTTTTCAAAAAAAAAAAAAAAATTTTTGGTGAGTTATGTTGGTGATAATTAAAGAAATAGCTGCAGATTAGGCATCAAGAGCCCTAGGAGGTAAGGGGCTCCACTCCTACATAAAAAGAATGTAAATGATCCAGATTCTGCATTACTTTTGTCTGCAAGCCTGCCACTAAAACCAGGGAAGTTGTGGATACTGTCTCTGAAATCAAGAGTGCTCCCTGGGACCATTAAGTCCAAGCAACCAAATTTGAAACACTCTATAGGTGTGGTCAAAAATATGACAGTAACTCTAAGCTGCAGCCTTCATTAATTGTATGACAGATTTAGGACTATTGTAGTGCAAGTGAAAGAGAACTAGGCCTGAGAGACTTAATTAATGAAGTGCTTTGTTGCCTGGCAAAAATAAATTAATTACACCTATGTAAAGATAGATAAAGCAGTTTGCCATTTGATGATCCAGAAAAGTAACAGCACTGTTAATTAAGAAGTATAAAACTGTAAAGACGTCTTAGGCTAAAATCCATGCAGTCTAAGTTTAAGGGTTTTTGTAGTACTGAATGCTTTATAAGAAATTTGCAAAGTTAGGTTATTGTAGTGTCACTGTGTGACAGTACAGTGCTGCCACAGAAGTAACCATGCTGCGGTTAGTTCCTAGGAGGGAGGATGTGGTTCCAAGGTATGTGCAGTATGTGAGTTGGACTAGATCATAAAAATGGCACAGTAAAAGGAAAGGCTGCTGGAACTTGTTTCCCAAGCACAGGCATTGACTTGGGGCACAGAAGAGAAGATGAAACCAGTGGTTGTGCTGGGTAGGATGTCGATGGGGTGAAGGCAGGAGCAGAGCCCCTCTAGGGCCCGTGGTCATTTCTATTGAGTCCTGCAGCACTTTAAAGCCCCTCTGCATTACAGGGGCTCCTTCTCTGGGCACATTATGCCAGGCTTTCTTGCATTTTCTTTTTTCCCTTTCAGACTATTTGCTTGTCTTTTGCTCCTTCTCCAGTTTCTCACAAGTGTTTTTGGCCAATACAGTGTGTTTTCATATCTTGTTTTGAATCGCAGCGGGGCAAGAGGTGGTTGACATTTTGTTTATACCAGTGCTATATTGTTACCCTTTTTTTTTGCCTGAGCCAGTTTTACAACCAACCAAATTTACTGCCTCCTTCTTGTTGCTGTTTTCCTCTTTATTGAATTCCCTTCTCCACCCCATTCCTTCCCCTGTGGCTCTCCATTTCCCATTGTCTTAGTTCTTTATTTCCCCCTTAAGATCCTGAAACAGCTCTTGGAAGATGAAGCATTCAATCTTATTTTCCATCTCCAGCTAGCACTTTATTAATAACCCATATTTATTTAGCATCCAGAGTCTGCCAAACACACATACATACACACAAAGCCAGTCACCAGTGTTTGCTGTCAGGATAATGTCTTCTCGGAGGCTTACCTCCCTCTGCCAAGCCTAGCTAAATGCCTCTTTGTGGAAAGGAAAGGAAAGAAAAGGCTACTCATGTTGAATGATGTTTATGCTCCAGCGTCTTTCTGAAGAAAAATGAAGAGTGATCAGAATTTCTCGTGGGCCTTGCTGTTGCTGCATCAGAGTGTGCTGGTTGGGAGGGTCTGTAAGATGAAGAGATGAGTTAGAGCTGGCTGCAGACCTGTAATCTCAGCATTCAGGACTGTGGGCAGAGGCAGCAAAATGTCTCAATGTGTTTCATGGACCTATCAGTTGCCCCAGGAAATGTCTGAGACCTTGGCTCCACCAGGACTGAGAGGCTTCTGGGTTGCAGCTGGCTACTCCCTACCATATGAAAAGGAAGGTGGAACAAAATCTCCCACCAGACTGCTGCCCAGGTCTGCACAAAGATCCAGTGCATGAGGAAGCTGGGTGACTGCAGTCTGCTCAGACTGCAGCAGACTATAGTGAAAGGCCACAAAACCCACTTATGTGGCAACAATTGTGAATGGCCGAGTCCACCCCAGTAGGGGATTCTGCACTCTAGTGGTGCAGAATTGTGAACAGTAGCTGTAGCAGTGATGACTTCAGACCTCTTTCTTGGGATTTTGATCAGACCTAGAGCCTTAAGGTCACAACTTGCAATATCTGACTATGCCAATTTTTTGTCCCTGTTATTAAGTAAACTAGGCTGGGGTGTACTCCCTAGCCATAAAAGTAAAGCTGAGGGGCATGGCTCAGTTCACAAACAGTTTGCTAAGTCTTCCTCTCTCACCATATTGGATGGCCTCATCAAATCCACCAAAAGGTCCTGGTAATGGCCTACTTGTGTCCTGAAACTATCTGGCACAGTTCTAACTGGCCTGGCCACATCCATGCCCAAACCGTTCCAATAGCTGCACTCTTTAGATGGTTCTGTGTCTGTGCTAGGGCTCTCTTTGTTTCCTGTGGTGGCACAGATATTGCTGCTGAGTCCTGGCTTCCACAGCTGAGACAGTGCCAAATTCTGAAGGGAAGCACTTCCCAGTAAGCCTTAGGAGGTTGGAGTTGAGCTTCACAGAGCAAAATCAACCTGACATGGCATGCTGGCTGTGCTTGTGAATAGCATGGTGAGCCATGTCATCCTCAGGGTGCTCCCCATCAGTGAAAAGAGCTGTGAGTGGCAGAGCCCCTTCAGAAGGGGGCTGTGAAAGAACTCTTTCAAAAATAGTGCAAAAGGCTTGTCAGGCAGTTGGCTCAATCTGTAACCATGGAATCATGCAGGTTGGAAAAGACCCTTAAGGTCACTGAGTACAGCTATAAACCTAACAGGGCCAAGTTCATCATGAAACCATGACCTTGAGCATGATATCTACATATCTTTTAAATACCTCCAGGAATTGTGGCTCTGAAGAAATTTTTCCTAATATCTAAACTAAACTTTTCCCGGTGCAACTTGAGGCCATTTCCTATCATCTTGCCACTTATTAATTGGGAAAAGAGAGCAAAGCCCCTTTATGAGGCATGCCTGTTGCATGGATCAGAGAAGTTTCTGCCTGAGTGTATATGGAACTTCAAAATAAGAAAACATAATCTCATGTGAGATTTGAATGTCTTCCATTAATCCAACTAGATCCCACTGGATTCAACAGCCTTTAAATGGTAGGCTGAAAAGCTGGTTGGTTTGTGAAGTTGAATCAGGTTATTTTTCAAATGTCCCTGAATACTTGTTCCTAACTGTCAGTTACGGTCGAGAAATTGGGAAATAGTTGAGAAATTTCAGTCTCAACAAAGAGTTGGGTTTCCCATTGCCTTTCTTCCCTCTGATTTTTTGAGTGAGACCAGAGTAATGGAGTTTTACTTGTTTATTGTTTTGATTGTAAGTAACTTTCAGAGAGAGGCAAAAAAAATTAGAGAAGGAGGGAATTCAATCCTTGATTTTCAGTGAGAAGCGCAAGGGGGCCTTCTTCTAAACAATCCTGATGATCCAAAGATCAGGCTGGTCCTATTTTTAAATTAGGCCTGTATTTCAGTAGGAATAAGCATGAAGAGTTTCACTTTACTTGTTACAAAATTCACTGGATGTCTGATTCATGTAGGTTTAAATTCTTTGTCAGGGACCTAGAAACCCAGAGCTGCTGCTGCCTTTCTTGTGGAAACTTATTTTCTCTTACAAGTACATTCAGTGCCCCCAGAGAGCAATTAGGGTCAAAACAGCAGAGAGTAACAAATGAATAAATAAGATACATGAACTGAATATATGTGTTGCAAGCAAGGCACACTTGTGCTGGAGTAGTCAGATTTCCAGGCAGAGCAGTCTTTGCTCTGAATGCAAAGATAGGCATGGCCCTTTCTTGACTTGTGCTCAAGACAGTGATGGAACTGAATGAAAAAGCAAAAAGTTAGGTTAGGATGAAACTAGCTCTTTTTAAAACCATGGCACATAGCAAAGAGTCCTTCACAGCAATGATACATGTATTTTTTATGTGTTCCTGTCTGATATATAGTATGTGAGTTCCAAGAAATGATTCACCTTTTTCCTGATTCTCTTGGCAGTGGAAGGTTCATCATAACAGCCTCTTTGGAAACCATTCTGTCTCAGAGATGGGATTTTATTGTCCTAATAATAATCATAATATGATAATCCTAGTGGAAAGAGAGACCCAGTCTCTCTCACAGAACTATGGGGTAGTATTTGTACTATCAAATGCCTAAAATGCTTTTATTCTTCCACAATGAGCTTTCAAGTTGTGTTCTTATTGCCAATGTACTAGTGCTGTTTACAAATAGATGAACCCCACAGCCTTAGCCACTGTCTCACTGAGTTAAGAGCCAAGACTTGCACTGACTTCAGGGGATGCTTAGGAAGAGAGCAATATGTATCCAGTGTGTGCAGAACAATGCTGTTGTGAGATTCAGGATTGTCCAGAGCCCAAATTGTGGGTCTCTTCACTGAAACACAGATGCTGATTTACTGCACACATTTGGCAGCTCCAGACCGGTCACTCAATAGCTGTTCTGAGGGCACATAACTTTCACACTCAGTGTCCTTCAAGCCTTCAACTTTTAAGGAATTGCTTTTTAATGAACAATGCTGTTTTGTATATGGTTTATAAGAAAAAAAAAAAGTTATTTTTCAATACGGGTATAATACGTTAATTTTCTGTGGGACATTTAAATCCCTTTGCTCTGAGAAGTGTCTTGCTGCCGGTACTCCAAGGAAGTAGTCACAGTGCAGTAAAAAAGTTCACTTAAATTCTCCATTGTATCTTATTTCTGCTTTTGTCTCTGTATGGCACATTCTTACAGAAGGAAATCATTAGGAAGTCAATGTAGAACTTTGAAATGAGTAAAACTGCAAATATTAAGCCAGGTTAGAAAGTTCTGTACAAACCTTACTGGAGTTACTGACTGAGGTTTTGGAGGATAGTTTCATTAGTATGACACTTGAATCCAAATTAGCTGTTTCTCTAATGAAGCTGGTATCACCTGCCGGTTTCTATTGTGTTGAGTCTCTCCCCTCAGACTGTGTTGTTTTTCTGCCTTCTGAGACCCTGAAGCCTGTTGCTATATTATCTCAAATAGATTGAGATACTTAATTGTGATTACTCGGGGTGGGGGGTTTTTTGAGTTATTTTAGTTAGCTATTTCTGTTTTTCTTGCCAGTCACTTGTATAATTTTACAGAGGTGACCTTGGTAATATTTCCAGCTGTGGAACGGCAATTAAAAAAAGTAATAATCACTTCAAGGGCTATTTAAATTCACAGTGTTGCTTTTTGGTTTGCAGAGAGTCTGCATAAGATTGGTGTTAGGAATGTAAAATGTTTTGTGAAACCAAAAAAATCCAGTGTTTTAGCCAGTGGGACATTCCTGATTTTCTGAGCATAAACCTAGAACCCATCAGAGACTTATAAGTGTTTCATTTCTTGACAAATCCTCACAAATTAAGCCCTAAAGAATGACAAACACTCTTAGGAAATGTATTTGTGGCATCAATAATTTACCATACGTATAGAATGATGATGATGTCATCACTTTTTTTTTTATTTGGGAAGGAAGTTCTTTTTATTTCTTCTCCACAAAAACATCTAAAGAAGGAAACAAGTGCTCCTAGATTTTACTGCAAGCAATTAAACAGGCGGATCCCTTTAAGGAAAATCTATGGAGATCTTAAAAGTACTTCAACTTTTCAGTGACCAGGATAGCTGCATTTAGCATCAGAATCTGATCTTCATGCTCCTTATATCCTGTTGTGTAAGTGATCTGATGGAGAGCTAGATCCCTGAACATATGCCTTATAAGTCTTCAACTTCAGGACCCATTATGGGTGGGATTCATACAGCTACAATTCCCAGGCTGTTTTAGCCTGAAACTGTTTGGTTTGATTGTTGTTGTTTTTTGGGGGTTTAGGGTTTATTTTTCTGGTAGTATTTGAGTTTGGATGGCTTTTTTTTTTTTTTTTTTTTTAAACAAGCAGACGTTTTATTAGATATGTTTAATTTTGAAGACAATTCAAACAGTATAACAAACAATGAAGGGAAATATGAGATAATAACAACTGACCATCCAAGGTTGATTGAACACTGAACAACTGAATTTCTCGTCAACAAATTGTAATAAATCAAATTATGAACAAATTTACAGTCTGGTATAAAGAACATTTGAGCTGTTCTGATCTAATTAACGTTTGCAATTTCTGTATGCTGGGATTTGGTCTATCTGTGTCAACCCACTTTCTGGTCCATTACCAGCTTTTCCAGATAGACGAGAAAACGGCGTCATGCTGATCTGGCAGAGCTGTGATTGTGGCTGGTTGGTGCCCCTGAAAGTTTGCCAGCTGGAATTGTGGGAGATGAAACAGGAAAATTCTGTCAAGGCACAGGACTGCCAATATCCACTGAGAGATTAGAAGTTCATGCTAGAGAAATCCCCATTGGTAAAGGGAGCAAGTTTGAGGAGTAAGGATTTTCAGCAACAAAAGGATTAATGGAACCGTAAGAAAAGATTCTTCACGGGAAAAACATCTCAAATCAAGATGTGAGGGGGTGTTGTTTTTTCTTCTTTTGCAACATTTCTTGGTTCAGTGAGTGAAATTCTGTTACTCAGGGTGAAAGATCTTATGAGTTCCTGCTCTCTATAACCTTAAAATGTGAAGATGTGTCTGATCTCCCAGCTTTCTAACCAGACTGCTGCTTCACTCATTTCCATAGGAGAGATGTTAGCATTGCCTAGCACCCTTAGGGGGAGGGATCCCTAATCACTATTTTAACATCCGGGTCCCTTGCCGCAAAAGTGGAAAGTAGAGTTGTAGCTTCAGGGCTTTGCTCTTCTCTGTGGGAATTGGTAATAGAGACCATTCAATGCTTTCAAAATGCTTTAAAAAGCAATCAGGAAGTACTAGAATAATTTTCTTCTTTGTCTTCCCACATTTAAAACCTCTTAGACGGAGCCTTGGAGCTATAGTTTGATGATTTATCCCAGAGCTTTCCCTAAATTAAGAGAAATTAGAATTAAAGAGAAGGTTGGTTTGGTCTGGTAGAGACTGGTCATTCAGAGAATGAGAGTGATTGAGATAATGAACCCTTTGTGTGTTATAAATTCAGTAAGAACAGCATTTTGCCCCTTTTATGACATTTTCGCTGCTTCTGTTTCTCATCTCTGGCTAGAACTCAAACCAGAAAAAGGACTGTGGAAGTGAACAAAGCTGATGAAACCAATTGTTCCTAGTTTTGTGAAAATCATAATAAGCTCAGGTTGCATTTAATTGGCAGTTTGGACGAAGTTTCTTTAGAGCATATTTAGTTCTTCCTAATTAGTGTGTGGTCTTTGGTTGAGTAGATTATCATCGAGGAAGGGCTGTTACTCGCTGATTTCCTTTGAGGTGGTGCAATGATACAACTGATATTTTGTCACTTCACCAAATAGCCTTTTGGGAGGAAGAGAATGAGTTTGATCTTCTAGCAAGGGAGGTGTTTTTCTTTCCTATGTGATTAGATAAATAAAAGATGTGTATCAATGAGGGAGGTAAAGGAAAATCTCCTCTTCTATGAGATCATTTAGGGAGCAAGAGTGAAAACGCTTGCTAAACAGCTTCAGTAAGACTAGATCTGCAAATATAGATACCTCTCCCAACTGCAGATTTTTTTTCCTTCCTAACCTTTTGAGATGAATGCCTCTATATGGAGTAGGACTGTTCACACTTTGGACTCTAGAAGGTGTGATATACAAAACAGGCTGTCTTAATTTTGACAAAACTTTCCGTCCTTTTATGTGTCATGAAAAGAAAAAAAACCTGTTTATAGAAACCTTTCCACTTGTCAGATTGTCCTGGACATCTCTACACCCCTATTCCGTTTGTCCCTCTGCACAAGAAGTAGATTACTAGAATATGATGGTTTCATTCATTAACCAGAAATTGGAAAATCAGGTTTTTGTGTTTAATTAATGGTGTGCACTAGAACATGGGGCAGCAGAAAATTATAAATTTCAAAGTGTGCATTTGGAATTTGTTATAGTTTTACCTGGAAACTCCCTGTTAATACATTCTGTAAATAAATTACTGTTTGAGGGGCTCTTGTTCAATGATGAAAATGCAGAACCTCCTGAAAAACTAACCTTTCAAGCTGAGAAAATGTGCCTTTCAACAACTCAGCTTTTAGACACTGAACACTGGATTAAGTCATCATGTTCTTCATTGTAGGGGGAAATATTTGAGACACAGTAAGATTGAAATCTATTGCAGAGGTGGAGTTCTGCATCTTGTACTTCAACTGGCAGTTTGCTTCCAGAGTCTTGACTCTGTTCATTTTAAATACCTGCGAGAAGTTCTGCCAAAACCTGCTCAAGCGTGTATGTGTCTTTTCTTCTACTCTATGAGCTAAATATGAAAATTGCCAAAATTTGGAGCTCTCCTGAAATAATGATTAAAATATGGTACCTGCAGAAAATATGAAATTATAGAGTTTTCTCTCACAGTCACGGAATTTATTGTTTTGTCTTTGATGTTTGTGACAGTTTGGTTTTCCTTTTACTAGCAATTCTTCCTACTTTCTATCAGCTGCATGGTCAGCAAATAGAAAAGCTCTCCTGAGCAGCTTTGCTTTTCTTTTCTGATATGCTAACATTAGCTGATGCAAAACTCAGCTGTGGGTTTTTTTTTTTTTTTCCTGATCTAGGAAGTGAGCTTTCTTTCCTCTTGCTTATGACTGAACTCTGTTGATGCTGTCTTAAAACCTCTTCTGCCTATTTACTTACCTCCTCTGCTTTTTCAGTGGAAGCAAAGAGAATTGTTTGTTTCCCTGTTATGAATCTGGCAGATATTCAGAGGTAGCTCTTCAGTTTTGTTTTGGTATGTTTTTTTTTAGTTTACGTAGTGTAGTTTATAAACAGCTGAAAACCCCAAACACAGGGAGGCATGGCATACCTGACTCATTAATACTTCCTTGCTTCCTTGTTAGTTTATTATTGTTTTGCTTCTGTTGACAGAAGTCAAGAGGTTTTCATCCTCATGCTCCTTTTCATGACAGTGTGATCCTGTTCTGCTGCTCTTATTTATGGTTCTATACCTCACTTTTCCATTATGAGTAAAAAGAAGACATGATTTGGCAGTCAATGCAGCATAATCATACCTAAGAAAAAATGTTTAGTTCCTTAATCTATCCTAAATCTCCAACATGACCCTTGGCAAATTAATTATGCCTTTTCTACTTTTGGAAACATCTTTCATAGAGGTTTTTGTAACTTTATGATGTCTATCTCAGCATATTTATTCAGACTCAGTGATCTTATAGGTCTTTTTCAACCTAAATTTTTCTATGACTTATAAATGTACCCTTGGCATCACACAATGCTTCCAGCACTAACAAGTGTTAGCAAACCATAGAAATGGAAGCAATCTAAACATAGATAAGGCCTTTACTACTTACATTTAAGTTTCTTCAGTTCAAATTAAAACATTTTAAATGATTAACAAATTCATGCATTTTCCCTTTTGTATATCTTCCTCTCATCACTTCTGGATACTGAAAATTGAGGTAGTTAAACTTTTGGTGTCTTGCTACAAATGTTGCTTCTGTTTACAATGACAGATTTTGAGGGCATAATTTATTGGTGGTTGTTATTATCATCATTGGCATTTCTTTGTTTCAGTCTTCTATGCATCCTCAGGTGTTACTGCATTAGTACTGCTTAGAGTGTGCTGAAACGGGAATTCCCACCGTGTGGAAAATCTGTTGGTTTGATTTCAAGGACAAAATTTCTTAGCAGAAGAAAAAATATCCTTTGAGAACAGAAAACCTGAAATGGTACCTAAAAAAAATTAAAGAGGTTTGTTGCCCTTTTTTTCCAAGGACTTGTAGAGCTGCTCAGAGCAGTCTGCCAGGGAGCAGAGCAGCCTAGAGAGACTGATCCTTGCAGTTTCCCAAGAGCACACTGAGATGCACTGAGCATCCTCCTATGAATCCTTCTTCCAACAACATGGGAAGCTTGTTTTAGTTCTTTTAAATATGGAAGATCATGAAATATCTGGCTCAGTCTGTCTTTTTGTAGGAGTCTGTCAAGCTGCAGTGCTAGCAGGGAGCAGACTGCCAGTTTTCAACAAATTACAATCCAGAATATTTTCTGTAGTGTATGACCACATGAAAGCATGCACTGTAAGTTGTGACAGTTCTCAGATTTGGAACGCTGTCTAATGTGCAGTCAGAGCAAAGGAGGGGTGGCTCTTTGTTAATCACAGAGGGTAACATTGCCTTTACTTTTTACTCACCTGTCTCTTGCAACTTCTGGTGCCAAATAATTGGGGGATTTCAGAGGCTCGTGTCAAGACTCTGACACCATCTTCATCCAAACTGTAATTGCAAAAATACAGTAGGTGTATGAGGGATATCTTCTGTTCATCAAGTACACTGTTTGCAGAACCTCACATCATAGAAAGTGTTAGTGAGACAGAGTCTTTTCAGGCATTTTTTGTCTGTCTCTCCATTTTTTTAAAGGGTAGGGCCCCTGGTTAAATAAATTTGATTCCTTCTGTAAACATGAAAAGCCCCAACCAAAATGGGTGGTATGTGACAGTTTCATCCTTCTAGCTTATTGCTTTGTGATGTGACTGTCTTTAATAAGAGTTCTTCAGAGACTCATAACCCTTTTAGTGATTTACTGTGATTATCCTGCATGGCACCTGTGCATGGTATTAATTAAGACCTGAAAAGACAGTGCCCCAAAGCTGAAAAATTCCCTTTGACAAAAGGTAGTGCAATGTAAATTAGCAAAACGCCGCATGCATTGATTTGAAAGTTCTTCCAGAATTGGTTTATGACTTTTCTTCTCAAGAGCTTGAAGGAATATGGCTTCTTAAAGATAAACTTACAGGTTCAATTGCCTGCTTAGATGTACAGTCGTGCATTTTTGTCCACTTGAATTAAATGTGCCTGAGGGACTGGGTTTATTTTCTACATCTGTTCAAGCACTAGATAGAAATAAACAGCATGGTCCCAAACATAGCCTACTAGCTATTAATCTACTAAGTACCTTATTAGTACCTGTCACTTTGGATTAGCAAAGAGTTTTTTATGTTCATCATGTATTTAAGTATACTGACTTTTGGATGGATTAAATCTCTCTTATTCAACTAATTCCCCAAAAGCATCCATCTGGAGAACTTTATGCCTTAGAAGTCTATTTGTCAGCTGTAAGTCCAATAAGATGGCTTTATCATCCCAGAGAGTCACTCAGGATGAGGTAATGGGAATAATAATTGGTTTATTCGGTTTTAAGTTTTTCCTGCTAGAAATCGGCTCATACTAAATCAAAGACAGATATTTCCTTTCTGTCAAGCATTTAAATTGTTCAGTGATTGATTAAATGTCAGGCAACCTAATAATTAGTGTATCTGAGAATAATTTAGAATGTAAACTCCCTGGGTGGGGATTTTTCTTCTTCCTTCTTTCTGTATAATCACCATCTCAAGTCTCACAGTGAATGATTTGGACTCCTTAACTGCTGTCATAAAAGAAATAATAATGTCTGCACAACTCCCCAAACTAATTCCATATTCTCTAGTGATAATCTAATCACTACATCTCTGAGGCATGTCAATGTGCTGTTTCAGAATGGAGCTTAAAAGGGACAACTTGGAGGTTTATGTCATTATTTTTTCTACCCCTTTAGTCTGTTGTGCATATGAAGTATCTCTTGCCAAGGCCCTCTTTGAGGTCAGTCATTGATTTAGCCGTGTTACCTTCACCAACTCATTTTAGTTATCAAGGTCAGTAATTTTTTTTAATTAAGAGGAGTGGAGTGTAGATGGCAGACATGAAATTAATACACAGCTCAAAACTGTTGACTTTATGGCACTGTCAAACAATTTCCTCCCCCCAGAGGAAACTGGAATAACGGAGCAGTGCAAACAACAGAGGCAAAGTGGACTATGCAAGCGAGGACAGCACAACTGCTGTGCCATGCAGCAATATGCAAAAGGAAAATGGGGAAGCTCTTGGACTCTTTATTTAGCTCTTGGTCTCTCAGCTGTGTCTGCAGCTGTTGGAATGGATTTTGATAGTGTTTCCGTTAATGGTCTCAGTAAGAAATACCCACCGATCAATTTTCTTTGAGCAGCATCAAAGAGCCACTTCATAACGTTCTCTCATAAAAAAACCTCTGTAATTCTGAGGAGCCAGAAAATCTCCACAGAAAAATGAAGTTTTACTGCAAAGTGTTGATTTCTTAAGGCTGAAGTATCTGGCAGTCGCTGAAATGTTGGGGAATCAAAAGCAATCCATTGAGGATTTTGGGCCTTTGACAAAGAATTCTTTTCTGAGCAATAATCAATACCAGGAAGAATTTGTGGACACCTTCCTCCCTGTCCAATATCATTTTAGTTGCTCAATGGAAAGTCCTGGTGTTTGTTTTGTGACTGGAATTAGAGGGAACAGGAAAATCCATTTTGCTAATCAATTTCAAGTTCCTAGGGAGCTTCTACTTTGCTCAGATTTTCTTGAGTTTTAGGCTTTGAGTCAATGAAATTGAAACAGTATTTTGTGGAAAACAGAGTTTCCAGAGAATGAGCAGCCATTGTTTTGGTCCAGTCAAAGTTATACTAGCAGATCCAGTGGTGGGATGAGAGACTTGCACTGGTTCTGGGTCTGTGTTCTACTCTGGTGTTCTGAAGTCTGAAATTCAGTCTCTGTTGGCATTTTGCAGACCCTGTGTTAATCCAGCAAAGCAAGGTTCCTTCACTGTGAGTCCTCAGGCCAGCAATAAACCCCATGCTTCTGACAGACTAATATGATTGCATTCTCCAAATTAGTTGCAACACCTAATCTAATTTAATTAAGGGATTAAATTTTGTCAGTAACTTGAAAGCTTAAGGAAACTGAATAATAATAATAAAAAGAAAACCTTGGTTTTTTCAGATGTCCTTCACAGTATCCCTACGGACTGTTTTTTTGCTATTTACGTGATTGCTATGTCTGCATTGATGGCATAATTTGGGTTACAACTTTGAGAGTGTTCAGAATTTCTATGTATCAAACAGGCCTTTTATCTCCAATGTGATGTACACAATTTTCTATCATTTACCTATTCTAGTCAAGATACTGTGTAAACATGCAAACACTGCATTTTGGGGGATAACTTGATACATGTGTTTTCTCAACGTCCAGCAAAATACGTTTTCAGCCAAGCTGAAAGCTAGTTGCTCACTCTAAAACATGACAAGTGCAATGTATTCCTCTCTAGGCAGCCTAAATTTATGCCATGTTGCTGGCCTTTTTGTTAGGGCAGTAACAGTTTCATGGTTGCTTAGCACAAATGCTCGATTTAATGTTTAGTTTTTACAGGAAAAAAAATAATATATTAGAACAGACCATCCTTTCTTAGACTTGTGTGCAACGTGCTTTTCACATCCTGTCACTGCTTATATCCCATTGCTCCTTCTGCGTGCTGTTCTTACAGGTTACTTGGAAATTAAGAACTTGTGGTAGAGACCAAGGCTGGGGTTTTTAAACATACTTAAGGAAAAAAATATCCCAGTGAATGGTGAACTGGATCAGAGATCCAGGATGTGTCATTCTCTAATGCTTTCTTTCCTTTATACTTTAGTAGCTGCATGTATATGGCACTACTTTCTAATGTATTTATGAAATGTCTAGTACCAAAGATAGAATATATAGGAGATTTTGGAATGGAACAGTTTGTTCAGGTTACCTTGTGGTTTCAGAACTTCCAATCTGAATGTACAAACATCTAGGCTGACATCTGGTACAAGCTTTAGCTTGTGTTTCAAGATCAGTTCTGAATATGCATCAATATATCATATATCCAATGAGGAGTTTAAGTGCCTTAAAAGTCTGCCTGGCATTTGGAATGGATTTGAGAACCACAAGCAAAGTTCCTGAGTTGCCTGAAGAGAAATATCTTGGTGGCATGGATTTTTGTTATTTATATGACATTCTGGTGCATGAGCAGGCTGCCCTGGGATGGCAAACCTAATTCTGTACCTCCCTGTGATGGCTGGGACTACTCTGGGAGCCTGCAGCAGCACAGCTTCACCTGCCAGGGAAAGGCTTTGGGCAGAAGAAGTAGGCAGCAACCTACCTGAAGCATCTCCTGGACTAGGCCCCAGTCAAGTTAATTGTAGTTAATGTAAATTGAGTTAATTTTATTTTAATCTAAATTACAGAATTAGGTAATTGTGCTGAGTCCTTTTTTCATGGTGCCAAAGTTTTGATGTAGTTCCAGGTGAGGTCCCAAATCTTCTGCTTGTCTTGTATTGTGTTCAGGTCTAATCTGTCAAGGACTGCACCCTCACTTTTTCTACTTTTATGGTCTGCTCCAGAAAAGAATTTCATTAAGTTGAATTATTAAATTTTCTTTACAGCACTCTCCTTGTACTGCAGATCCAACTCTGTAGAAGCCTGCAGAAATATTTTTAAGAGTTATCTGTGTCTAGTTGCTCAAGGAAGTGCAGAAAGAATGTTCCCAGCACATGTCAGCACATTTCATTTCTCCCCAGCAATCAGCTGTATAATCTGGGCATAACCCAGTTAATCTTCCCTGATCAGGCACTTCCTAGTCTGTTTTTTCATTAACTCTCTAAAAGGTTATTATCTATCTGATCCTTTGTTCAGTCCCAAAACAGCTTGAAAAAGAGATTTCATGTGTGTCTTGTCTCAGTTGCTGTGGCTGTTGGCTGTTTCAGAGCTTACAGAGATTTCCACAGAGGAGAAATAGATTTAACTGGGCTACTGGCATCAGTGAGATATTTGTTTGTTTGAAGGATTCATTTACAAATGCTTCAGGGACTGCCCTGGAAGCTGTTCTAATCAAAACAAGATTGACAGGCATGAGAAACTTGTGGCAAATTTGAATGTGAGAATGTGAGATAGTCTCTTTACAAATCAGTTATGGTTATGGTGCTTTCTGTCACACAGCTTGAGGTGTTTTTTTGTCTTAATTCTGCCAGCATTGCATGTTTAAATTTCAGCAGGCCAAATGGATTATGATTTCTGCAAGTATATGGAGAGGAATATCTGAACTTGAGAGTAAAGTGATTTGATTTTTGAGAGACGTCTCTACCCACATTAAGGTGCAAACAAGAACATATGCCAAAGTCAATAGTACAGATTTTATTGAACAATAAAATGTGTGAGAGTGAAATAGAAAGAAGTAGAAAAGGGGAGGGGGAGAGAGAAACAAGAGAGACAGAGACAAAGCAGGAGGTATTGAATGCACATAGGTCCAGTGGCACCCTGTTGGTCCTTCTTCATCCTGGGCTTCTCAGTGGTGGGGGTCCCGAGCTCACTAAGAACTTTTTGCTATTTATGCCTTTTAGCAAGCAAAGGAGTTAATGATGCACAGTTCTCTTATTTTATTGGCTAAATGATTCTCTTGTTTTTAATGCTAAATAATCTCAAGTTAAGTGTTTATCTTCTTTAGAGTTGGTGGGTTTCTTTGAGTTGGTGGTTTGTAAGCAATCTCCCGCTGCTGGAATTTCTGGAATTTCACCCTTTCAGAGCTGACCTGAGCATAGTAGCTGTGTTGGATTTCCTTGTGGGTTCTTTGCAGTGATTCATTCTTCTTCTTCCAGGCCTAAGATAACACTCATATTTAGAGAAGGCAGGTGGGGAGTTTCAGTGGTAGATGATGATGCCATCTGTCCCATAACTTGGGGTGCTTTGTTTGACTGGTGATATGTGCATGGGCAGTGGCCCCTCCACACAGTTTACAACAGTGAGGAACCTTGTCTGGATGCATTACCCAGGATGTGCCAGCCAGACCAAGCCAGGCCCTGAGCCAGGCCTAAGTTTTTGTTCTGTGGATGTGTTGGGTACTTGTGTGGGGTTTTTTTTGTTTGGTTGGTTTTGTTCTCAGTTGCAAAGTGGTTATCCTGGATCAAAATTGTGGTGGCAAGTATGAAAAGCTTAACAGGAAGGAGAGGTGTATATGCTGCCATTCCAAGTTCACCTGCTGCATGCATATTAACAAAATGTAAGTAAGCAACACTGAGTCAGGCTGGTGGTTCAGTAGCTCTTGCTCTGGCAGGGTGAAATTGGCCCCCAGTCACTGTAAGACACAGACACTGTAGTACTGTGCATTCAGCTCTCCTGCCTGCTGCTACTGACTGCATCTCTTGTCCTTGATGTGGCCGCTTTATGCTGTGTTAAAAGGCCAAAGGATCACCAAGGTTTTCTGATAAGTGATTGAGTAACCCACTGTGCAAGCCACCCCAAAGGATTGTCCCTGAAATCCTTGTGCTGTCAAGGAACAGATTTCTGAGTGCTGCAGAAGCTCTGGGAAATCTCCATGCCCATGGGAAAGTGCAGTATCCTTGTCCTGAGGGCTATTTTCTCATGTGGAAAGCCTTTCCTTCCTTTAGGACAGCTTTGAGGGGAGGATAAAGCTACTTGAATTTCCTCCTCCTTGTGCTTGCTATTTGCATTTTCTGTGCTGCCAAAAGTATTTTTTTTCAGTGAGTTAATAGATCTTGTCATTTTGCAAGCAGGAGATGGACTCCCATCTTGTAGAAGTAGCTTTAAAAAGAGTCATCATTATTTGTAGAGCAGCAGTGTGTACCAGCTTCTGGCCCATTGCACTGGGAGTCTGTGGTACTGCATCTTTACTGCTTTTTCTGCCTCTTTCTTTGTCATCTGTTTAGCCTGTTGGCTTTTCAGATCTGGAGCATGCTTTCACTGTTTTAACAAATCTCTGGTGTAGTGACGCCCTCATTAGTACTGGGATTGCTAGATACTATTGCAATAAAATATGTTTCAGCTTGTGCTCCTTTCAGTCTGGGCACTTGGAAAGCTTGA
The DNA here is from genome assembly GCA_020086605.1 of Lanius collurio. NCBI lineage: Eukaryota > Metazoa > Chordata > Aves > Passeriformes > Laniidae > Lanius > Lanius collurio. Next base: position 24,893,750 of record JACBWW010000015.1, on the reverse strand, counting down.
AGCCCATTTTTCCTCCTTGTTAATAAAAATCACTAAATAAAAATCACACTGTACCAATATGTAGCAGCAGGAACAACAACAATCTCACTTCAGCAAGGCCTGATCTTTCCTTGCAGCAAAAGCAATGAATTTGCTATCAGAACTGCAAATATTTGATAGCTGTAATAGCTACACTGAAGGAATTGACTACACTAATAATGTTTTGTTCTTTCTGCTCAGTTTTTTTAAAGAAAAAGAAAATGAGAATACCAGGCACTACAGACACACATCCCACCCTCCCCTCACCCGAAAATGGAAAAAAAAAAAAAAAGAAAAGAGGAAAATCTAGGGCAAACAGAGATAGGAAAAGTTATTTTTTAGGAAACCGACAAACACCAAAGGAAAATGGTGAAAGCTAATTGAAAGTTTCCCACTACAATATGCTAAATAGTATAGCGCAGATCAGCAGGAAGGCAGCAAAACCTTTCCTGTCTTGAGACTAACTTTTCTTAGGTCAGCCAGAGAGGGATAATACCAGGCACTTTGTACCAGAGGGATAGAGCTCACTCTTGTACCACAGCCTGCCCAGGCAGCAATGTCCTCTGTCTGGAGTAACTGGAGTTTTATACAAGATATCTTTCAGTCTAGCTGTAAATATATATTTATGAAAATCCAGCCCAAACTAAAGCAGTGTTATAAGATAAAAACCTTTCAAAATCTGGAACATCCAGGAACTTGTTGGCTGAATCCAGCAGACATGGAAGGGAAAATGCTTTTCCTTTCATTCAAACACACACATTTTAAAACCAGACCGTAAGAACAGAGTCAGACCGTGATAAGGAGAAACAAAATCATTAGTTGTTTTCTCCTATGCTCCAGATCCTAGAGTGTCATCTTAATAACTAGCAATCAAAGTGTCCCTTAGTTGTGAGATTTTGTATTATTTTGAAGACATTTTGTTGTGGTTTAACCCCAGCTGGCAACCAAACCTCACACATCTGTTTGCTGCTCCACTGGGGTGAAGGAGAGAATCAGAAGAGTAAAAGTGAGAAAAGGTTGAGATAAAGGCAATTTAATAGGTAAAGCAAAAGCTGTGCATACAAAGCAAGGAATTCCTTCACCTCTTCCCATGGGCAGGCAAGTGTTCAGCCACATCCAGGAAAGTAGGGCTCCATCTTGTGTAGCAGTTATGTGAGAAGAAAAATACCAACACTCAAAACGTCCTTTCCTCTTTCTTCCATCAATTTATGTTCTGAGCAAGATGCCACAGGGTGTGAAACATCCTTTGGGTCAGTTAGGGTCAGCTGTCCTGTCTGTGTCCCCTCCCAGCTCCTTGTGCACCCCTAGCATCCTTGCTAGTGGAATGGGGTGAGAGGTAGAAGAAGCCTTGACTCTGTGCAAGAGCTGCTCAGCAGTGAACAAAATATCCCTGAGTTATCCACACTGTCTCCAGCACAAATCCCAAACACAGACCCACAACAGCTCCTGTGAAGAAATTTACTCTTGCCCAGCCAAAACCAGAACTTATTTCCATTAGATAATTTAGGAAAAAACCCACAAACTTCCAAGTCCCTTTTAATGTTGTTTTAAGAAAAAACTGCAGAACAATATAGTAGCTCAGGTGCTGAGTAGAGAGATTTTTACTCCAGCTGGATGCTGAATTAATTTACTTTTTCCCTTGGTCATACAAACCTAACAAACCTAAGAAACCTGTGGACATTTTAGAAGAGGAAAAAAAACAGCAGTAAATCACCATAAAATTTGTACTTGAATTATGTACAATTTTGTGCTTTAACGCAATCTACTACAGTATGGTCTGGTGCCGACTGGGAGTTTTGGGATACTAAGTCAATCCTAATGTGTGATAATAATAACACACGTCTTTCTGAGGCAGCAGTGACATTTTAATTTTCCAAGTGGAGGTCAAATAACATTGGCTAAAAAATAGGTGCATTTTGTTTCTTAATTATATTTTCCAGCAGAAGATGGAGTTTTACTGTCATTGTGTGTACTTAGAAACCCTAATGTTTGTTTTAAAGATTTGTTTGAGATTTTTAAGGAAGGAAATGAATGATTGTTCCAAATGCTAATAACTTATTCCTGTGAAGTACAACACATTTCAACTTCAGTAAACAAAGTCATAACAATGCATTTAAGCATTTTTTTTTGTTTATTCTAAAACAGTGCTTGCCATTTAGAATGTTCTGAATGAACAGAAATATTAATCTATATATTTTTCACAGAAAATATTTATTTTCATAAGCTTCTTTTCCCCCTGTCCTTCTTTAAGGATATTCAAAAGCAGCCTTTTCAATACTTACCTTTATTTTAACTGGAAATCTTTTGATGAATAACAATTTCAATTGCAATAAATAGGAAACTTTCCTGACAGAAATCACCACTGAATCAATGTTGGACAGAAGCATGGCCGCCTTTGAAGCTGTAAATATCCTGGAAGTCCATCCCAGAAGGACATTTTTTTTGCCAGGGAGGCACATACCATGATTTCCACTGTTACTGTAAAATCAAATGCCCGTAATTTTTTCTGACTTTAGCTCATTTGTGTTTTGAATGGCAGCAAGTAGAATCTCAGTCTGCAGAGAATTAAAACCATACAGTAATTAATGATGTTTTAAGCTCTCAATCAAAAAGTTTAGTTCTAGGAAGAGCAAGTACTGACCAAATAGCAAAACACATACATTTAGCATAAAGGATCATATAGAAAATGAGCCTTTCCATTAAGTGTCATCATCAATGCTCCCATGAATAATAGAGATACTCCTATCTAATTTTCCAAGGTCTATATCTGTCACATGCATATTTCTGGTAGTATTTTGATAATTCTGTGCTGTGTATGCTTATTGACAGTACCGGTCTCTCTCGTGCTCACATTCCTCCCATTTCAACATAAATTTCTGGGAATCTAAGTCATGGTTCAGTTACCAAGACTGCATCTGGTAGCCTCAAAATGCCAGGAATGAAGACTTCACAGAACTCATTAAATGTTTGCACGGCTGACAGAGTATGACCCAAACATGTTTTGCAAAGAGAATTGTTTGGATTTTTCCCATTCAGTTTCTTAGGAAAAATTTATTCTCTTCTTAGAATCCTTCCTGATGAAGACAAGGGGAAAAAACATATAATAGCTCAGAAGTGACCATACTGTACTTCTTTGCAGTCTGGCAATCTTGTGGCTGAGGTTTCTTCCTGGAGTACCATTTTCCCATTTTGCATTCACTCATCTCCCGTAAAAGTTGATTCTGAAATTCAAAGTGACTTCAATAGGACTCAGCGCACAAATGTTGGTCATTTTTAAACTTCCCGCTCATACTACTGGATGATGTTTGGCTACCTAAGTGTCCCTCTCATTGCTGTGAGTCAAGAATGTAAGTGTAGAGAGTGACCTGGCTCAAAAAGGGCTATGGAGAAGCCTAACAGCATAACAGTAAAAAATCATTGTGGAGCTCCAAAATCAGGGACTCCAGTGTGGTTCTATTGTAGCCAAATTGGGCTGCTTGGCTCTCATGACCAAATACGCTCCCATTTCTTGTGGCACACTTCTTTCATTCTGTGGTGTGAGCAGCAAGGGAGTTCCTCACTATCTTACTGCCCACGAACTCTTACCACTAGGACTATGTCCTTTTCTTTGCACCTCTGGACCAGAGAGAAAAAGATCAGGATCTGAAAATGCTACTGCCAATCTTTGGTACATAAGTGGGGAAAAAAATAAAAAATGAGGGATTGGGTTTTGTTTGTTTGTTTATTTGGCCTTTTTGTATGTGCATGTGTGCACCATATGCATACCTGTTTGTTTTGTTTTTTTTTTTTTCTGGGGTGTATTCTCAAAGGCTTGAAGTGACATTTGAACTTACATTCACCTTGAAAGCCACTGGGAGCTGACTGAGCCTATATTTTCTGCAGCTGTCTAAGAAAAAGCCAGCTTTTATTATTTTGTCTTGATTAAATGTGCTAAGTGTGATGCACCAGGTATAGCCTGTACCTCATTCACGTTTCCCATCAGGCTCCCGTATGTTCAAAACTGCACAGAACATATACAGGCCCCAAAGTCTTTTGCTTTGACCAGTACTAGAGAGACTTAATACTCAAGGCTTTTGGCCTCCTCTGATTCTTTTTCATGCTTGTTTAAGATTTTTAGGTCACTGATGTGACCAGAATTAGCTGCAGGGTAGAAAAACCCTAACAATTCAAATTTGAAAAACTGCAGTTTTCTTATGATGTGGAGTATCTTCCAGTGTAATGAAATACCTCTCTTATTGGTCTACTAGTCATTAAATAATTCCTCCAACTCAGTTTATGTCTTTCTGTTGCCAACTTGGAGACTTATATTACTTTCTCAGTTAAATCATTGGCTCCTCATGATCCAACTGAATTTTTACGTGCAACCTATCCCCAGGAGACTTTTATACATGCTGCAATGATACTGGTTTGCTTGGGCCCTGGCAGTTAAGTGTTCTAGCACCTCCTTTTACAGCCTTTGATAAATTTCTGAGAAAGCAAGCACTTAGACTATTTATGAGAAATCAGAATGGCAGTTGTGCTAAGACTGCAAACATAAAGCACATGCTGAGATTTATTTAGATGCTCCAAGCTTTACCTGAAATGAAAATTCCTCCCTGTACTGTCCATTTCTTTTGTCATTGCTATTGCTGAATTAGCGATGCCATTATTGCAATCGGCATGAGTGAAGGCACTGGGAATTTGGCACTGGAGAGATGTCTCGGCACAAGGAAGTCTGGAGGGTTTCTGACCATGTACCTTCATCTCTCAGGCTCTTTGGGGTGTCTCATGCAACCTTCCTGTTGTACTAGATGTTGCATTAAGTAGACTAAAATAACCAAAGGAGTGTTCTAGGTAGTTTAATTTTTGAAAAACACAGCATTTCTGGACTATCAGAATAAGAAATGCAAATGTAAATGGAAAAAATCTGCATATGGTTTGAATATGTTCAGAACAAACAATTGTGCCTTTGCGTTTCAAAATATTTTGGTTTCAGATTAAGGTTTAATTTGTTTAGTTTTTAATTTAAAAAGTAAACAAGGCAAGTTTGGGATGAAGCACAGTTTTTTCTTACTTTTTACATTAACTGTTGAGGAGAAACATTTTTAGTGCTAAACTAATAGGGATATTTTACGATCAGCAACTTTCCACACGTGCTTGCACATACCAACATTCTCAGAGGTTTCCAGTCCAGTTACTCAATCAAAAAAATCAATTACTAGCTGAGCCCTTGCTAGGAGGCAAGCTAGTTGAGGTGAGGGCAGCTTTCACAGCTTTGCTAGTTTCTTTCTCTTCTTGTTGAGATTCTGGCTTCCACCTCAGGGCGAGGTACCTGCTGTGGGAGGCACTGCTGGGTATCTCCTCTTTCTAGCAGGGAGACCATCCTTCTGCATCTGCTGAATTGCTCAACAAGCTTTCTTCTCCCCATTGTCCTCTCTGACATACAGCATTCATCTCTCCTGCCATGAAGCATTCAAGGATAAGACACCTACATGCCCTACTTGCATGGTGTCACTGCAGATGTTTTGGGGCAGGTGACCCAAGTACATCCTGCCTTTCTGCCTCTGGAGTGCTGGGTTGCAAGAAGCTGAGAACAGAGGTCTGGTCAGGTAGCTGAGGTGTGATGGATGGGATGCTTATAATGGAGTTGGGACAATGGCATTTCTCCCTGCTGTGTCAGTCCCTGAAAGCCTGGTGCACACACTGGCTTTTTTTCTTTTTGTTTTTCAGTTTTACACCAAGACTCAAACTCCTGCATTCAGCTGGAAATATTTTTCCTACAATCCAGGGTTATAAAACTGTACACTGTATCCAAAACAGGGAGATAATGTTGTGCCTCTTTCTGATTTCAGATATCTGTCTCATTTTGAGGGGAACATATTTTGCTAAAAGACTTTTTTTTTTTTAATTTTTACTTAAAATCATTAATCGTTGACACAGCTTGCTTCTTCTGGATGTTTTTCCTTCTGAGCAATGAAACAGTTCCATGAGACAAATCTCTCTTTTGGATCTTGAATTCCTATGGAGCAATGCAATCCAATGTGCCCATAATTTTGATCACAACCTGGGGTGTTGCACCGTAAGGCATTAACTGAGGAAGATGGCAGAGTTTGAGGGACCCATGTTTTATTTCAGGACAGGAATGTATGTGCTGTGTGCATGCAAACCAGTAGTAATTGGTGTTCTCTGCAGGCAGTGGGATTGAGATTTCTGTGAATAACTTGAATTTCTTTCTAAAACTCATTATTTTCCCTTTCCTTGTGTTATAGTTTGCTGTCTTCATTTAGTTGGTAGAGTTCCTTGGTGTTTTGAGAAATGCTGTGTAAATAATAAGCTAACGATTCCTATTCATCAATTCTTGTTCATGCTGTTTGAGACCATTAGGCGGACACTGGGCCCCCTATACCCGTGTCAAATTGCTGTGTGATTTCCAAATAATGATTTTGTGTCATAGAATGTAGGCTAACAGAAACTCCTGGGCTGAAAACATAATACTGATCCTTAGTATTTGGTACTGTAAGCATATGTAATAAAAAGCTGCGTTGTGTAGTGCAGTTTCTCTCATATTGGATCCACAGATTTTAGATGATTTGCAATCACCATATTACAAGATCTAGGAAGAGATTTGTACAGCATCGGTGTCATGTTAGTTCCCATTAAAATTAAAGGGAGTTTTTCTGCTGGCTGTAATTAAAGCATCTAGACGGCACTGAGCCACAGGGTTAGAGGCACATCCTTCCAATTACAGGTAGCTCAATCAAAGCCCTTCTTACTCCTGTTTGTTTTCTTATTGAGTGGATACCACATGGGTTATGTGGAATCCCCCCTACCAGGGGAAAAAACAAAGCAAGTCAGGTTGATAATCTCCCATCACTCTTTGCTGTGGCATAGCAGTTTTCTATCTATTGGCATGTTTGGGGATGAGAAGTCATGCATTGCAAAATACCCTTTTAACTATATCACAACAATTCAATAGGTTGAGACCCTATGTCATGGTTTAATAACTCTAATCCAGAAACTGCCAAAGGAATCTACTCTGAGGCTTGCAGCTGTATTTCCCCATCCAGACTGGAGTAAGATTTCAACCTGAGTACATGCAGTAGGTTTCATTCCTCTGATTATTCAGATACCTACTGAATAATCAGTAATTTTAATTGCTCCCCAGTAAGCCTGATAATTTTCAGGCTAAGTGGGGAGAGGAGAAATTGTTGCACAGGGAAAAACTTGAAAAAAATGATGTTTAAGCTCTCTCTTGAAAATTGAAAACCTTAAATTGTGGGCCCAGAAGGAGCATTTCTGTGAAAAAGAGGCTGATAAACTATGAACTCTTCGGTTTGAAAATGCTTTAAGATGACTTCTGCCCATGCAATTTAATGCAGGAAGCTGTAGGTGACAAACAAGGTCTATTCCCTTCTGAAAATTGTGAGCCACATCATTTCTTCAAAGCACTGCTATCATTTTGTTGTCACTGTCGGATCCAGCCCTCAGTAACTGGCCAGCTGTACTGTCATCAGGGAGGTGGAGGGGACATGGAGGCACTGACTGGTTTCTCCAGCTCAGAATAAAGGAACTAAAACAGACTATATTGGTTTCAGAAAGAAATAAATGTTTCTTGGGGCAACCCATGATCCCTTACCAGCTGCTACCTACATCACAGCACATGTCCATCTGCTCCTGTAAGGCCTAGACAGTACAGGACCATCCCTGCTAAAAAGATTCATTGAGAGACTGGTACCATGAGCAGACATGGGCCTGCCTGCTCCCTGCCTTTCAGCAACCCTGGAGAAATACTGGAAATGCAGCAGGGCCACAGACTGCTGTGAAAGCAGAAGGTGACAGGTCTGCCGAAGGGTGTAGCCAGGCAAGACTCCATTCTGAACCGCGGCACGTTCCTGAGCCTTGCTTACGAGCAGTTTCCCAAAGATATGGGGCTCATGTGGCTGGACAGGCTGTTTGACTCCCTGCTCCCTCAGCAGCTTTTGAATTTGCTTGCCACTTAGAACCAAAGTTAGCTGAAGGGCAGGGATTCGAAAATGAAATGTTTCTGAAACATGACTGAGACCTTGTGATGTGGTGGAGGAGAATGACATCCAAATTGATGTCTCCACAGTGAAAAAGAGGGCAGCAGGAGCCCAGCTACTTTAATTAGGCACTGGAGGATCTGGATGGGAGCACGCTGCAGGAAAGCAGGCTGGGAAGTTCATAGACTACTTGTTATTAGGAGGGCAGCCTGCAGGGGCTCAGGGCTTGCTGCTGAAGTTTGTTTATAATGCAGCACATTCTCCCAGTCTGCTGTAAAGGAAGCCTGTTTGGGGCTTAGAAATCAGATTTAACTCTTTGCTGGGTCCAGTTCAACATTAAAAGACATGGCAAAGCTGAGTCTCTGTTTTTCTCCTAACCTTGCCTGATTGCTCTTGCAGCTTTTCCCTGTCTCTGACCTGAGAACAGTTTCCTGTGAGAGTTGGGGGTCACACACACACTCCTGTGAATATGATTGGATACGTCAAGCTGTTTTGTCAGAATAAAAGAGCTATTCATGCTCAGGAGCTTTACGATCCCCAACCTGATGGGAAGAGATAGGGTTGCAAAATCTCCCTATAGGTAAAAGATCCGGCTTCCATGAGGTCTTAGAGCTATCTATTTCATTTTTATTTGAATATAAATATAAAAATTATTTGAATGTGCAGAGGATAATCAGTCATGAAGGCTTCTGTGATCCTTTTGGGTGAAACAAAATTAATTTTAATCTCTCAATGCTTGTACTAGAGGGAGCGGTAGTATTTATTTGGCAGGTGTGTGGGCACACTCTCTGAAGCACACAGTAAAACAAAGCATAACAAATCTGTATTTACAAATCTGAGGAAGCCTGCACTGCAGTCAACATATTAAAGTTCTTTCAGCAGCTTGAGAGATTATTTGCATCAAGCGCCTTAGCCCAGGTTTACTGAGACAGAGGAAGGTGTTGACACAATATGTGTTTGAAACATTGCTTACATTTTCTCACATGAAACTTCATCTGTTTCTTCGAAGTTTGCCACATGCCGAGATGAAGCAAGAAAATTCCTTGTCAGATGCTTCTCTAGATAGGAGAAAAGTAAACAAGTACAAAAATGCAGAGGAATTATTTTCACCCATTAAAATCTTGAGTTTGCAGTCTCTAATTCACAAATTTAGCTAGAGGGAGAAGATGAATATCAGAACTCTGCTCACAGCATTAGTTGTTGTATGCTTGGGAGGAATCAGGAGCTGGACTTCAAAGTGCTCTTTATTCGGTGAAGGTTATATTGTTTAAGGCTTGGAGAAGGCTGCTTAGCAGAAAGAGGTAATTGGAAAGTAGACGTAAAAGCCACTGCTCCAGCAGCATGGAAAAGCGTAAAACCATTGCCATGTGCATCAGGCTGCAAAATGAGGAAACTCATCAGGGAAATAATGGTTCAGAAAATCACTGTGTTAAGGGGTAATGGAAGAGCTTCACTACCCTCTTGCTGGTCCTGAGGAGGTCAATGGAAAGATAGGTAAAAGAGGGGAAGCAGCTTAAAGAACCCATGCATTCCTTTTGCAGACAAGGGGAAACAGGAAGAAATCAAACATTCCCCTTAGGTAGGGGACAGCTTTTCCTTCTCTCTTTCTTAGCTGCTTTTATTTTTTCACCCTGGAATCTTTTCATGTAATCTTTGAATTGAGGTTGGCTCTTTTCCTTAAGATGTGCATCAACTCCTGTGGAGCTGAGGGTTTGATAAAGGCACTGAAGACCTCTATTATTCACTGGGCCAGGTGTGATGTGCACATTCTTTCAAACTATCACAGTTTCAGGTGAAGAAGCCTAGGAAAAAACTCCACAGATAAAGAAATAATGCAGATTGTGGCTCCTGCTCATTTTAACTATCACTGTTGGTTTCCTGAAACTTGGTAATTCTGACAACTCCAATTTTCTTCCAGCAGAGTAATGCCCACCTAAATCATGATTCAATGGCTTGCAGGAAGGATGGTGCTGACATACATCAGGACTAAAAGAAGACAGAAGTGGTGTTTTGTCCCTTCCACACCCCAAGATAGATCCTAAATAGACAGTTTGAAGAGCTAAAATCAAGTGGGCTGGAGAGATGATGGTGTGAGGATTCTCTAGTCTGAGAAAGCAGGTATGTCAGGGTATCAGCAAGAGCTCTGACTCTATTGGCTCCCTGTTGTGCTAATCTCCAAAAGAGCTAGGAGGCTGCAAAGCAGACTGGGTTAGGCTCCCTGCAGCTCCTGTTGTCCAACAAATCAGTCCTAATGGAGCATGAGGACAGAAAGTTGTCTTAGGAGTAGAGGCCTGCTCCTGGAGAGAAGAAGATTTACAGACAGGTTCACAGCTTGAAAAGTTGGATGGCTTTTTGCCATCCTTCTGTACACTTGCTGACGAAGCCAGAACAAAATGAATGAAATTAAATCTCATTAGGGTCCTGCTGCTTTTAACTAACCCAGTAGTTATGTCACTTAGGGTTTGTTTTTTGGGTTTTTTGTTGGGTTGGTTGTTTTGTTTTTTTTCTCTGATGTGTACCAGCCCCACACCAAAGGAAAGCCAGAAAACCAGCTGGCCTCCGAGGTTATATTCAGATGCTGGTCCTTAAACTAACCCTTTCCAGCAACAACAATGCCAGCTGTTGTAAGGAGAGTGATTCCTTTCTCCATGCTCAGCACCAGAACACACAGTAAGTGACAGCAGAGCGGATGAGAGAATGCTGTCCTTGCTACTTACCAGAAGAGCTTTGCTCTTGATTTCTATCTCTCCCATATTAATCGGAGGAAACATGATATGGAAAAAGATTCGGGGGAGTCGTTTCATCCTTAGGTTCATTTCCCATCATTCATAAGGCATCTGTATTGTACAAAAGAAGTAAGGAGTGTTTATATTTTCTCCCAGTGAAAAACAGGATTGCCCTGGTGTCACTGAGGTTTCCCAAGTCTGGATAGATTTTATGGGGGAGGAAAGACAGGCAAGTTTAATGACTTTTGAGAGCTCCTCCATCTAGATAGCCTTTTAAGTAAGGTTTTTGTATGTGTCAGAGTTCACAAGACCTACCCTGCTCTTTTGATCCTTCAACTTTTCAAGTACCCTACAAGAAAAACTATGTGAAAGCTATTTAGTACCACCTTGTGTGTCTCAATTAGTTTTATTTCAGTCTAAATTTAAATTATTGCAGGGGTTGATGTCCCTTTAATTCTGGTCCCATCTCTTGCTGTGAATTCCATGCAAATATTTCCTCAGTGGAAATCTTTTCCTTTTAGTGCTTTGGCTACATGGGTGAAAAAACAGATGCAAAACGTGGAATTATCCATAAATCCAGCCCAGGTCTACCTCATTTGGCTTTGAATGACTTGAAAATGTTAAAAAAGTGATTATTCTCAGGTTCACCTTGTTTCAATGACATTCACAGGTCGTGTGGCTCCTTTTGAGCACTGCATTTTTATCAAGGTCTGTACTATTTCCTTTTGCATTCCACAGCTTTAAATTGCAGTATCATGGATGGTAGCTGGGCCTGATTCAGCTCCAGGGGAATGGAAATAAACTTCTATATTTCTACAGTGTAAAAACTGTGTTAACGTTTTTCACAAATAGTCAAGAGGAAAATCATGGTTATTTGTCACAGCGCAGAGATACCTGTACAAGTTTACAGTTGTTCTTCTGCGGCAAAGGTGCTTCTGTCCACCTGCCCTCATTCAGTTTTCACATTCTCCTGTGCTGGAACAGAGTGTGGAGGTCACCTGAGAGCCATCCCAGCAAGTATGGCATCTGTTCTAGGCTTGGTGTTCAGCAGAGATTATTGCACCTTACAGGCCTATCTTCAGAGAGATTCTGGGCAGAAGATTTGCAAGATGGGTTAGATTACTCTCTGACAACATCAGCAGGTAGGATGGGATCCATCCCTCAAAATCTTTGGTTTACTAGCTGTGCCAGTGTAGGCAAGTGAGTAGGTTCTTTAAAAAAAATAAAAAAAATTCTACTTTGTGAAGGAGATTGAGATTATTTCATAACCTGCCATTGTAGACTTGAATACAAATATTCAGTTTGCCTGAGGATCTTGCAGGATTTCACATTCAAAGGTAACTTTGCTTTCATAATTGCTTTTTTGATGGGTTTTTCCTTCATTTTCTCAGTCAGATGTAAGTGGGTTGTCCTGATGCACCAGGAAACAACCTCTGAGAGGAACACAAGCCTTAAAATATAGATTCTCTCCCTGCACAGAAAAAGAAACATAATTCCAAATCACTAAAACAAGAGCCAACTGTGCTTCTGAATCTGATTGCAGCCCAGGCTGAGGGGGGCAGTGGAAAGCAGGGGATTCTACTTGCAAGGGTCCACTGAAGTGGAAGCAGTGGGAATGTGATAGAGTCAGGAACATGAAACTGTGGAACCTGACACTTTAATCAGCCCTGAGGCATGAGCAGAATTCCCTATTTCTTGTAGATCCCACTAGATCTTCTCAGTTCAGGTACTGAGTAAAGGGGTACTCCACGAGTCCAAGTGGCAGAAACTGCCTGGTTTCTCCTGTATGCTGTTAGTGTGGGGAGATTTTTGCTGGTAAATTTTAGCACTCAGGTGATGCCCACATGTATGCTCTCTAGTTACACACTCAGCTCCTGTGCTTGCAGGTCCCACATCTCAAGGAGTTGCTCCATAAAGTGTCCCCGGGCTGCCTCCTAGCACTGTGAGCCTTTGCCTGATGTGGGAGCTAAGAGCAGATGCCAACTCTTTGGAGAGCAGAGAGTTAGATGGTAAATTCAGCCAACAGCCCCGACAAAACTGTAGAACAGCATAATTATAATAAAGTTTTAAAATATTCCTGTATCACTTGGATGAATTTTTTCATTTTCCACTCTGAGAATAACCTCTGATCTCCTGTGGAAATGCATCTAGCATTTAAATGGAATCTACATGTTTCTCTTGGACATTCAATTTTGGCTAGAGCTTTCAAAAGAAAAATAAAAATCCAACAAAAGACACTTATTCTGTGATAATGGTTGTGTTTCAGTGGTGTCTTTTAATTATGCTAGCCGGCTGTGTAAACTTAATTGCATTAGAGGCTACTAATTATCTTATTAGGAAATACTTGGCTGTAATAGCTTATTTTAATGAATTGACTATGGATGCATGCGATTTTTCTTTGTTACCTCAAATTGCTAAACTCCATAAAGCTGCATTTGTTTTTGCTTTTGTTTTTTTTTTTTTTTTTTAACTTTTAATTTTAAATCTAAAATGTAAAACATGAACATATTTTTTTGCAGTCTGGATTGGTTGCATATGTTTTGCTGCTTGTGCCTTTCTGTAAGTGATCACATCTCTGTTGTCATTCTTTTGATGTGGTAGGTTTTGTGTGGCTTTTTCTTCTTATTTTTTTTGTCCCCTCCTTTCTCTTAGCCACATTTGTTTCTACTAAGTGACATGGGAGATTTTATTTAGAAGCTGAATTTTGTTTAAGTTGTCTCAAGAAGGATATATTGGGATATTCTGCTTCTCTGAAGTATCTGAGACAGCACAAGGGTTGCCAGAAATTGCATGGGAAAAAAGGTGGTGTAGAGATAGCGTCTGCTGGCTAATGAATTTCAGAGGATCTGGTCCTTCATATCATCTGCAGGCCTGGATTGTTTGGATGAATGTGGGCTGTCACATCCATCCTAGAGGTCATGGCCAAGTGATACTACTGGAATGAGAAGCAGAAATGTGAGCCTGACTAATATCATTTCAGCAGCTGCTTATGCTCATTCTTGGGAAGGCACTGAATTATAAATCTGTAAAGTAGAGTTGTGGCTAGGAACTGAGCAACTGCCCAAGATAAAACAAGGCATTTGTTCACTTGGTTTCAATTGATTTTCAAGGAGTGATGTCTTAAAACATTTCTTGCCCTTTTGAGCACTTTCTGAATGTCAGGGGGATTCTGTAGTCATTGCAGAAATGATTATAAAGGAGATGAGATGAAATGGGAGAAATTTGAGGTGTTTCAAACTCCCCTATCCATTTAACCTTTCTGAAGTGGCATATGAGCCACCTATAAGTTTTTGAAGCTATGGAAAATATAAAAAATACTTTGGCATAGACTTTATTTAAGGAAACTTTCAGTCTTGATTTACCAGTTCTGGTGATGCTGAACAAAATATTTATTCTCAAAGTGAAATATAATTGTTTCACATGGTAGATTTTTTTGCCTCTGATTAGGAGCCAGAGTTGGTTTAAAACCCAACTGTCCTGCTCAGAAGTAGAAGCAAAGCAATGACAGCAACTGGAAATTCATCTTGCTGCTGAGAGAAATGTCTCTGGAGAGTTGCTGTTATTTATGTACTTAACCATACCCTGATGTTTTGGTACCTGAGGAGAGCTGGTGTCTACATCTGTTTTCAGGAAAATTTCTATTGGACCTTCCCAGTTGTGGTTTAGTCTTGTTCCCATGCCCAACTCTTGCTTGGAGTCCTGCCTTCCTTTACTGCCTGCTTCTTCCTGAATGCTTCCAAAGAGGGTTTTGGAATATTCCCAAGGAATAGCAGGCAGTCCTGCTTAATGGACGGGTGGAGAAGGTACAGATGCTATTGAATGAGACCCATGTAGTCCTCTGTCTCCCCTCTGCCCTCCCCCAGCCCTGTCTTCCCTTCTCAACAGTTGTGTTCCTCTTTTGGGGTTTGTTTATTCCAAAATTAACTATTTCATTTACTCATCCTCTGCAGTAACTCTCAGGAGTTTACTGGTGAGGAAATGAAACCTCAGACCCCTTTAATCTGTTCTAAGAGTGAAGTGGGAACCTCTTGCTCCTCCTCACACTGTTCTACAGCAGAGCATTTATGCCATGAGGGCTCACAGCAGCAGCCAGTAAGAAGATTTTTCTGGGCCCAATAGTGCTGGGAGCCTTGTGGTAATGGGTGGTAGGAGAAGTGTTGTCTAGGACTGGGTGAAATGCTGTGACATCAGCTCCCAGGATCTCTGAACACTGTCTGGCTTCCTTTGGTTCTGACTTAAAGATTTTTCATGGTTTTTGCTCTTGAAGTCAAATAACATTAATAAGGGATTAAAGTTTCTGGGCCATTTTTAAATGTGCCAGAGCTGCATATCCTGATGTGTGGGAAGAGGTGGGCAAGATACATCTCCTCTCACCTGCTTTGCCTAGGATAGAAACACAGGCCTACAGACAGGCTCCAGTGGCGAGGGACTAGGGCAGCTATGAAAAGCATCGTTGTGACAGAGCTATCAGGGTGGGGTTTGTCTTCAGCAGAAGGATCTCCAGGCTCCTGCTGCGGTTCCCTGAGCACATGTGATGATCTCAGCCTGGAGAGGGGCTGGTACAGCCCAGCAGTCCATGAAGGGCATCAGTTGCCTGCTCTAGCCTGGCTGCAGGAGGGGATTTGCTGCATGAGCAGGGAAAGCCATGGACAGCAAGAACCAAGGGAGGGAGGAAGGAGAAAGCCAAGAGACAGATATATACAGCTAGAAAACAGGGGTTAAGGTACCAGCTACTGTTCAGTCTTCTGTCACTCTCTGAAAGGCTTGTTGAGAGCAACTAGGAGCTGGAAAGCAAACCTCTGTCCTGCTGCAGTCTCAGCTTTTGCTGCCAGGTGCTGCAAGTAAAGGCAGGCACTGCCACTTCATATTTAGTTGCTGTTTGTTGAATAAGCCTTTGGCTTTTTTTCTTTTTCCTTATTGCCACCTCCAGAGTCTGCAGGTGGAAGAGCTAGAAGAAATGGCTTCAGGAACTCCTAAAATGACAGCCCTGCAGGGTTGGTGATAAGAATTAATCTCAAACATATTTCTATTTCTTTTGCTGCCTTTGGAGAGAGAGGGGAAATAAGGGGAAAGGTGTATGAAGATAATCTGAGACAGTCTTCTCCTTTATTTTTTTTTCCTAAAGGACAGGTGTAGCTAATAGCTACACCTATGGGAGAAAGAATATAAATGGAGAGGGAAGGAATTACAATGTTAGTTATTTGTTTTAGGGGAAAGATTTTTAAAAAATTATGGACTTTTGTAGTTTGAGCTTGAGTATTTTTCAAGGGACTGGTGCAATCTATAGTGCTAGATTATACAGACTTTTAAAGAGTTTTTCTAATCAAAACAAAATTTCTTCAATGGTTTACCGAGACTTCACAAAATAAGCACATAATGAAAACTAAGTATAGGCACTTGCTGTGATGAAGGTAGCCAGTAATCTTTAAATTGCTAAATGTATTTGCATGGCTGTGTTGAATATTATTTCCATCTTCAGAGATGAATTTGTTATTATTATCCTACTCCCCAGTATCTGATAGCATTAATGCCAAGATTAACTTTCCATTTTCTTTCCTAACAAAAAAAGAGATTGATGTAATAAAAAGTAAATTAGTACAGGCTACTAAATGGGAATAGCCAGCTATAGATAACCAAAGCATTTCCTCTAAATTACAGTTTTGAAACTTGCCTTGAAATTTTCTGGTTTTCCTTCTAATATATTAAGAATATGACAGTGATGGGCTGGGGAAGAACCTTAGGAGAACTGCTGCTACTTTCCATTAATTTAATACCTGATTTTTTCTGTGTAAGATTTTCAGAGTTTAAAGATTCAGGAACATCATTACTGTGGAGCCTGTGATATCTCACCTCCCACGCTGATGCAGTGTAGGTATGAAACTTGTCTAAAAGGTGTTTGTGAAAGGGTAGCATGGCCAGTGCAATGATGGTTCATTTGGTAAGAAAAAAAATTATCTGCAGTTGTTAAAAATATGATTAATCATGTAGAAGTAAATTAGAAATTTGCACACTATGAAAATCACTATGAAAAAATTTGTTCTCAGAGGATATATTTAAGTACAGATCCATTGACTTTAATAGAGTTACTTGACACTTCAGAGTCATGTCTGTGAGAGGACAATCGAACCCAACTTCCTTAGAGTAAGCCAGTGGGGGGGAATTTCAATCAGCATTTTTTTTCAGATTTTGGTTATGGAATCCATCTCAAACACAAGTTTTTAAACTTATTTGTATTTCTTTTTGACTTTGTGATGAAGGACAACAAAAAGGAAAGATGTTTTGTGCTGAAATTGGTAAAATACAAGGTTTACCTGCTTTTTTACTGGCTATAACTTGATACACCGACCTTTGCAGTGGGGTGTGGTTGGCGCAACCAGAAAATGCAGACCCCAAAATTAGAGTCTTGTGTTGGTAGCTGGTATGCACCTCAGGACAGAACTTACAGGGGAATGTGTGATCTTGTTCATGAGTGGAGGACTGTTCCTTGCATCCACCTTCCATAAAATCACCTGATCATTCTCTGGTTTCCCTTTCAGTGTCACTGCGGGCAGCAATCACACTGCACTGTGCTGGACTGCTCTTACTGTCACCCAGGCATGTTGTTTTAATTGCAGCCATCTGTCCTTCTGCTGCTGCTGCTTACAGCATGGAGATTCTTCAGGGTTTCCTTCAAATTTGGTATGAAATAAGTGTTTGTTATCGTGTTACAGAAACACAGAATGGTTAGGGATGGAAGGGACCTTAAACATCATGTAGTTCCAGCCCTCCTGTCATGGGTGGGGAAAGATTCCACTAGACCAGGTTGCATAAAATCCCCTCCAGCTCCAACCAATTTGAGTGTTGTTGTTGCTGAAGCTGAGACACTTCAATTTGAGATGGCTCCAAACATGTGGGAGAGGAGGGGGATGTCAGTCTTCCCACTCAGTTTAGCTGTATGGTGTCATGCAGAGATGAATGCTGTCATGTGAGCATGGAAGATAATGTGTTTTCTGTGTGAACTGAACACAACAATTAGGCAGCAGGAGGAGGCTGAGCATCATGACTCTAAATCCTATATTGTGAGGAAAATCTCCATAACCCTAGACATTTAACACAGCTGGAGCTCTATCTGCTCCAGCTCTGTTGACATTGATCCTGATGTGGGAGAGAAGAAGGAGGAGGGTCAGACTGATTGTCAGTCTTTTGGGCCTTGGTCAATGTAAATTTCTGCCTCACTGAAATGTTTTGATAAATGGGAATCTTCTTTTAACTCTATGTGAGATAAATGCCTCTATTGAGCCTGGCTTTTGTTTAACTGTGCAACATCAGACTCTATGCTGCACTTTGGAATATTTTGAAGCCCGGTACAGTAAACAAGGAACAGTTTTGTGCATATAAGACAAAAGAGAAGTCTTTGCTGAAGTTGCAGACAGCCTCAGCCTTATTTTGGTTAATTTTGAGTGTGCACTAAGATGTCAATTTATGACTTTGTGGATTTGATTTATTTTTTAAAAAATCCTTGTAGAGATTTAAGTAAAATTTCTGTTTGATGAATTAGAAAATATTTTCTTAGATCTAATTGATTTGTTTCAGAAAACAACCTAAAAAGCCTCAAACCAGCTGCACGACTAAGGTAAAATTCATTGTTTAATTTCTCACCACTTGAGGGGGGGTGAAATGATGTTTGTAGTCATTTCAACAAAATCTCAAACCAGAAATCTTTTGAGAAAACAGAGCAGTTATGGATGTGAGGCTTACATACATGACCATTAATTTAGAAGCACAAAGGGAACTTTTAAAAGTATAAAAAGGAAATAGGACTCTGTGATCCGTTTCCATAGTAGTAAAAAATTGCCAGTGGCTCTCCGAAGGGTTTGCGCTGGGACCAGTGCTGATACTCATTCATATTCATCTATTCATTCTCAGTATATTCATAAATGAAATGGAAAAGTGGAGAACCGTTATTAAGCGCATGATTTAGTGCTATCAATAAACATTATTCACAATAGTAAAGATGAAGGCTGACTGAAATTTATGGAAGGACCTTATGAGGCTCCGTGGCTGGGCAGTAGATGGGCAGATCAAATCAAACATAGATAAATGTTAAGTGATGCATGGAGGGGAAACAATTGTAGTTTCACATATTAAATGATGGGTTCTGGACTAGCCATTAAGTTCCTGGGAGGCAGATCTGGGCTTATGGCAGCCTGAACACAGCAGCCAAGTCAAAAAGATGAGCAGCATTGGCATTATTAAAAGTAGAATAGAAAGGAAAACAAAATCATTGTACAGTACAAAGCTGAGGCTTGCATTTTGAAAACTCTGTGTGGTTCTGGTCCCTTCATCTCAAAAAGAACACGACGCAACTTGGAAAAGTTTCAGAGAATGGCCAGGGCCTGACGAGGTGTTGGCAGTATGATGGTGGGTAACAAAACTCAGTTGTATGGGAAAGGTGATAGGGCTCAATTAAGTACGGTCTGCTTCACTGCAAGAACCCATGGTCCAGGCTCTAAAGACAAAATCATAATTTTCATGTGAGGTTTAATTATACCCTAGAAGCCTTTGTAACAGGATGTTATGAATACTAAAAATGTCATGGTTTCTGCGGAAGACTGGATGAATTTATGCAGGAGACAAGTGGTTTCCCAGAGTCCTGGGGAGGTTTCTCAACTGGGAGAAGTACCAAATATGACTGATCTGTTCTTACTCTTTTGCCTAGGCTTCTGCTTTTGGTAGTCATGAGAGGGTACTGGCTCAGACAGGCCTTTGGCCTGACCCGGTGTGTTACATTTATCTTCTGAACAGATGGGCTGCATAGTTTCTCTGATACATATAAACAAATCCTTTTAAATTCCTGCTGCTCCAGAAATGGAGGGCAAGAAATGGAATATTATCAACCTTTTCCCTAAATTGGAGGGATTTGATGTATATACTATTCAGTGGATATCATATCCAGGGTTGCATCAAAAGCAGCATCGCCAGCAGGGTGAGGAAGGGGATTCTGCCCCTCTATCCCACCTGGAGTGTTGCATCTGACTCTGGGGTACTCAGTACAAGAAAGATGTGAATTGGAGCAGATCCAGAGCAGGGCCGCAAAAGTGGTCACAGGGCTAGAGCACCTCATCTCTGCAGACAGGCTGAGAGTTGCAGGTGCTCTGCCTGGAGAAGAGAAGCCTCTGGGTACACCGCACAGCATCCTTCCAGCATCTAAAGGGGGCTTGCAAGAAAAGTGGAGACAAACTTTTTAGTAAAGCCTGTTGCAGTAAGACATGGGGTAATATTGTAGACTAGAAGAAAGTAGATTTAGATTAGATATAAGGAAGTAATTTTTTGTGATGCGTGTGATGAAACACAGGAACAGATTTCTCAGAGCGTTTGTAGATGCCTCATCCCTTGAAACATTTAAGGTTGGGCTGGATAGGTCTCTGAACAAACTGATCTGGTTGAAGATGTCCCTGCTTACTGCAGGTGAGATGGACTAGATGACCTTTAAAGGTCCCTTTCCAACCCACACCATTTCATGGTTTTATGAAAAAAAATTTCCATCTTCCCAGTCCCTCTGCTGTCCTCCCCAAAAGATAATTGAATCATTTAAAGGTTTCTAGAAAGATTTGAACTCTGCTATGCTGATAGAACATGTAGATAAACTGGCCAAGACCTCTCATAGCCAACAGCACACAGACTGGAACATGAGCCCACAGTGCTCTTCTTGCACAGCTGGGGTACTCTGGGTGTTTCTCCAGGGCAATCTTCTGTGTAAAAGGTATGGGTTTGATCTCCTCCTTGCGCAGAAGACCCTGGTAACATTTACAGTACACTGGGAAGCTGAAATCAAGTTAAAGCATAGATAAAAATCCTATGGGAAATAATGTTGAAGGTGCACAGCTCTTAGACATCTTTATATGCACATAGGTGTTTTAGCCTCATGTGGTGAGGCAAGATTATCAGGGGATACAACATCACTAGCAACTGGTATTCTTTGAAATCCGTCTATGTTTTGTCCTTGTGTTTTTGGAAAAAAATCCCATCTACCTCTGACCTTTTGCTTTTGAAAATAATCAGTAAATCATCATGGTATTTTAGCCTCTCTTGGAAGGTCATGTTTAATTGTGTATATCATTTGTACATGGCTGTGATCTTGCTATCCCCAAATCTGCAGAAGTCCCTGCAGAGACTGAATAGATATTTTATGTGTTGATGCAGAGGAAAAAAATGTCTAGGGAAGCTCCTTATCTCCTCTGGTAGTGACTGTAGGAAGCCAGAATCCGGGAGGTAGTAGGGTGTGGAGGTGCATCCCTGTCCCTGTCCCCAGGTCACGTGTGCCCCATACCTGTTCCTGATTGAGTGGTTTGGGTGCCTGGAGCTGGGGGGTGGGGAGAAGGTCAGAGGAGACTGCTTGGAAATTCCGGCCATGCGATTGGAGAAATAAAATCATCCCTGAACATCTACAAAAATACTGCTTCATCTGTCCTCCAACTCCATCGTCGTCATATATATTGTTGTAAGATTCCCCTCACTGCAACAAATGGTGGAGAATGTGGGCAAATGATCTCTGGAGAAGATAATTCGTGAGTAACTCTGGATATTTCTTCTTACTTTAGTTTTGATGAACGATGGAGGATTCATGGAAGGACTCATGGTTGTCCGAATCACAAAGAGACATTTACCTTAAGTTAAAAAAGGTTCTGGAACAGCAATATGTAGATTTTAGCTTAATTCAAGCTCAGAAAGAGCTAAGACACTTTTTAGTATGGCTGTTTAAAAACTTCTATGTTTCTTGGGATTTGATTCTTACCAAGGACTTTTGGAAGAATGTTTGGACACAGTTAATTTCTGAATCAAAAAATATGCTGATGCAAGACTATTTCCGTGAATATTACCTGATTACAGAGGCTGTTGAGCAATATCGGCTTTGTCCTGCTGCTGTATCAGCAGTGAACACGTGGTTGAGCAGCCTGCGCTTTGCAGGGGGCTCCTACGCCATCTTGGAGACCGCACGGCCCCGGCCGAGACCGCCCAGTGCATTGCGGGCGGCGGCAAGACAGCTCCCATGCGTGGGAGAGCCAGTGAGGCCAGGCACGGCGGGAGATGGGGTGGCGGCGAGAGTGGAGGTGGCGGGAGTGGAGCCAGGAGCGACGCGGCGGTGCGGGCCCAGCGGTGTTCGCCCTGAGGCAGCGGCGAGGGCAGTGGCGGGCGAGGCGCGTCCTGGCGATGGCCGCCCCGCGCCGTGTGGCCCACGGCTCACACCGATAAAGGCGGCGGCGATTGTGGCAGTCGCTATGGCGACCGTGGTGAGACACGCTGAGCAGAGCCAGAGGGGTGTGGGGGTGCGAAGGGAGCCGTGCTAGCCCATGGCTACACAGCCAACGACAGCAGCAGCAGTTGCAGCAGTGCCAGCAGTATGAAGCCGCACACAAGCGAACGCCTCACAGGGCACGGCCGCGCAGCCACACAAATGTGCGGAAAGCGTGGAACAGTCATGCGAAACTTGAGAGGGGGAGCGAGCATGGCACCAAATGCAGCTCTGCCTCACACACGATCCCGAAGAGTCGAGACCCCGCGACAGGAACGTGCTGGCGGCCTCGGCCCCGGCGGTCCCGGCTGCAGCAGCTCCGATGTGAGAAGAAGTGAAAGCAAGAAGAAAAGAACTTGAAAAAATGAAAAGGTTATTGTAACTAGGGTATTTGGAACTGTAAAGTGGTATAATGTAAAGAAAAATTACGGTTTCTTGTTGAAAGATGATACTGGAGAAAATATTTTTGTCCATAAATCTGCTATTGTGAAAAATAACCCCAAAAGTGATGTTCCAAGCTTAGAAGAAGGAAAAAGAGTAGAATTCAAAATAGTGCAAGAAAGGAAGGGCCCACAGGCTGCATGTGTTACAGGCCCTGGGGGTGCCCCTGGGAAAGGCAGTAGATATGCTGGACAATATCCCCATAATCCATATCTTTTCCCTTGTCACACTTTCCCCTTTTATCCCATGTCCCTTTATCCCCCATATATGCCCAACCAAAATCTCCCTTTCTGGCTCCCCTCACAAAACCAGTCCTTTCCATTTGCCATTAATCCCTTTGCATTGCCGATGAGGGGGATGAAAAGGAGGGAGGGAAGAAATTAACCATCATTTTTAAGATTCCAACAGGTACAAAAGGGAAAATCCCTTCCTCAGTTTCCATCTGAAGTGTGCTCATGTCCTGTCTCCCTTCTGGTACTCCAAAGGAAATCTGTTTGGACATTTGGGGACTCAAGACAGTGGCTTCCTTTCCTTTAAAATTGTTTTGTTGTTTATCCAACTATTTCCCCTGTTATTTTATTTAATAAGAAAGGGTGAATTGTGGAGGTGGGTCCCTGTCCCTGTCCCCAGGTCACATGTGCCCCAGACCTGTTCCTGATTGGGTGGTTTTGGGTGCCTGGAGCTTGGCGGGGGGGGGGGGGAGAAGGTCGGAGGAGACTGCTTGGAAATTCCGGCCATGCGGTTGGAGAAATAAAATCATCCCTGAACATCTACAAAAATATGGCTTCATCTGTCCTTCCAACCCCATCGTCGTCATATATATTGTTGTAAGATTCCCCTCACTGCAACAGTAGGGAGGACAAAGAGCAGCCTTATATTTTTAATGAGATTTAGCACAAATGGTAGGGAATTGTTAGATTTTCATTTATAGCTCTTTAATTAAAATCTTTAACATCAGAGTTGTGATGTCCAGTCAGAGATTCTTATGGGAAAATTTAAATGAAATTCTGTCTTTGATTTCTTTTTGTTTATAACAAAGCATCTAAAACAAAAGAGTCTGGGAAGAATATTTCTTCCTGCTCTCCAGGTTGGCTTTATCTGGGTAAGAGGTCAAAGCAGAGGCCTTCAGGGGTAGCTTGAAATGTATTTTAGATCTGGAATGCACAGCAAAGACCCTCCTTTATCTGTGTTGTCTCTTCATACTTTGATGCCATTATGACAACCGTCCTATCTGATTTTGTCTATGATTACATCAAAATTGTCCTCCTGGTAAAGCACACTATAAACTTTAGTTGAATTCTGCTAGTTTACCACACTCTCACAGGCAGGAGGAGGCTGTAATGGATTTTTGTGTGCAATGTATTTATTTCTATTTTCTGAATGCATTTGAAAAATTGGCAGATGTTAAGAGAAAGGACAGAATAACAGAAGCTGCCCACATTGTGGACTCCTATTAGGACACCTGCATATAAATCATATCCTCAAATATGGTGTCTTTAGACATGACATTTTAAAAAGTTCAGGTACCTTCTGGCCCTGCCAAAACCCATGTACCACTATAAAACAATAAGAAAATGTGTGAGCACTGCCAGAAACCTCTATTCCTGTGGATCTTCCCCGGTTCAAAGACATATACATAACCCAGACAACAGAAAATGCCACAAGCTGCAAAAGATGAAAAGTCAAATAAAAATATTTGCTATTCTGAGCAACCACAAACTTGGTAAGGTGTTAAACCTTGAATGTGCAAGCAAGAGTGTGCAATGAAGGAAAACTAGCAGGTCTCTGTGAAACCAAGGGGGCATGTTTCTATTTGGCAGTAAAGCCAGTGCTTGAGGATTGGTGTTAGCCCAGATCTCCCTCCCTTGGAGACTGCAATGGCTTCAGTAGCTTCCAGGCAGAGCAGGAAGAGTAAGCTGCCATGAAGTAAAAAACAGACCACACCCCAAAATGCTGGTACAAGAACCAAAGGCCACAGGATGCTAATCAGAGAATTTTGTGGGTCCCTGGGTAGGATTTGCTGAAAACTGAAAGCTTTGTGTTTGGGTGAATATCTTTGAGGAGTCATGAATGTCAGAATTGTTGGAAGAAGCACCCTTCAGGCATCAAGAAAGCAGTGAAGAAAGATTCATCTGAGGAAAGAAGACTCTGCAACTGCAGTACTGAATCACAGAGTATGACTGCTGAACTTCCCCTGGTTTCCTTAAAAATTGAGGTGCAGTTTGGCCGCCAAACTAACCTTTGGAGAAGTGCAATGTCTGAAGTTTAACTGGTTACCAAAAATAAAGCAAATGTTGATTTCTTGCTTGAACGGGCAAACTGAAATGAGTATCTGCCTATTGCAAGTAGGCTTTTAACTCCTGATAAGGAGACAAGATTTTTTTTTTCATATAAAGCAACAATTCTTCATTGTTAATTTCTTTGCAGGAAATAGTCTCATTTTTACTTATGATGTAGAATTTTAATAGGTTTTTTCAGGTAATGCTGATCTTCAGCAACCCTCTGCTCTGGTCAGGGATCTCATCTGTTGAAATGCCCCAATCCACCTCATCAAAAACATACAGGCAGTTCAGAGTGTTTGTGGGTTTTTTTCTAAATTTCATGTGTCAGTCATTATAAATTTGTGTTGTTTGTTCATATTACTTTCTTTTAAGCAGAAAAAAAAGAAGGAAAACCAACTGCAGGAAGGATTTTCCTCTCCTTTGATTCTAAAATTCTCTTTTGATTCCTAAAACACAGCTACTTAAGCTGCTGGGACTTTGTTCTGCTTATATTCAGTTGAGTAACAGTCCAGCTGATTCCAGAAACCTCTACAATCTGCAGTTTCTCATTTAATAATGCAGAATAAACAGTTACTGATTTACATAATTTATGTTTCTCTTGTTTCCAGCGCAGTTTCCTGATTACATTAACAAAATCATGCTTTTACTTTCTCACCTTTGAAGTTCTTACTTTGAAAGCTGAGTATATCTGCTTTATTAATTCAGTGTAGGTGACATTAGGAATGGGCCATGGCCCATAGTGCATCGATTACAGGCAGATAAAACAGATTCTCATTAATATGAATATATAATCAGTTTATTAAGGTAGGATCTGTAGTCTGTGCAGAAACAGGGCATCCTAGTGCAAATTGCTTTGTTTATTTGGAAAAAAACGCCAGTTTTTGAGAAAAAAATCAACTAATAACTAATCAACTGAAGACAAAAGCCAGGAAGGGAAATGGATGGGGGAGAGATCATGTATCTACAATTAGCGGAGTTCTGATAATAGCTGAGACCTCCTCAGTGCAATGCACATTTTCCAGACCAGTCTTCCCTCTCATTCCCTTCTTTGTGAAATCAAAGAAACCTAATATATCTATGTAATTTCAGTCCCTGTATTGCAAAACTGGTTTTAAATTGGAACTAAGAGAAGGTTTAAGGTGGCATTTTAATTTTTTTGCCTCCTAAGTTTTATTTCCTCTTTTTTCACCTGTTGACTTGGGGGACTTTGTTCTACACTGTTTGGGTCCTACAAAATAGCTGACTGATGTGGCCAGTAATTTGATCTTCTTATCTGCTCTGCATTTTACATAATGCTCCTCAGAGTGAACATGCTCTAGTGTGACTTGCTAGATGTTATTTCCTGTCTCCTTCAGGAGTCCTCTGAAGGCTAAAGACTTAAATTTAACTTTTCTCCTTTGAAACGGATGCATTTTAAATTTATTTATGCACCTGTGAGAACAGTGTCCCAACAAATTACAGACTGCCTTTTGAGTTTGGAAACCACTTCTGTTTTCATTTGGTGATTAATTTCCCTCAAAATGAGGAGCTGAGTGTCCCATTTGAGTACTGCTGTGTCCACACTGAGGATTAAAGTCTCTGCCTAAAGACATTTGAAAGTGTGAGTTGATGAAATGTAAGCAATACAGCCAAGTGGAGCGACCAAATGTGTGTTGAAAATAGTTGAATCTTGATTCTGACAGGAGGTGAATGTAGCTGAGCACAGTGATAACATGATTTGCCTTTCCAAATCTGCAGTATTAAGGAAGGTTAAATATGCTAAAAACAGTAGGCAGATGTCCTAAAGATTGCTTAATAAAAGCTGGGCTCAGCTATCCATATTTAATGAGTCTATATTCAGAATGGACAAGCTTGCAGCAGGGAAGACAAATGTTTCCTCTGCAGTCATCTCTACTTTTTTCTTCATACCATGTGTTAGAGGCAATCCTCATAAATCTTAAAGGATGTGCAGATTATCTAGCCCTGATTATCTTTCTTGGAGGTACTATGGACTTTCACCGGAATGTACAACCCTGGCTAGCAATTACTTCTTTTACACAAGCCATTAGAAGTGGATACTGATACAGAGAATTTACTTAGCTGGAAATGAGCAAAGCTGCACATTTTTGTCTTCTCCATCCCACCTAGAAAGGTAGAAATGGGATATTACCCAGCAAAATATAGGCAAAAGTTGGAAGTCCCGGCATCACCCTATTTTGATATGTCTACCTTGAACCATGTTCTTTCCTGCTTTTTAGAAATATTTGAGCTCATTTCTTGTCTTCCCAGATGTCTATGCTCAAACAGCTGCTTGTGTGTTGTGCCTCAGAGGGAGATTCACACCTGTTGGTTTAATGCAACTAGTTTAGTTTTCTTGTGCACAAACTAAATTTACTTCACTGACTGTAAAGGAAACTTTGGTAAATACTCTGTGTAGTTTTTCTGTGATTTCTGTGAAATCTTCCTTCACTGATTTTGTAGGAAGTTCAGAGAGTCTAAATATGATGGTTTATGTGTGGAATGCTTGGCAGTGTTTGTAGTGTGTCCCTCTTCCTTCTGGCATAGAATAATCTGTTACTGGGAGGCTCAGGTGAAGAGAGCTTCTATAATCTGTGCAGTGCTGAAGTGCCCTTAAATTTATGCCCAGGTGTTGTTCTGAACAGTCAAGTGCTTCTCTTTGTGTTCTGTACATGTTCCTTCCCAAGTCTTATACATTAACACTCTCCAATGCTGCACTAAGCAATGTATCTAAAATCTCTCATAGCTCATCCTTTCCTTTGACAGAATTTTACATACAGGGTGTTTATTTAGGATGTTTTGTCCTTCCTAAAGGAACAGAATGGATAAGGATAGAAGGACCTCGGTCAGCCTCCAGCCAGCCAGAGTCCTTTTGTTTGAGGCTTGTCCAAATAAACCAGCCATCTCAATGGCATTTTGACAGCTTAGGTTCCATGCAGAGGATGGTGTTTCAGGGTAGTGAATCAGCAGGAAAGCAAGGAATTAAAACTTCCAGCCTAGCAAAAGCTTCACCGACTTTATCTGTATCATCAACCAGTAAAATAGCTGTAGCATTGCTTTTCTTATAGCTGAGAAAATACCTTTCTCTGTATCATTTGTTGATTCCCCTGTTAGGTTGAGTTTGCTTTACTGGCTTGCTCTTTCCACTGAGAACTTGCCATGGTGCTAATTTCTATCAGCTGTTCTAATGAGCTTGTTTTCATTAAACAAAAAAACAAGCAAAAAATAACCAGAGAAAAACTCACACCCCCCAAATTTGGGCAGCTGCTGTTGCAAGGCTCTGAGACTTTAATTGTCCCGGCAGAGCGTTTGTGTTCTCTTTAAAATAAGACTCAAACCCAAGCAAGCCACCAGACTGTCTCAGCAGCTTGCCTGTACCTCACACCTTGCTGCATGCATGTGCACCGTCATCTTAACATACATCCAAAGATCACAGTCTGTCTTTTCTAACACAGGAATGGTCAGCCTTGAGTTCTCTTCAGTGGGGGAATTAAAAAATGTGTCTGAGCCTGAAGGGTGAGTTCAAACTCACTGTTGTTGAAAAGTCTGTGTTATAACATTGATTTGTGTGGCTCCTTGTTTTCCTAGCCCCTAAGAAATTCAGTTGTGAAAAGGATATAAAAGAGGCGTAAAAAGATATGTGCTTTTCATCTAATTTTCTGCTTGCTGACATGTAGTATGTAAGCAGAAGGAACTGTTTTGATGCCAAATGCATGAAGAGAAAATACCTAAATTTGTGTCATTTAAGTGCCAGAGCAGGGTTTTTTCCTTTATAAGGTCACCTTTTGAGGCTAAAAAAACAGGAATGCTTAGATTACATAGATTACAAAACACTTAGTGATTAATAGGAAAAAAAGTTATCATGAAATACATATCTGTTTTACAGAGTTGCAGACTGTTTCATACTTAGGTTTCAGTACAATCTCCAAATAAAGTTAAGATTGGAGAAAATTCTGACAGTAGTATTAAAATTTGTTAGACTCTGTTGATTTCTATCTATCCTGTGGCTGTATATGGCTTTTAATGCATTTTCAGCTTTGGATTGATTTCTCCATGTTTGCTACCACATGTCACAGGCCATAAACCTGGACAAGCAGAGTTAAGAAGCAGTATTAGGAACAAAGGCTCTCTGTTTGCCTCGTATCATGCTATAAACTGGAAAATTGGAGTAATTTGGGTCTAAAACAAAAAAACAAATAGAAATTAAAAAATCACCCGAGGATAATATTTTACTGTAGAGAATATATGAGTTCTTTTAAAGCTCTTAATGTTACCTTTGTGGTAACATCTTTAAGGCTTTATTTGCAAATAGAAGGCTACAAATTAGGTTACATAAAAATAGAACCCCCTCCCCTTGCCATAATTCTCATGTATTGTATGGACTATCTCACCCAGGTTCCCATGGAACTCTTCTCTCAATGTAAGTGCTGAAAGTTTACATGATTATAAAAGAAACAACTGGAGAAATTTGTGAGGTTGGTATATGCACCTCTGACTTGGGAAGTCTGAATCCTGTGAGACTGGGAGCACATTCTGGGGGACGTGGCTTGGGAAGAGTGTGAGCCATATCCAAGTTAACCTTGAAGGAAAGCGATGCATCCAGAAGTGACTATAACAGTGTGGTGTTAGTGCTCTCCAACTGGCCTCCAATGGGTCATGCTGGCTGGGAACCTGTTCTCTCTTTCCCTTAGCTCTGAGATGCTGAACAAATTTTAATTAACTTGTATTTTCTGTTTTACTTTTAATGCTTAGTCCTTGAGTCCTTCATTCTACAGAAAGTGTTTCCTTCTTCTCTGGGTAGCTCAGAGGAGTTCTTGTGCTCAGAGAAGCATCTCCGTTCTGATTATTTGGGAGCTTTTATCTCTGTTGCAGAACAGATATTAAGCCATTTCTTATTCAGGAGAATGGATTGATGGCCACACTATCTAAACTGTGATAGCCCAAGCTTTGTGTAACCGCTGCAGCAATTCCCATTACCAGACCAGCTCAGTGATGAAGTTTTACACATAACACTTTGGTTACCAAGGAAGGAAACCGGCCAGCATTATCAGGCCTGTCGGCAGTTTGGAGAAGCAGGTATAGCTTCACACTGAGGCAGTGTTCTCGTGTGAGTGTGAGCACATCAACCTGCCTGTGTTTTAATTCTTTCAGCAGCAGCATCAGGAGACAAGCAACATTCCTGCAAGGAAAAAGCAAAAGACCACAGGGTGCCCTAGTACAGTGCTAACGAATATGTAAGTACCACAGGCAGTAATAGGCAATGCTACAAGGCTCTTCTGTTTCTACAATGAAGAGTACACTGTCTGCTTCTGTGTGTGTGTTCAATACCTGCAGGGATGGCATTCTGTAGTGAAATGACAGTGATTTCACTCAGTAGGTTTGGGGCAAAGATTGCCAGCTGAGTATAGTGATGATAAATTAATATTGTTTTAGCCAGGTGGACTATTACACTAGTTAGGAGGTTCCACTGACAAGCCTGAAATTATTTGGTTTAGGGCAGCTTGTACCAATCAAACAAAAAAAAAGGATTTTTTCAGTGTTTTGACAAAATGTGAACTCAGACACTGATTTCAGAATATGCCTCACTCACTTTACTCCTTTTTATTTTGGGGACTTTCTATTTCTCAAAGATAACTTTATATTTGGCATTCTTCCTGAACATACTATGCTACCACACTACAAATGTGTGCACATGCTCTATTTTTAAATTGAGCTTTTAAGGCAGCTGCTGCTCTCGCTGGTGTTTGCAGTGGAACACAGATGCCCAAGTCTTGCTGTAGCTGATGAAATAATACAAGCACAGCCTGTGCCTGCCCTGCCCTTCAGTTATCATCTCAGCAGCCAGAGTAACTTTCCTGCATCAACCCACAGGGACTTTGTGTAGTAGGAGGGTATAATTCTTTGATCAGTGCTGGTTTTTCCTTAGAACCTCTAAATCCTATGCTTTATTAAACCCTCCTCATCTCAGAATGTTAAGGCTGTGTTCTGTGCTGTGGTTTCAAAGCCAGAGATTCACAGAAATTAACATGGGAAGGAACGGCAAGAGTTCCTCTAATCTTTGCACTGATGGAGTGCAGGGCCAGCTAAATCTATTATCCTTCACAGCTGAAAAAGAATAGGGGAGCTTTATTGGAAAGTATAGACATAGATCTTGAGATCTGTAATTGCAAACTTTATCACGCTCCCTTCTTCTTAGAGCACTGCACCCACAGCAGCACCATTGTGATGTTATTTGTGGCAGATGACTCTGAAGACCCCTTAGGGCTAGAGATGCTCAAAGCAATCTGTTCTGTTGCTTTTCCAGAACACTCAGTGGAACTCGGCTCCTGGGGATATGGTACCTGCTGCTGCAATGCTGACCTTTGCCAGCAGATACAGGGAGCTTATTTCATGCTATTAAGGAAGGAAGATGATGCATTTTGGGTACTGCTCACATTTACAGACACTGATAAATGCTTATAATGGCAAATGTAGAAAGACACTTAATGCAAGGAGAGAAATCACTGTAAGTCACTGTAAAGCTTTGCTGTTTTGAGTTAATCCTGTTCTCTTAGGTCAAGTGGAAATACGGGCTTGTGTTATTAGAAATATGGACTGTTATATGCAGAAGTATCACAGACTTCACAAATAAGGTATTTTTTTCCAAACTGTGGATGCAGAGTTTTAATTTTACTAGAGGTCACCTTTTGTTTCAAACAACTTCTGTTTCCAGAAGAACTGTTCCAGGAGTGGGCTTATCTTTGATGAAATATTTTGTCAATGTTGTGCTTGTAGAGATGGCTCTGATGATGTAGGTCACAGTCAGCACCTCTGTTTTGCTATTCCACAGATTAATACAGTGTGCTGTGCACAGAATGTGCAGGGGCTGTGTATATCACCCTAATAGACAGTGTTTGCAAAAGTTATAATTCACAAAGGCAGTCACAGCAATGAATTAAGAGTTCTTGGCATTTGAGAAAGAAAGCCCATTTGAAATCCAGCTGCTTGCCAGCTGTGGATATTCATAGCAATTATTACATTGGTTGCTTTTTTCACTCCATCCTTTCGTTTTAAAAGTGTAATGAATGATTTTATTGCCATCTTAAAAGTCTATTTATAATCCATTCATCTTTTGATGAACATGTGTATCCGATTCTCCACCTCTCTTTAATGCTCTACAAAGTAGTGTTGCTTAAAGTTTTCCTTGCATTAATGTGAGACAGTCACATTTCTTAACAGTTTGAGTGACCTTAACTTTCACTTCTGTACTGCTAGAGTGTGAGTTTTAATGTGTTTAATATATAACTGGGATATTTTTTTCCCCTCTACATTTTAGTCATCCCTACCTTTCATTTCTCTTGGCTAGTAATATCTGGGGAATGACTGGGAATGCTTGGAGGCTTTGAATATGGGCAGAATCTTGTTAATTCATTCCTCAAAGTACCCACTGCAATTTCTAATGCCCATGTGCGCAAAGTAAGGCATCTGATGGCCATACGGTCGTGACACTGTTGTTTTAAACCTGCTTGCTCTGGCAGCTGCAATTGCAGTGCCCACTTGAATGCAGCATCACATTTTACAGCTTGTATTCTCATCTGTCCTGCTGTGGCACTTTTGCTAACAGTGAACTAGCTCAGAGCTGGTGATGGAAGTAGTCACAGTCATTGCCATGCTGCTGGCAAGCCAGACCCTAGTTGAAGGAGCAGCAGAGGTTAAATATCTTAGGTGGACAAAGAGGGGGGTTTAGATCCTTGGCACATTGTTGTGGCACTGGGCATTAAAATTTCAGGTATTTTTTTGTCTTATGCTCATGTATTGGCTGTGATCACCTTTCTTAGGTGCTGTGTCTGAGCTTCACACTCAGAAGTTAGGAGTTTTGGGCATGTGACCTTGTTCTAAGATGATCAGATTCTTGATGGGCTGCATCTGTATTTTTAATCCCATGCTCTTTTATGATGGTTCTGCTGTCCTCTAATTTTCATAAAAATTATTATTCTATCAAGCTCCTCTGGACAAAAAAATGAAGATATGTTCCAAAAAAACCAGATCAGAGATGCCTCTGTCCTGAGGCCTGGCAACCTTTATACCAACTTCACGGTCTGTTACTGGGTACAGTATTTCCTTGAGCTACTGGGCATCACTATGTGGGCAGGGTGACATGGTGGAGCTGGATTTTTCTCTGTATATCCTTCTTTGGAGGTGCATTCCTGATGTTGCTGCTTATATCAGCCTCCCATTCTAGGTGTCTGAAAGGAGGACTAGAGCAATCCTCCAGGTACAGCTGAGCTGCAATAGTTTGGAGGTGGCCCTTGTTCCAATAAAAACAAACTGGAGGCTGTGGGACCTGGCTGGTGGAAGATGATGCCTGAGAACACTGGCTCTGATTTTTTAAAGCTCTTTTTTCATAATCCCCTCCTAAGTAATAAGAAAATTGCATGCATACACGAGCAGTAATTGAAGGGGACAAGAAAAAAATGAAACTAAATGATTTATGATAGGGAGGGTTTGAGGTACAGGAAAGAGATCTTAATCAGGAAGCCAAAAACATATCTGTGCCTTGTATGAGGGCACACTTTTCTGAGGACAGTGGGTAAGATTAAACTTGAACCTGACAATTTGAACCTTTCTATGCACTAGAAAATCTAGAAAAATATGACATATATCATTTTTTCTCTCTGGTCTCCCTGGTTTCCTTATATCTAGATGTGGACCCTCACAGTCTTTTTCCATATGGTCTGGTATTTTGGGGGAAGTTTTTTCCCATCTTTAGTCTGCTTAATTTCTTTTTGATAACTGAATGTGAAGCACCAAGGTCATCTTCTGAGCCACCAAAACTCAAATTTTCTCTTGCTTGCTGCTTAACAATTTCAGTGCCTAGATGTTACCACCAAGGAAAAGTACCAACCCAGGAATATCAAGTCTCAAGCAATTAGGAAGGTACATGCATGTGCCTCTCTAGTTTTGATGACTTCATTTCCCTGAGGAACATAAGGGCAAGCAATGTGTCAGCACTGACCCTCAAATCACCTCCCTTTCCTGTGATCCTCCTGGAAGGACAAGGACTTGGGCTGTCTAAGCAGAGTCAAATGGACAAGGCATGCAGGTGATAAGATCCCAACTCTTTGCATAACTACCTTCCACTGCATCAATCCTATCTTTACCTTCTCTTTTCCCCTGCTTGCTGGATGTCACAGTTACTGTTGTGATATATTTGGTAGAGAAAGTTTCAAGCTTTCCAAAATGTTATCGTTAACTGTACTCAATAGATTTATTTTATCTATTGCTAGCTAGGAAGAGGAAAAATGGCCTGCTAAAGGTAGTTCTAGGGATAAGAAGCTGAGAAAGTAAAAGAGAATTAATTGCATATGACTTAGCGAAGAACTAATGGATTGAAAATAGAGTTGCAAATGCTGGTGTGTGTGAATATTACTAATACAAATAACAGCTGCTTGAGTTCCTATGTGGTTGGAGTCATTTGTTTCATGGAGAGTTACTTGCAGAGTTCCTTATCACTCCTTCTGCAGTTCTTTTTTCAGTCTTTCTGTGTCTTTGATGAGATTGGACCCCATCTTGTACAGGCTTATACTCATGGTGATAAATGTGGGAATTGCTTGCTCTCAGCTGGCTAAAATGAAGAAACAATGATTGGTTTAATATATCATTTAATGATTTTTCACTCTTCTTATATTGTCTTTCAAAACCACACAGGTTACCCCTTCTCCAAAATTAGTTCTCAGTATGAGTGGTACTGCCTTGAACTGAGATTGTCTAACCTGATTTAAAATCATGTTAGAAAAACTTGTAGGGATTTTTTTACTTATTAGTTATTCTGTATTTTCCAAAGGGTTTCAAATGCCCAAGCTTTTCAAAGCTGTTACCTGATTTTATGGACTTCCAATATAGGGACACTTACAGGGCTTGATTTTTTGCAGACAGTTCTGTGTCTTGGGGGCTAGTTAATGTTACTAAAAATTCCATGTCCTCCAGACAGACAGCTAAATACTTTCATGTAGATATCTCTGTGATACTTTTGTCCAAAGTTGCTGTCCAGTACTTAGAAATCTGATCATAAGATCTAGATATAATATTGTTTAGAAGGACTTTTGCACCTTGAAAAGTTTTGCTAGTAATTGCTGTAAAATGACCATACAAGTTAGGAGTATAGTTTTATTTTCTGATATGTAAAACACACCATGAAATTAATAACCAGACACAGTAGGGCAGTTCTTTTCATTACTTAAATGGGCTTAATTGGAGCTCCAGTAAATTTAGATGGCATTCTAGCAGCACTATATAAATTGGGTATGCGTTCCTATGAATAAAACAGCCATTATCCAATTCGCTGCCTTCTTGATTTCATTCTCCTCCTTAAACGAAGTCAACATTTTTGTCACCTACTTAATACAAATGATATTTTACTCTTAGGAAAGAAATAATAATAATATTAATAATAATCATAGAAGAGTAAATGGTGCCAGACTATAAGACAACAATTAGAAGGTCACTAGGAACAACAGTGAAAGTCTTTTTGACTTTTGTGGTAAAATGTGCCTTTAATTTGACTGTGGTTTCAGCATGAAAAGAAACTGTAATGTGCTATGACCCTCTACATTTAGCAGACAATAGAAAGAGTCAGCAATAAAACCTTTTTGTTAATCTTTCTGCCAATGCTCACCTCTACTCTGTGATTGAACTAGAGACACCTGAACACACCCCCTCATACGCATCCATTGGATAAATCCTCTCCGAAGCAGTGACACAGCTCCCATACCTACATTTACCAAATTATTCCTCTCTGTCCATCGAAGGTCAATAGGTGGTGGGTTGATCTGTGTTAGTAACTTTGAGAGAAAGGAGATATGCCCTTAAGGTCAGCTAAAATTTTCACAGTTGGATGCAAGTGAAGTGGTTTCATAAGTGTTGCTCAATCAGCAACAGCAGATGGGAAGCCCAGGCTGCCAGTTTAGCTGATGGGGTGACTTTCACATGGGGACACCACTGAACTAAACACACTTCTAGCAGATGTTTGCTTAGTGTTTTTAATAGATCATCCCGTATCCCTGAACAGAGTGGTACTAATTTTCCATGGGAAAAGACCCTATTTTTCAGATTTAGGAGGCCAGTGCAGATGTTCTGTTTCCTCTTATCCTGCATCAAAAGAATTGAAACAATTCTTATGAAATGGGAAGTATTCTCCTAAAATCTTTAATTTCTTCAAAAAAGCTTTTTGAAAAAGAGGTGTCTGGAGCAACTGGGCAATTAAACTTTTAATTTGTGCTTAAACTTTTATCCAGCTTCTCAAGAAACAGGGGAAGATTTTTAGGATGCAAATGAGAATTAGATTTGCAAAGCCTCCCAGCTTTTACTGTAACTGGAATGTTTCTGTCATTGAACCTTTTAAATATCCCCTCATAACAAAGATGCTGAGTAAGCGTGTTCTTTCAGCTTGATTGAGGGCCAGATTTTAGGGTCAGAGTTATTTTTTAATGGCTCTTTTAGCATTTTTGGTACTTTCCACTCTCACAGCTATTCAGAAGCGTGCATGAAATAGAAATGGCTTTGAATATTTATCTTGCTTCCCTTTCTATTACTTGCCATGCTTTTTATAGGCTTAATTTTTCCTTCAGTATTTATGATACATTCTGCCTAACTTTAATTCTGAGTAGCAGTTGTAACTGAGACTTAATGAAGTTTTTTGATGGTGAATATAGATGCATTCAAATAAAACATTTTATTGTAACATATTCCAAAACTAGCCAGTGATATTAATTGCAGTGTTAGATATTCAAACAGCAAGGTGAGTTTTTAGTTTGTATAGCCTCACAATAAGAATCACTGATAGAAGAGAAACTCATAAAGCACCTGAAGTCTCACCTCATGGCTTATTTGGCAACAATTTTACATTTTCTTTCCTATAATTGAACTTGTTTATAGATATTCTTTCTGGTATAAACTTGAAATTGTTCACAAATATTTTTAATGAATATTTCTAAGCATTTCCTTGATCCACGAGTTTTCCTAAGCAGTTGATTGCAAGTAATTGGTAATCAAAATGCAAGCTGTGCTGATTCATTTTTATTAGGCACATCACTTTCAGCAAGGTATTGTTTCTCTCCCCAGATGGAGGTTCCATTTCAGGAAAATATTAAAATAGAGAACTCAAAGGGACTTCATAAAATGCTTACAGGTATGTTCCTCAGCACTTTACTGAGTCCAGAGTATAATGAGAGTAGTTCTTTAAAGCAAGTTTCTGCTACACATAGTTTGTGTTTATGAGTTTTAAAGATACTTTCTGTCTGCGTTCTCTGATGTTAAATTAAAACTTGCTGCTTCCATAATATCCATGCCAGGAAATTCACTTGCCAAAAGTATCCATAGAGAGGGAGTAGAAAATGAATGTGAATGCAACCACAGCAAATGCTGGTGAGTGAATAATAAGGAGAGTAGGAGGTGCAATTCCAGTCCAATTACAGTCTAAACAATGTATGTCATCCATGAAACTAAAAGTTTTAAAACAGAGGCCTTTTTACATATATTATCCAACCACCCAAATAAGAATTGGTTCTGCTATCTCTTGGGGTTTTTTCCCCATATCTGTAGTCATGCAAGACAAACAGAAGTTTATAGTTTCAGATTCTTGTCCTTCCCATCAGAACAAGAAATTTTAAAAAGCAGCAGGACTTAATCAATGGCATACATACATATTGACAGATATGACCATCGTCCTTCCATGCTGCCTGGTTTTGTCATGTAAATTAAGGAATGTAATCCACAGCCCTGACAATGATATTTATCATGCAACAGTTTGAAAGATAGTTTGTCATACAGAGGGGCTCAGACCTCATTAAAATCTCATTCCCAGCCAGCATCTGGTGATGGAGGACTTGATGCAGGTAAGGAAAGTTCATTGTAGGGTCAGAGCGTGAGGATGGGGATGAAATTTCTTCTGACATCTGCCAGAGGGATAGATCTTCTGTGTAGGGTGTTGTGACAAGACAAGGGCATGAGGTAGACCTTTTCTTCTGGACAGCAGAGGGTAGGATCTGCCTGGCAGCATCTGCTGCTTTTAGATTTCTAGCCAGTGGACTGACAGTTCAGGCTACCATTTCCAACTGAGAGTGACAGTGACTTACCTCACTCCCTTAAAGCAACCTCATTTAGAATACTTCCAAAATTACTCTGAATTCAAGAACTGCTCATGCACATGTGGATTCAGTAAGCTTTAGCATCATTGATAAGTATATTTAGCTATATTAGTAATTTAGTCTTCCTTTGGACTGTGTTCTCAGTTATCACCTGACAGTGAATTTTTGCTACAGAATGTCTGGTTATTTTGTGTATACCATGTGAAACATATATATTTTCATAGCAACTGGAGATGTATTTGCAGGAGTGTGAAGTTTCACTTGCAGAGTTTGAAATCGTAATCAACAAACCATTCTTTAATTTAGACAAAGCAAGCATATCAAGGACAAATATTAACCATTATATCCTTCAGTGAACACTTTAATGTAATAACAAAAGATTTGGAAGTAAATCATGAAAGCTATAAAACTTGTATATGCATGTCCCATGCTCATCATAACACAACTTGTTTACCAAGGAAGGGAGAAGTCTTGCTTACCTGGCAGAAAACAGGGGAAAAACAGTTTGTCATTGTGGGCTTTACAAAAACAAACACATCAAGTACATCAAAATACCAGATTTGCTTTCCAGTCAGTGTTACCTGGTAGAGGTACAAAGGTGGATTTTGATTCATCATACATACAAAAAGCTCTCCAGACATATCTTCTTCAGTGCAAAACTTTGTGGCTTGGAACACTAAGAGGCATCACTAGCAAATAATACCTAAACACAGATGGATGTGAATCAGTGCAAGGACTTAGCAACTCTGCAAGTACATGAAGGAGGAAAAGCCAGTGAGAATGCCAGTGGTTTGTTGCTAGGATTGGAAGGCAGTGGTCTGGGCTCTCAGTTCTGCTATTGATCTGCTGCACACAGACACATAATTTTCTCTTTTATTTTGTTAAATCAGCCACAACATCTCAGGGTCACAATGAGGCAGTAAGCTCAGTTTGTCCTGTGGGCGCCTTCTGAAATGGAAATTGAGGAAAGCAACCTTTGTTGCAATATGAGATAGGTGAAAGTTAATCTGTGCTGTCACCCTCTGTTTTCTGCTTCTTCCTCCTGTGAAATACAACCCAAATTTTGATTAGGAATAAAGAGACCCTTGACTCTTTCTGGCTGTTCTGGGTTTATTAATAAAGAGGTTCTGAATACCAGTTTTCTCTTTCTGAGTCCTGAGGATAGACAAGTTTGTTTTTTTTTTTCTTACAGCCTGTATTCCTGTTTCCTGACAGTGGTCACAGCTGGCTATTTATCATGGTAGAGTAACCAGATCTTTATTCCCAAGTCAGTAAATTCTGCTTGGCTCAGGGGTGGCACACGGGTGTTGCCAGCCTACTGCAAACCTACCTCCCCATCTTGCTGCCCCTCTCATTCCATCTATGTCTATTTAGACCACTCAGTGAGCCTGTGGGTTTAAAACAATGTATATCATTTGCATTTTTTGGGGTGGGGAGAGGAGGGGGGTGTGGAGGAGAGTTGGAGAGAGGACGTGTGTAAAGTTACCTGGAAAGATTAAGTTAAAAGCTTAGTGGGATTTCATATGTACTGGGGCACAACTTGCCCTGGAAATAGCAGGGATTTAAGGAGCACAGTGTCTCTTGGATGTCCCTCCCTTTAAGCATGGTTTTAGGGATTACTGGACACAAGTCAAGCAGTCTGTAGTCTTTTTTTGCTAATGGTAGTGTTTCAGGGATTGTTAATCCTTCCTGTGATATTCACACATAGAAGTTTGTGACAGAAGGGCATAGATCCCCCAAAATGGTATCTTTTGGGATCTCAGTAGGTGTCATTGCACAGTAGTTCAGAGCTCTGTATGGGCTAATTTCTCCTGGGAGCACTACAGACCAAATTTGTTGGCCTGTGATGATTGTTTCTGAGCTGCTCCTTATCACAGTACAAAGCTGACCCAGGAGTTCATGGCATGATGACATGTACTAAAACTTCCAACAACATAATACACTCAGCAGCTCTTGAAAGTGGTTGTTCAGCAGCAGCAAATGAAACTGGTCAGCCAGTGACCCAGCTCCACACACAAATTGTCATTGCATTAATTGCCATTATGTCTGAAAACCTGTCAACTTTCCCAGAAAATGGCCCTTGCAGAGGGCTTGGAGTGCCATCAAATTCAGCCTGTTTCAGACAGCTTTTCTGATTCACCTCTCTTGGTTCAACACCAGAAGGACTTTCAGGGCATTTGCAAGCCATGAAAGGGGAAGGGTTATATTTCTGAGGCAGAAGTAGGGTTATCAGTGACTCAGCCAACCAGTAGAGGAGGAGGAGGGACACCACATTTTCCATAGTGTAGGCCACAAATGCAGAAGCTATAAAGTGGTGAGAAATCAGTGTGAGAGCTTTTGCCTCTTCACAATACGCCCTGCTGTCTCAAGCTTCTTCCTTAGCAACAAAGTAGCTGGCCCGTAGCTAAAGGTCTGCAGAGCTCGCCCCTCCAAACCCCTGAGCCCTTTCACTCTTTTCCAGTCAGACTGGTATCTAGGTGAAGTTGTCTTTAGCCTGTGAAACATGCACAAATAACCTCAATTAGTGCATTAACCTGGCTGACCAGGTGGTAAAAGGCTCCATGCAATGCTGAATGCCCTCAGAAGAGACCGATTTGGGTACAACTCATTGGTTGGGAAGAGAAATGACAAAACCAAGTAAGAGGAAGGCTTTCTCTATACCAGGTTGTAGTTATGCTGCATGCATCTTGGTGCCTCAGGATGCTATAGAGTTGGCATTAGAGGAATTTGTGTTAATATCTGACTAGTAAACAGTGTAGTCCCCTACGCTCCAATGGAGCTAACTTCTCAGCCAGTAGACTGGCTGTGGGCTGATTGGTGAGGGGTGAGTCAACTGATTTAAAGTAAATCACCCTAGAACTGTCTTCTCTGATCTCCAAAGTGCATATCCTCTTGCCGTTGTAGCAGCATCTTCACGTGAAAATGAAAACATAGAATTTCATCTGAAGCTTTAGTTCTCCCAGAGTACTTTAAAGCAGACACAATTTTATATTCACAACACAAAAACCTGATCCATTCTGTATTTCACTTGAGCATGTCATTTATTTTCAATCTCCCTCTGAGTAGAGAAAGGTACTATGATAATAAATGAAAACATAAATTCCTTTGAATTGCTGTTCTTTTGCTTTTTATATTGCTACTGAGATTTTTGCTAGCCTTGATTTCTCTTCCTGACTGCCTTTGAGTCTATTAAGTGACATTTCTTAATAGTTCCAGTTGATGTTTAGAAGAGGAGAAAATCCTCTCTCAAATCCAAGTGGTTGATGAGACTGAATCAGAAATTTTTCAAAACCAGGTTTACTTCAGATCCAATATGATATATCTGGCCAGAGCCAGTAAGAGAAGGGAGGCTTCTCTGCACAACTAGTTAGTTGGCATTCTTGCCTACAGCTGCCAGGCATAAAGGTCTGCTTACCATTATTTGGAACAGGGAGATTAATTTTTTTTAAACTATATTACAGTCTGTCTTTGCTGGATTTCTTCTTCATGGACAGAATGGATACTTAGACATTGATGGGGACAAAGTGACTGACTCAATAGTTTGTGGACATTTGGCAGGATTGTTTTCAGCTGCATTTGTTGTGCTGTGTGTTTTTCTTCTTTGCATTTCATATCAGAGGAAGTTGCTTTGTCTATTTTGGAAAAGCATGTTTAGCTTACATGTTGCTTCAGAATTTTTCTGTGCAAGTTCTTCGTATCCTCTTGTTTGTGCAACAGAACCAAATGTCAGAGCCCAAGTGTTTGTGAATGAAATAGTTTTTGTTTTCCAGACAGACCTGCCTGTGACATATAGATGCTGCAGCACGAAGCAGCTGCTGTGACACAGCTTGTAAGGAAAGTAAATCTGGGCCC
Source organism: Lanius collurio (assembly GCA_020086605.1). Lineage (NCBI taxonomy): Eukaryota > Metazoa > Chordata > Aves > Passeriformes > Laniidae > Lanius > Lanius collurio. The sequence continues at coordinate 24,852,038 of JACBWW010000015.1, read as the reverse complement.
TGGGCTTTCCCCACTTTGGGCTCCTGGTGACAGGTGTCCAAGTGGCTGTTCTCTCACTGGTCTGCTTGTATCCATAAAACCTCACACCATTAACTCACAGCAAAGGGGCTTGACACCCAGTGAGTACTGTAACAAGACTATCACAGAGCAAAGGCTTCTCAGACATGATCAGATGCTGTTACATCTCTGCTTGTGTTTCCCTGCTGTTCCAGTGAGCAGGGCTTTATTCTGGACAATGCAAATAGTGTGTTGCTGTCACAACTTTTAGGGCTACTCTGACCAGCAAGAGCCAGCCTTTCAGTTCTTTCAGTGGGCAGTGTGCCGTTGACAATTTCCTTTTAAATGTCCTTTAATGCAGTAACACGGCCCTGTTTACTTCTAGGTCCTGAATATAGTGCTTCACTACTGACAGAGAGGTGCCTCTAATACCTGCCAGCAATTCTGTGTTGCTGTAATCCACAGTGTGGCAAGCACATGAGATAAACAGATTTGTGCCAGTGCTCACAAAACAAGAGGGAAATAATGATTTTTAGCAAGTGGGTGTTTGAGATGTTCTTTTGGTTTTTTTGTTTTTTTTTTTAAGCTGTGTTAAGTAATCAAGTGATTTTTGAGATAAATGACAGCTGCACAGAGTGAATCAAATGGCCATGCGACATCCTTACCTTGCAAAGCTGAGCCAATGATATTGAGTGAGAGAAGTGTGAGTCCTTTCCAAGTTGCAGAAGATCTGTTAGAAGTCTTTAAACCAAAAGGTCACATTCTGTATTAAAGGATGGAGCTGCATGCTCTTCATTTTTAGCTGAAATTTCTGAAATATTTCTACTGGTGACTGATACTTTTCATACAAGCAGGCGACAGCTCACAGTTGTAAATTCTGCTTATAAATTTTAATTAATCTTTATTTCAATAGATACTGATTTCTACTAGGTCAATGTATACTTAGTGCACAGTGAGAGGTCTCTATACAGTCTGCTGCTTTATGCAGTACTTTTGATTACGCACAAAATTTCAATTATTGTCAATCTGGCTTTATCAAAAAGCTCTTTTAAGTGTTTATCTTTTTTTTCAGCTTACAGATGCCACCAAAAGTAGCACTAGCATTTTCATACCTCGTTATTAGCTACAGAAAAGCACAACAATTTAAAAAAATCAGGATAAAAGCAATACGTACACCAAGGGCCAGATTTAAGACAGGAAAGTACCTACATGTCCTATAGCCATGTAAATCCTTCTCAGTGTCTGAGCCAAAGTCTCAAGTCTTTAAAAAAGCCCTTGGCTCCTTAAGGCCAGATTTTCAGCAGTATTCGTAAGGGAGTCTTGAGGGACTATTAACTTTGGTCATTTCAACATTAGAAGCTTCAAGATAAAGATATCTAGCTAGTGTGATTTTCAGAGGATTTTCATAATATGCAGTACTTAGGCAATTTTCAAAATTCTACTGCTGTCTGTATCTGCATCTTTAAGCCCTTAAATACTTCCATAAATCCAGACCTAACGTCTTTGGGCTGCATCTGAATGTTAGACTTCAACATTAAAATTTTCCTAGTGAAAATAAATAAATGTCCTATTTCTCAGAAGTCAGCAGGAGTGAGTCAGAACTTCTGAAGGTCAGACTATGATTACAACTGTGCTTAACTCCCTGAGGTTTGTTACTTGAGGTTTGTTACATAGCTTGACTGCAATTAAATTTGCTTGCTTTGAGGTGCAGCTGTTTACTGCATTTCACTGCACCTGAGCAAGTTAACCAATGACTGCTACAACCCTACTGCTGAAAAAAAATGGCTTCTGGGGTTATATTTTCCCCCATTTTGTCTTTTTTTTGTCTTTGGTGTTCTGAAACAGAGGACAAAGATGTGGAAGGGATTTTGGTTGTCAGTAATTGGGACAGTTGGTGTTGCCTGGCTTCACACTTGGCTCTAGTTTGCATAGTTACAGTGTGAGATTTAGCCCTGCATTGGAATACCAGGTGGTTGAGGGCAAGGAGGTGCAACAGGGCCTGAATCTCACTTTCATTGGGAAGAGGTAGAGGAGTGTGCCCACATGTTTAGGCCTCTTTAGTCCCTGCCCACTTCTGACTTTGAAAGCATCAGCTAGGGTGACTACAAGACTGGGAGGCATTTATGTATTATGGTGATAAAGGGTCATGAAATTTTGGGGTGTGTTAAACTTCTGGAGAAAAAATATGTGACTTCCCTTCTTCCTGACAATGCAAGTGGTGATAAGCCCCAGGGGATCATACCATTCTCTGATAGCAGCATTCAAGTTCCTTCCTCTGCTCTGAGGACATTTCATTTCAGAGATGTAAGGATAGTAATAAAAGCTTTCTCTGCACCTTCTTCCCAGAGCAATTCCCCAGTTCATAGCTGCCTGTCCAAAGCTACGTCAGTAATATTCCAGTCTTCAGCCCAATAAAAATTTTGTCAAGAAAGCATAAAGTTTCTGTCAGATCTTTTCCATTAAAAATCACTTTTATAGCAGCAGGCTGTAACAAGCACACAGCTATGGAGTGAAAGTGTGAAATGATGAGAAATTTGGACAGTGTTATCATCCAATGGGGACTCAGTGGCAAGCCACTTAGAATGCCTTCAGTGTATAGAGTGTGACAACCAGAATATTTTTCACAACAGATTATAATGTAAGAAATTTATTACAGATCTCAGAGGGGAATAACCCACACCACTGATTCTAGTTCTTCCCCCCAGATATATTATCGAGATAATATAAAGTCATATCTCCTTGGAAATTATTTATGATCCTGTCCCACCTTAGATTAAAAAATATTTCTTCTGGATACTTGCAGGGTTAATAGCTGTAGCCCTGTGTTTGATTTGCTGAAAGGCACAGTTATTTCTGCAATCAATTGGAAGTGTACAGCATTTGCTTTGTCTGGTAACTACACAGCTGGTTGTGATATGACCAGAAACAGGACATGTAACCGTGACCGGAACAAGTAGATCCAAACACAGAAAGCCACTGTAGCCCAGGTTGAGGAAAGTTATTCAGTGCAAGAATTTGCATCATGATCACTGACTGAAATGGATCTGATTCATAGGATACCTCTGTTTGATCTTTCATGATGGATCATAACACCAAGAGCATTGTGACATGAACCAGACTTAGCATTCATCAGATTAATTCCTCATTTTTTGTTGAGAAGTCAGGAATGTTGATAATTTGTAGCAGACAGCAATAACAGACAATATAAGTCAACTACCAGTTCTGTTGTGCTAATGCATTCAGGAAACTGTACATTGTTCAAAAAGTGACTTAAGAATACAAGTCATCTGAGATAGTGGCTTCCACTGTAAATGAAGAGGCTTACCACAAATAATGGGCAAGTTAGTTTAAGAATAAGAAATATGTTCTGATCTGCACCAGACTTTAAGATGTCCTAGACTAAAAAAAGTGCTGCAAAAGGAGGAAGTTTTAGAGTCCTAAAAATAAAAAGTTTATGAACAGTGCATCATAGAAGACTTACTTGACCTTGCACGTCAAGGTTAAACAAATAACTTGGGATTAAAAGGAGGGTTTTTACAGAACAAAAATTTAGTCAAACTTGTCTACAGCAGTAGTTCTTCACTTTCTTCTGAGTATATTGTGAGTGGCCCTTATCAGTCACAAGATGATGGACTTGTGGGTACACTGGTCTTACTCAATCTGTTGTTTCTTCTGTAAACTACTTTCAAACAGCCTTGTACCTCATTTATTAATCATGGGTTATAAGACGAGGACCAGAATGACAGGGCAAGATGAACACCCCCTTCATCAGCATGCTCTTCTATGGTCTCTCTTTCATCCTTATCACCAGAAAATAGATGTAAAAGTTCACCATTTTCAGAGAGGCTTCTTGGGTGTCCTGACTTGGCAGCTCGAGTTGATGCAAGGCAGTGAGTACCTTTATCCCAGCAGTGGTGCAGGGTATCAGTACTGTGGGGCTGAGTGGTGGATGCAAGGCTTCTTGTTACCTATTCTGTGAAGGGAAGCAATGCCATGAAAATCATGTCAGTGATGTACAGGTAAGCGAGGAGTAAAATTAATAAATCAAAGCTTTCATTGCTAGCAAGGTTTTACTTTTACATCTGTGGTAACTCATAAGCTTTTGCTTGGAAAAGTGAGAGAAAATGGAACATCCAAGATCTGTCCCAGGCTGAAAGTTCACAGTGGAGAATGTCCCTACTGTTCAAACTATCACTGCATGTGCTTTCTAGGTAGTTCAATAGCTGGTGGCTGGCTGGACTCTTTTCACATCTTGTGGGCTGGTTTTTCGTGAGTCTTTTGAAGCTACTCCTTTCTGTGTGTAACAGCCTGTTGTTGCCACATTCCTGGTTACATTCCTGAGTCCCACTTCTACCAAGGTGCTGATGGAACAAAGTAAAGCCTGAGTGAGGTGTGTATTTCTGGGACTGGCACCTGCTTTCAGCTCACTGGCTCAAGTCGTGTCCCGTGACCTAATTAGTGGTAGATTTCACTGTGTTAAAGAGTAGTGTTACCCAAAACTCTTTCTGAGTATGATTTAAAAGCCTTTGTTGTGGTACCGAAGAAGAAAATAATTATCCTTCACTTTTATTGGAAAGTTTGGACAGTCTATCCCATGCATCAGGAAAAGATAAAATTAATGTTTTCTGTATTCCTAAACATGTCTTGATCCCTTAGGGAAGGAGAGAGGTGAGATTGGGTAGGGGGTTACAGAACTCCCAACATAGAGGGGTGTATTTAAAAGAGCTGCTCCTAGATATTATCCAAAGCATCATTTAGTCATGGACATATGTCTGGCAGGCCAGGTGTAAAGGCATGACAAGAAATCAGTTGTTAAGGCAGAGAGAAATTGTTTTGAGATAAACACAGTAGAAGTAGAAGTTAGAGTATGGCCATTCTTTTATCATGGACGTTCTTTGCAATTGTCCAGATGAGTTTAGTGGAGCAAGTTGTTTCTCTTGGCTTGGCTAGAATTATAAAAAGGTCCATCCACAAGGATACAGCACTCCAGCACACTTCCTGGAATGAGGTCAGGGAATGAGAGGAGGAAGAAAAGTGTCTACAACATGGTGCTTGCTTAAAGCTGCTTGCAAGAACATTAGACCAGAATTAACGCAGAAGTCATGCTGTAGGACATAAGCATCCATCCATCTGTACTTTTTCTCAGTCAGGTCAGTGCACTTCAAGCTGAAAATGGGGTTGAGGCTTCAAACTAGGAAGAAATTTGTTTTATGCCCTCTTCCAAAGGAAGATTTGAACAAGAAAGTTTTACTGCAATATGTGTTGTTAGATTTTACATCCTGATTTTTTGATGATTTTATCACTTAAACTTCTTGATGTATTGGTTTGATTTTACTCATGACCTCAATGTGATCATCAGATTGTTCTATCTTTAATTACCTCAGTAAAATTGTAGTATATTAGCTCAGTGAAGTGCTAATTTAAGTGCCTCTTTGCTTGCTCAACCTCTTCTAGAAAACTTATTTTAAAAATTCAACATAACAGGTTTCATCTGTCAAATTTTGCAGCATGAATATTGCATTCAGCGGGTACAAATAACCTTCAGCAAAGAAGATTGCAAGTCAGTGGTTTCTGACAAACTTACTATCCAAGCCTTTTGGCCTGACCTACTAAGAGAAAAACATATCTGTACTAGAACTGTGGGGTGGGACGAGGGAAATAAGCCATTCATTAGAGAGATTTAGCAAACAGACCATTTTCAGAACTGCCTCTCTGGGGTAACTTGTATGAATTTAGGGCTCTGTCCTACAGCCAGTGAAGGCAGAGAATAGGAACATTTCAGTGACTCATTTAAAAGGTTTCATAAACCAAACCCTAATTCATTGTGTTCCTACAAGCTACTTAGAGGGGGTATCCCTCCTATATGTTGCTTCCATTATGGGCAGAATGTCAGGAGAGAACATGGGAGACATTGCCTGAAGTGCTGGTTAAATTTTTCTTATCTCCCCATAAGATTTACCTTTTCTTGCTTATTCTCCTCCCCTCTGGCACATGTGAGGGGAGAGTGAGAAGCAGCTGCATGGTACTTTGTTGCCAGCTGGTGCTAAAGCACTAGAAGCACCAGATTCCTTCTGCTGAAGCTGCTTGGCTGGAGCTGCACTGCTGCTGCCTCAGCAGGGTAGATGAGTCAGCTGTGAGTGGCAGAACAGCCCCTAACTTGGTGTTGCTTTGAAAATGGAGGGAAGGTAGTGAAAGACGATGCTGCTTGGCAGAGGAAGGCCAAAGATGATGCTACTGAGAAGGTAAAAGGTACCTTTATCCCAATTATACCTTAGGGATGGCTAAAGGCTTCCCAAAAACTGGATGCAGTCATCCTTCACCACCAAGGTCTATTTTCTCAGCAGCAGCAGCTGTCTGCTGCACTCAGACACTGTTAATCACTCTAACACTGCCCAGAGGTCTATATAAATTACTCTGCTTTTTAGCAGTTGTGTCCTTACAGCCAAACAGTCCCAAAGAATTTTTGAGAGGGGCATTATGAAGCCATGAAAAGCCACTTGGTTGAATGCACAAATCCACAAACAAAAGTGCACAAACGTGTATCTGCTTTACAGTTGTACAAAGCCTGCTGATATCAGCCATTTCAAATGGGTGTAGGATGAGAGGCATCACTGCTCTTTCACAAATGGACACTAAGGTCACTCAAAATCAATAGCAAGTAAGAGATGAAAAGCAACCCTTATAGAAAATAAGGTTGAAACTGCTTCAGAATTTGAGCTTCAACCAACCACTTCTGTGCAGCTTGCACAGCTGCAGAAGCAGCTGTAAAAATACCTGGGGTTTGTGGCCTCTTGTGTTTACAAAGCCCTTGCCCTATTGTGTACCTCAAAGACAAAGCCACACAGTTACACAGGAGAAAATAGTAACTTATCCAGAAGTGGGAGCTGCAATCCAAAGTTCTTATTTGGACACCAGAAGGAGTTCTCTTTGTATTTGCCAGCTCTTCATGTTTTTAATAGCAGCATGGTCCACTGCAATGTTTCATTGTGATGTTCCATTAATATTTGTCTTTTTCTGTATGCTCAAGCACTTGTGTGCTTATGGCCAGCTGCAGAGGTTTTAAATATATATTTTTTTAAAATGAGCTCACATTTGTCTATAAAAATATTGTCTGAATTTTTGGCTTATCACTTTTTATGCTTGTGCTTATGAAAAAATGTTTGAGAAAAAATAACTTTTTACTAAAATACCTGTGGAGATTATATTCCTGACAGTTGTGGGATTTTGTTTATATTTCTATGCAAGTTTTCCAGCTCTTGATTTTAATAACTTATTTTGGATTGCTTTACATTGGTGACAAGCTTTCTTGCATTATGGCTCCTAAAAGCAGACACAGTAGTAAAACTAGTGTGGAGCAGGGAAGAAGGATAAGGTTTTGCACCGTAAAGACTTGCCTCCTTTTTCTCTCTTAGACATTTGCCTTTTCACAACAATTTTGCTGTTGACATGCTCAGCTTGTGATCTAATCTGTGCTCATTAGAAGACATTTTACACATGCACAGAAGGCAGACTGAGGGAGGGGGTGGGTCTTTGCCAGTACTTAGAATTTGAAGTTACTTCCCCAAAGTGAAATTCATGTACAGAAGTCATTCTTCAGGCCAGATTTTGAATCTGTCACACCAACCATAAATCATATATTCACAGGAGTGGAAAATTCGAATAGGCACCTGCTGTGTAATGGAAAAAGTTTTTCATTCCTGCTCTAAACAACATTGTTTGTAGCTTTTCCCTGACTTAGATTGAATAAATTCAAGCTTTATTAAAGCTTTAGCAAAATTTCAGTTACTCCAAGTGGGTTAGATTTTTGTTAAACTTCATTTGAATGCTTATGCACTTTTTATGCTATATTAAGTGTACCATTTAATGGATTTTGGTTGGTTGTGCAGCCTGAAGCCTCATTACTTGAAAGCTTTATAGCTACCAGAAGTAAGTGTTTTTGGTCTCTGATGGAGAAAAATCAGCTTTCTGGTTGGAGGCTGGCTTTTTCCAAACTGAGAAATCAATAAACTGTCTCATCCTTTTATGACAGACCTGGAATTTCAGCTGTGTGCCCTGAGTTGTGTTCTGTGAATAATATTCCTCAAAGGAGAATTTAACTGTCATAATTGATGGGATGCAGCTTGCAGTCTGTTATTGGGCACCTCAGCTTGGGCAGGACATCAAAGTAAGGCTGTTTATTGGGACAACCAAAAAAAGCATGAGCATGTGGAAGCTGTCACCCCCTCTTGCCCTTGGGTGTCTAGTTTATTTTCATTCTAGTGGAGGCACACTCCACACTATTTTCCAAAAGCCTTCTTTCATTCTTCTTCTTTTTTTTTCTCCTGCCCTACATACTTAACACAAAAGTCATTTAAAGCATGATACCATAACAAAATGGGATCAACGTGAAGAAGGATCCTTTGCTAATTTCAAATCCAAAGGAGAACGGTGTTGTAAGCAAACAAGTGAGATGTCTGCTATTCTGTGACACAGGAATGCAGAGGAAATGCCTTCTGTTTGAAGACATTCAGTGGTGCCCATAGTCAAGGCTGCCTCTTAGGAGGTAAGAAGGAGTCTTGATTAGGATGATGTTAGCAAGAATATAATCATGTTGCAGGTACAATGTCTCTGTGAATTAAAATTGCCATGAAGTTACTCTTCAACTGTGTGCTGAGTGTCTGAGAAAAACCTTAGTAGAACTGGCAATGTTATTGAAGAGAATGTCTGTTGTAAAAGTATTTTTTTTTTTTTTAGTGAAGAACTCTGGCTTATTGTCGTGTTTTCAGAAGGATCAGCTGTTTTGTTCTGAATTGGTGTGACAGAACTGAAATCTTGTTGTAGATCATGCTTGGCCAAGTAAGAAAGTGCCTTGCCAAGATGCTGCACTGTGGGTGTGTGGGGCCTGAGTTCTTGCAAAAGAGAGAAGGAGGTTTCAGGTTGTGCTGATGTTGAGTGGTGGCCATGTGTAACTCAAAACTTACAGCACTTTGCTTTGCTCTTAGAAGCAAGATTTTCTTCAGTTGAGTTTTGTGTCTAGGAGAGAGATATTCTGAAAGTTGCCACCTTCTCCTTCGAACAGTAATTGTCCAACTTCTTCCTCAAGTCCAACCTGCCCACCCTTCTGTTTGTCTCCTAGACAAAATGGTCCTGCAACAGTTGTGTACTGCAGATGAATACATGAGGAGGGGGATGGATGGTAAGCAGGGAGTTATCCTCCTGTCTGTGCCGAGGAGCGGCTGCAGATGCATAGGACGAGCATCAACCAGCACAGGTTAGGTCAGTACAGAGAGGAGCTAAATTTCCATCATGTGTGAAGCAAAGGGTCTAGGGATGGGGCTGGACATCTTCTGCCAACAAAATGCTGCCTCTACCATAGAGAGGACAGAAAGTGCTGCAGGCTCAGTATTTACTGCAGAAATTGTGCAGAACACTGCAGAATTGGCTCATAAATGTGTGTAGGTCATTGACCGAGTGCCATCTACTGGCACAAGGGGACTTTATTGTCTGCTTCTTTAACACGAGAAATGAGTGCTGCAGCTCATGCTGAATGGCTTCTAGGTGAGCCCTGAATGCAAGGCGCCAGCCTAGTTTTAATTCTGGCCACAGCTTTTATTCCTTTTCCAGCTATTGCAAAGTCTGTGGAAATCCCCACGTGCTCTCTTTGGCTGAACTCATGGACTAGAACCACCTCTTGCTGCCTGACTGGGCTGCATGGACAAAAGGGGTCAAATTTTTGTATATCATTGAGAGACCTTGTTTAAGTGGCATGGTATCTACAGAAGGGTGTACACATTCAGCTAGCTTCTGACAGAAGCATTGCATGTCCTGCCACTCTTTCACGTGTCCTCAGATGTCTGCAGGCTCCCTTGGGTCTTTATAAACTCGGGTGGAGAAGCTGGAAAAACATTTGCAGCTCTAAAGGAATGCGTAGAGGGACAGGGGTCTATTATTTTCATTTAACTAATTTAATAAATATATTTAATGGAATAGGAGCATTATCAGTGTAATCATCACCAGGAGACCTCTCACTCATCTATTTTTCATGCAGAGCAGATTTTTGGACAGCACAGGTGCAGTTTCAAAAGATGGCAGGAGCAAAGCCTGAGTAGGAGGCGAGCAGATCTTCTAGCACTTGGGAAAAACCAGGCATAATTGGGCAACTTGTCACCCAGCATTACAGTACAAAGACTGTATCTATTTTGTTCACAAGAGAAAAGGAGGCAACTTGCATTTTTTTGTGGAGGGTGGATCTGTGACCTTTTTAGCTGCTTGCATCAACAGATGAAAACTGAAGTCCTCTGACAGAGCTCTCTAAGGAAAATTTGTTCTGCTGCTTCCCTTGATTAGGAGAAAGTGGTTTTTCTGCCTTGCAAAAATGTTTGACATTTAAAAGGTTATGTGAAAAACCCCATTATTTGGTAAAATAATATGACAGCTTTGCAAAGTTTTTCACCAAGACTGAGGCACTAGGATAGGCTGAGGTATCCATTCCCATGATGGAAGCCCCAGGCTCAAGCCATTGTTAGAACAAAGAACTCTAACTTAAGCTAGGAAAGATGTTCACATCACACAATTATTCTCCAGTGGAGCCTTCCACCCTCATGATTTCACTGTCCATCTTCTCCACAGGAAGCCCTTGAGAACCATATTGACATCAGCTCTCCTCACAGAAGAATTTGTCTTCTTTGTGAGGAGGAAATATATTTCTTAGAAGATTTCCATCTGTCTTGAGCACACTCTTCATTTAAACACACAAAATATTGAAACAAGAAGCTGTTCACAGAACAATCACCTTATCATAAAACACACCCTGCTAAGAACATGATTTCTCTTTCCATTTAATGGGAGGCAGTGTTCCTCATTATTCTCTGCACACTGAGCTTCATTTAAATCAAATTGAACTGAAAAGGACAATAGTGCTATTGATTTCTAGTACCAAAAATAATGCATAATAACCTCACTGTACTGTCAAATCTGTTCAGTGAATGAAATTGCTATCACAGAAGATGTATCATTATTCATCAATTTTATTATCCTTGCCAAGCAGGCTGGCATCTTCATTCAAGTCATTTCTATGGAACTTGACTTGAGCAAGAAGTGACACCATGATCTGCACTTCTTGGTCAACCATGCATACCCAGGAGCTGTTCAAACATCTTTATTCCTGTGAGGAGAGCATGGAGGTGCTTTCCTGCTGATTATGTTTCTGAAGCTGCTGGGTATGGGAAAGCTGCAGTTTAGCTGAAAACAAAATGAGGAGAGATGACACGTGAATGTGTTTGAACATTTTAAATCTGTGTGCAAAGTGCCAGAAGCAAAGATTCCTGAATTAGAAGAGATGTAACAAGAAGATTAAAAGCACAACTAATTTGTTATATGCTATCAACTAGGCTATAAACTTTTCTGTTTTTAAATACTGTTTATAATGAGTGCTGCAAAGGAAACCCTGCAGTACAGGGTGCCAAGAGTCATGTTTTGAGACATGGAGTCACAGTTGTGTTGGAGGTTCAGCTGGCATAAACTGGCTTGGGTTCACAGATGGTATCTCCCTTCTCTGCAGTGCGCTATAACATGGCTTGATGCACGGGTGCATGCTGGGGATGATTATTTTTAGCTGATAACTGCCTAATTCTGGAGGGGCCTTTAGCAATAAGCCAATAAGGGAACTATGGCATCAGCAATGTGAAAATTGTGGCAGCATGACATCCAGGGAAAATACTGGTAGACTTAGGTCAGATTCTGATCAGAGAGAACCGCCAGCAAGTACTGACACCAACAACAGGGGTTTGGGGACTTGTGGCTTTTTGTTGATTAAAAATCCCAAAGAAACAAACCACCAAAACCAACCACCCCTCTGGCAAGTATTCTTCTCTCCTCATACACACTTTTCTGAACCACTGAACAATTTGCGTAGGGATATATTTCCTCTATTTGTTTTTGTGACATGTCAAGCATTCATTATTAGGAGTTCTTGATCTCACATGCCTCTGTAGCCTGTGCTTTGTAACTGTTCCACCACTTGTAGCTGAAGTCCAAAACTGCTCTTCTCTTTCTAGTTTTGGTTTGTTGGTGTTTGTCCTTCCAGGGGCTGGCTGGAACCTACTACAGAAGGGCAAAAGTGCTGAGGGGAGCATATTTCACTGGTTTCTTGGTCTGACTGCTAGTGGGAAATACTGACACTCCTTCAAGAAAGCTCACTCACGTGGTCATCTGAGTTTTCCTTGAAAGTTCAGGCTGACTGCAAGGTTCAGGGAAAGGGGGTTTAACTGACTCCAGCCTTCAAATTTATTTTAGGCAGACTGGTGGGGAAGATTACATGAGGTTAAAGGTCAAATACTTTGTGTGTAGATGTCATAAATTTCAGGAAAAAGATAAGTCCTTGGGCACCTCACCTTTGTGTGAGGTGCCCAAGGACTTTCCTGTAAACCTCATATTTCTTCCTGCTCTCCACCTCTCAGATCATGCAGATGATTATTGGAACACAGCTTACCTTTCTGGCATAAACCCCACTCATTTTTGTTCCATCCTTCTTCCCAGGCTCTCCTTTTTCATCCTACCCAGGGAGAAGAAGCATGTGAGAAAGGGAGAGTGGGAGGAATTGGCAAAACCCCCAAATTTGCACACGGTGGAGCTTAGCTGGTGATGATGATGGACAAAAGGCTTCTGCCATTAACAAGGCCTCTTTGAAGAAGGGAACCTCCATAGGAAAAGGATAGGAGCTCTTGGGCAGGTTGCACAGCCTGAGCTCAAGGGATGGTTTAAGCAGTGCACAGCCCATTTAGAGGGCTGCTCTCAAGCAAGCGGTTTCCTCAGCTGACCTTGTGGCACGGGCTAACTCAGCACTGAGCTGACAGTTTGCTTTCCAGGACCTACGTGACACCTGAGGTGGAAACACGCTTCCCACAGCAAGGATATTAATAAATCTGCTTTTGTGAGCTCTTGGCCGCAGTCTGAGGCCATATTCTTCTAATAACCCTAAAATATGTTTTGTTTTCATGTACTTGTGGATATTAGGTTGAACCTTTCCTACTGTCAGGGATTTCTGAAACCTTAATTGCTTTTCCAGCTTAATTGCCCCTGGAATGAGCTCAGAAATTAGCTTTTTGCTAATGGGGAAATATTTGAGCTGTTAAGACTCTAAACTATTATTTTTAGACCTAAATTAAGGTGGGGAAATGAGATGCAGATAACAATCAAAGTTTCTATGTTATTACACTTGAATGCACTGGGTCATACAGGATTAAATACAGCCTAAAATGAGTCCAAGAACCTGTTCAAAATGAGTAGAGTAGTCTTGAGATGAAACACCCAGACATTCTCCCAACAACATGCCATCTTGATGTTATTTACCCTTGTTTTAATGTAAAGGTTGTGTTGAAGGGTGTAATTCCAATAATTTAACTGGGTTTATATGCTAAAAGAATTGACTTTGTTGGAATAAAAGGGTACAGTTTTAGGGTTTATATTTTTTCTCTCATCTTAAAGTAAAAATTGGGAAATTGAGTAATGACCTAATTGGTTTTAGCAGATGCTCTGCCAGCATGTGGAGAATTCATGTGGAACTGTTTGTCACTGGGGGACCTTAACCATTTTTGAGCACTTTCAGCCTTCAGAAGCAGTACAGTAATACCTTGCAGTACTTCTGAGGGATATGCAAAATACAGGTTTCAGCAGATGTAGCTTAAAGCACAGCAGTTGTGAGTGTGAAAACTCGAGTATAGCAAATTAGCAGTTTTATTTTATACACAAATCATTGCTCAAAGATGGAAAATTATGCTAAAAAACACAGCATGTGATAAAAACTAATGTTATTTTTATTCCTAGGAAGGAACTTTCATAGAATGGTTATCAGTGTTGCAATTCTTGTCTCTTACTGGTTTGTTTAAAGGACTCTTCTCATATGTAATGGTCCCTCTGACAAGGCAGACCTCAAAAAAACTCAGATTAATCAGTTGAGAAGTCTTGCACTTAATCATTCTGCTTGTATAGGTCCCTCAATCACCATTTTACCAAGATTTTTTTAATTTGTGGGTTCTACATAAGCTAATATTTGAGACCCTGTAGAAATGTAACATCTGGTTCTTTCATTAACGGCTGTCAAAACATTTATGTGCAACAGTACCTAAGTAAGATCTCATTGGGGAAAAATAGAATTTGAACCTGAATTGGAACATTTGTTGTATGTTTTGGTGAAACAAATGAAAAATTCTGCACAAATCTACTCTAGATCTTGTGTTGTTATTTTTCCCCTCTTGATTCAGACTTTATAATATGAACAGGGCTGCTCCCTACTGGATACCACAGAAAACTTCCAAATTTTCTGTAAGAAGGTATATAAACATTTGGCTCAGAGGCAGGAGAGTTAACTTGACCTTCCTGGGACAGTTTGATTAATTTGGAACCCTGCTTTTTTTTTTTTTTTGTGAAGAGGATGGGGGAAGAAGTGAAAGGGCCATGTACTGAGTTGTTCCTGTATTCAAAAGCTGCCAAAACAGGGTTGAACGGAGTAAAAAGGGAGGAGGCACATTCCTAGCATGATGTATGTACATGCTCGAGCATACCTTGACTTTACTTGGAAAGACAAATATTCCATCGATCTGATCCTGTTGTAGAGCAGAAAGGGTGCCAGCCAACATGTGGATGTCTTCTCCAGGCCTGGTAGCTGGAAAGGCCATGGTTTGTGTCATGAGAATATGCTTTTGTCCAGCTGAACCTTCTCCAGGAATTTGCCTTGTTTAAGCAGATGGAGCTGTTGTAGGTTTACAGCGACAGTTATCTGGCCAAATTGGGCCTTTCATCAATCTCTTACCCCTGCCTTCCATGGTTCCTGGCCACACAGAGGTCCACTCTCCAGAGCGCTGGGTGGCTGCTGCTGCCTCTTGTGCTGTTATTGTGTTCCCAAGTAAATGTCATGTTGTGCAAAACCAGCACAAAACTGCATGAGGCTCCATGATGAGATGCTTGTTGTACCAGCAGTGCACCACTTCCATCTCTAAAGGATAAGTAGCATCATTTATGGAAAGTCTTGAGAGCTAAAGCAGATCTGGCTCTGACAGGGGCAATCAGATTTATATAATTTTCTGACAGACAGTTAAGCTTAAAGCTGCACAAATCGGAAATATACTGTCAAGGAAAGTTAATGCTTTAGAAGGCCAAGGTTTTATGAGGCAATGCACAAACCTCACTTCATACAAAGATGTTGCTGCTTCCTCTTGTCTTTTCAGAAGCCCCACACTGCTATGAGAAAAGACCCCACCCTTCCATGAACCTGATCCCTATTAAAGGTAATAGAAACAAGAGAATTTTGATGAGGGGTGTGTTTGGACTAGACTCTACCACAACTTAGATTTCAGTGTTTGCGTGACAAGGAGTAGCAGCAATTCTCCTTGGTTATTGCTGGAACAATAAGTACATTTTAAACTCACTAAAGCAGAGGAGATTATATGAAATGAGCTAAAATCTGAGACCGGGTCATGATTTTCCAGCTAGCACAATGCCCCAAAGGTGTCCTGAACCATTAAGGCTGTCTTATGTTGTTTCAATAGAATAATATATCAGCTCCCTAAGTTTCGGCACAATGTCTCAAACCTAACAGGTACAGAAGGCAGGAAGGACATGGACGCTGACAATCTACTACACACATTTCTTGCCCCCCTGACTATTTGTGTCTTGGTGGGAGGGTAGGTTGCTTTATGCTTGATAGCTCTGTGCAGCAAGTCACAAATTGTGATGGTGGAATACATGCGTCAAAGTGAAGGCTGCTGGAAGCGGTGGCAACAACCACAGGTTTGTGCTGAGAAAACCTGTGGAAAGCTTGTTCTGCTTTACATGTCACATAACCCTGCACTGTGTCTGTAGGATCTGGCTGCACCCTAAAAACACACATGTGCTACCCCTGATGTGGACAGGGGACTGCAGAGGTTTGGGGGCCCAAACTGTAGTGTTTTAATAGTCTCTGACTTTAAGTAAGTGATGATTTGACAAAGCCACCTTGCCCAAAGGATCTGGAGATACCAAACATCCTTAATACATTTGATAGGCTTGCTGATTTTTATTTTTTTTTCCTCTTGGGACTTTACAGCTGAAAGAGAATTTTTGAGGATGAAGCAAGTTTGTCATTCAAATATTACTGCACGCTCAAACCCAGCAGGCTTTTGCAGGACATTCTATGATCTTGATACCATATTGTCCCAAGTTCAAGAGGCATTTATACTTTTCCTCCTATTTGAGTGTGGGCTAGAGTAAGGACAAAAGAATGAAGAGTACCGACTCTGTCCAGGTGAAGAACACAAATGATTATGTTTTTATTTAAAAACTAAAAAAGCAAATCTGTTCTTTTGAGTAACACAGTTTGTGCTGCAACTGCTATAATTCTACAGAAAATTGTGCTACTTTAGGGTCTTTTTTGCTGGAGGCAGGCATTTAATTTAATTCTCCCTCTTCTGATTGTTACAAAATAACTGTACCTGCTTATTGTATATTCAAACAACTCTTCAGTGTAAAGTTTTAACTAGAGATGGTGTTTGAAAAGTCTTCTTTAAAGATGACAGATATTTCCCCCCCTGCAAACACAATCTACTGCTGTTCAAATGAAGTACTTTTGAAACTGAATGTATCCTTACTGCTTTAACATCTCTTTCATTTACATACTGCACTGAAGAAAATGTAGGTAGAAAACCAGAAAAGGAGGTGGAAAAAGAAGATAGAACTAGATAATAAAAAACACTTAAAAAATTCTTTATCTTCAGATATTCCACATGCTTCACCTCGATTTATCCATCCAAAAGGAACTGACAGGAACTCATCATTCTGGAGATTTGTCCATTTGAATCAGGTACCTTCATGCACTCTCAGCTGCCATTAGCACTTCATGCTGAGGAAGTAGTGTTAAACAGGTTCTTATATCAAAAAAGTAGTTCCCAGAATTGGAAGGCCCTTTCAGCAGACTGTTTAAGGGAAGCGACCAAAACCACCAAATCCAAACCCCTAACAGATCACAGGAGGAAGATGAGCAAATGAAAAAAATCATAAGAGTTTTCAGGAATTTTACAGTACACTGTAATTATGTGTCTCATTAAAATGTTCTTCCTTTTATTATCTTTGCATTTAGTACAGTAGGGGTTTTGTTTGAAATTGTGGTGATTTTTGAGTACTTGTGAAATTACAGAGAAGGAAGAAATCTGATGAAAGGAGAGGTGAATTATTGCCCTTAAAAGACCAAGGGACTCCTTGCACTAACTTTGCTTGGCAATACTTACCTAGTTTGTAGAGCACTAGTTGGTACAGGGTTTCAGTGGGATACAAATCTTTGATCATCTCTGTGCTAAATGCATATTAGCCTGGGTAAATATTTTGCTTAGGTTTTAGGTTATTTTCATATTTTTGGTTGGGATGGGTTTTTTACTTCCTGGTGGTTGGTCATCACAGAAATTAGTGGCTCCCTGGTGATTTCAGCATGTACCAGGGTGAGGTTGAGGTGACACTGGGTCTGTATGAAATCCAGAGGACTTGAGGACAGAAAGCTGTAGTGTTAGTGAGGCTATATCAGCTTATATCAGGGGAAACTTACCTATTCGACCCATGGGGAACACAAGGAATTTTTGGTCAGACCTTTTTATCTGTAAATTTTCTGTTTATTATTGATTTTGTTATATATTTGTCTCTTTATAACATGCTTGCTTAGGTTTTCTTATGGGTATTTTAGTAACTCCTTTTGATTTTGGATCTTAAACTGCTTTACAAACATTTTGTAGTTTCCTTTCCATTTTACAGTTATTAGGCATTTTTACTTCTAATGGACATTTAGTCTTTACTATCGGAAATCATCAAGTTGAAATATGGAACCCCCTTATTTGTAAGAGATGGACCTGGGTGTTGGGAAGCTGGTGGACTCTCTATTTGGATCTATTTTGTTCATAATAATGGCAACCTTGCTCTGTTGTTCTTACTCTCCAGAAATTCCAGGCTCTCAAAGTCTGAATCCAGATGTTGATGATGTAGGCTGGTGTTTTCCTAAAATTCAGCCTGCACTACCCTATAGTAGCAGAAGCTGTTCAATTATCATTTGATGAGATTCCCCACATGAACCTGGCATGAGTATATTTAACACTTCCTATTTGTAATTACCAATGTTCTGCAACATGTTAAAAACAGTCCAGAGGCTTTGGCCCTGTGTGCCCTACAGTATGTTAAGTCTTGTTTGGACTTAATGCAACACTGTAATCACAGATCTTATTGCCTAAGGGAATTTTCTCACATTTCTTAATTTAATTAAACATTCCCATTAAGTTTAATTAAATGTTAAGACGAAGAATTCCTCCTTAACCCTACAATAATAAGGCTTTATAAACCAAAGTACAGTTTTCACAGATTTTATTCTGGGACTTCATCTCGTTTGATACAGTGAATAATTTAACAGTGATTTTAACATTCTGGAGTTTTGTGAAGTCTGTTTCTATTTATCTCCCTCCAGCTCATTGCAAGCAAATGAGACAGGTCACGACAATTCCCTAATAATTAGAAATGAGGTGCACTCATTATTAGAAATGGGGACCACATCTACACTATTTCTGCTTCTCTGGTAGTTGTAAACTCCCATCAGTGCAGTGCCTGCTTAAAAAAAAACTGACAAGTAATCCCTTTTTTTGGAATTTTCCAAATTTTCCAGTTTTGAGGCCATGTTAATCAGAGTGTAGTCAGTTCATGTCCTGTATTTCTGTAGTGACAGCACTGGGCAATCAGACTGTCTGTTGGAAAGTTTAGGTACCATCTAATGTCAATAGTTGTGCAGGTTAGCTATGCTTATCTTAATTAAAATGCTGAAGTGAAAACTCTGGTATTGCCTGGAGAAAATATTGTTACCATTATTTCACCAGTAAGGGAGATATTTCCATATTTCTACTTAGGGGGATTATACTTTTTCCCATTTTTATGTGAGGGTGACTGAAATTGCTCATTGATCCTTTGGACAGAAATTATTTCATATTGCTCTTCAAAGCTTTTCATGTCTTGGGGCTTTTCTGTGTGTGTTTATTACAAACACTTGTCTATTTAAAGGGAAAAAAGAAAAGAGAGAAATGTGACACAAGAAGTGTACATCCCACATGCCATACACCAGCATGCTGAAGGAATTTCAGCTTTAAGGCTGTTTCTTTAGGTTCCCAGCTGACTTATGATAGCACAACATGGAATTGTAGAATGAGCAGAATCCCATCAACACCACATCTGTTCAAATTGCTTGCTTTTTAGCTTCCACACTGACATTCTCAAATATGAAAGGGAAGAAACTTACAGTTCTGTCTGGTATGCAGAACATTTTATTGTGTAAAAATTTACTGTAACTATTTTAGTCAAATACATTATTCTGTCATGACCTGGATATAAACATAGTAATTTTACCTTTTATATAAACAGTTTTCACATCAAAAAAGGTTTATTTTACAGTATTTACATGCACAGAAAAATCTGCTGTAAAAAGTAAAAACCCTGGCTGTGTTTATTTCAGTAGAATTTACTACAAATTGCATTTATAGAGCAATGAGACTTGGAGCCATCCCACCTTGCTTTCTGTCCAGGTCTGCTGCTCACAGCAGGAAGGAAAGTATTCAGATGCCACTTGAAAGCTAGTTGACCCTGTGGAGATGCTCTTTCTTCTCCATGGTCTGCTGGGTGTATAAATGCCTGGACTGCTATTTTAGGCGCTATATTTCAGTGGAATGCTGAGCTCAGACCTGATGGTCTCTGCAGCATCATTTAAGGGTGGAAATTTTGTAGGTGAGAAATACCAGACCAAGTCCTTTTACTCAAAAAGTTACCTTAGCTCATTGATTTTCATAGGCCACCTCACAGAAGCAGGTTTCCTTAACAAAAGATGTCTGTACTTTGAAAGTTACTTGTTCAGTGACACACTCACATATCGTTTCAGGATCAGCAGATCAGGCCTCTTTGGGGATCCACTGCTGTGAGCAGAGTGTTCCCATCTCTTATGGATTTAACATGCTTCTTTCACTGTGATCTTGTCTTTCTGAATCACATCAACAAAGTCTGTAGCCCCCAAAGAGGTGCTTGGAAATCATCTTATATTGAACATAAAGATTAAAAGAAAAAGGGAGGAAATAAGATCTTCACTTCTTTGCTTCTTTTCTCAGCTCCTTTAATATTTTTGTTTTGTTTGTGTTTTGTTGGGTTGTGGTGGTGTTGGTGTTGGTTATTGTTGTGTGGGTTTTTTATTCCATTGGGGGTTTTTTTGTTGTTTTTTTTTGTGAAACAAGTTTCCTAATTTCACAGCCTAACTTCTAATTTTAGAATAGTTGTAGCTGGCAGTACAGGGGTGGATAGAAAAATACAAAGGATTCACGTGATTCCAGGAAAGACTATATAGTTCATTTCCAGGGAGCTGTGCCTATAGTTGTCAGAGGATACTGATAAAAAGTCAGTTTTTCATAAGAAAATGAGCAGGTATATCTGAATACATGAGGTGAGCCAGTATGTTGAATAAGAAGATCTTGATTATATGTGACTATTTTTCAGGGCAAATCCTTATTTACGGTTCTTTCATGGGTCACTCCTGCCTTAAGCTCCTATGCTTTGGAAGGATAAACAGAGAGTCATGCCTGTTGGTGTCTGAATTTTTAGCTTAAGATCTATTAATGAGAAATATAACTTCTGCGTTGAGTTACGTATTTCTTTTGATTGGAAATTAGGAAAACAACTTTTTATAAGTTAAATAGTGTAAAGCTCCTGGTAAGTATTATTAATTTTTGAGAAATGATACTACGCTGGTTTCATATATTGCTTTAAAAATGGGAAAATCATTACTTTTAGTTCTGTTTCCTTCCAAAGATCTCCAGACCATAAACAGGGTTAAGAGGTTTGGCAGAGATGTGCAACATGCTGACTGGAGCAGAAACATCCTTTACATGCTTGGTTCAGCAGCAAGGCTGAAAACCCTGAAAGGACATTTTGAGATGAAGTCTGCAACCAGTCGCATTGCCCAGGTTGCTTCTCCCACAAAGGCAAGATTTTTATTCTTCCTAATCTTCCAGAGGGTGCTAGCAGCCATTATTTCCTCATCTCTATAAGAAGACAGTCAGGTCCATGTCTGAGAGAGCAGCCAGTACCTTCCCAGAAAGGATTGTTGGCTCTCAGAGAGGTTGAAAATTGAGAAAGTGCTTTGTTAAATATTTCAGAGCAGTTGAGACTTAGTCTGCTGTGGCCTCAGTTTTCCTGTCTGTTATTGTATATAGTGATTTTACAATTGCTTTGGTGGAGGGGGGGGTTGGTTGGTTGGTTTTTTTTGAGGGGGGATTGAGTTTTTATTTGTTTGGGGGTATTGGTTTTTTTGGGGTGTTTTTGGTCAGTTGGTTGGTTTTGATTTTTTTGTTTTTGTTTTTTTTGAGTTGCAATTTAAAACTCATGACTCGGAATTTTTCTAAGAAGAAAGCCTTGGAAGCTGCTTGAAAATTGGTATCACAAACTTATAGGGCCAATAATTGAAATATTTTCTTGAAAACTGTGAAATCAAATTAGCAACTCAATTTGCTTAGGATTTTCAAGTGGGAAAAAGAAAGGGCACTCTTATTTTTGTCTGTGATTACTGCCTTGAAGATAAATGACTTTGCTCCTTGTTGTAGGCCAGTATACATAGCATTAGCCACTACACAACTTTTTTTGGTTGTAATTGATTTTTTTATGAGGAATTTTCAGAACAATTTCAAACCCAAATATTTTCCCTCTACCCTTTTACTTCTTACTTGCTCCCTGGCTGATTTGGCTGTCAGTGTAGTGCACTGACAAATAAATCATTGTCAGGGCTCTGTTCCCCAGTGCACAAGAGTCAGGAGTCCCAAACTAACCCTGCAGTCATGCAAAGGTCCTTACTTCACAGCTTTATCAAGGCTTGCTGACTTTGCAGCATCCCACAGAGGAGGCAAGCTCATGACATAAAATACAGTGTCTTTTGTACTCAGGAAAAACAGACTGGAAACCAAGGGGCTGCACGAATACAATATTTAACACAGACAGTTGGCTCCTTTTGCAGGGCATATGGGCTGATGGGTTAAGCACTGCAGAATGAGCTGGGTGACCAAAATGTGAGGATGTTCTCTGTGACCTTGAGCAAGCAGATTCCTGTAATCATAGCTCAGTTTCCTTTCTTGTTTCATGACACAGTTGCTGCATACTTGGAGTAAAGAGCAGGCCCTTGGTATTAGGCTTTCCTACCTATCTGATTTCATGCAGATAGTGCTAAATAAGCCATAGGGGAAAAACCTATTTTTCTGACAATTATGGAGCCAATTTCTGTCTCTCAGTGTTTACCAATGTATGACATCTCATAATTCTGCTGATATTGTTTGAGGGTTTTGCTAGAACAACAGAAGATGCTAGTTTATTGCTAAAAATTTTGCCTTTACCCCTTTTCACAAACATTGACATTTCAGACCTGGCACTCTGTAGAGGAAAACTTTAAAATACAGACACGTTTGGTGAAACTAGATGAAAACCAGCAAAGCTTAAATTTCAGCTTTAACTGATCATGCTAAATTCCCACATACAGAAAGTGAGTTTTTGGGAATCTTCTCTGATGCTGTTTCAGCTTAAGCATGCTAGTGCGGATTTTATGGGGTCTGGGGGTTCCTGCGTACTGCAATATTTTAATGTTTTTAACTTCTTGCTGTACTGCAGACATTTGTAATGAGCAGAAGGCATCAGATGTAGAATAGTGATCTTTTGACCTGCTGCTAAAGTAAAATGTGCTAAACTGTAGAGTGAAAGGTGATGTCACAATCAGCCTTAGATATTTTACTTCATTCCTTTTTTCAAGGATAGGAAAAAGATGAAAGAAAACCCTTTTTTTCTTTCCTTTTTCTAGTTACTTTCCTCACTGAGAAAAATTGTAAATTCACTTTTCAAGATGAATTAGAAATCAGTCCTAGCCACTTGCTCAAGGAGGGCCAAAGAACAAACACAAGAATATTTGATGTGTAGAAAAGTATGCTAATATGGCCAGGTTTGGAAAAAGGTAATCTAAATTAAGCACGAGGGGATAGAGAGACAGGAAAGATGTGAAAAGACAAGGAGCCTTCAGAGAATGCCTCTAACAGATACCATGTTTACTTTGTTAAAAATGGGGAAAGCAATCTTTGCCTGCATGTTATCAGTAAATGAGAGTTTTAATAATAAATAATCTATGTGATTGCTATTTTCTTTCTCTTTTCAAGGAGAAAGGCTCTAAAAAGAAAAATATTTCCCTAAGTAATGTGTTTCACTAGTGGAAAGCAAATAAGAACAAGACTAGATTTATTATTGTCTTTAATTTATAGAGTGATTTCTGTGGGTTTTTTGGAAAGGATAGGGAGAATTGTTGTCTCACGATGGAGTAGTGTGCATTTAGCACCATTGTCACAGTCACTGTGACATTAGCAGATCAGGAAGTACTGTGGGTTGGAATAAAACTATAATCTTCTAATCCAAGTCAGTGTGGGGCCACAACTGAAAAAAAAAAAACTTGAGTGTGATCAGTCATTGGTGTATGACATGATAATATTTGTGTGTCTGTGACTAAACTGAGTACTCCAAGAGGCAGATGGCCAGTGGGTGGTTGCACTTTGCCTTTCACTGCCCTTCTTCTGATCATCTGTGCTTGGAAATATGAGATTATCTTGGCTCCTTTTCTTGCTGTTACCTCCCCCCCACCCCCCAACCTCCTCTGAGGATGGCAAGCACATATTCTTAAGGAGAGCACACATGCAACCTGTGAAAATTACTAGGGAAGCTAGGGAAAGAATTGGTGTGGTAGCATGACTGAGAGACAGCAGCACTTGTGGCAAATTAGTGAAATAAAAATGCTGCAAATTCAAAATAGAATTATGAGCACAAATCCCATTTTGCTGATAGTGTTACATTTGTCCTAAATTTTGGAAGTTCTGTCTGGAGGAGTGTAATTGCATGCCTGAAAATAGGTCTTAGTTGTCTGACCTTAGGTCCCGTAATTTATGTTTTGTGGTTATGGTCACCTAAGAAAGGAAGAGTATGCTTTGGGATGCATTTCTTGTTAGGATGACCATTTGTGCCTTTTTACCATCTTCTAATTCTCATCCCATTCCAGCGTTGAGCATGAGTCCCTTGCTTCTCTGTAGGGAGAGATAGATGAGCAGACATGTAAATGAACCTTCTGTAACTCTTGCACAGGATTTCATAGTCTGTCACAGAGGAGCAATAGTCTGTCACATTAATATGGTTCTTATTACAGTATTTATGTCAAACCCCCTGTCTTTCATCATTTTCATTAGCATGAAAAGTAAGGTTTTAACAACTATGGTATTAGGTAATAATGTAGCATTAGTGACGATACAGATACCCATAAAGTGACAGGGAGATGTTATAATTTGCTCCCAGCACTTATTTTGGGGACAGATTTGTGTAGGTGGCTTAATTTTTAGGAAGTATTCACTATAATTATCAGAACTAACAGGAACACTTGGCAAAGGGGAACAAGAAATCTTTGGGTTGCAATTAAATTGAAGATGAGAGGTAACAGTTACAGTTACAAGTTACCAACTTTCTGATGGTGCTTGGCACACATTCCCTTCCTACTCTGACCAACATGTGACAAAACCTCACAGTTACAGAAGGGTTCATTTCCAGAATCTCTGACTTTGGTACTGGAAGGACAATTTATATGCAGTGTGTATTCACAGGCACAAGTGGGATAAACTGAAGTGAACCAGATCATTGAGTTAAATAATTTAAATGTTAGAATATGCTTTATTCACAGTCAGAACTGTGAAGTGCTTTGCAAAGATAGCGGAGCCCCTCCTGAGCAGAGGAGAAATTGCTCAGTCATGAAAATTTACCTAAGGAGCTGAGGTAAAGGCAACCATTATTTGGAAGAATAGGACCATTCAGTGAACCTACATCAGACTGAGAAAACACAGAAAGGAACAATTTCCCGACACAGTAAGGAAAGGAAAAGTACTTTAGTTATCCAAACTAGCACTTGAACACACTGTTACAGTTAATTTGTGAGGTAATGGAGTGTTTAATGGCTTCCAGTGGTCAGGAAGCTGATTTTAGAAAGATTGTGGGTGAGAGAACTCTTACCCATCCAAAGCATCCAGGTGATTTACACCATTTGTAGCTTGTACAGTGCATTGTGCTTGCTGAGAAGCCCCAAGATAGCGTCCTCTGCTCTGATGCCAGTGCTGAATGCAAAACTGAAGTCTCTTAGCAGTGCTGCTATGAACCTAGAGAGCCCTGAGCTCTTCACATGTGCACATGTATCAGCAGGCTCAGATCTTGAGGACTGAGGACTGGCCCTGAGCTGGTTTCCATAGGAATAACCCATTTGTTTTGGGTGTGGTGCTGGTTTTCTGTCTTCTCTTACTGAGCTCTGGGAGTAGACACCTCATGCTGGTTCATATCTAGTCAGACTACATGCCACCACGTGCAGCCAGCTTGTGCATGATCAAGTAATGCTTCTCCATGGCAATCAAGTCCTAGTTTTTGGGTCAGTCTAGCTTAGGTGATGATGGGATTTTGCTTTCACTGCTGACCTAATTCTTTCAGAGGGGTAAAACGTGACTTCCCACACTGTGGTTTCGGAGCAGGCTCCGTCACTTTTTTCAGGATCACTTATATTTTCCTGGTCATGGTTTCCACATATTAAAATGTGTTGTGTTGCCTTGGAAAGAGGGAAAGCAGAGGGGCACCGATCCCTTCTCTGTGGTGCCCAGTCACAGAACCTGAGGGAATGGCCTGATGTTGTGTCAGGGAAGGTTTGGTTTGCATATTTTTAGGAAAAGGGTCTTCACCGAGAGGGTGGCTGAGCACTGGAACAGGCTCCCCAGGGAGCTGGTCACAGCACCAAGCCTGACACAGTTCCAGAAGCACCTGGATAACAGCCAGGTCATGGTGTGATTTTTGGGGCTGATCTGTGCAGGGCCAGGAATTTGATTTAGATGATCCTGGTGGATCCCTTTTAACTGAAAATATTCTGAATCCTTGGGTAAGAAGCTGGCAGCATGAGGTCTACGCATGCTGATGGTGAAGCTTCATCAACTGGGATATGAATTTATCACATGTGAACTTGTGGACTCTCTTTCCCTGTGCAAATCCCTGCACTCAGCATGAGTATTTGGCCAGTGGGTTCAACAGCTGTCCTGGAAGTTTAAGCTCCTTCTCAGTGCACTGAACTACTCAAGCAGACCTCAGGTTAGTGACAAGGTGCATTTGTCAACTGCAGCCCTTTTTTCCTGCTCGTGAGTTAATCAGTCTTTGTCACTTGTGTAACTGAGCTGGCTCTTACTGTGGTTGATTTGTGATACAGAACTTTTTTTCTGGTAGAAATCAGAGCAATTTGCAGATGAAGGTGAGTGCTCTCATCCCCATTTAACTGATGGAAAAACAGCAATGAAAACCAATTTCTGAGAAGCAGCAGAGCTGATAGTTAGCCATTGGGAATAAAATCTTGTCTCTTACCATCCCTGTGGATGCTTCATAAATTTCAAGTGAGCCTAATATGCAGTTTGAAATATGTTTTGATATATATCCTTTTGACAGACAAATCATAGCCTATCTTTGTGTTTCCAGATAGGATGAGCCTGATTCTTTCTAAAATGAGATTTCCAGAGAATATTCATGTTCACAAAACCAAATTCCACTTAAGTATTCTGCAATAGCTGTATGTTTTAACATGTACTCTTGCCTAGTAGTTTGCTCACTATAATATTCACAGAAATAGTTGACAACCTGGGATTGGATACAGACAAAGTAAATTCACGTGGAGTAGACAAATAATTGCCTGCACAGTGGTTAGCATCAATTTACCTAATTTTCAAAATCCAAGTTCTAGTCTACATGAATAATGAGCTGCCTTTGTTATCTCTGTCATCTCTTTGTTACAGTATAGTAGATGAGCAGGGAAGCATGTGTAATCCAGCCCATCAGCTGGTGCCAGCTGTTTGTGCCCAGGGAGAGCCTGGCTCACAGCATGTCTCTCCCCTTTGAAGGACACATGGAGCAAAAGGAATGTTTGCATTATGCAACTAGAAAAGTTAAGATGTCTGGTTATGCTGTCAAACTTTCAAAATATGGTTGCACAGACAACAGGTTCTGCAAAGTCCATTCCAAAATGATCAAGCAGTTTCAAGTTACTGTAATAGGCTGAAGTTAAACACCTTTGGCTTTGCAATGGGCTGATTCAGCCCCTATTCTCTAATTATGCTGGACCTTCCAGCAACTGTGACTGAAGTTAGAAAATCTCT
Source organism: Lanius collurio (assembly GCA_020086605.1). NCBI lineage: Eukaryota > Metazoa > Chordata > Aves > Passeriformes > Laniidae > Lanius > Lanius collurio. Next base: position 24,824,799 of record JACBWW010000015.1, on the reverse strand, counting down.
CCTTGCAGCCATTAACTCCTGCACACCTCCACATTCATGCTCAGCAGAGTGACAGTCACCTTTGGGCAGTGTGTGCCTGCACACCCAGGTGTGCCAATCTGCTGGGATTTATACTTCCATTCCCCCAGCACATTTGCAGGGTGATATGTGCATGTTGTGAAAGACAAGCAGGAATAAATGCTGCAGGCTTTTTAATAAAAATGTTAGTGCCTCTACATTTACGTGGCAGTATGGCCTGATTATGCAGAAGCTCTGAGGCTTATCCCAAGATGATGATTTTTACATCAAAAGTAGATTAATGGAAGTTGACAGCCTTGTGTCCATCCAAACACAGTATGAAATGATAATAAGTATAGAATTGCTAGTCAGTAGGGTCTCATGTCACATACTCAGACTAGATAAATGATGAATATGTAATGAAATTACATAGAATTGAGACAGATGGCTCCAGCTTTTGATAAATGCATATATCTTCACAATCAGATAATAATGCCAATGTGTGGAAGATCAATTGGGATATAACAACTTTGAAAAAGAAAGTAATTTCTTTGCTTTCACTTTAAGATGTGCATTTAAATAAGAATCAAGTTTAATTTAATTATAATTTTTTCATCATGAAATTAAACACAGAGAAGAAAAGAAATCAAGGGGAAAAATACAGGGACATTTTAATCTTATTTTGCTTTGAATTGTAGTTATTTATCCTAGTGCCTGTAATAAAATGCCATTGCCAAAAAGAAAAGACAATTATTTTCTCTCCAATAAACATTAAGATAGATTGATGGTCACCACTATAAAAAGGATTAAATGAAATTCTTGACACCTTTTCAGAAAGATGTCAATTTGTTCCTAAGAACTCCAGTTATGAGGAAGCTTATAATACAGTCCACTTGTTATTGATAGGGATGTTTAATATTTTACTGACTATTAAGGTGCAAAGTCCTTGAGATAAATCAACTTCTCATCCTCTCTCTGGATTTTACTATTTCACTAGAGGTACATCTTTCAGGGAATTGACATGATTGACTAGGGACATGGTGTAAAAAATATAATTTGAAATAATGTCATTACCAAAAAGGAAGGAATTTTGAGACCAAAATAATTATGAAGCTCATTAAATTCACAATTTCTGCATATCGCAGATTAGTGAAAGAGTAATGGCAATAACTCAACACATAATTTTGCACACTGGTTGTGTATTATCTGAATTACTGTCACTTTCTTTGAATTTAAAGTCCTTGCCTGTGTAGATAAACAAATATATCTGTCCCTCATTTGCATGGGGTTTAGGATATTTTCAGGTGAAGAGAAAGTAGCTTTCAGTTTTCTGCAGTCCATCAGCCCAACCTTGAGTAGTAGTTAGACTGAAAGAATAGCTGCTGAGGTCTGAGCAGCAAGGGTATTACAGGTATGGAGAGTTTGTAATCTCTTGTCTCCCGATGAGAGTTCTTGAGCTGGGACAGAGGAAATGGGTAAAAGCAGTGCTGGGTGGGAGTACTAAGGGTAGTCCTCTGACACTCCCATAGGAAAAGCTTCAGGTGAGATATTACCTTGTGTGGTTGTGGAGATCTGGAATCAGCAGCTGGCACAAGAGAAGGAAAATCAAGTTTAGGATAGGATGCAGTTTGGGGTTTGGCTCATAAATTGCCTTGATGTCTTCAGAAGATGACACGAATTCCTGCAGTGGCCTTGCGTGAAGACTGCACTCTTTGCACCGACCCTCAGAGCAGTGGACTTGGAGGCTTTTTGTGCAACCATTGGAAGAAACAAAAATGCAAGTTCCCTTCTTCTTTTAGTATTATCTGTGCTCAACAAACAGGTGTTTTCTCAACTCTGCATTTTTCCAGAGCCTTCCAAATGTTATTTCAGCAGTAATTGCAGGAAGGTACTGCTGGGTGCTGGCTTGTGGTGGAAGTGGGGCAAAAGGCCTGCCCCTGTCAAGTTGGAGGGCACTGATGCTCCCAAGGGAAACCCTTCTTGGATTAGTAAGAATTTCTCCCTCACAGGCTGTTTGCTGCAGAGTCATCATAACAAGAACATGTTTCTCCTTCCGCAGTTTGCTACTTCCTCAGTGATTCCAAAAATCACTTACAGCTGTTTCAAGCCAAGTTGCCTAAATTTGGAGGCTCCCTAATAAGACCTAAACACTTTAGCCCTCTTTAAGCAGAAACTCTTTGCATTTACCTTTCAAGTGGAAGGATCACTTACTGTCTAAAACACTTTAGTGGTATCAGTACTTGCCTTCAGTCTGCCTTTACATGGAGTCATGGAGAATCTGGGGTAAGATCTTAAAAGAGTCTATCACTTTGTGATATTGCCTCAAGAATTTTTTTTCTCTGAATCATAACTGTGATAGTTTATTGATCAGATAAGGCCAATTTTCAAAAGAGAAGATAATGCCACACATTTTACCTAAGATATTTGTGCAGCTGCTAAATAACTGAACCTCAGTGAGCAAATGCCTTGGTGGCGGCAGGTGAAGAGTGCTCTTTTCTCAAAGATATCAACTCTTTCATTTTCTATTGGTGCTTTTTAGAAGCAAAACAGTTTTTTCCATTACAGCAAGTCCTCAGCTGCCTTAAAAATCACCAAAGATGGAGAATTCTTGGTCTGTGCCCCAGGAGCAGCCTGCCATCCAATTGTATATGGCTGTAACCATTTAGTTTTCTAGGCTGCAGCAGATCTGTATCAGGGGCTTTAAAATGTGGTTGGCCAAAGGTGTTAGAAGGAACTCTTGGCTCTCACTAAGGAGAAGATTTGCCATCTCTGTGGTACAGCAAGAAGAAAAAATATAAGGGAAAATCCTTATTTCTGTACTTCCACTGTATAGACAAGCATGAAGACAATTTTCTTTTCTGACCATGGATTATGGGTGCTACAAATACAGGCTGTCCTATAGGTGGAATTCCCAGTAAACAGATCTTACAATTTCTGTCTTTGTAGTGCGAAAGATCTGCAGGAATCAGCAGAAGGTGTCAAAGCACATTAGTGTTTACCACCTCTTAGACAGTCACACACGCACCCCCACCACACTCTGCTTCTGGCATTTCTCATGCTTTAACATGACTAAGAAAGATCTTTTCTTCCTCTCCATCCCTAGTCAATGATGCTACAATGATTTAGAGTAGGAAACACTTCATGGAGCTGGGCAGACTTCTGTGGAAGCTGCTGCTGTGGGAATCCCAGAGCTCTGTGGAATAGCAAGCCTGACTATTAAAATCCTCAAAAACAACAGAGGTCTATATTTACTTGGCTCATTTGAAAGTTAGGGAGAAGAGGAAAGGACTTGAAAACTTAGACAAAATAAGTTCAGGAGAACCCTTGATGTGATGGTATCTTTTCTGGGCTTTGCTTGGATTCTTCAAACGTCTGTTAGCAAAGACTAGCACTCGTAAATACTCGTTAGCGAAAGGCAGACTACTGCCATTGTCTGGTTTTGTCCCTAATTTCTAATAGATGCATGCATCTCTGAAAATGAATATTGGAGTCAGTGAAGCTGCATGGTATTAGGCAGTTTCCTGCATGTCTCTTTGCAACAGAAAATGGGGTGTTTTCTTTTCCTTTCCTCCACTCCCCCCCTTCACAGTATCTCTGGCTTTAAAGCTGTATAGCTAAAACTCAAATAAAGGAATATGCTAGAATTGGAAAGATAATTATAAGGTCAAAATCCCTCACACACCACTGGATTTTCTTCTTCCTGATGTGGATTCTGGATTTGTATGTAAAAGCAAAGAAAAAGCTTTCTTTGTGCATTGTGATTAAAACAGTTAGAATCTGCAAATTCTGTACAGTCAAGACAACAGCAGGATTATGTTTGAATTGTAAGAATGAACGATGTGTTCTGCTTAGTTACAGAAGTTACAGAGGAAAAGGATTTATTGACTGCCCCATCCTTCACCCCTCTAGTGTAGGATTGTTCTCTCCATAGTGCTTCTTAAGTCCTTTTCTTTACAGTGTTACATGCACCATGTGATGGATCATCCAAAGCTTAACTGGAGGTCTTGCAGCACTTCTTAATAGGTTAAAAGGTGTAGTTGAGCCTGCTAGTTGCTAGCAGATCATGTTCTCAATGTGGACTTTGGGAAATTGCCAAGATGTGCTTATCTGGGGCAATAGAGAAAACAATGGTGTCTCAGCTCACTATCATGTTTTCCCTGGAACATAGCTTTTACCTTGATTGTCTCATTTTCATCAGAAAGCTTTTCCTCATTATTTCCTTTTGAGAGTTCAAAAATAGTTCCCCCCATCATTCATGTTCACAGCCTCTGGTTTCATGATCTTTCCCAACTGTTTTGTTAATGTAGACTTTATCTATAAAATGGTGCATATCTTTGATCTTTGAACTTTAGTTGGTAGGAAATTTCCTTCTAAAATCTTCTATTTTGATAAAGCTTATTGCAAGAAGCTTTGGATTTATTACAACAAATCCCGCCAAACCAACAACCAAATTTGATTTTTCTTTCTCTGTTTCTTCCTCAACTCCCTCTCCACTCCCAACAGAAATATTTCTTTATTATTTAAACTTCTGGGGGTTTGTGGGTAGTATCTTGTGTTTACTTTTTTCCTGACTAAAAGGCTGAAGTTCTTTTTTTACATAAGACTCTCTCTTTGTCTCTATCTAATAGCTTGCACAGATTTGAGGCAGTAGCATGCCTTCTCCCAGGTGTAAGATACAAACCCGTATTAACACATTTAACTCTGTCTCCTTCTAGATGTGTCACTGAGAAGCACATGAGAAATTCAGGCCAATGCTTTCAGCTGCAAACTCACTGTTATTTCTCTGTCTTGACTCTTGTTTTTGTTCATCCAAGGTCTTTTGGCATTGTTTCTTTCAAGTTTTATTTTTGCTAGAGTGTTATTTTTCCCCAAATTCTACCCTTCTGAAGTTGCTCCACATATTTCTGACAAAGGTGTTTTAGTGGCTTCCCCACCCCCAAACAGAAGTTTTAATGAAAAACTGTCAGCCCATGGAAATTCTTTTCTTGTAACTCTTTTGGGTTTCCAGTTTTCAGTAACTGCAAACTCTTTTAGTTTTTGTCTAGTCCAGATTGAGGAAAACTCCTAATTTGAGCAAAGCAAACCCAACTCCTCTTCCTAAAACTAGCAACTCCTCCATGAATAGAAAAAGTCTAGAAAATACTTAATATATCCTGAGAAAAATAGTTGACATTTTCTGAACAATATCTGTACAATTCCAACGGACTCAGATTTTGATCTTGTGTCTCTACACTTCCTTCTCTCCCTGTAAACATGAGTTTATTATATTTTTGCTCCCTGACATTTAGAGTATCCCTGACATTCACATTGAATACTGTCTGTAAAATGTTTTTATGAAGATATTCTTATTCTACTTTAAAGTTGCTCTGAATGCAGGGATAGAAACATTTGCAATTTTGATTCTTAAAACAAGCTTCTTATAGACTGAAGACTAAAACAGCAGTTGGTAGAAGTACTGAAGTCCAGTTGCTGCTGGTGTACTGTTGGTACACCCCTTTAGAAAGGAGCCCAGTGAAAGAAGAGCATTTTGAAGTTCCATTGCTGTTTCTGAAACACACATAGCTTTTTAATGAATACAAAGGGCCCTTGTTGCTCTGGTTCATGCTGCTCATCTCTGCTTCCATCTCTCAGGAATGCTGTTTCTTGGCTGAGCCAATCACTGGCTCTGCAATCTAGCTGGGTTTGTAAAATGAAGATCTATCTAGTTTAAGATTAGTTCTGTGAGGTGTGTGCTTTTTCTAACCCCATGTGCCTTCTGTGGGCCAAGAAAAGTGTAAAACTGAGCAAGACTCTTCCAGAACGAAGTTCATCCTAAGCTAGGACTGGATGAGATGCCTGTGTTTCCAGTCCTTACTGAAGGAGCGTGGGCCAACAAATTTATGCAAGAGCTAAATCTCCCTCCATCATTTTGCCCCATGTTGCAGCTTCTGAAATGATCCCCAGGAGTTCTGTGTACTCAGTCCTGTGCTTGTGGCACCCTGGAATAATTTCAGACAAGTATTGTGATGAAAACATGAAATCTACAGAGGCATCCTAAGAAAAATATGTTACTTTCCTGGAACCGTCAAGTAAAATAAGTTCTGCTTTGGTTACTCTGAAAGGTTGAACAGATATCTAGTTTAGGGTATCTCTATATGGTATTACCTTAACCTATCTAGGAAGAGAGAAGATTTAATCACCCCTCTAGGTTATAATTTCACTTCCCAGTAGAAAAAATTCCTGTGACAATTCTTTATGACAGCATTTGCTATGACAAGGGGTGTCTTTAAAATGATTAGAGAGCCATTTGCTACAGCGATCAGTCAATGAGAAGAGGGAGAAGTTAACTTTATCAGTAGCCTGAAGTATAATTCTGGAGTTGCACTCTGCCAAAGTGCAAGAAAATGAAAGGCTAGTGTAACAAATCCATGGAAGAAGTTGGGATCAAAAAGCGACCATCTTTTCTCTAAACTGGATTAGCCAGAGGCAAAATGCTTTCCTCAGTCACTGATTGCCAGACCTTTTTTCTTTTTTTTTCATCAGAAAGCTTTAGAAAGTGGATAAAGACAAATTTTCTGCTTCAAAGTGTTCAAATATCGGTTCCTGCAGGCACTCTCAGGGGATTATAGCATTGTTTAGAAACTCACTGATTGGGGGATTTGGAAACCTGAACTGCAGGACTGCACTCATACTAGAAAATTGTTATTGTTATTGGCAAAGTAGCAGCAGTAGTAGCTCTTTGGCCAAGTTTGTTTGACTTTGTAAGGAGCTCAAGGCACCTTTAGAGAACTAATATTTCAGTCTGTAGGCAGCATCAGGGCTAAATTCATAGGACTCCATTCTCTTGCTGCAACAAAGTGATTTCTCCACCAAACACCTCACTAGCTTTGATGCTACTCACTTGCTTTCAGGTTAGTGGAAACTTCTACTACAGTGACAGAGCCAAGGCAGGACTTTTTTCCCTCAGCTGTGATGTGCAGAGTCCTGTGTCAATGCTAAATCATTGAGACCTTCCTCGACTTTTGCTTGAGTAATTTTCTCTGGAGCTTTCACTGAACATGTATTAGAAGGTAAATGCACATGCTCTATTTTGGTATCCTCTTGAAGGGAATTCCTTTGCCAGTGCTTCCTTTGGCTCACTCAGTCTGCTAATCTTCACGTGGGAAGCTATTTGTAAAATTGAGTTTTGATAGAAGTATGAAACATTCCTCACCTGATGTTTAGTAAACCACCAAGCAGTACTTTGTCCTGGAGGTATCATGAAGGTGTGTGGTGACTGAAGATTGAGCTACCGACAGTGATGGGAAGTGTTTTTAAATAAGTTTATTTAGTTAATATTAAAACTACAGCTTTAAAAATAGCCTGTTTATTGTGTCATAACACTCAGCAAAGCCCACATTCCCTTTTGCTAATCTGTCAGACATTTTTATGGTCCCTGTCACTTGCTTGCAAGCTTGGAGACTGAAAAATAGGATATCAAATATATTAGATGGGGCTGTGTTTCCTAAGAGCAACCCCTGCCTTCTGTCTCATTTCAAGTGTGGGCACTTCCTCTAATTTATGAGTGGTAGCTGCTTATATCCACAGTAAGAGTGAGCATTCTCACTGTTATAAATTGATCCAGTGCCATTGCAGAGCTTTAGTCCCCCAGCAAGTAAAATTGCAAGTACTATGGTCATTTTGAGTAGGAGACATTAATCCAAACTGGTGACAATTCACAGCTTAAATTCCGATTACTCCTGTCTGACCCAAGGAGATATTGAGAACTTTTAAAACCTCATTCTAATATTTTACATATTTGGGTAACTTAAAACATTGTTTTGTTTTAGTGGTTTTATTCTCTCTAGTTAAAAGCCCTGAAATCAATGAACCCCTGTCTGCCTGGCAGAAAAACATCTCCTTTCTTCATTAAAACCAACAATAGTCAGAACGTTGGAAAATTGTAATTTTTTAAAATCTTAGGTTGAATTCAGCAAAGGAAGAACAACAACTCTTTTCCTTAAAACAAAGGGGGAAAAATCCATAAATTGCCATGAAATTTCAAGTCTGGTATGTGACAGGTCTGCAGTTTTAGAAATGGGAGTTTTACACTTCTGGAAAGCCATGATCCCATAGTGACAGCCTCCCTGTCATGAAGTATTCCTCTCTTGTCAAAGAAGCTTTGAAAGGAACAAATGCTATTTCATCAGTATCTTGAAATCTCTGTGTTAGTTGTGTTTTGTGTATGCTTTAAATAACAGAGAAAGTGTGTTACATGATGGCCTAGCAATTAAAGGGCACAGTTGGCTGTCATCTTTGTAACACTGCCTTGCTGGTGTCTGTCGAGCAGCCAAAAGTTTTTTGTGTTGCTGAGCACAGAATTTCCCCCCAGGCAAAATCTCATTCAGACAGGACAAAGAGTTTGTTCCAAGTTGTGATGTCCCTTTTTTAGGCATTTTCCAAAAATTAGGCCAGAAGAGGTTTTCCAGCATCTTGCAGATGGTGCATGCATTTATTCTGAACGGCGGGCGGCCAGTTTGCTGCCATTCAGCAATCCATGCTGTGGTGACATGGATTTCTGCCACATTTTTCTGGTTTTATGCTATATTTCCAAAAAAAAGAAAAGAAAAAAAAACCCCTAGTTTAAGAGGGGGAAAAAAAGCAAACTCCACACTGCTGTTGTTATGAGTTTTGAAGTGCAGGCAGTGAGTATAAAGCCTTCATTTCTCTTACACGGTGATATTTTGGTCTTATGGCTAGTTGAGAAGCTGTATATATGTGTCCCGAGTAACTGTTACCTGCTGTCTTAAAATGTTCATGCAGATTGATTCTGTAAGGGGTGATTTCCATTCAATATGCTCTCCTCTTCTCATCTAGACTCAAATATGAGACATGAAGTTTCAATCTTATTTATTTTGTAAAAATCCCCAAAAACACAACCTCAGTTATTGGATAAATTGTGTATTAAGTTCCTATTTATTATTTGATGGTTCTATATATGGTTACTGTATGCCACTGATTCTCTGTGCTGATATTTTCTGATATTTGTTTTTCTTGTATGTAGAGTTCACCAGAGAAGGCTTGCTTTCCCTGCCTTGGGTGTATGTAACAAAGGATTTCAGTGACTATTGTGAGACTGTCTCTCTTTTTCTCTTCTCCCTATTAATACTCATCCAGTTTTGGGTAGAGATACTCTTTACACAGCTACAATTCATTGTGCACAAGAAATAACATTAAAATATTGGCATGGAGTCCTGGCCTTAGGGAAGCCCTTAAGTACTATTTTAAGGGCCTGATTTAGAACCTAATTAGGAGGTTTTTCTCCTTTTGGAGGCCAGGTACAGGGTACAAGCTGAATCCAGATCCCCTGGAATATGGCATTACCAGGTAGATATACCTGTTGAAGCAACAGAAGGAATAGATGTTGGCTATTCTATACCTGCAAGATGGACTTCACTTAGTCTTAATCTGAGGTTGCTGATCTGTTTCTTGCATGTAAAAATACCTGTGTCGCTGACAGACTACAGCTGCATGACCTGGAGAGGTATGAAAGGAGCTTCAGAGCTGCTCAGTCTACTCACTACTTTAACTCAAGTGATGAAATGATTCCCATTCCTAATGCTATCCCCATCTTTGTTTCAAAACCCCATGTCCTTCAGACTTCTCTGCACCTCCCAGTGTTGATTTTCAATCATTAAGGAACTTGTACCTCTATGCAGGTGATTCATTTCTTCTCTATCACTTCTTTTCTGACATTTGAAATTGGATTTTGCAGAGGTACCACTTTCCCATAACTGATAAGAAATGTTTCTTTCTGTCAAGATGGATTTTCTGTCTTGCTCCTCTGCTCTTTCCCTTTATCTGCCCACTTTCACATTGTTCTTGCAGTTCTTTGTCTTCATTTTGGACTTTTCTCCCACCCACTTTTCTTGCCTACTTTTTCTCTACTATCTCCTCTGTTCTTCATGTGTCTCTTCAGACTCCTTTCACAGACATTTCTGATGCTCTGCTCCATTACCTGAATCTCTCAGCCTGGAGATGATGCAGTGGCTATAAAGGTAACAGAAAAGAAAGTCCAGCTCCCTCTTTCCAGCTCTGGCTTGTGTGTCACAGATAGTTCTGGTTTTTTGTTTTTTTTTTTTTTTTCCCAAAAGCATGTTTGTTTAATTGTCTTTTTCAGTAGGAAGGGGTTTTTTCCCTCAAAAAAATGTGTTCAGTTGCTACTAGCACACGTGATTTAAGAGATCTGTGGTCACCTGATTTTTAAGAAGCTGTGGTCACCTGATTTTCATTATTCTGGTCATTATTTCTTGCCAGAGTTTCATTTTTTATAAATTATTAAAGGCTAGTGGAAGGCCAAAAGGTTCTAGGCCAAACAAATCATAGCTTGGGAATTCACCTGGAACAAGGGCACCCCAGAGCATTAATGAATTAGTCACTGGGCTACCTGCTGCTCTGAAGTCTTTAGCTCTTTTAATTTTCAAATTAAATCTGTTTTCTACTGTGCCATCTCTTCTCTTCCCAAAGTGCAGAAGTAGTAAATACCAGGTTTGGGAGTTTGGATGTCTATCCTCTGTATGTAGGAATGTGTTTTTTGGGAAGGACCAGATACAGATTAGCCCAAGCTCTGGGGAATGCTGTGATCTTTTCTCTGTCCTGTGTGAGTCTAGGGGACTTATGCTTTTCCAGTGGAATTAGGAGTGTGTAGGAAGGGGATTTCTACTGAGAGGGAAAAAAAGAAGACCTGAAGACTGAAAACCTTGCATTGGTCACAGTTGAAGAAGGGACTAGAACAGCAGCCCGGATCATGAGGCTGGATAGGGTAGAGAGAAGTGAAGAAACAGAGGTGAAACATGACTAGTGGGCAAAAGGGGAGAGAGGGAAAGTTCTGAGTACTGGGGTAGCTGAGGTGGCCAGCTGAGGAGACCCAGCAATGGATCAAGCAAGACTCATTATCAGGGAAGGTGCAGTCACAGAAGTGAGTAGGGGCTGGATCAGAGCACTGGAAGTGGAAGTAGGTTGCCATGGCACATGGAGCAGAAAAGAATTGTGCCTGGGGAGGGTTGGAACTTGAAGCTGCCTGCAGGGGCTGCTTGGCACCGCTTCAGGCTCTGTGTCAGAGTGACTTGGTGTGATTCTCTATCCTATGCACTTCAGAACTTAGGGGATGGGCTAAGAGAGAAGGAGAAAGGCAGCCTGCTGAGATCTCACAGCCCTTCTTACGATGGGCCATGTTGCTGGCCAAGCATCCTTGGCAGGCTGCCATTGTCAGCTCAGCTTGTTGGGATCACACCAGCACCTTTCAGAGCTGAAAGAAATCCGAGCAGTGTGGGTCTTTTGTTTAGTAGGAATCACACAGGAAAAACCACAAGCAGCAATACTGAAAAGCAACATCCTGTTACCTTCCTCTTTAATATAATCTTTTCTTATGTGTGTGTGCTTGACTGTGACTGTCAAAGGATAATTCATTTTAAAAGTTTCTTAGAAAATGCAGCCATGTGAAGTGACTGTACAACCTCACTGCTATCGCTGTACCTTTCATGGAGGATGGAAGACTTTTATCATGTCTTTAATTTACCTCAAAGTTTTATTCCATCATTGCTCTATTTTCAATTCCATTTTTTATAATAGCAGGACTTTCTTTTATTTACATTGGTGAAACCTTGAATTCATAAACTGTCAGAGTGATTTTAATGTAGAATAAGGCTTTATCACTGCATATAAATATATTTAGCCTGAGCTCCATTTGGAGCAATCTTTTGTGGTTTCAGAATAAACGTAACACTTTTTATGTGTACATACCACTAGATTTGAAATGAGATTTATGACATTCGTTGCCATTGTATCGAAAATGAGGGGAAATATGGGGAATATTTTCCCAGTGTTTAAGGCTGCACCACTTTGAAATAATAAACCATTCTCTCCTACTTCAAAGTAATTTTATAGATAGGTTTAGAGAATACTGAGCGTTTGTCTACTGCATTTGTAATTTTTACGCTCAGCCAGAAAAAGACTCTTTGAAAAATGTTTTTTGCTCATTATTGTTTGTATTAAAATACAGTCAGTGGACCATGACCAGCATCAAAGCCTCAACATGTGTTCTGTGCTGCACATTGCAAGGGATAGTTCATGGTACAGTTGGATACTCCAGGCAGAAAACATTTTCTCATTCTTCTTCTCTGCTTTGCAAGCAAGATCATGTCACAACAGACATTCAGCCTCCTATTTCAGTGTCTCATTACCAACTGAGAAGACAACTTGCTGAGGGAGCTTAGCCAAGGTCACAAAGAAAGATTACAGCAGAGGCAGGAACTAGACCCAGATTCTCACTAGGTCCAGCAAGCATCAGCTTGGCTAAAGCTTCCTTAAGGATCTTGCCTGCTGCTCAATTTTTCTTTGGGTTGTCCAGGTTTATTGACAAACTTGTTTGGTCCTCTCATTGAGCAGATAGGGTAGCATCAGCACTTTCTCTTGGAAAAGTTTGGAGAAGTTGTATCTGGTGCTATTAGCTCTGCAGGAAAGATTTTGATCGATTTATCAATTGCGCTGTAAAATGAACTGGTGCAACTGTTGTATTTTTATTAGAGAAATGACATGGATGAATTTTGTCACAAGATTTGCTCGATATCTGCTTTACCACAACCAAGGAGTGCCTTTCAAGTGAGAGCAGCTCGCAGTTATGGATATCCTGTCTTCTTTTTAGTTTTCTTGTCACAGAAAATATATGGTAACTACCGGCTTACATGAAATTGTTAGTGGCTGAGACTTTCTGACCTGCATGGAAGAAGTACAGAAAGAGCTGAGGGAACAGTGGCTAGCTAAGCAAGCCTGTGCTTTCAAGCTGCTTTGGTGCATGTAAGGAAAAGGTGAGTTCTGATGGAATACAACACCACTAGGATGACATTGTTGGTACAGAGGTGGAAATAGCTAGTCACTTCCATTTTTCCTATATGAAACATTGACAGTATTCCTCCTGTTAAAAAAGACTCTTTGGGGGTCTGTAACCCTGCCTGAAGATCTGCAAAAGGCAACAGAAAGGAGCAAGCATTAGATGAGTAGGCTTAAAATGAGTATGTCCTGTGTGGGATATGCCTGTCAGTGCACGCATTGGAGAAAATTGGAAGCACACGTGTAGCTACAACTGTTTACACACAATCCAATGGTTTGTTCTGCATCTCCTGTGTGTGTTACATGCACACAAGTGGGTGTTTTGTGCTTGTACATCTTCCTGAGCCAGTTCTCCCTGTGCACGCTGCATGTGCCTGATGGGGTGGGTGGTTTCTGTGTGCCCTGTGCTCTTGAGCACACATTTTCTATAGGCAATGCCTGAGCTTTTTCATTTTTATGGAGTCAGGATTCCTGGGAAGGCTATTACTGAACTTTTCTGGGTCAGCCCTCATCATGATAAATATCAGTGATGTTCCACCAAAGTCAATGTACTGGCACTGATTTAAAGTTTGACCTCTTCTTACCTATACTCTTTTGTGAATGTGTTTCTGTCACTAATGTACTCCACTAAGTGCCTGCTAGATATATTGGAATAGGTTGCCAATGGACTTATTTCATGGTTGCTTTTACAAAATGCACTTCACAGGCTATTTTTGATTATCTTTGTTCTCTCCTTTCCAGCAGATTGTACTTTTGATGTGTTTATAATCATGTATTATTCCTTCAAGGTAATGTTTGGAATCTCCTTTCACTTCTAAGGCAAGCTGCCAGCTTGCCTTAGAAGTGAAAGGACTGTAACCAGTTTTGTGCTCTTGTTTTGCAATTGGGTTTTTTTCTTTCTTTCTGTATTTTTGGGGGGGTGGGTGTTGGCTCAGACTGTTGTTGTTTTTCTTTTTTTTTTTTTTTTTTTCTGGTGTATTTCCTTCCTTTGCACTAACAGGAACTTTGTTCTGACAGATAATGGAATAGAGTCCCAGTCCCTTAAGTGCAAGTATTTCCTCATTTCCCATTGCAACTTGCTGTATTTCATAGTATTACAAAGAGATTTTATTTTGCCTCTGTAAAAAGAGCCAGTAATTGAATTTGTACTAAAATATTTATTTGCCTACTCATTCTATCCAACACTAGCAGATGGCTGGTAGGCACACAGTGCTTAAAACTTTGAAAGAGATTTGTAACATTGTAAAGAGGAAAAAAATCTAGATGGCTTTTGACTCAGTCTTGATACAAAGTGGAAGATTTTTGCCTGTTGTCTAGTTTGAATTTAAAGTGTAATTGTGACAAAACTCAATGACTACAAAAAACTGAAAATGTTTTCTTTTGTATTCCTTACTTGTATGCTGAAGCTCATTGGGAGTGTTATGGTAATTTCATCAGATCACTTGAATGTTACCAATTTCATCCAGAGATGCTTTTCTTTCAGCATCTTTCAGGTTTGGTTTGGCCCAGCTGTGACTTTAGCAACAGGCCTCCTGGACAGTTTCTTGACACTTGGGCTCATTTAGCCAGTGTATTTCAGTGGATTTTTGGTTTCAATAACTAAAAACACCAGTGTGAGAATGATTTGCATAGAAGTAGGGCCAGTTGCTTCCCCTAAAGCAGATTCAGCAATGTTTTTATTATGGAAATCACTAAAGGTGTGTAAGGTAGGGCATATCTCAGTTTATGCCCCAGCAGAGCACCTGGAGCACATTCAAAGCACAGCAAAACATAAAAGCAGGGTCCCCTTGCAGATGCTCAGGGAGGGAATTTAACAAACAGAGCATGTTGTGAATGACCCATCCCTTGGATATTTTCCCAACTTCTGGCAGTCTCTAGCAAAGGGTCTGCCTAGATCAGGGGTTACAATAAGCCAGTGTGTTTACTAGCACCTGTGTGATCTGGACTCCAGAAATTTGGCTAATCCATTTTTTAATTCACCTATTTTTCAGCTTTTGTAATATTCCATTATGCTGTATGCAAGGAGTACCTCTTGTTTCTTTTGGACTTGCTGCATTGTCCTTTTCCTGGATGCCTCCATCTCACTGACAGGAGAAGCAGCAAACAAAAGAAGCTTCATCTTGATCTTACAGACCTCTCTTAAAATACCCCTCTGCCATCTTCCCTCCAAGCTCAGCTGTCTGTATCTGTAGAGCCTCTTCTTAAACCAGGCAGCTTTGCTTTTTTTTGATATCCCTCTTTTTTGGTCTAGTGTCCTTCTTTAGATGCGGTGGTGACAAAGCTTGTTGCTGGTGGATCAGGAACAGACAGAGAGTGCTAAAAGTGAGCACATCCCTAAATATTTTTCCACAGTTGTAGCATAGATATCAGCAATAACCATCCCTGTTTTACAAATAAATCCTTCCCCTGGCTGCTAGCAGGTCTGATAGTTCATCTTGAGAGATTTACAATAATGTGATTTTCCTGCACCCTAAGTAAAGAAATCTCAGATGTACGAAATGAAAGATTCTGAACTGTCTTTAAATTCCCCATACTCGAAATATGAAGCCCCCCAAAAAATTAAATACTTGAGTCACTTATTAGGGACAGTGTTTTTCTCTGCCATATCTTGATTTAAATTGAATGTGTCATTTGGCATTAAGCAAAAAGTGAATTGTATCTTGAAAGACAGCATAACTCATAAATAGTGTAGCCATAAGCCAGCTGATGGCTTACTTATAACCAGGCAAATCTAATATCCTGCTTTGCTGTAGGGTGTGTGATTTTCTCCACACTCCTGTAATTGTTTATTGTAGAGGATGGTGAATTTGCCACTTGCCATGAGCTCATTTCTTGTCTTAATGCAGTTAATACAGATGAATATATTTTCAAGGATTCTTTGAAATATTTTAACAGTTTTCTGAATATAATCTTTCCATGACAGAGAGAATCTGAAAAAAAAAAATTACTGCAGGCCAAATATTTATTGAATTAGACTATCACTGAGTTTATTTTAAAAGATCCATATGAGACTTCCAATTTTTTGGCCAGTCTCAAAAAGATATACAACTAGATACGAAATTTCTTGCAAAGTAAACTACCTCATAACAAATGGCTTTATTAGAATTTGCTCAGGAAGAGTTAAAGATGAATGCCAGGAAAATTTAGCCATGTAACCATATTCTGGCTTCTTTGTCAAGAGAGGAGACAAAAGGTGTATTTTAGAAGCAGTTGCAAGGATTAGTATAAAAATTATGTCACATCCATGTGTATATATTTGAACTGAGTATGAAATGCTTTCTCGACCAAAAAATGAAAAATTAACTTTTAGTTGTTTGACAGACATCTAAACATTAGATATTGTAGAAATAATTCTATGAAATAAAAGTAATATTACAGTGTTTAATGCATCTGAATTTAAAAAATTGGAAAAATATATTCCTAGGCCTTTCATAAGTATAAGCATTTGCTGACATCAAAAAATACCCGTTTTGTTGTTTATTACCAGAAAAGGTTTTATAAATGCTTTCAGGAATAAAGCGCCAAAGCCATTTACTCATCTTCGAAGAAGCAGGAGGAAGTAATTGACAACAAAATGGAAAGGTGTACTTTAGAGAGTAATATAAAGAAAGTTGCAGAGAATGGCTTTGCCATTAAAATGGCTTGGTAGCTTCAAAGTTCTGTTACAAACTACTGCTAATGTTTTCTTTCAAAACAACATATTTTAAAAAGTGCTTGCAATTAAAGGTATAGTCACATGCAATGCATACACAGATAGGAAGCTTTTAAAGAGTTGAAGAGAATTCTGGTTTTCAGAGATTACTTTGTTTTCACCTTTGTTTTTGAATGAACCCCAGTCCTTTATGTCAATAGGACCATGTAAAAGGGCCTTCCAGGTAAATGTGAATCGCTGTACCCTTCTACCTTCAATCAAATGTAAAAGCTAATGGTCAGTGACACCCATCACTGGTGGGAAAAATGCTCCTGTATGCTCCATTTCTATGCTAGAGAGAGAAAACTAGAAAAATCTGGTCTGGGATTTAGCACTCACCCACTGTGAGTTTCTCCTTTCACTTGCCCTCTTTATGAAGCAGCTACAAACAAAACAAGAGGCTGCTCTACCTATGAACGGCCATTCTTCATGTAGAACATCCTTGCTCCTTGATTAATAGCACATTTCCCTGTGATTTATAACCATGCCTGCATTCAGGTGGCATCAGAATAGCAAGAAAAGGAGTCAGGTTTATTAATAGGGAAAACATATAGCTGCTTATTTGGTTTTGCTCAGAATCCCATAACCACTATCAGCATAAGAAGCAAAATTTGTCCAAAACACAAAGGGCCCAGGTGAAGATTCAACACTGGTTGGGATGAGACACACTGCATTTCTGGTCCAAGTCGGAGCCCATGGTTCCAGTCACCAGCACCCCAGCACTGCCCTTGCTGTGCCCTGCTGCTACACTCTGGGCTTGGTGTCTGGTCTGGTGGGACTTGTATCTTGTCCTTCTGCTTGGAACAGGAAGTATTTTTAGTTGAAAAGTAAAGGCCCATAAAAGAGAGCATGGTAAAGGAGGATAAAACAACAGTGGAAAGTAAAGGAATGAGTCTTTGCTTTAGAAAAAGTATTTTGGTCTGATTTTTGCCAAGATTCATGGCAGAAGGGCTGTAGCTGTGTTTGATCCTTCTCAAATTCCCTGATGATGTGAAGGAGGCATACATGGCTTTTGTGAAAATCTGATCAGTTCTCCATATACTCACTTTCTTTGTTAATGTAATTAGTTACCTAGACCACATTTTAAAGCTGATAAAATGGCATAAGCAGTGAAGTTTATGCCTTCCTAAAGGTATTGCACCAAGCAAGACAAGGTTGACAGTACCAGCTTCAGCTGGAAATGTTGCCTGTGGTGCTCTGCAGCCAGTTTTCTGTGGAGATTGATATCAGCAGTTGCACATGGATGTGACTGACAGGTGCAATGGCGCCTTTAACCTTTTACTTTGGAGTTAGCTCTGTCCCCTCCAGCTCTCCATCATTTAGCATACCTGAAGAGGTGTTTCAGATGTGGCCTTAACAGGGCGTTGATACTCTTCTACTGGAAGCTCAAACTGACATGTAGACACAAGAAAGAGGAATTTTACCAAGGGTTTGGGTGACCTGAGTCACCCTGCAGTCTCCATTGCTGCAGGGTCCCTGACTGCATGGTCCCATGTGCCTGATTACTTGCTTTGAAGAGGTCTGGCTTCCTGGGAAAGGAAAAATTGACAACCAGCTTTTACCAGGGGACTGAAATTGTATTTAAATGCAGTGATGTGCCTAGTAATATGCATAGGTGAATAAACACTTCTGAAATGTGCTCTATTGTTTCTGTCCTGACCCTTCTAGACATCTGGCCTTATTTTCATTCTCCCATGGGATCAAATCCTCTGTGAGGCATCTCTTATTGCATACCCAAGCTCAATGTACAGGCAGTGGATTGGGGTATAAGAGTGCTCTCAGGAGCACTCAAAGGAGTTTCTGTGACATCTCCTTGCTACAGGAAGCAGGTTCTGAACTTGTCACTGGTATCCTAGTAATCTGTAGGAAAAAAAATTAAAAGCTTGTGAAAAGGTGTGGAGTCCCTGTGCTTTGTCATCCACTGGCAGGCTTGAAGCATTGGAGTGGCCCTGCTGTGGTATTAGGTTTGGTGTGTCAGTGGGAAGGTGTGTCACCCTAAGGCAAGGGGCTTAAGGGACAGCTATTGACACTGCCACTGAGGGGCCACAGCCTTCCAGACATTTGGCAGGTGTAGAGTTAGTACCGGTGTGGGGATTTCAGACTTGGAAAATTTCAAACTAATATTCTTGGGAATGGCTTTGATTATGGTGTAGTTTAATCAGAAGCAAAAGCTACTTTTAATTTTCTGGGCTGAATTAAGTGCAATAAGGCTGGAATAACAGAGAAGAGGAGGATTTTTTGTTCGTCATTGCTTGGCTCAGTCATACTGGAAAAAGTTTTGATGCTCCTGAGCTAAAGGCAACCACTGACCTGTGTTTATTCCTGTCTGAACATTACTCATAACCTCAAAAGTATCTTAGCATCAAATAAGCCTTTTTCATCTGTGAACTCATTGTACAAAAGGAGTTTGTTTATACACAATTTTGTGGTTTTTTCCTGATTTTTACATTTTAGTCTACTCTATTCATACTAATTTTCTTAAGAAGATACTTGAATTCTGCAAAGGAACAAAGAAGGACACATGCCAAAAGTTTGCCTTCAACACTTTTTAGTTGGTGTTAATTTTTGAGCCATTATTCAAGCAGCTGTCCAGGTCAAGAGAGTTCAAGCATGCTTCTTCTGTGCCCCTGGCACTCCAAGACTGCAGTGAAGGAAGAGAAGTCTGCAAATTATTAAGCATTTGGCAGTGCCTTCTAGTTGTATTAGGTTATAACTGCATCAGTTGTATGATTAAGAGGAAGTGACAGGTAAGCAAAATGAGAACAAAAGGCTCATGCTGTTAGAAGCAAATGTCACCATGTCATACACACAGCACAGGTATATCAATACTCTCTCTGATAATACAGATGAGAGGAGGGAGATAGGAGAGAGGGTATGTATTTGGGGTGTGTTTTCCTGTGTGTTTGTACAATCTGTGTCTTTTGTACATCGAGGTTTACCTCAGGTATATGTGTCTTTCTGTGTGTGGAAACCAATGCACCCATGGAATTGTGGCACATGTTGTAGCAATGTGCTGGACATGGAGCATGGTGGTGCCTTCCTACAGCCCACTGGTCCGTTAGCTGGCTTGAAGGTTTCTGTGCAGGCTTTATTTTTCTCCTAGTTAAGTGATTTTTGGAAAAGTATTCTTCAGATTTTTAAAGGTTTTGAGTCTCAGGTTGCTCACAAACCCTGAATGAATCCAATTAAAATATGAATATCAGGAGAAATTGCTACACTTATACCTTTGGTTTTTTTTAAAGGAGTACTCTTTACATATGTTGTAATATTTTAGAATGACTTTTTTCAAATTACAAGTTCTACAACTAAGTAAGGGTGTTTTCACAAACACTCAGTGATTGTGACATTTATTTTGGTAGATTATGGTCAGCAACACATGCATGGGGATGGAAATAGTTGGCATCTGAGAGTCAAGGTGTTTTCTGGTTAAGTTCACAACTGGGAGCGAGTCTGAGAGGCAGAAGCATGACAACCAATTTTGGGGTGTGTGAAAGAACACACCCAATTTTGGGGTAGTGCAAGAAGGTGAGATTGTATGAAGCCCTGACCAAAGTGTCTCTGTCTTGGCTGGGGAGAGCAGGAGGCTGCTCATCTGTTGTTTCAGACTTATGCACACCATATATGAATGGCAGTGAAAACATGTAAAAGCAGAGATTGAGAGCTGAGCATTGCAAAGTGAAACAGTGTTCAGGAGACAACATCACCTGAGTGACATTAATTCCCCTGCCTGTTTCTAACCACTACTGTCATATAATGTTAATGGTTGCACTCACAGAGGAAGGAAAAGCAGGCTTTAATACTGGGGATTCACATGAGATGCTCACTGAAATCCTAAAGATAAGTGGAATTTCGCATTGTTGAAATGCCCAAGCTAAGTACATTTAGAAAATATGTAGACTAGCTTGAGCCTCTCTTGTCGAATTTCTGCAGATATAAAATGAAAATGTCACTCAGCTTCTGCATTACCATGTATGAAGGTTAAATCTATGTATATCATTCACTCATAAGTGAAGGAGGTTTCTTGCAGCAGTAACAGCACTGAGAAGTTTCATGCTGCTGCTAGATAGGGTATTTTAATTTCTGCATATTTATAGTAATAAAACCAAAAAAAGACAGAGAGAACATCCTCCATTTTTTGTGCTTAACATGTATGAAAACATGTCAGAAAGACCTGTTTCTTTCATTTCACTTCAAAAAAAAAAAAAGAAATCTTAAAAATGTTCTTTCTGAGCTTTCTAATGGTATGGCCAAAAAAAATAAGACTGATGAAAATTCAAGTGGCCAAGGAGAAAAATCTCCATTAATTTCTTTTCCCTGAAAAGAGACTATGAATACCTAGTACTGGCATACCTGCTTTCAGATGGTTTGAAGCTCGTGTGAGTGCCTGGTGCTGAGGCACCTGAGCTGGTCAGCCAGGCTGTCAGGGATCTGCCTCTGGTTGCAGTTGAAGTTGGTAGCTGAGCTTCTCTTTATTTCTGCACAGGTGTCTGACTCTGCAACTTCATATCTTGGGAGAGTGTATTGATTAATATTGTACAAGAGATGAGATGTGTACCTTTCTTTTCTAGCAAGCTTACCTGTACAAGTCAAATATTAATGCCCAGGGTATTCTGTAAATAGCATTCATAATTCTGCTCTGAAGTAACTTTCTGTGAAGTTATTTTCCACTCTGTTTCTTAGAGAAAAACAAATATATAACAGAGCTCCGAGACTCCTTTACAATATTTCATTTGCCGGCTTTCAAACGTCATCATGGGAGCAATGAGACAAGAAAAGACTCTTTTCTTCCTTCGAGGTCTGCAGTGAACAGTGTAAAGCCCTGCACAATGGATTTGGAAGGAGCTTTATATATTATGACAAGTGAGTGTATCTCCAGGGTGTTCTGCTGTTGTGGAATGGAGTTCTAAGCCACATCTATTAAGTCGCTGAATGTGGTAAAATTTCTCAGGTTCTTAGAAATGAAAAGCAGATGAAAAGACCCCCATGACTCAGTCTTTATGAATGCAGTGAAGTAAGATTATCAGCCTAAATTGTCCCTACTAATCAACAGTGTAAGCTTGCAGTGATAGCCTCTGTAAATCTGCAGAGCTTTGGGACTGTGCTGGGTGGAAGGAGTCAACTGACAGCTTTAGGGTCATGTTCTCAATATGAGTCTCAAATTGTTCCAGTTGAAAAAAAGAAAAGGCATATGTACTCATTGCTCCTGAGGAGTTGTTCACATGGTTAGGAAATGCATGATTATAAAACTGCTTCTACAGAAAGGGAGAATTATTGAGTTTGGAGGGGTTTTTTTTTCACTTTTTTTCATCCTCTGCTCCCTCACAGTTTTTCTTTTCTTATTAAGCCCTGACACTCAGCCTTTCAAAATTTGTCACACCAACCAAAGGAGGGGATGGCTCTGTGGCTATATTATTTCTGTCATACTGAAAATGATTTAGTGTTGACATGCCTGCACTGATGTACATCCATACATTCATACCTTGCTTTTCAGCATTGAATAAAGAATAGTCTGTTAAATATGTTTAAAATTAGGAGCATGGGCTGCCTTCTCATTGATAATCAGAGGCCAGTACTGCTGTCAGTACTTTAACTATAACACCTGGCATCCAAGGGATAATAAATACCTTCTTTTATCTTTTTTTAATTTGCTGTCAGTGTGTGTGTACTTGTCTGGATACTTTTCATACTTGTGATCTACTTCTTAGATTATGTCTTTGACTTCTCAAGTTGTATTTTGTTAATCAGCTTTCACAGGAAAGGGACAAATTTCATAACCAAAAAAAAAAAAAAAAAAGAGGATTACCAAGTTAATTAAAGTTGAGAAAAAAGAAAAAAAAGAACATGCAACAGCCTGACTAGAGACAGAATATGGAGAGTAAAACCAGTATCAAATGTGGTAATATCTTATAAAAAAATGCACTGCATTAATCAAAGTGGCTCATCATTAAAAGATGCCTATGGAAATTTTTTAAATAGTTTGATTAATAAATAAATAGACTTTCTACTGGGGAAATCTTCATTATAAAGAATCTTCTCCATGTCCATTTAAGTACAGTGTCTTCCAAGAAAGGGTCAATAATTCCTGTCCTGTCAAACTTTACTGCTGGCTTTGGATAGTCTTAAAGAGAGGTAGAAGAGTGAAAAACAATTGAATCTTTTACAGTTAAAAACACCAGAAAATGGCAGACTGCTAAATGCAGTGCCTGGACTTTAATCTAGGTAGAGAGGGAACTGACTTCCAAAAATTTCAATGTCATATGGACTTATGAATATACTGAAGGGTCTACACTAGGAGCTGCAGAAAGGAGGAACTGCAGAGCCTGCAAGGTGCAGACTGAGGGTAATTCCCAGTGTGTCTCATGTCACATTGCTACAAGACACAGTCTCCAGTAGGAAAATGCCCTGCAGATGCCATAACTTGCTTCAGCACATGACATCCAATTTTGCAAGGTCTGATGACAGGCACGGAATTAACTTGGTCTGCTCCTGTAGGCATGCCTGGGAGCTGCTTACCAGTTCCAGCAGCATGTCAAGATATTTGCCCCATCTTTTATAAAAGAAAAATAGCTGTCAGCATTGGCATTTGAAAGAACACCAATAAATTCAGGTAGAAGCTGAACAGCCATTTCAGTAGTTTCCCCTGTGTCTGAAGTTAAATGTTATGCTAGGTTTTTTTGTTAAACTCAGGTCTCTGAAGACAGGGAGGGAATACATAAGATTTTCATGACATTCATTAAGGTCCTCTTTAAATTAATACAAAGCCAACAGAATTAATTAGGGGAAATACCTGGATATGTTTCTGTTGTGTGTAAAATTATATAGGTGGAATTTAGTTCTCAAAGCATGTAATGCAACTGAGAAGCCCTATGAAGATTTTTTTGTTTTCAGTTTTTACAGGACTGTTCTTTAAAAGGTTACACCAAGGAGATAGATGCTTTGTAGGAGATTCTATCCTCATGTAACTGTTTTTGTAAGTGCAATTACTTTTTTTCTGTATATCACTCATGTACAATTTGCTCTTACGAGATGATTTCATTTTATTTTTTAAAAGTCAAACCTCTTATCCTAAAGAATAGTGCAAAGTAATCCAAGAGAAGACCTCATAAGCCTTTTTGCATCCACCTGAATGAATCTTGATTAGGAACCTGTGCAGTGATGTTAGCCTGATTGGTGGGAAATTGGTGAAGGAAACAACCAATTTTCAATCAACGTAATTGGCTGCTCAGGAGGTTTGAAATCTCAAGAAAAAGCTTTGCATCTTTTGCAGCTGTGTTAAAAGATTTTTCTAGAATAACAAATAAATTGCTGGTAAGAATTGCAGATTTGCAAAAATATTTACACTTATGAGTAGTTTGTAGAAAAGTCACATGACAATATTTTTAAAGTAATTTCTGTTATAGTGTTTTCAGTCATTATTGGAGCTCAGTAAGTCCAAATTCTTTAAAAGACATTTTAAAAAACCAAGTTCAACCTGCTGCCCAGAAAAGAAGTTCCTTGATTGATTTCTATAGGTTCTAAGTAATTTATTTGTTTGATTATTCAGTCCTGTGACAAAAATCCACAGTACAGTGGTACCCAAAACCTGGTTCAGTCCATCTTCATCAGAGTGTTAAGAAATGCCAATCAAATGACACCTGCATTACACAGTCCCGCATATGGCTGAGACTGGTGATGAGTTCAAGAAGAGCAAATGCAAAAGGAAAAGCATTCCCATGGATTCTAATCTCTGTGACAATATGGTCTGGTCTCGAACTGCCTCTAAATCCATCCAAGTCCAAAAAGTCTAATTGTCTGAGCTGGTTTACCCAGCTGGGAACTTTGGCCCAACTTTGCAATTCATCATGCATTTTGTATGAATGGCCTGATGTTTTCCCACTCTAATCTGACTGCACTTAATGCATAAATAAATTAAGAAATAGTAAATACATTCCCATACAAAGCTAGTGTAACTCTTAACTGGCTTTTGATGTGTTTTAAAGGTCAATGAGGAACAGAAATGGATCTTTTACTGACCATGTTAGACTGAACCAATTCTGCTGAAGTATTTTTTTGCTTAATATCTGCTCATGAGTAAAAGGTATCCCAAAGACACTGCCTTGAAGAAGGTGGCTAATTCACTGCAGTAAATCTGGGCAGCACAGCTGAACTTGTAGTTCTGTGTCTGGCTGAGACAAAGACACACAATAATGGCACAGGTTTGCCACTTCCCTGCTCTGAATTGTGACTTTGCAATTAGTATGCACCTCCCAGAGGAGAACAATGCTGGATATACATGGCTGTATGCACATATCCTCTGCATTCTTCCACCTCAAATTCTTCTTCCTTAAATCAGACAAGATGTGGAATGGCCATGGTGTAACAGGACATAAAATATTTTTGCTTGCTGTGCTTCCCAAGCACTTCCCTTATCACCTTGAGCTGTCCATTCAAGTGTGAAGAGAAGTTTCACTACCTACCTTCTAAAATTATAGTTTCTATCTATTAAAAGAAAGCGGCTCAAAATCCTTTTGAGAGGATAAATAGCACAGAATGCTTTGATTCATATCTGTGAGCTGGAAATTTCACACATCAAGTAAAACACCATGAATACATCATTATTTTGACAGCTTTGTGAAAAAGAAGGCTAGAGGATCTCATTGCATGGATTTAATTTCTGAAGTTTCACAGCTTTGTGTTTTGCAAAAGAATTGAATCCTTCCAGCAGAGCAGAGCAGGTGGTAAACTGAAGGGCAAAGGGGAGATACTGTCAAATCTCATATTTGGCATGCAAGCCCCCACCAAGGGCTTCCAAAGCAGCTCTCATGTCTCTCACCTTCTCAGAATAATGTATTTTGTCTTTTTATTTAGGCTTGGCACTTCTCCAGCTGCAAAGGGGGTCACCAAAGAGGGTGAGTTAAATTGCCAGAACTAAGTTTCCCACCAAGACTGCCAGAGGTGAAAGGAAAGAGCTTCACTTTGTCCACCAGAGGATAGCTGGATGCCCACCACTACAAGGCCATCCAACCAAGGAACTTCCTGGGCTGGTCTTCAGGTAAGATGAAAATCTGTCTGTAAATGCTGGGGACAAATGCAGTGTTCATTTAGCATAAAGCTAAATTTAAGTGAAACCCACAGTAGTATCAGAGTACCATGAATAAGGAGCAATATCCCAGCTGCAGTGAAGGACTATTTACGTTGAGGTAGGCAAAGGGAGACTCAAAAAAATTGTCCTTTGTTTCTCTGAGCAGCAGTACCCTCCTATGTTCTCATGTCTCTGTGCCTGTTTGCAAAGCTTAGCTGCACAAATATTTATGAAAGCCATTTTAAAGCACGGAAGACTTCGAACTGCTTTTATTTCCCTTTGAGTCATGGACTTGGACCTCTCTTTGTAATCATGTAATTAAGAGAGATATATTTCTAGAAAACGAAGCAGGTTTCCCTCTCCTATCCCATGTCTCCAGACCTGAACCTTTACAAAAATTAAAGGTACATGCATGTATTTGGTTAGGATTTTTGACATAACCTTCTTCTTCCTCTTTTGTTCTCAGTTGCCTTAATTACCTGTTCTCCCTGATCTGATGCATTTTAAGACTGTAGAAAGCATGTACTTTCTTCTGGAATAGAAACATGACTTTTTTTAAGCTATGGCATTGACTTAAAATCACCTGGTATCTTGGTGGTGGTATTTCAACACTTTTACCCCCGTGGTCAGGAGAACACAAAAATTGCAAGGATAATGCAAAGCTGTAATTAAAGCTAAAAGCAAACTGAGAATCTGTCAAAACTCAGAAAACTTTACTGAAAAGTTCACATTTTTATGAACTTGTTATTTTGTACAAATCCATTTTCTTCTTTCCTGTCACATCTCCAAACCTTTATGTAAGGAATCACCGTCTCTTTTTTCCCCCTAATTTAAATTCTGCTCTATCTGTTTGGAATATTAGGTATGCCTTAGCAGTAAAATTATTTTAATGATGTGGCTGAGTGCTCGTATATATTCAGGCAAGCAAACATAAAATGGTCATTCTTTATATTAAGGATCTATCTATAGTTTAGAAAAGGTAATAAATGATAGATTGAAAGCATAGGTGGCTCAAGGAGTGGATGGTGTGTATTACAGTGGTTATTAGCTCATCAGTTGAAGGTGCCATAGATGGCTGCAGGCCAAACTTGGAGGCAACCTGCACAATGGCTGGACTCTGTAACAATTGATTTACTATATACTAACATACACATTAACTCTTTATCAACTCTTTATGAAATATATATGCTTGGCACCCAAATGACAAGTAGGACTGTAAAAAGAGACGTAAAATTTCCTTATGAATGGCATTATAGTGGCTCTTATTTTAGTTTAAATGTGCAGTAGGATTTGTAGGTGTTCCTATGTCATCGGAGATTCAGGTCCCACTTTCAGAAGTGTCACTATGCAGTGACTGACTCATTTCCAGTCAGGGTTAGGCCTCTATATCTTCTGAATAGTGCTGAATATGTTGCTGTCTGTTTCATTTACTGTTAGGCAAATGTTCATTTTAAGCCCACAGTTTTTCCTACAACGTGTGTGCCTGCTTTACCAGAAACAGCAAGGGGTGTAGTGGGGGAGCTGCAGGGGTGGCAAGGAACCCACTTGTCTCAGATTCCAGTACTTTTCCATAATGTTCATCCTCTTTTTACACTCCAGGGTAAGAGTAATACTGATAACTGCATTATCTCCTATGCTTTTCCCTGTGAAACAGAGGAGGATTAGGTACTGGTGACCATGGAAGGATTTGGAGTTTCTCATCTTGCAACCAGCGGCTGCAATTTGGAATAGTGGAAGAATTGCCAGAATTGAGGCAGGTCTTTCAGTGCCCAGGCAGAGCCAGATGTGCCTCAGCCACTCCTCAGAGCTGTCTGGTAGCTGTTGTCGAGGTGGGGAAAGAGACCACTGCTTCCTCTTGTGGTGAAGTTCGGTGTTACACTGCTAACAAGTTGTCTTTTCTTTCTTGCAAAACGCTGGTGTTTTTTTGCAACTTAAGCCTGTTACTTTTATCCTGTCTACCCTGGAAGTGGAGAATAAATTGCCCCCTTCCTTTTTCCTGCAACCTTTTATGTAGATGATTACTGCTGTTATATTTCCTCTTAGTTTTCTGTCTACTTGTGGTGGTTGTCCTTGTTTCATGGTGTCATTTATTCCAATCAGCAGGAAAATTTCCTTACATAAAGTGGCTTTGGATCAGACCTTTTTCTAGATAAAGCTCTGTATTGAAAGCATAATTTTAGTAGTTCAAATGTTACATATTGGTATGGCAAGCACGTGCTATTTTAAATCTTGCTTAATGGGCAACAATCTCGTCTGGAATAAAGAAGGGTTATGTCCAGGCTGCTTACAAACATTATTTCTATTTAGCTCCCCAGCCCTGTTTTTTTTTTTTTTCTATCTGTTCTACTGCTGTTTATGATTCCTTGCAGTAAACACTGTAATTTTTAAAAATTACCATAAACTAAGCTTCTATTGACCAGGTACAGCAAAGCCAACATAAGAATGCAGAAAGCTACAGCATTAAGACTTGCAGGGCTTTTTTTTCTAATAGAGTTGTTTGTCATTAGGTGCTTCCAATAATGGCTCTAGAAAACATTGATTATTTTTATGCTTTCCCTTCAATTTATAAATTCAGTTTACCAGAGAGTAAGAAAACAAAGAGATGGAATGGTCTAAATGCTCCTGGGTAGATTTACTGGTTTTCTCTAGTGTTTTCTCTTCTGCTTCATGTAGGCTTAGATTTTGGGGGGAAGAAAAATCTCAATAAATGCAAAACCACTTCATGTTCTTATTTTCTTCTGCTATTTTTTTTTTCATAAAACAGAGAAAAATTGAATAATTTTGAAGGAAAGGACAGGGCTGGAAATTTTGTGACAAGAAGCTCAAGGATCCCTTCTCTTGGCATGGCTGTGTAGAAAAGAGAGGGCTCAAAGGACTCCTTTACCTATTCAGTCTGTGAGCAGTAGGGTCTTTGTGGTCTCTAGAGTGTGAGAAGATGTGAGGACGCCTGGAGCTAAAGGTGGAGGAGGGGAACTGGCTGCTTGGAGAGGACTGGGTACACATGAAGGATTCTGCAATAGTTTTGTAAACACTGGGGAAGGCTGTGCCAAGGCTGCCTGTGTCCTGTGGTCTCTCTCCTTTTGGCATTACCCTTGCTCTCACTCAAAACACAGACATGAAACAGCAGAGCCCTATTACCAGATAAAATCTGCATTCCCAGTACTGCTTTATCCAGGTTTTGTTGTCAAAAGAGATGGAACCTTGTCGTGACTGCTGCTGTCAGGCAGAGATGGACCCACTGGGATGGTGAAGAGGACGGAGACCTTTCCAGGGGCATGGCTGGCTGGAGGAGGCTGGAGGAGCAAGAGGCAGCAGGGAACAGCCACTGCCTGGAACATGCACTCTAGCCCAAAGGGGACAAGGCAAAAAAGGACCTGTAAGGCACCTCTCTCTGTGATGAGATACTGCTACAAGGAGCAATTCAAACCCTCATAGCTAAAATTCAGGAGTCAAAAGATCAGTTTTCCTTTTTGTACAAATGTTCTTTGTTTTTATAGAGATATCAGTAACCTATATACTATTTTGAGTGAGCACATATATAGCTATTTTCTGAATAGAGTTTCTGCCTTTATTCCCAATGAATGAAAAGAAAAATTTTCTTAGTTCTGGTGAGTTCAGGAGAACTTGAGGCAGAACAAGTTTATAGACCAAGCTGGGCATGGTTGCATCTTGCAAAGGCACTAAATAAAGAAAATTCTAAATACTGGAATAGAAGTTATAAAAAGTGGTTATTTAGGTTATGGTCCGCAGTCTTTATGTGAGAAGAGCTGCTGAGAATAGGTTTATATTTCCAGGACTAGGCTCAAGTTGCCTTGAGATAAGAAGATGGAGGAGAGTTTTGCTAATTTCCTTCTGTCAGAGTTAGTTTTTTGCCTCTGGGCTTTCAGAAATTCTCATAAGCACAGATCTCTGAGAAGGAGCTCTGTATTATATGGGTTGCCAAGCTGTGTCTATGAAGCTGAACCTCTTCAGAGCACCTTATGAACACAGGGTTTGATATATATTTTAGCACTGCCTCTGACTTTCTCCCTGCTGAGTCATTCAGTAGGCGAATGGTTTGATTTCTGTCTGTAGCCAGGGTGGATTGCACAAAATCTGTAATGCACAAACGGTATTAGATAAGCAGAGAAGATTCTGCATGTGAATTGTTAGCCAGGCTACAGGTATTTTGCTGGGACTTCTTATTTCTCTGCCTTCATCAACATTAAAAATATGTAGTAATTCAGCAAGAACTGAAATTAAGTTCAGGATTATGCAGATGTCTGACTAATGGCTAATTATGAGTGCCCACTGGGATCATTTAAAAAGGTACTTGATGCTGCTGAGCCTCTATGGTCCGCTAGGACATCACAATGCTGGATGTATTGAATGCAATTGAATTTTACGTAAGTTAGACTGAGATTTCTCCCACTTCGCTGGATTTGATTACAGTTGATCAGAGGCTTAAAATACTAAACCAGACTAAAAACATTTGGCTTATCTTTTGTATCTGGCTTGTCTCTACAGTGATCTAGCAGAGAAGTATATGCATGTTAATGGAAGTGAGAATTAGTCCTTTTTTATGCTAAAAACCTCAGAGATGGGGGAGCATTTGGAAGTTATTAGCTTAAGTTTGCCTTGTACATTTACTTTCCTCCAGCCAGATTGAACATGAAATGATTTGGCACGTGTTCTTGATCCTCTGTCATTGATGAATGCCACTTAGTGACATATTTGCATGATATTTTGAGCAGGATAAATGGATGCTTGAGTCTTTTTTGGAGGCTTTGACTTTGGATTTTTTCCAGAAACATAGTCTTGCTGTTGTTGTAAGCTCACATTGTGAATGTTATTTCCCACACAGTATGGCACAAAGTCCTGGTGTTATTTATTCAGGTTGCCCTTTGCTGTGGCCTGCAAC
Organism: Lanius collurio; assembly: GCA_020086605.1. NCBI lineage: Eukaryota > Metazoa > Chordata > Aves > Passeriformes > Laniidae > Lanius > Lanius collurio. The sequence goes on along the minus strand of JACBWW010000015.1, from coordinate 24,794,304 downwards.
TTCTCTCTGCCTGCTATGCAAGCACTGAGAGAAGAGGGGATGTGAAACCTCCCAACACTACCTCCTCTTTTCATGGATTTCTGGGTGGAATGTGAGAAATGTGCAAAAAGAGATCTTTAAAGATGCGCAGTCGAATGTGAGGAGAGAAAAATTGCCCTTTCTTAAACGTGGAAGCTGTAAATATATCTAACTGAAGGGAGTCCTGCTGTGTCTCCTGCATGCTCACCTAAGCACCAAGTAGCATCTGTCCCTAAAACTCACTGATGTCTATCTGACTGTTGATGACTCTTGTACCACGCTCATTATTTATTTGATGAAACGTCCCAGTGAAATAGAAGAGCTATTCATAAGCCCCTGACAACAAACAATCATGAAAATTGCCTTTGAATTTCCCTAATTTGCTTGTAAGAGTCAGAACAATGGAAGAGAATAATTGCAGTTATTAAAAGAAATTGCTGCAGGCAAAATATAACCCATTTTAAAACTCAGATCCAGAAAAACAGGAAGGGGTGCAGAGAGGAAAGCCCACCCAGTAAGATGCCTCATGTTTCCTACCTCCTTTTGCCTGTGCAATGAGAGACTTCGCCTTGCTATTTTATTTAACACTGTTATTTAGGAGGAGAATCAGAGCATTTAGGAGGAGTATCAGCACAGTCAAGCTGTGTGTGACAGCACCCGCCTGGCACAGCCACTGAAAAGTTGCTTTCTCCCAGTCTGCATCATGCCAATGCAAAAACACCCCTCTCTGGAAACTAAGTGTATTGGAAACCAGTAGGAGGAAAGCTCACTCTAGCATCAGCTACCGTACAGAGGGGACTTTAACTCCTCCCTGGGTATGAAGTAGAATTCTTGTGAAACTAAGAGGCTTTTCAAAACACACCTGGCTTTTGGCATCACATCACCCCTAAAAAGATTGCTTTTTCTTTAGACATTTAGAGACAAATTTTAAAGAATTTGGATTCGTAAAGATGTGTCTGTAGAGCTCTAGGGATTTCTGTTGGTCCAGATCCAGCTGACTCGGCACATGGAAAGAGGTGGTGAACTGCTGCGTGCCCTTGGCCGAACAGAAAACCTCGAAGCAATGGCAGAAACAAACAGTGCTTTGACTTTTGTGTGCCTGACTTCCCTGTGCAAGTAAGAGTCAAGCTCCTCAACCAGTTAAACACTGCAGCACTAAGCAAAGTGATGCTTAAGTACTTGTAAAACTAGTGCCTCAGAAACCAGATGGCACAGTAAGGAGAATCTGTGCTTAATACAAATGGCATGCTTTTGTCCTGAACAATTCAATAGAGCTTTGTCCAGTATAACTGAGCACGGGGGGTAGCTCTCATCTCTGAGTACAAATGAAATGTGTTTGGCTCTCCCACTTTTGTATAAGAAGATAACAGAACAAAGGATTGCTGCAATTTGAGGGCATGAACCCTCATTTTCTCTCCAGTCCACTTAAATAAAAAAGAATTTCTTGTTGGCCTGTGATCTTCCCTTCTGCAAGTCAAAGCCTTTTCAGTTCCTACTGCAAGTAATGGCAGTTTACTCACAATTTTTCAGCTGCATGTGAAATCCAAAATTGGCTGCCTTGTTGTAATGAAAAGCAGCCTGCCAACACGGAGGTCCTTCCAAAGAAGTCTGCTTATTGTCAGAGGAGAGAAAGCAACTGTGGTAATACTACTGCATTGCTGTTTCACTTCATGCTTCGCCACAGGAGCAAAGCAAGGCAGCAGAGACCCCTGACAAGTGTTTACAGAACGTGCCTCTTTGACAAAAATGATTGTCAGGCAGTGACTATAATAAAACATTAGCAGGAGATAGTGGGTTTTCTTGGGTTTTTGTGCCCAGGCAGCTGGCAGTCTTAATTGCTCTGAGGAAATAGAAACAGAATTTCATTTTCTTCTCTTGTTATTTGGGGATATAAATCATTCAGCATTTTAACTCTATGACTCCCTGCTTAATTTTCCCTTATCAAAGTTAAGGTAGATGGAACTTCCTTTTAGTTGCCTTGCTGTACACATTGAGTAAATCCACTAAATATCTCTGCTTTGCATTGATTCATTGTGAGTAAGATTTAAACTATATCCAATGCCCAGTATTTGAAGTTATTTTTCCAGGTAAACCCAAAATATTAAATACAGTCATTTTGATCAACGTTATTCAAGGGAAGTTGACAATCTCTGTAGCAATTGGATGCTCTCAGGTACATGGGGGGATTCTTGAGGGTGTCCTGTGCAGGGCCAGTGGTTGGACTTGGATGGTCCTTGTGTTTCCTTCCAAATCAGAATATTCTTTGTTTCCATTATTTTAAACAACTTTTGTAAATCCAAACAGACTCCTCCATGAACTCTGGGGAATACTAGTTCAAGTCTATAGCAATCTGAGGCTGATTTAAGAATACTGTAATATTCCTAGTTCTTATTTCAGCTTGCTGAACTATTTTGTTGACTTGGATGTTTTCACTGTGTTTTGGTCTCATGAGTGGCTTTTATGGTATTTAATTTCCTTAACTATCTTGAAACAGATGATTTGACACAGCACGTAGACTCAACAAATCACCAACAAAATGTTTCATCTTTTCTGGATAATTCCTGTAGTTGGACAGATAGAAAGATAAGGAAAAACGTGTGAGCAACTGTATTTTAGTCTGTAACTTCTACCCACTCTTCCTTGTACTCTGGAACGGTATTTCTAGAGTTATTGCACAAAACCATGTTAAAAGTGAGCAGAAGTAAATAATGGAAGAAGAATGATGGAGGCAAAGATTCTTCTGTCATCCTTTCCTTTTCTGTAAGAACCTTTGCTGATTTAGTTGCCAGATGAAGACAGACTTTCTGTTCTCTCTCACCTTTTTTTTGACTAGATCAGACAGCTTCACTGTGGGGCTGTGTACATGGGAAAGCCAGAGTGTAGACTCACACCTTGTTTGCAGTGTCTTCCCTGAATACACTAGCTGGGTGATCCAGAGTTATTGTTTGGAGCTGCAAGCCACAGTTGGATTCGCTATGAAGCTGTTCAGTGAATGTCTTTCTGAGGAGTGTGAATGTTCCTGTGCATGTAAAGTGAGAGGTGCTAAAGGGTGGTGGCTGCTGAAATCCGCCTTCTGTTATGCAGGAGTAGAAGACAAAGCAGTGGCAGCTCAAACACAAGAGTAGGACGTTTTCAGTTTCAGGAAGAGCAGCTCACAGTGTGTGTCGCTGTTAAAACAAAGGATGGCAGTTTGAAGTGTGCAAGAGGACAGTTCATATAGATCTGTAGGAAGTACAGGTTACAAATCAGGCCAGATATTTCCCAGGAACATTGTTGAATTTAGGGACTGCTTTGGGACATAAGAACAAACTTTGGACAGCTTGGAAATTCTTATCTCATCTTTCATAGAAGTGGTCGTTTCTATAAAAGCATCTAACGATTATTTTACAACAACAAAAAAAAACAGTTGGAAAGCAAATGTAGCCCTCTGTCTCCCCATACTGATGGATTCACCAGATTCTCTTCAAAGTTGCAGCCTAATGCATGTTGCTGCTTCCACGGCACCTCAGAAACTAGAAGTTACAGCTTTTGACCTTTAAATGTTAGGAATAATAAAATTCATTTTTAACAAGTAGTCAATTAAAAAATAAATGCCCCTCTGGTAAAACCAAAAAGTAATGTTTTTAAATACTGCCACCTTCTGATCAGTCTGGGACGGAGAACTGAGTTATTAGGAATTTGACAAAAAAATTTTATTAACTGTAATAATTCAGGTCCTGATTTCATAATGTTAGAGCCATGTTGCACCACTTGACTTGCTCCAACTTCCACTGAGACTACATCTACAGCAATGTAAGGAGATGAGGAAAATGCAGTGTGATTTACAAGTGGTGGGAGAGAGAGCATCAGACTTGCTTGAAGTGAAGAAAAGCACGTAAGTGTATTATATGTGAATTTAAGGATTTACAAGCACAAAGCCTGTGCTTTAAGTTATATAGGCATTAAATGCACTACAGAATGCAGCTAAAACGTTGGTGTGACCTGCACCTGGTGTGAGTCTTAGGGAAGCTGACTTCCCTACTCTTCTGTAACACCTGTCTCTGACATCAATGTGCCCATGACGGGTTAATTTTTGTTACCATTTTAGATTGTTAATATTCAGATGATACTTGTCTGCCTATCACCTTTGAGTATATTTTAGTTATCCAGATGGTGTTTTATGTGTCCAGTCCCATGTCATTACTCTATTACTTAAACTTGGCAGTGATACATAGAAATAACTTTCCCCAAGCTGACTTTTTCTTGCAAAGTTCATCCAATTTCAGCTTTCCCAATGTCCTTTGTGCTGTAGTAATGCACAATGTGTACCTAAATGGCTTGCATATAATTTTAAATTCCCTTGATAAGAAAAGACAGTTTGACAAAGTAAATGTTTAAAAGAAGCAAAAAATTAACACAAAAACTAAGATAATGTGACCCTAAAATTATCATTTCAAGTTCTCCAAATTCAGGCAATTTAGGTTCTTATATTTCCTTCAATTCACTTGAATTTACCTGAGTTTTTTGTTGGAGTCAAGTGAGGTGGGGGTGCCTGTGCCATGTTCCCACCTGTGGGATTGTTATGGACCGGTGTGATGCCAAGGTCCTGACTGCACTCCATTTTCCCAAAAGGGTGCAAATAAGATGTAGGCACAGTGTTTTTTTTCCCCAGTAGAATGGATACTTTGAAATGGTGGCTGAGAAAGAGAATCCCTCCTTGAAGTGTTATTTGGGATGGTAACAGGACAGAAGCAAAGGGAGAGTGTGACTAATTTTGAAGTCACAGCACTGCTGTCTTTGAATCCATCCCATATTATGACTCCATCTTGGTTATATTTTAACTTATTCCTGTTTTCAATCGAATTTTGGAGAGGAGGAGTCTTGACAGTGCTGAATTTCTCCATGCTTTCTGAAAACATGAGGTAAAGTAGAGGATTCAACCTTATCAGTGCCCCACTAAAGAGAAAGACTGAAATTTGAGCTCAGCTGTATGAGTGTACACCAGGGGATACACGTGCTAGAGAGATGTGTTAAATGAAAGCACTCAGAAACGTCAAAAACTCTTCTACTTGTGTAATTACTTGTATGTTGGCTTTGATAAGGCCAAAGAAGATAAAGGGGTTGGCTTTAGCCAAAGCAGCAGTCCTGCAGCAGGATTTGTACTGCATTGTGGTAATGGCAGGTGAATATCAAACTGTTATACACAGAGCAGAGTGTCCTGGAGATGAAGCCCCTTATGACCTCCAGTGTGCCTTTTTTGTAATTACAAACTGAAAATAAGAACAATTTTCTCATCAGAAAGGTGAATAGTCTTGACTCGGGAACACTTAATGAAGCACGTGAAGCTGTGCTGTAATCCCAAGATATGTCTTTTCCTTGCTAGTTCCTAAATATGTTTTTCTTGTTTCAGTTTAGTAGAGAACCATCTCAGCTGCTGAACAATAGAAACTTCAGTTTCAAACAAGGGACTATCCCATAGCAGAATGTTAGAGCTTTGTCACAGAATCTGCTAAATGCAAATGACAAGCCACACAGCAAGATTTGATAGCAATCTGCAAGTGTTTTTAAAACAGATCTTAACCATATGTACAGTGTACCACTTCTGCTGTTGTATATTGAGCTCAGGAGAAAGCAAGTAACATAATTGCCTTCAGCAAAATTGTCAAACAAGGAAACCTTTTAAAACTACACTGAAGGGGGAACATAATGAAAGCCCTGGAAGAAAGAGGCTAAGAGAAGAAAAACTGGCAGGGAACATTAACATATACTTTTAACTAGTCTTTTCACAGAGAGATGAATGACCCAGAGGCTTTACTGCTGTAGCTCTTTTTTCAGTGAAAAAATTTTTTGTGTGCTGCTGTGTAGAAAAAAAAATGCTTATTTCCCCTGTGTTATTTTATGTTTCAGTTTGGACAAGCAAGAGGAAGCTTTATTTAGCCTGTTGAGTCCAATCCCACAGTAATAGAGCACATAAAACTTTCAAGAAGTGAAAAGCATGCTGAACTCACATTTCAGATCGTTTTCAGGATAACTCCTTGGCTGTTATATCCATATGTCATAATAGACATAAATTATTAGAAATTATTTGCTACAGTGTGCAATCATATTAGCTCCCAGGGATCTTTTAGATTGGATTTATGAAGAGAGATGTTTCCTGAATGTTTTTCCTAGAGAAACTACAGATTCAAGGACAAATCAAGTTTTGATGAAATAAGGGCTCTGAATTTCACTTGCTGACTGATACCAAAGGGGTAGTGAGTGCATCCTCCAGGGGCAATTAGGGATAACTATCTGCAAGGATAGTTGCATCTTGCAGCAATTCCTGATGGAAGTGGTAGGGTATTTTTTGCTTTGTGGCATATGCAGATCTTGCTGAGTAGCAGCCACTTTGGTTCCTCTCCTGCAGAAGAATTGTGGAGAAATGGCTCAGGAGTGAGAAGAGCTTTAAAATCTTCCATCTGGGTGAGCTGAAAGCTGTGAATCAAAATTGTCTTTGGGCAAGGGAAAGTGATGGTCTTTTGGGCCTTACCGATTTAATGGAAATCTGCAAAATTAAAAAAAATTATCGGTTACTGTTGTAGTTGTAGTTGTATGCACCAAGGCTCTGTACTACCCTGGGGTTGTTTCCAGCTTTCATTTCCTTGTGGAAAGTGCACTTCATCCCATTTTTCACTTCAGCCTTTGTCTTCTTGTGTTGTAAAGCAGCACAAGCACAGCACATCAGGCAGCTCACAGATTATATGGAATAGAAAACTGTTGTCCATCAGAGATAGATAGCTTGCTCTGAACATTACTATTCCTTTTCCTGTTTTTTCGAGCTGTCCTTGCTGTTTGAAGAAAAGTCTTGCATGAATTCATAAATGCCATCCATCCTGTGTTTTCTTAACCAGATACTAAGATCTCATTTGCCCCAGATGGGCTCAGCTGAAGAGTTCTGACTCCACATACCTCAAGACTGTGGGCAGCCTGAATCCTAGGTAACTGTGTAAAATAAGAGCGTGCAAGACAGTAACGAGCAGGGCTTTAGCCCTTTGTCTGGCCAGTGTTACTGGAGCCAGTGCAGGTAAAATTGTAGCAGTTTGGCTTTTCCTAAGACCACTGTACACTGCTTTGTGCTCCTACGGATGTGATAATCACAGCAACCTGGTCCTGAGGGGTATGGGAAGGAGTCTGATAGGAAAAGCTTTTAGTACAGGGATGTGTGAATAGAGGAATTCCATAATTAAATATAATGACCAGCACAGGTGACATTTCTTTGTAGTTAATAGCTGCTGGTGTGAAAGGCCCTGAGGCAGAGCCCCAAGCTGCTAAGCGAGCAAGTGATTTGCCAGACTATTTGACCTGCAGTTCATTCCTAATATATATGGTGTGAAAAACCCAAGCAAAATGTTTATAGGCACTGCTTCTTGGGCTGTGTGGGAATTCCAGCAATTTTGTGTTTGGGATTGAAGCAGTTTCCTCTTTTTGGCAATAGGCTATGCACCAACTCTTTAGGAAGACGGACAACTGTAAGCATCACCTGCATCTTCTAGAGGAGAAGGAAATAAAATCCTATGTGCCTGAGAAAGCATAAAAAAATTGTAGCCAAATTCTGCACTAGGAAGATTATGGAGCTTTCCACCCTTAGGGCCATGAAAGTTGACCCATGATAAGTACTTTGACTGAAAAAACAGTGGTACTGAAAGAGGTGATTGCACCCTGGCCATCCCCTTTTGCACTGTCTTAATTTCTGGAGATTCCTTCTCCAACTTTTATAACAAAAATGGATAGAAAAAGAGAGATTGTTCTGAATGATTCTGCAGTCAAGAGAAATAGGGCTTGTGACCAGGAAAATGAGATGGGGAAGCTGTTTGCCAGCTGGACACTGCAATGGTGGTCCTTGAATGTTGCTTTTATTGGTGATTCAGAGGTGGGTCATAGACAGCACATCTGGTCCTGATAATGTTTGGGTTTTTTTCAGAGGACTGATTATAATACTTCACTGTGCTGAACTTTGAGTAGAGGTTGTTCCCAAAGCCTTTTTTTTCCAATTACCCACTCACCATAAAATCCATTATTACCCATTTTAAACACAACTATCAAAACCATTTGTCTCCAGAGACTGCCAAGGAAACAGCTATAGATGTTGTTCACTGTGCTGAACAGAGTGAGAAACACTAACAGATCTACTGTAATAACTAGTAGTCTGAATTATATCTTTAGAATTCAGTCTGAAATACAACCTGCTGTCATGTTTTTGCATGGCTGGCAATTTTACTGTATGACACAACAGATCTCCGTGAAAATATCTGGGGCTTATGCTCTACTAAAAAATTGAACCTGTTGCAGTGTAGCAGATGGGAATTGGATTGAAGGAGTGCACTCATTCTTAAAACTGGGTTTTATGAAGGTCTGCAGACAGAGTTTTTGGTACCATCTTGTGCTCCACTGTGTCATCAGGTTTACAAATTTGAACTACGTCATTAGTACTGAGTGTTTGCTGCCCTGAAACAAAAGTCATGGAACAAGTTCTTAGCTTGTTCTTAGCTTCTCCTTTCCTTTCTCAAAGATTTGTCTCATATAAGGTTTGACTTCATATAAGATCCTGCATTTCTAGATATCAGCCCTGTCTCTCTCTGCTGTTCCATCACATCAAAACAACTTAATTTCTGCCTAGGTTTTTTCATAAATGCTACTACCTTATTTCAACTGTTGACTATTGGCACCCTGATGAATTTCTTGTGGTTTTTTTGACTGGGGGCATGCCCCATCTCTGTCACACAGACCATTTTTGCATGAAGTGTAAAACCTTCCACCTCATGAAGAGCTACAATTAAGTAAAGAAAACAGTGACTTCAGAAGCCTGGAGTTTTTGCTGAAGAATGTAAAGGCACTGAGATCACAGTCTGTCTGTCCTTTTAATATCTGCTTTAACTGTCCTCCAGTAACTTCTGAATCCGTTGACCAGTTTCACCCAGATCTCACGAAGAAGACAGAGGTTTAGAAGAGACTTAGTTATAAGTTATATTAATAAAAATCCTCTTTTCTTTTCCTGCTGTTCATCTTTAGGAAATCTTGTTATATGAATCTGCCTGTTATTACATTCTAAAGAACTCACAGGAAGGAGGCATAGTCCCCATCTTGGAAAAGCTTTTGCATGTTAGACAGCAGAGGTTCCAAAAAAGAGACAAAAACCCATACCATGATCAAAGTGGGTGTCCTTCTCAAAGTTTCAGTGCAAGCAAAATAAAACAGTTTTCCTTCCTCCTACTGGCTTTTTTATTAGTGCTTGTTTTGAGGAAAATACCTGATGTAACAAAATTCAGTTAAAAAGATAAAATACTGGTAAATTTATGAAATGCTGAAAGTAAGATCTCATAATAGTCTGTTGGACAACTTTACTTGGTGGTCTTGTAGGTGTTGGCTAACAAATGGGTTAATAGATGTCAGTCTCCATAATTCCAGATTGTGCAGTCATGTCACTGGGAAGACACTCTGCCAGAGTCAGAGCAAGATTGCTGGAGAAACTTTGGTGTTTTCTGTGCTGTACTTCTATTCTGGGAAGGAAGAGACGTTAAAATGATTTTTTGGAAAGTTTTTAACTGTACTGCTGTTAGAGGAAGAAACCAAACATCACAAAACCAAAGAAAAGAAAAGCTGAGTGCAGTTGCTTTTTTGCTGCAGTTGCAAGTGCTATTTGTGTTAGTAATGTTTGGCCTCATCACAGAATCGTGCTGTCATCATCTCTTGCATTCTCTCCCTTCACCTGTGTGGCTTTTCCTGTGCCTCTATGCAGGGTTCTCTGATTCAGAGAAACTCCAGCTATAAACCTCTCTAGCTGGAACTCCATGTGCTTAACCATTGACATATCAGTTTGTTTCTATGGAGTGAATATTAAAATTAATGTAAAAGGCTAAACGTCAAAGACTAAATTAAAATAAAAAAAGAGATATTACTTGCTGAAAGAAAATAAATGGAAAAAATTAAACCATAGACCATGAATTAGATTTTCCATGGAGCTCAGCTTCTATTAAGCAGTTTTATAAACAGAGACATGGAAGAGCTTAACCTCTCCCTGCTCCCATGCTTTTCTGTGCGAACAACTGGCATAGATAGTTTCTAGATCTGGCCATTTTGCACTTTTTTATTTGAACTTGATTTACTTACCTTGGTTGATCATTAATTGATGAGATGACAACAGTGGCACCTAGCACAGGTAGCACCGTGTGTGATGTAAGAGAGCTTTGCTGACATGAGATGGGGTGATTGGAGGAGGCACCCTCTAAAAACCAGAGTTAACAGTGAAATGGGTCCATCAGCATCAGTGTAGTCTTAATCTTGAATATTTCTGTCCCTGGTGCAAGCCTTAGAAGTTTTAGAAAGGAATATATTTGATTGTTTTCCTGAAAATGAACATATAGTTTCTCTTTCAGCATCTCTTTCAGCTGAGACCCTTGATGGTTTCCAGTATGATCAGTATTGTGTTAATGCACAGCAGATACAGTTATGCTTCATGGTGCCAGGGCAAAACAATGTCCTGGTTGTGCTGGGGACTGTGATTTAGTTCCCAGGTGTTATGACTTTGTTCCCTCCTACTTGGGGGGATGATAAGGAGCAGTCCTCTCTCCTGTTCCTCAAAAAAACAGCAGCCACAGCATGTGCGACTGTTTGGGTAGGTATGCTCAGCTCCTGGTGTTGTGAGAAGGCAATTGTGCTGCATGGATCAGATGGGCATGACCTGGCAGGTGCCCATGAAGAGCTCAGATTCTTGGGTGAACTGGATTAGAGTAATGTATAGGAAAGTACAAGGTCCCCCATTCCCTGTTTGCATGGCAGTAACTGTAAATTTCAGCTAGTGGCTTTGGAAGCAAAGAAAGCATGTTTTATTACGTGGTTTATATTAGATGGGTATGAAAAAAGAGATGAACATCTGTAATCATGCAGAACTAAGAAATGCAAGTAGTGGGCAGCCTATTCATCCCTAGTCTCTCCATTCTGCCTGCTTCCCAAGATGTATTTGGGGTGGCTCTGTTGGAAACAGGTGTAAAGGTAAATGGGGAATAATATCCTATAATCCCCCTCATCTCACTCACAAAAAGCTAATATCAGCAATAAATCAACTCCAGGTTGTCTCATGCAGTGGGTAATTTTGTGCTCCCTAAAGAACTAAAGTGCCATCTGAAGTCTGAGGCTGAGCTCTAAGGAAATAGATATTTAAACACATGGATAAATAAGTACCTTACCCTGTAGTACAGGCATCAGCAGTGGCCAAGTATTTAAGCTCTGCTTGGCCTGGGGGGAATCTTTTTGTTTGCTTGCTTGAAAAATTTTCCAGAGATATCTCTGATACACAAAGCTGGTGCTGGGTCTCTTGTGCTAGAGAGAGCACTTTTGCTCTTACAGTGCTGAATCCCTGGTTCCAGTTACTTGAGCACTTTGGCTGGTGTCTTCTGTGTTTGAGCAGTAATAATCAACTTTGCAGAAAAAAATTAAAAATACTATTTCTGTGTAACTACTGCAGACTGTAACACTTTCTGACAGAGACTTCACCCAGTCATAAACTTAGTGTGTCCCCAGAAAGCCAAATTTTCAAAAGTGATATATTTTACATGAAAGGCTGTTGTGCAGAAATGAGTTTGATTCCAGGTAGACACATTATATCAAGCTTACCTTATTATAGATTGTGGTGGGAAAGGCCTTCTGTGAAGATGCAGCTTACTAAATTATCTCTGTGAATCTGTAGGTGGTAACTTTGAGCATACTGCCTGTCTTACCCAGCTGTTAATACAGCCAGTTAAAGGCTGATGTGTTCAGAGGAAGAACTAATCTGTCTCATTTAGCAGGCAATGTGTCAGAGCTTGTATGTGATGTATCTGACATGGTGAGTGGCATGTCTGACTCGGCAGTTGAATAACATTACTCATTCTGGAATATTTCTTCTTCAACAGAGAGTATAAACACAAGCAGACATTTATATTTTTTTGTTAGTAGATGATTGAGCACATAGCAGAATGAATCAGTGCCATTTAGTATGCAGAAGGGTTTTTTTACTCTGTACATCATTCCCCTCACAGGACCATTACTTTACATATCAGTTACTGGGGTGTATTCAAAGCCTAAGGGAAACCACTGACTTCCAAGAGCTTTAGATCAGATCCTTTAAGCCAGCCCAGCCATTCAGCAGGCAACATCAAATACGGGCAAAATCTGTTGTGTGTCTTCCTGCTCTGTGGTCCCATGAGAAGGCCCAAAGAGAGCATTTCTCTCTTTTCCTTGCCAGAAAGCTGTGCTGTATTTACTTTAGAATAAGATGAGCTGGGAAATGTGAGGCCTTGAAACTGATACAGTCTACAATTGTGCTTCCACCGTCTGTTGTGGTGTTGTTTTGTCTTTTTGGTGTTGTTTGTTTGGGGTTCTTTAATGCCTTAGTGCTGTATGAAACTAAAAGGCATGTGACCAGCAAAAGCTGCCTGAAAGCTTTTTGGGCTCTGTGCACATGAAAGGTTCTCAGCCTGCCAAAGAAAGTAATTGTAGTTCCTTTTTGACAGGCTACATATTCTACTGTCCCTGCTGTAACTTAGTCTTATACCCATTCAGGGATCAGCACACTCTCTTTTGGCAGCCCAGGCTCTGCAGGACCACATATTTTTTCTTGAAAGGGCAAGACAGCATTTGGAGGGCTGGCAGTGCACTGCTGCAGGCTGGCTGGTGCTCTGTACCATGGGGTGGGGAGTGGTGATGCTGTCAGCATCTCCAGGGCTGCACTTTAGAGGAGGAATAACAAGAATATTGAAGTGTAGCTCAGAAGGGAAGCAGGGCTGCCTCCCAAGTTGAGCTGGCATTCCTAAAGGAACCATAGGAGAGTGAATGCTTATGTGTTGAGTTAGCAGAATGCCTAATGGGCAGGGGAACCGATCATCTGATTAGCATTGGCACGTTATCCTTCAGCAGCAGATTGCCTCAGGCAGTGGGCACAGAGCTGCTCATCCCGCACAGGTTTCACGTTGCTCTGCTCCGTTTAGCTTATGCTTTGATTTGCTTCACTTATTTCTCATTTGGTGGAAGATAGAATCAATAAATCTTGAATACAAGTTGCTCAACAGGGGGCTGCACTGTTTTTATTCTTTGCGCTGCACACCTGTCTGCCTGTGCTATTAGCATGTTTGCTCTTCATGTTGCTTTCAGTATCAATAGGAACATTCTCAACTGCTCCTGTTTGTTTTTTTATTTTTATTTTTTTAAGAGATAAGTCCCCACTCTGCAAAACTCCAACTGCGTGTGCTGTTAATGAAGTCACACAAGTAGCGCCACAAGCCCTGGTCAAAATGCTGTGGGTGGCAGAGCCATTAATACAAAACCTAGAATCCCAAACATTGGTTTATATTACTCAGACACTGTGCCCCAAGCTCCCTTTTTCTTATGTGATAAAACTAGTAGGCTTTTTTCTGATGACCATGTAAAAAAAAATCTTGGAAAAACAACTGAAATGCTGCCTGAAACAGCAGCTCGCCTCTTTTTCCTTGCTTGCAAAGATCGTCATTGCAGCAGCTAAGAAATGCATGCAATCATTCCCAAGTTAAAGACACCTGTTCTTTATTAGTTTTGGATGAAACTAGGAATGGGAAACTCACCTTCACATTTATTAAGTGTCCTGATCTAAAATCCACATGGTGGTGAGCAAATGGCACATGTGAGATAATGCTGGTTGTGGGCCTTTTCTCTAAGGTCCTGTTCCCAAGTACCTGAAGCAAATCAGAGCACTTCTTCACATGGGAAAACATGTCTCAGGAAGAGTAATGCACAAGCTATTTATCTACCTGTCTTGGACTGTTCGCTGTGGGATAGGGATGATTTGTGATACTGTTGATTCTCCAGCATTTATGGAAGTGGTAGCAGAGAGCCCTCTTGAGTTCAAAACCTTCCTAAAATTTGGGTATAATGTAATTTGAAAGTGGTCTCTGGAGGTCTCTGGTATGACCCTTTGCACAAAGTAGGTAGTATAATGCAAGTTTCTTGAGTCTTGTCCTGTTGAGTTTTGAGTTTATCCAAGAAATAAAATCCCACTGCCCCTCTGGACGCTTGTGTTAATGTTTGGCCACGCTTAACTCAGGATAACTCTTCTCTGTTGCAGGATTAGTAGCAGAGGGGAAAAAATAGTTATCAGACAATGCAGCTCTGCGGCTCTTCTACTGTCTGTACTGAAGGGATCCAAGCTTCTCCAAAGACAAATATCTGGGCTCGTGTCTTCAATGAGATCAGTGGTTAAATATAGTATCTGATACTCAGCCTGGTAGGTATTCAAATAAAATACACTCCAGTTTTTTAAATAGTTGCAAAATAATTTTATGGTGGCAGAGCACCTAAGGGAAGCCTGCTGTGTCCTTTTAACTCCCCTGAACTACAGTTGTTTGCGTGTTTGTTCTGAGTTTTATTAGACCAGTGGAAAAAATTATATGAAAGTAGTAGTTGGGGACAATTGACACCTTGGTGAAATAGAAACCTACCAACACATGTTATGCAAAGGCAGTGACTAACAATAAAAAATAAATGTTATTTATTTTAGAGTATCTGAAAACAAACTGTGGATTGTGCCATCTAAAGGGAGGATTCAAAGAAATTATGATGCTATTTTCAAAGAATTTATTAGTCAGGATAATGTGCATTTTTAATGCTTCTGTATTACCCTTTAATTAAAATAATCAGAGTAAATCTGTGTGCAGCATAAGCCTCTCCTCTCCCCTGCCCCAACAATAATCAACTTAAACTATAATTTTTAAGAGATTAGTGATGTAGATTGCCTGTCTTGAGAAACTGCAGATGTGTACATATAAGCTGAAATGTTGACTTCTATAACTTTGATTTCCCTTTATATTGGCAAATCTTTTAAATGGAAAAAGATTTATTTCTTTTAATCGACCAAATATGGCAGTTCAGTTACAGCTGTTGCCTGCAGAGGTGAGCTGTAGTACTACAGACATTTGTCATGTGAGAATTTGCTACAGCACAGAATTCAGTGCTGAAAATGTTCGTGCCCACCGTGTCTTTTAGTGTTGATTTGAGACAAGCTTACCATAATTAATTTGCATGTGGAAAACCACCTCTCTGCCAAGACATAAAGATGATGATTTTGAGTTGCCACAATTATGTTATAAAACGTATTTATCCAGAAGCCTGCCTCTTCCAAAGTAGATGTCTTTGTAGTGCATATTCAGTGTATGCCCCTTTTGTGGTTTCCACACTGTAGCTGCAATAACTGACAGCTGAAAACATCATTGCAAGTCTGTCAAATGTGCTGTCTGCATAACTGGTGATAATCTAACTATTCTTCAGCTTCACATATCAAACTGCTGGGAACTGAAACTTCAGCGCCTGTTATTGGCAGCGGTAGGTGGAATTGAGTAATGTGGTTGGAGTGTCAAAGGCCTGTGGTGCTGACAGGAATATTAACCACAAATCAAACTCAGCACAATGGTGGTGCCGGGATAGAGCGAAAGGCAGGGTCTTGCAGCCAGACAGCTCAGACCTTGCTTGTGGGAATATTCCCATTGGCTGGCAGAAGCAAGGATTGCCAGGCTGGAGCTACAGCAATGATCCATTTAACTTAACACTAGGAAGGAATGACAGAGATGGAACAAGTGTCATGTGAGATGGCTGCATGCTCTGCTGAACGTTCCTGCCTGCCTAGCAGCCTTGTCACACTGCAGGGGCTGGTGAAGGGGATATCTCATCCCTGGTTAGGCAGTGACATTGCTGCTCCTATCTGGCTGCTGTTGGTAACATTTTTTGGTGGTGGCTGGGCTTGCACTTGCTGCATTTAAGTGAAGGGTTTATGTTTAAAATGTCCTTGATTTGGACCCAGCTTGTGACATTGTTTCAATGTGCAGCAAATAGTTCCCAATTTGCAGAAAGGACCCCTCTGTCTGCATTTTGTCTGCTCCTAGCACCCACAGAGAGCTGAGCTGAGGAAGGGGGCTGGCTCCAGCCTCTGTGTTAGCAAATGAACCAAAACACAGGGAACTGCTGGTGGGAGATTGCGTGGAAGTGTCTGGGTGCCTCATGCAGCCAATTTGCTTGACTGTTAATTTTAGCTAATGGCTTATGGGCCTTCTACACGACACCATCATACATCCTGTTGCTTTTAGTGACTATTCCGGCAAGTTGCTATGATGCCAAGCTTGGCCAACTCTCTTTTCATAATGAGGTCCTTGATTATTACAAGTTTTAGATGTTCCTTAAGGTCTGTGCATTTGGCTTACTTTCTGTGTTAAACAGAGATGAGGCAAAAAGATGAAATGGCACTGAGTTTTGTGGTAGAAATCTGGTTCTAGCTAGCTCTACCTGGAAACCCCTTGGAGAAGGGAACTGTAAATTTTTTTTTGCAGTTATGTGCAGTTTCTCAGCAGGGAGTCAGCTAACAATATCCAATGCAACCCAGCAAGCAAGAAATATAAGTCCAGGAGCTAAGCAAAATACAGAGATTTCATTATAAATTAGTGTTGGAAATTAGACCCAGGCTGTGAAATAACCACAATTAAAATTCAGAGAGCAAAGAAGAAAAAGCTTACCTAGTGACCTCTGCTTGCTGCACAGGGTTAGAAAAGAAGCTGTGCTACTTTAGTATTCTAGCATAATTTGCACATTACTGAAATTGTTAGGAAATTAAAGGAAAACCAAGGGACTGAATTTTAACTGATGAAGGTAGCCTGCAGGAAAGGCAGGGAGAGACTTTTTACAAGGGCATGCAGTAACAGGACCAGGGGGAATGGATTCAAACTAAAACACAGTATGTTTACATTGGATAGTGGAAAGAAATTATTTACTGTGAGAATGGTGCAACACTGGAACAGGTTGCCCAGGGAAGCTGTGGGTGCCCTATCCCTGGAGATGTCCAAGGCCAGGCTGGAGGGAGCTCTGAGCAACCTGGTCTAGTGAAAGGTGTCTCTGCTCATGGGCAGGGAGGTTGGAACCAGATGATCTTTAAGATCCCTTCCAACCCAACCATTCCATGATTCTATGAAAAGCAGCATAACCCAGCTGATATCAAGGCAGATAAACTGATCTAGAAGAGCTAAATATGTTCCTCTAAATGAAGGGCTTCCCCTCTCCCTAAGCCAATGTAGTTGGAGAAAGCAAAGCAGCTTTTTTTCTGGCAAGTCTGTGCACTGATCCTAAATGATATGCCTCTATTCAATGGTTATCAGCTGTTCAGGCATGAAGAAAATGATCTCGAAGTTAACTCCAGAGGGAGAGAGGTCCATAATAACTTGGATCAGCACAAGGTGATTTTTTGGGGTAATTCTTCGGGTTTTGAATTTCCTTCAATCAATTGATTTTACTAATATAAAACCAAATTATTCCCAGTTCAAGTTTCTTATGAACATTAAAAACCTAAAATGCCAAACCAACAACAACAAAAAATAGTAGCAGGATTCTAACACTGGAGCTCCCAGGAAACAAATTCAAAGGCAGCCAAATAAAACGAGATTAAAATATACAAAATACTGCAATTTAAAAGAAAATCACTGAATTATTGAAACTGCGTAGAGGAGATATCATAGCAGTACTTCTGATCATCCTGATTAAAAAAACAGGCTATGCTTTTTTTCCCCCCTGCTTTGATGTCAGGAGGTGTATTGTAAACTTTAAATGATGTATGTAGTTCAATCAGATTGATCTGGAGGGTTCAAAGACATTGTAATTTTTTGAGCATTTATGCTTTATCCTATGTGGTGGAAAGTATGTCTACACAGTGTATCCTTTTTAATACTTTGCTGTAAGACTGGAAACAGAAAACGCTTTTCTGCAGAGTGACAAAATCAGTAACCTCTACAGAACTGCCCTGTGCTGACCTTTGCTGTTCTGGGTCCCTCTCGCATGCAATCACTGCAGTGAGTGTCTCACCCACTTGGGGAGTGCTCTGCTCTCCCCAGTTGCTTATTTTGCTATAAATTTCCATACAGTCTTTGCAAGCTGCCTGATAATTGCAACATCAGCTGGCAGATTTGAGCTTGAGGGCAGCTTCTGGATCCCTTGCTCCCTGAGCACAAATGACATTCTCACTGCCCAAGAGGTGCACCGGGCTTGTGGTGGCAATTTTGGTGAAGATGCAACATCCAAGAGCCCTCCCTGTGCAAATGTGTTTCGGCAGAGCTGCTTCCACAGGAACACTGATATTCCTGTGGTGCTCCACACATAGCAGGGGGGATGGAATTCATGCTGCCAGAGGGGCTGTCAGTGTTGGCTCCTGAAAGAAGCTCGTGTGTCAGCAGGCAAAAGGGTTGTCATTTCCCTAACGGGGTAGAGACTAGGTTTTCCATATACCACATGCTACTAAACATGGAAAGAGATGCTTTTTGTCCTGGCAGGGAATTCTGACCCATGCTTCTGGCTAACCAACCTATTTTGACAACTCCTGCCACTGGTAGTGAGTAGTGGTTTCAGGCTGTGATGGGACAAGTCTGAAATGACTTGCCTGTTATGTTAGACATGCTAGAATTTGGAGCCTCTCTCTTAAAAGTTCTTCATGTAAGTAAATGATATGGAAAATATACCATTATTTCCCTTTTACAGAAGGAAAATGGAGTTGCAGACCAAAGGAGTACTTTAAGGCCTGGTGCAGTAGATGGAAAGGCAGCATTGAGGTGTGGCAGGTTTTAACAAATACCTTAGGATTCTGTGCCTTTGCAAAGGGCTGATCTCAGCAGTGCCAGGAAGAAGTTCAGAGCTCTGCTTCTAGTATAGGCAAAGCTGAATTCAGGAACTGTTGTAAAGAATTTAATTCTTAAAGATTTTCCTCTTCATTATTTCTAATTTTTTTAGGTAGAAACTACTTAGAATTTCTTATTTCACCAAAAGTGCCGCACACAAAGAACGAGACTTTGTTACTCTGCACCTTTAATGTAAACTTTAGGTTTATTTTGGCGTTTCTGTAGGGCTACTCAAAAGACTGCAGAATGGACCTTGCTTGCTCAAGTCCTGCAGCAGATAATAAACCCAACTGGCATAATTGCAGCTACACCTATTTACACCAGCTGAGATATGTGACCCCTGATCTTTGATTACTCTGGCAGTACAGAGTGCTACAAGGCAGGGATTTTTCAGTGGTCCTTTGTCTACTTGAATTGTCTGGTCAGCTACAAGGTACAGAGGCTGTAAACAAGGGAAAATTGAGACAGCAAACGGATCAATTACAGAATATTGAAAAGATCAAGGAAATGGCAGCAACACTGCTAAAGCCAATATGGAAATCTCCTTCTTGTCCAATAACCTCATTCTTGTGACAAAGATTATAACAAGATGGAAAATGGCACAACATGAATGCATTCTGGTGGTGATGATTGCTGTGAGAATTGGGACTGGTTTGTACTTCACCCACTCTGTCTTTCTTTCCTAGATGCTGTATCCCAGGCAACTCAGGCAGAAGGTGTTATATTTATTATGTCCCTGTCGCTTTTTATCTCTTGTAGTGAAAACTGACATTAAATTCTCTCCCCATCTTCCACTCCTTTAAACAGGCAGGCAAACATGACTGCATTACCTTCTCTTAATCTCCTAATTAGCGCAGCAGAATATATAATTTTCTTCTCTAACTGATAAGGTATGTGCCATGGGTCTCTAAAGTGGCTGCTGCCTGCACATTTTCTGCCTCCTCTTGTACAGGGGGCTGCCCTGTGCTTTTGGAAATGGGCTTGGTTTCATTTCCACTACTCAGCAGGTTCAAGGCCTTAAAAGAGGCAAAATGTGGAGACTGCACAGAGAGCTTGAGAGATGGCAAGGTATCTGTGTGGAAAGGGTAATGCTTTCCTCATCTGTACAAGTTCTGTTAGATGGCTAAAGGCCATAGTTAAAAATTACATATAAATGAAAGACATTTCAGCATATTGTAAGATTTCTGCTTTCAGCTTGAGAAAGCCTTTTTCTTTTCTTCTGTATTGAAAAGGCTTCTCTGAGCCATTGAAAATGCTCTTTATATCCCAGAGGCTGTTAGCAGTAGGAGGTGTGGAGGGAGAATCCAACTTTGGCAGTCACGGGATCAAACTTGCCAGGTCAGATCTGTATTATTTTTGATACGTTGGTGAATGTTAAGGTCATATGGGTAAGATCAGAGCTGGTAACTAACAATAAAGAGGTGACAGCTTCTTACAGCTGCCTTTGGATAGAGCTTGTGGTGCAGCTCCTTTCTCTCTGTGTGAAGTTTATTGTTCCAGCATAAACCACTACTGCTGTGGTGGCAGTTTCACCTGAAATAGAGTTTTAAAGTTTGCTATCATGCAACTTTCTGCTGCCATCTCCCAGATGACTGTGTGTGCAAGTGGCACAAAACATGCACTCAGTTAAAGAGTTATGGAGCTTTCATCTTCTCCCAATGGGTTGCTTTCCTTGTGCTTATCTCCGGTGTAAATCATCCACTCTGGCAAGGCTGGCCCCAGGACACAAGTCCAGGTATGGTCACAGTGAAGGCTTCTTTCTCTTGTTTGTTGCCCCTGTATGTTACACCTAGTGAAGTCAAGTCTGTTCTATTTCAGCCATCACTGCCATCCACATAATGCTGCTGCCTGGAACTGGGAAAGTCCAAAGGGAATGGAACAGAAGAGTCAACTCCATCTTCTCTGAGCTGGCAACATAGGGCTGTGAGATCCAGGTAAAGTCCCGACCTGTAAGTGCTTACCCTACCCTAGCTCCCCACAGTCTTCAATCTCTGCTCACTGCTCAGTTCCAGTGTGCTGGAGGGGGAAGGAAATGTTTGCCGCCTGGGACTGCAGCCGGTGCTCCTGGCCTTGGGGGACTTACCTGCTGCTGACTCAGGATCACATGTGAGCAGATAAGCCAAAATTGGATCTACACATTGACAAAGATAGATTCTGCTCTAGTCTATTAGTGTCACAAGGTGTAAAGAATGAGCAACTGCAAGTTTCAACACAAAATTTTAATTATTTTTTGTTTTGCTCTCTGATCAACTCAGCTGACTTCCTTCATACTCCGTAGCAAAACAAGGGTCAGGACTTGGAGTGGTAGGTGCTCCTTGGTCTTCATCAATGCCCAGAGAGCTGCAGAAGACTCTTGCTACAAAGCCAGGGAAGTCCTCATTTAGAGGGTGAGGAAGACAGAAATTACTGTCCTGGTGATGAGGGAGAAGCACTTCCTTCAGTGTGACATTATGTTATCCTTCAGCATTGCCCATATCAGGCGGGTCTGTCCCACTCACTGTCCCCCTCATTCATTTGCAGAAGAGTAGTTCAAAAGTCACAGCTGCTGTTTGAGACTTCATCTATCCCTTTGCTATTCTGCAGACAGGCCAAGACAACAGCTTGTTAGTATTTAAATGAGCATATCCATATTTTTGCATGAAATTCACAGTCATTTAAGCCTCATGTCTGGTCACTGAAATGGTCTGCTCTCTAATTCAAGCTTTGCTTTTAAGCCTAACTAGAGTGTAACACTATTATGTGGTCATTGCCTCTCAAAGGAGGGATAATTCTGAGCCTAATCTGCCATTTCTGGACATTTTTTTCCCCCATATTGCTACTACAGTGTGAAGTGCAGGAGGCTTCTGCTTCATTTACGTAAAAATAAGGGATATCAGAAGGAAATTAAGAAAGGGAGAGGTGGAGTAGGGCATGCCATATTCTGATGCTTCCCTAAGAGAAATTGCAAAAATTGCAGAACAGCCTATCTGTCCTATTCTGTCTTGCTGGAATTGTATACCAGCCTAACCAGGGAAAGTTCTGCACAACCTAACACCCTTGTAAGTGTAGACTTTGTTACTCCATTCTAAATGCAGTCCCTTGTAAATGTGGACTACAACTGAAATGCTCTTGGCTTCAGCTGACCCAACAACTTGATGCTGCTGACTCCCCACCCACCAGTTAAAATTATAACTCACAGTCCTCTGTGGCTCTAATCCTTCTGTGTTCAGACAGCACAGGGCTTTTGCATCTACCTCTAGGGAAGGCAGACTGGTCACTGTTCTTGCAGACAATAGGGACTCCAGGTCCTCAGCGCTATGCAGCTCTGGGAAGCCAAAAGGTGTGTGTGATTCTGGAGTTTTGCTTTTTTCCCTTTTCTTTTTTTAGGGGACAGGGAGCTTGTTTGCCACTGTTGTTTGCATTAGAGCTTGCAGCTGCTTTATGCCAACCAACAATATGTATGCCAGAGAAATGCCAGCTGATGTGCAAGTCAAAGAGCTGTAGCTATCATTGGGCTGTATTTTTGGAACAGACTTGCATCCAAGGTTTGCATATTTTGAACAAACCCACACTGGCATAGATCCACGCAGACAAGTCCTTCCCCCATTCTGCTGAGACTGACTCTCCCCATGACCAGCTCTCTCTTGATCTTCTCAGAGGTAACTCAGCTATGGCTTCAGGGCAGAAAATGACAGTCCAAAATGAGCTGAAGAAAACCCTCCAGAATATATCTCCTCCTCTCCATTACCTTAAAAAAATTAAACTTCTGTTTAGTCTGAAGGGCTTCTGTTGCTCTCGAGCCATATCTCCTAATAGGTTTCTTAGAGAAGCATTTTTCTCTATGCAAGTAATTTAAGCCTTACATGCCCTCTAGCTATTTTTTAATTAAAAGAAAAATAAAAAAAATTCTTAGCCCAAGTTGGGGGCTTAGGCTGTTGATTGACTACAGCAAGGAATTTTGTAGGAATTTTGAATTCTGCACTGCCACATATGAAGTCAGCCCTATAAGTATAACCCTGACCCGAGGCTGGGATTTTTAAAATTAGATCCTTAATAAGAAAGGGAAGAAATATATTTGACTTTGAATAAGCATAATGCAATTTCCCTTCACACAAATTGCTCCTTTATTATAACACAGATATTCACATTTATCAGTCTAAATACTTAAGTCATATGCAACTTCATTTTGCTGGACTAAGCTCAGCCCTACCTAAGAGGGAGTCCATTACTACAGTAGTTTAATTCATAGGTGCTCGTTGTTTATGCTGCCATAGCCCACCAAACTCATGGGGCCAGCAGCTCCCCTCCACTCCCTGTGGCTGAGCCAGGACTGTCTCTGTAGTAAAGCCACAGAATGGTTTGGGTAGGAAGGGACTCTTAAAGGTCGTCTAATTCCAGCCTCCGTGCAATGAGCAGGGACATCTTCAACAGGTTCTTTTTGCTCAGAGTCCTATCCAACCTGACCTTGAATATGTCCAGTAACGGAACATCCACCACCTCTCTGGGAAACCTGTGCCAGTGTTTCACTACCATGATTGTAAAAGATCTCTACCTTATGTCTAATCTAAACTTACCCTTCCTCACTTTGAAGCCATTCCCCCTTGTCTGTCACTGCATGCCCTTGCAAAAAGTCCCTCTCCATCTTTCTTGTAGGCTCCCTTCAGGTGCCTTCTCTTCTCTAGGCTGAACAACCCCAATACTCACAGTCTGTCTTCACAGGAGAGGTGCTCCATTCCTCTGATCATCTTGGTGTCTCTCCTCTGGACTTATTCCCGTGGTCCATGTCTTTCCTGTGCTGGGACCCCAGAGCTGATGCAGCACTGCAGGTGGGGTCTCACCAGAGCAGAGCAGAGAGACAGAATCCCCTCCCTCACCCTGCTGCCCACACTGCTTTGGATGCAGCCCAGGATGTGTTTGGCTTTCTGGGCTGTGGCTGCGTACTGCTGGGTCATGTCCAGCCTCTCATCCACCAGCGTCTCCGAGTCCTTCTGGGTAGGGCTGTTCTGGATCTGTTCCTCCCCAGCCTGTGTTGATGTTGGGAATTTCCCCAAACCAGCTGCAGGACCTTGAATCTGGCTTAGTTATTGTAGTGGGTTGAATCTGAGTTGATAGACAGATTTTTAGACCAATAGCGCTTCTCGAAAATTTGCGCATTTAAGCCGCACAGAAAGGCGGTAGTTTCTCTTGTTCTACCCGCCTGAGGGAGGTGGGGAGGCCTCGGAGCCTCCGGGCCCCACCGGGCCGAGGCCCCGGCCGGGCCGGGCCAAAGCCCCGGCCCCCTTCTCCTTTTCCTGATGCCGCAGCACGGACCCTGGGCCGCTGAGGAAAGAGCCGTGGACTGCTAAACTCAGCCGTGGACTGCTAAACTCAGCCGTGGACTGCTAAACTCAGCCGTGGACTGCTAAACTCAGCCGTGGACTGCTAGACAGCCGAACTCGGCCATGGACTGCTGCGCAGCTGGGACCTTTCCAGAGCGGCTTTTTGGGACCGCGGGTTCTTTCACCTCCCCGCCCCCGCTCTCCACGTGGAGCCGGCAGGAGCCGGCAGGAGCCTCCCTTTTGCAGCCAGCACACTTCGAGCTGAACCACCATGCAGCCAGCAGCACAAAAAGAGCGAGGTTTTCTTCATAAAGCTTGCATAAGACCATTTTTGAACATAGGAATTTCAGAGTCAGAAAGAGTGAGCCATGTGAGACAAAGCTGAAATGGCGGCGGAGAAAAGGGGCGGTGCCGCGTTCCTCGCGCGGAGCTTAAAAATACCTCTTGCATGCGGTGGTAAGAAACTGTAATATCTCAAACTGTTTGTCTCTGTAATCCATTTGAAGTATATGGGGGGATGGAAGACTTATGTGCGGCCCTTGAAGTTTGTGAAGAGAGAGTGCCTATGCCCAGATATACATAGAAGCAGTGAGAAGCTTTTTAAAGATTTGTAGCAGAAAAAGCCTTTGTGTTCAGGCCAAAGTGACCCATCCTTAAAAAGTTGATTACCCCATGTGATGGCCCAGGTGTGGCAGTGTGAAAAAACTGATATTTTTTTTTTCATAGAAGAGATATATTACACCACAGCAGATTGTTTCTTTCCGGGCGGATCTGCTGTTGGGGGGCAGTTTGAGGAACCATGTGAAGCAAGAAGAAGAAACCCTTTTTTCCTTAAGCATAAGAAAGAGACCTTTTTTAAGAACTGTAACACTGACTAGAATCCTATGTTATGTTATCTTTTGTGCTAGTTAAAAAAGGAGAGTAAAGTGCTGAGAAGAAGAGAGCAAGGGAGAGGGTGTGTGTGTGTTTTAATTTTTTGTTAAATCTTTTAACTTTTAATTCTGTTAGTAATAAACTTTTTTTTCTCTCTTATTACTGCAACTGTTTAAGTGTGAACCTGTTTTTTTGCCTCGCAGCCATCTAGTTTTCCTCAATATTTTCTTATTGATACTTTAAATGCTTGACGCTCAGTTGTGTCAAACCACAACAGTTATACTTTGTGACATTCCCATGGGCCCACTTCTTGAGTTTTCCCAGGTCCCTCTGGATGGCATTCCATCCTTCAGCTGTGTCAGCTGCATCACTCAGCTCAATGTTGCAAACTTGGTGTGAGGGTGGACTTGATCTCACTGTGTCATTGATGAAGATCCTGAATGGCACTGGTCCCATTACAGACCCCTGAGGGACACCAGTTGTCATGGATGGACATTGAGTGGTCAACTTCTGCCCTCTGGATGCCACCATCCAACAAATTCCTTATCCATCTAATGGCCCACCCATCAAATCCCTTTCTCTCCAATTTACAGAGAAGAATGTGATGGGGTAATCATGTCAAAGGCCCTACAGGATTCCATGTAGATGACATCAGTAGATCTCACCCTGACCCTGATGGAGTCACTCCATTATAGAAGGCCACTACTTTGGTCAGGCAGGACTTGCCCTTGCTGAAGCCACACTGGTGGTCTTGAATTACCTCCCTCTTCTCCATGTGCCATAGTAGCAACCATCTGGTGCTGTGATGGTGCCATACAGCTGAGTTTTTCAAGATTGTGGAGTAATTCTCCTTCAATTTTCAAGAGCATTAAGTTTTTACAGACAGGAGAGAAATTGAGGATGAAGGAGATAGACTAATTTATGCAATCAAAAGCAAATCTATCCCCTTGCTGAACCAAATCCAAGGGATTTGGTGGATGCAGTACCTCATAGCACACTTTCTCTGCTGTGCCATGCCTTCACCACAGCAATGGATATAAGGGCCCAGAGTTAGGGACTCTGTGGTCAAAGCAATCCTCTACTTGCAGCTTCTCTTGGTAGTTTCCATGGGCATAGGGGGTATCTTTTGTTCACCATTTCTGGCCTTTTCATTTCAGAGAAAGATGGTCAGGTTTCTGCCATCTTCCAGCAAAATACTCTCATCAGGTTTACTAGGGAAACTAGGGGAAATTTGAGGGGTTGCCATGAAGCAGGAAGGTACAGTAGGGTTGTGTGACTTTACCTCCCTATACTTGCTGGCAGCATGTGGATGTAAAGGCATCTCACCCCAGACTAGTGTGAGACTGGTGGTTGTGGGCAAGATGCTGATGACAGTAGAGAGCTTGGTTAACACAGCAGAGCATGTCCAGTGGGCAGGGTGGCTTTATGTAAATTAACCAGCCAGGAAAGTGTTAATAGCAAAGCTGCCCCCAACATGGTATTTGAGAACTGTTTTCTCAGAATGGGCTGACCTTACACCAGTGGCTGGGGTAGAAAATGGTCCAAGATCAGCATATCAGCATTGTTTCACATGTCTGTTTCACACAACTTCCTTCTCTTTTTTTTTTTTTTTTCTTTTGTTAAGGCTGACTTTCTTAGCTGAGAACAGGCTAAGTATGTCCAAAGCAACTCAGCAGCTGGTGAAGATAAAGCCAGAACTGTCAGAAAACACAGAGTAGAGGTTATTTTTTACAGGTTGAAATGAAGGATTGGAGAAACACATTTGGATTTAAAAAAAAGGGAATTAACCTTGAACCTCTCTCCAAAGTCTGCTTTAAACATGAATCTCATTTAAATTTTTAAAAAAGGGCAAAAAGTATAATTCACTGAGCTTTTTTGTGTAGTGTCAGCTGTTCCTGGTTTGGGGAAGCGATGAGCTAAAGACAACCAGAGTGCAAGAGAGTGGTTCTGACTACAAACATCACTTGCACAGGGGCAGAAGCTGAGAAGTCATTAAATTTTCGGGTTTGTGCCCTGTCCCCCGTCCAGTGTGCTGGATTGATCATCAGGTGGATTATTATAAGTGCTGACAGACATAATTCTTTGCAGCAGCACCAGAGACAGGCTCCTTACATACAGGGTTTGATGAATCCATGTCTTTGTTTAATAGTTTGTGAGGTCTTGGTGAGGAATAATATTCCCTGTTAATCCCTGATTTAGGTGGAGCATGCAAGGATGAAGATGCTTTTCACAAGGGAGCATTTCTTGGTGGATACTATTTCACACAAGAAGTAGGTGATGAGGGAATGGAAGACTGAGGAGGAGAAGTGGAACCTGGTTCAGCCTGAATAGAGGGCTGAGCAAAGAAAATTGCAGTAAAATGCTTGCAAGTCAGGAAGGAGCACATAAATTAATCCAACTTCAAGGCAGGAACATAAAAAAATCTACCACTAGCCCTTTACATTTTCATCAGTCTGTTTTTCTGATGCTTGAAATACCTTTTTTCCCCACTACCTATTCTCACAACTTTCAAATAACTAGAGAAGGGGAAAGAGAGGAATCAGTTTTGCAGTGAGCTCTGAACACATCTGGAATGATGTTAGTAAACATGAGCTGATGAACTCCCATGTTTGTTGTACATCCCTAGTCTTCTGTGCTGGAAACCTTCTGTGAAGATCCAAGGGATAACCCCTAATCTGTGAAATAGACATCAATAGGGATGCTTGGCCAACAAGGAAGGGTGGGATCTCAGGGGAAGAGAAGGAACTTATTTTATTTTGAAGCACTGCAGTAGCAAAGCCCTAGAGAGGTTTTCCGTTTGGGATTGTTTGATTTGGGTGGTTTTTCTTCTAGTGGAAAATTGTGCTTTTTTCCTATTTAATCAAAAGCCCAGTTTGCCTGATCGGTTTTGATGGAACATTTTCACATAGGTCTTTGTTGTAAGACACCAACATGACAGAATTATCCCTTTATCTCAGCAGATGTTCTTTCCAGAAGGGGAACATCTCAGATGATGAAAAACACAGTAGTTTTGCTGCCTCGGCTCTATCAGGCAGTTTTTTTTTATGATAGAGAATTTGTCTAAACAGATTCTTGTCATTAAAACTGAAATGCTTTGTGGACAGGTTTTGGATTTTCTCGAGTTTTTACTGCTAATTTTTTGCTGCACAGTTATGTGCAGTGAGTCATTTTGCCTTCTGTAGTGACAGTATGTGTAGAGATTGGGGATCAAGCCTCTGCTTTGTCCTTTACTTGAACTAGTCTGTCCTGAAAGGATTCAGATGAAGCCAAGTCATAATATGAAAAACTCCTGTTTCTAAGGCTGTCAGAGGTAGTACACTCTTTGCATTTCACATCTGGAATTAGAAAGTAGTGTTCAACCAAGAAAAAGAAGTTTTGGCCTGATTCCAACTAAGCAGGAACCTTTGCAGGACTGGAATTTCTTTTCTGAGGACTACAGAAGAGACTCCAAAATGCCTGTATAATTCTGCCACCAACCACAGTAGGAAAATCTTGCTTCTTGCCATCATCAGAACCTTTAGAAAAAAATCTTAAAATATAAAAGCAAAATTAGTAGTTTTCATTTCTTTCAAGGAGCTCTGACTATTTTACACAATTTTCGTTCATGAAGCAGCACATCTGGATGTGTCTGCAAGTGCATCAGTTCATGGGCTCTGGGAAATGTCTGCCTGCTGTGTGTCCTTGCAATCCTCAATATTCAGTTGGTACTGGAAGCAGTGGCACCTCCCAGATCAGCAACAGATGCATTTTTCAGCATGTTTGTTTCTGACCTGTTGTCTTCTAGAAAACCCCATGGGTGCCGTGTGGAGGTACCACAGTGCCCCAGATGGAAAATATATATACAGCAGTGGCTCTTCAGTAAGGACATCTGGGTATTTAGATTACAACCAGCAAGGACAAACTATTTGTGATCAGTGAGGAAGGCTTTTGCAACAGGATGTAATATACTGGTAAAAATCAGCTTCCTGGGAGCCAGTGGAAACACATTTTCTTTTCTTCTTCCCCAGCCACGTTCTCCTAGCTCTGCTCTCTGCTGATGAGCAACTGCCTAAGCAAAGGAGATTGAAAAGGGGATTTATTTTGATTAGACCAAAGCCTTTCCTAGTATTTTCAGTCATAAGTATGGCAGCTTTATTAAGCAGGAAAAGAAGATAAATATGAGTTGAAGACTGACAAGAAACTCAATTGGAAGAGAGTAGAAAGTTCTGATGGAAGCCATGCTCTAAGTTCTGTCTCTTTCTAGCAGTCTCTGATAATCTGCTCAGTCCAAAGAAGGTAACTTTCTGTAAATATCTGAAAAATACCAAGTGAAGGATTTCAAAGGGATAAAATTAAAGCTTTAATTGCTGGGATAAAATTGAATTTATATTCCAATCAGTTAAGGCTGGGAGAATTTCCCATCAGATTTTCTCTTTCTGTGGCCTATTGGTTCATAGCCTTCAATAATCTCCTGCGATCCCTGAACCAAAAGGAAAAGAGGTTGTGGGTTGATCTTTTTCATACAGGGGAATAAAGCAAATTTTATAGGTCATAAATAGGCAGAGGAAGAGCTGAGCACAGTTTATTCTACAGTTTACCCAATGGAAGCTCTGATTCATCATTTATTTAGGAATACCACTAACTACTATCACCTTGTTACCTTGCTAGAATTCAAACTGAAAGAAGAAAATGTATGCAACAGTCACTACAGACACTGACTTTATATTACTCACTATGTCCTCCCTCAGTAGCATCGTGAAATATTGATAGTAATAATTATTAATGTATGATTAATTATTAATAATGATAATCTGTAGATGAAAAACTGAATATGACCCAGTAATGTGCACTCACAGCTTAAAAAGCCACCTACATTCTGAGCTGCATTAAAAGCAGTGTGGCCAGCAGGTTGAGAGAGGTGGCTCTGCCCTTCTACTTTACTCTGGTGAGATCCCACCTGCAGTGCTGCATCCAGCTCTGGGGTTCCCAAGCCTAAGGATTATATGGACCTGTTAGAACAGGTCCAGAGGAGGGCCACAAAAATGATCCAGGGCCTGGAGCACCTCCCCTGTGAGGGCAGGATGATAGTTGGGGTTGTTTAGCCTGGAGAAGGCTCTAGGAAGACCCTATAGCAGCACTAGAGTACTTTAAGGGGGTCCACAGGAAAGCTGGGGATGTCCACTTTATCAGAACACAGTGGATGAAGGATGTTTATAAATTAAAAGAAGAGAGATTTAGATTGGATATTAGGAAGAAATTCTTTATTGTAAGGGTGGTGAGACATTGGAATAGGTTCCCCAGAGAAGCTGTGGATGCCCCATGCACAGAAGTGCTCAAGGTCAGGTTGGATGGGGCTTTGAGCAACCTGGTCTAGTGGAACGTGTCCCTGCCCACGGATGATCTTTAAGGTCTCTTCTGATCCAAACCATTCTATGATAATTCTTCTTTTAGGTTGTTTGGACAGGTAACCAGCAGCTCCAGCAAAGTCCTGTTGGCTGTTCAAGACATTTAAATTTCAGATGGAAGAAGTAGAGAAGGGATGTTTGGAAAGAGCAGCTGTTTGAGCAAAGAGAATAAGATCTGGTTATTATGAGGGTGAATGGCAAGGCCAGTGTTGTTACTTGGGGTCAGCCAGTGACAGAGCCTAGAGTAATGATCAGTATAGACTTTCTTTTGGCTAATAGGACAAAAACCACTCCTTGATGTTGAGATGCGATTCAGATAAGGGGTTGCAAAGACATAATTTAGCTAGAATTTTAGGAAGGAACAGTTATTCCTCATCACAAAAAGTTACATACATGTGTTTTTAGCATAATTGTAAGTTATAGAAACATATAACATACATTATCCAGATTTTATATTTTTATCTGTGATCCCTATATATCATTATGGAATGTGTCGACAAGTTTTGTTAAGATACAAAAGAGAGTTGCAAAATGCCTTTTGGTACCTTTCCCCAAAACCAACATTTTGCTTGCTATTCACCTTATCCCTCCTGTGCTGGTCTATAAGTTTTTCTATCTCTGCTCTACATCAGGTGCTGGATGTAAAGGGATATATCCTTTCTGGGAACTGTCATACTCCATGTAACATGGAGATAACAGCCGATGACAAAGGGAAACTTGTGAAAGTCTCCAGGAAATATACTGTAGCTTCATAGATGTGTTCCCTGTTGGATGCACTTTTGAGGATAATGGGGCCAAGAGGGAGTTGACCCATGCTGGAAAAGACTGGTGTAAAGGCTTTTTGAGATGGGGCTACAGGAAAATCTGGTCTACTTCTAACATGATTTTTATAGGATTTATGTTCCTTACCCTAGGAATCTATATGCTGCTTTATCTTTCTGATGTGTCTCCCTCAGGTTTGGATGGTGTATTCCACAGACAGCTTTTCTCCTGAGTTAAATCCCCAAAGTATTTAATCTTGAGACAAGATTGCTTGTTCATTTTCAGTAAGGCTTAGTGCAGAACTGTGCTGTTGAATGATATTTCATTATCCGTCACAGTAATAACTGAGAGGGAAAAATAATTGTATAGGGACTAGAATCTGGTGAAATTATCTCTGCATCTGACCAAAGTATGACAAAAGACAGTTGTTTAACAACATAATAAAAGTTGCATGTGTGTTTTTTCCTCCAAGTGAAGGAAGAGACACTGTGGTGTGTCTGAGGACTTACCCTTCATCCTCTTTGAAATCTGGTGAGATGTAAGAGCTACTTAATTGCTACACCAGCCACAGGCATCTTCTCTGTCCATTTCACACCCTTGAACACTCACAGTGGTGAGTGGTGCCATTTTGTGACCACAGGACTGTGGTTACAGCATGAAAATACAGTAGTTCTTGATTCTGTGAGAGAACAAAATTATAGTGGTGATGAATCCAGCAGCCGTGAAAGCAGCTTCCATATTGTCCTCTAGGAAAAACTGGAAGAAAATGTATTTATTCTGAATAAGTGAGCTTGAAATTTAGTCAGGTTTTTAAGAGAAATGGTAAGACCAGACACTACTTATTTTTTATCATTGTTTAAACACAGGGGTTTTTTGCGAGTTGCTAGTCTACTCCCCCATGATAGGTAGATAGATAGGTGGTAAGAAAATCATTGTGGAATATGTTCTGCCACAGTAATATATAATTATGTGACAAAAAATATATCAGCCTGTGCTGCAGGCAAGACATTGTGTCTCATCAGTGTTTGGTGGACTTGATCACAAATAACACGTTTCAAAACTGTCAACTCCCTCTAATTCTTTTTCTATACTTATACTCACATGGCGCTCAAAATTAGCAGATTTCTGGAAATACACTTCATCTGGCCAGCCCTGTTTCAAATTATTTGCTTGTGTAATTAAGGGAACATGTCCTTCTGCAGCTGCACTTTGAGGCTGTTCTCAGTAAGGGAGCAGTCATTTTTTACTCAGTTAATGATACCAAAGTGTCCTGTGTGCTGTGTGTTATGATAACTGGCTTAATGCACCTTTCAAAGACCAGTGCTGGCCATGCCAGGAACTCCTGAGATGCATGGGCCAGAAAGCCAAGAGATCCCATTTGAGATCCAATATATTCCTTTGCTGGTTGAAACTGAATGCAACAAAGCCATTAACAATAGCAGACCCATTCTGAGCTGTGGATCTGTGCCTTGATGCTGATACACTGCAGGACATACATGAAAAAAGTGAGCAATCTGCAGCTGAGGGTGCAATCTCATTTTTTTCAGCAGTACTGCTGAAATAGATGCAAGCTTCCATTGTTTAGTCCCTCTGAGTTCCCATCTGTTAAGGCAGTAGAGGGAAAGAAACATTTTTTTTTTCTTGATATCTGCAGATATTTTGAGAAGCATTTGGTTTTAATCCCAAAGCATGTTGATTGATTTCTCATTGTTTCTATTTTCTTGAAAGACCAGTGTATGAAGTTTGACATGCCATGTACTCAGAGACAGACAATAATAAAGCATACTCCTTTGACCTTTTCAGTTGCCTGCATTTTAACTTACTGGCCATTCTCATTCCCTTCTCTTTATGGCCCCTCAATATAAATGGCAAGGATAAAATAGACCAGACAGCTAGAAAAAAATGCAGATTATTTAAAAGGATAAATACTGGCTTTGTCATTCTGTTTAAAGTTTTTGATGTTTTGTGTGTCCTATTGGTCATTAAAGTCATGATAACCCGTTCTTAGCTATAGCAACACAAAGTGGCATAAGTTCAACTTCATTTGTAGTGATTCATGGGTCAGCATCCAGTTACAGTCATAGGATTGTAATCTGGATTAATTTTTGTATGAATCAAAAGGCTTTTCTGTGAGTTTTGTAAAAATCAATGTGATTTGCTTGAAAGTGGCTGTGTGGGTGCTCACCTGACCACTGCTCTGACTCTGACAATGCCGGCTAGTGGAAAATCAGGGGAAAAATAATCCCATTACGGCTTTTCCCCCAACCAGTTTGACTCACAGCAGCTAATGCTGCTGCAGGTTGTGGCAGATTTCTTCCACGACATGGTCATGAAGATAGTGACTTTTCTGACTAATGCAGAGAGGTGAAAAGGGGTAACAAGCTGGCTGTGATCTTTCTCTGTGAACTTGTGAAATACAAGCAGCAGTCAAAACTGCATCATGAGATACTCACTGTGTTTGGTTGTTATCAGCGCCCCACAGAAATTCAGTTTGGTGAAAGCCTAGGGGGAATTTTCACAGTGAGAATGGCAAAAGGAGGACAAAATGCTCTGTTGAAAGACTTATTTGTCTGAGTGGGAAATAGTGACAGCAGAGCCTAGATTTTTGTGGCACAGCTTTGCCAGAGAGGATAGTTTCAGTTTTCTGGTGGTTCTGAAAAGCTCCGAGTTGGAATCTATACAATAAAAAGAACAGGAATTATGGAAAGGCAAAAAATGAAAAAAAAAGAAAAAAAGAGCAGCAGCTTTGGTCATTTAGTTTGTTTCATTTGCTTTTCATCTAATCATTTTGATTTCAGGCTTGGTGGTTTTGGTTTTTTTTTTAATTTTTATATCTCTGTAGGGTTGCAATAAAATATACAACTAGAAGAATGAGGAAGGGAAGCCAAAGCTTGATTACGTTCTGCTGCTCACTGCATAGATTTATGCATTGTTAAAGCAGAACGGACTTGGATGGTCTTCTAAACTGAGGAGAATGCATTAAATTTTACCCACTGAATCTTGCTCCAAGTTTAACAACCTGGCCTTGAACTAACTCAAAGTTCTTAGAGTACGTATTCAGTCTTGAATTTGAACACTTAAGGATTTACAAAGATTTAGAAATCTTCAAAATATAAGGAGATAGAGACCACTATCCTCTGGATATTCTCAGAGAACCTCAAGACCTGTGGATAATCTGCCACTTATAATTCAGTTAAATGAAAAAGCTAATGGAAACCCATATCTCCCTTTTTCATTATTAGTTCCATTATTCTGAGTTCAAATTACAGCCTGCAGAGGTAGGAATGATGAGTCTGATAAACTGAAGGATCTTAGAAACACTAGGAATGTTCTTTCTGCTTGGATAAATTAAGGCAGTGGTAAACTGCTAACCCTTCACCTTCAGTTTTAGAAAGCAGAGAAGAAACCAAGAGGAAATCCTACCTCATGAGTCTGTAGAGCCTGGCATCACTTGACAGCTCTCCCAGGGTGGCATGGCTCAGGCATCAGTGTCTGGCAGTGCTGACTGCACAGACATTGCTTCGCTTGGAGAAAATCAATGGGATTCACTGCAGAGTGAAGCGTTACCAGCCAGGTAAAAATGTCAAAAAGAAAGGATGCAGTTATTTGGCAGGGCTAGCTGAAAATTTTCCATCCTAGTGCTTTTCTACTGAAAACAGTGGGTTTTATGAAAGCCTTTTTTCTCCTTAAGCCAAAGTCATTGTCCGGAGTTTGAATGTGTTGTTTTCATTTTGGCTTTGAAAAATTCTGATTTTGTTTGGGGGCAAGACAAAATAAAGGTCTGAGCTAAAAGTCAAAACTCAGCAAAAACCTCAGGCAAATTCAAGCACAAGGCATATTTCTACAGAGATAAATCTGGATTCCAGTTATGTTTGTTTAACTTTTTTATCAGTTAGTTCTGGCTTTCTTAAAATATATCAGCATTTTGTGGGTATTTTCTAAAGAACTGGGCCAAAAAAAAAAAAAGAGAATTCAGACTATGACTTGGTTTTGAAATATTTGATCCTTGAAAAAGAGGGAGCTCAGACTATGGTTTTACAGGTATACCATTTGTCCCAGTTTTCTCTGGTGACATAAATTACCTCAGCTCTTTTGCAATCATGGGATCAAACTCCTAGCTGATATGAAT
Organism: Lanius collurio; assembly: GCA_020086605.1. Lineage (NCBI taxonomy): Eukaryota > Metazoa > Chordata > Aves > Passeriformes > Laniidae > Lanius > Lanius collurio. The sequence goes on along the minus strand of JACBWW010000015.1, from coordinate 24,759,176 downwards.
CAAAGCACCTCTCTTGCTGATAGCCAAATTTATGTCTGGAATAAAAAGACACAGCTCTCTTCATGAAGTCAGGTGGACCACATCTGCAGGGGTGTAAACTTCAATTCATGAAGTTACCTGATGCAGATCAATGGCAGATTTGACCTATTTGAGAGGTTTTATTGAACAGTCTGAATCATTGCTGAGTTGTCAGCACTGAGTTCAGTGACTGAGGATCTTTGAGCAGGATAGCTTGGTCTGACATTGTTAAAATTAACCCTTGGAGATATTTACTCTGTAAATGGTGTTCTACATAGAAGAGCTGAAAAGGGGTGAGATTGGAATAGTATATGATGATAATGCAAATTATTGTCTAAATAATATAAGGATACAGGAAATGACCTTATATATATATACATTCTCTGCTGACAACTTTTGATTTTCTATTCTAACTTTTTTCTCATGGATGACTTTTACTGTTGCACCAAGCAATCCACAGACACTGTCATGTGTGTGAGATGGAAAGACAGAAAGTCCCAAGTCTTTGTGCCCTGATATACTGAGAGAGATCAGAAGGAGAAAGGTGCTTTCTTTCACTGTGATTTCTGCTTTGTGCCCAAGCAGCTGCCTTCTGGTTCCTCACAGGGTATTTTTAGAGAGTGGACATACCTTAAAAACTAGTCTGAGGCTTTGCATCCACAAGCTTCTTCACAGACATGAACGCTTAGTGAAGATCAAAGAAATATTGGGAGAGGAGAAATTGTTTTCTCAGCCCAGCTCCTGACTCCATCATTGTCCTATTCAAGGAGGATTTCATAATTCTCACTGGCATAACATGTCCAGAAAATGCATCTGAAAAAAATTCTCAACAGATAGCACTGTATCACCTGAGTGGGCACCCTTATATTCCCTTAAAACCTCTAAAAGGATACATTTAAGACAGAGTTTTAATTCTCTGCTGAGTCCTTCCACTCTCCCTTGCATACACAGACTCTTCCTTATTTCAGCCACTTCTGGCTCTGAGGAAACAGGATAAGGTTATATCTTACTACCTGCAGCAAATAACAGCAGATGCCATCGCAGCAGCAAGAGGCAGTCATGGCATGTCAGCAAGATTTTGACCCTGCACCCTCCCCTGTCGAGGATGTATGGATTTATAGCTGTCAGAAACTGAGCAGCAAAACCCAGGTTCAGAAAGCCCACTGAGAGTCTGAAGAATGAGTGCTGGGTGCTTTTTGCCTGAGCTCATGTTATTGACACAGTTGAGTTGTGGTGTGTTTAGAAAGCTCACTTTTCAGTTTCCATCAAAGGTGCAAATTAATTTATTAATTTAATTTTCTCACTCTCAAAAACCTTCAAACAAGGTTTTCCAGCCTTTCTATTGCAGTTTCAAGCTAAATTTATAGCTTTCAGGTCTGCACTTTTAAGCATTAATTTGGGTATTTTCCTTATGTGTTGTCTTGACTAAACAATGCAAGGAAATATACCATTAGAGGATCCATTGTCAGAAGCTGGCTCCTATTTTCATTGGCAGAGCTTGGAGAAGGCAAACTTTCTGGGAAAGATGGTAAGATGGTTGTCTGTTCGAAGTATCCTTTTGCAATTCTCAGCCTGTGATTGCCATATTAAAAAAAAGAAAATATTTCAAATGCAAGATGGTGGCGTTTGTAGAATCGGAAGTGCTGCTTAAAATATTTCTTGACTATTGTGACAGTCGTACTGCTGTGTCCATTAAATTTCCTGCATCTCCCAAAAGACTCCTGCACAATATACTCATGAACAAAAATGATTAAAAAGATCCTACTAGGAGGAACATCTATTCTTCCAAAATTATTTCTGCCTTTCTGACTTCTCTTATGAGTAAGTGTGTTCATTTAGTCACGTTTCTGGAAAGACTTGGCCTTACCCCTGCTTGCAGAATGATGATGTATCCTTCCCCCGTATAGTGGCTCTCAAACTGGGCTCTGCATTTTCTGTGATAGCAGACTCTTATCCTCTGAATTCCTTGGAGAATTTCTTTGGAGGTAGTTACTTGCTAAGATATACCAGTACTGCTCAATTTCAATTTGGTGTACTCTTTTAATGTTCCAGATAACTTGGATTTAAGAATAAAAGTGTGTATTCACTTAAGGGTGTAGTTTTTCAAATGGGAACAAAATTAAGGATATACTTAATGAAGAGTCTGCTTGACTGCTTCTACCTCCTCTTTGGTTAAATTGAAATCTCTATTCATACAAGATGCAACTTTACTACCTGCAAAAATGTGATCATGTTGCTGCTTTTGCAGTGTAATTTTTTTTACTTTCCTAATTACATGGCTTCATAAACTGGGATTATAAGAAAAAATGTTAACTATCAAGACTAGTAATAAAATTAGAAGTGCTGGTCCACTACATAATCTATGTTGCTTTTGTATAACCTCTTGCTGTAAAGGCACCAAGGCAGATAAGTAGGGTGATGAGATAAAGTGTATGTTCTGCTATATTAATACAGCTTGAGATGAATCTTTTCTGATTCATGAGAAGTTTTTTAGTGTAAATCCAAAATAAATTTATTTTACCAGCGCGGTCCAAAAAATAATAATAAAAAATTACTTCTTCCCACTCAGCTGACATCAGTAGATGTGTTTGCCTCACCTAGAATGCTATACGATATTCCAAATTTATTGTGACTGTAAACAACAATTCTGCTTGCTTTATGGCTTTCCTGGGCTCCAACAGTAAAACACAATATCTCTATCTGGTTGGAATTATGTGTTATAACAGTTTTATGGGGGGGGAGTAAAGCTCTGATAAAGATAAAACAGAGTTTTGCTTTTTTGTGTGACCTTGTCATTTGAAAAAACATTGCACTCTAACGAGATATAATTTACAAGACCTCTGGGAGCAAATTGAGTTTACTGAGATATTTCTGAGAGTAATTACTTACTGTGAGTTGTCAGTGCACTCTGTTACAGATCCTTCCCTAGCAAATGTAGATATCCGGGACTGTGTAGAATGGATTAAAGCTCCTACCATTAATGTTTGATGTGAGACAGTAGTGAAAAAGATGGATGCTTATTTAACTGACATTTCCAGCATTTATGGCCATAGACTAAAATGCCAGGCGCATAATTTCAAGTAAAATGGCAGACCCAACTCAATAATATTTAATGATGTAGTAGACCTTGGCTGGGAGAATAGCTAACGGAAGTCATTGCACTGCATTTATCGAATTGTTAAAATGAGTTGAATAATAATTGTGTTTTGCAGGAGTTTTGTTTTAGAAATTTATTTCTGTGATCTGGTACTTCAAAAATAAATTATTACTCATTCCAGTCACCATAAAATACAGAAAAAGATTTTGAACTAGCTAACTTGATGGCTAGATTTTTACACTGACTTTGTCCTGTGTTTACAGCGCAGAAATATTTCAATAGTTCAGACACGGTTTGGAAGATTGGATGAGATCGATTGGACAAGTAAGTGAAAGACAAAATGGCCTTCTAGAAGAATCTCCTTTCAGTGTTTGATTCTTTACAAAGTTGGGCCTTTTTGTCTACCATCACACATCTAGGAATGTTCAGATTTAGATTCTGTGAAGGTTGTTACAGAGATACTTGTGAGCCAGGACTATGCTATCACTGAGAGCATCAACAAACAGAATATTAACTTCTTCTGTACCATTCTGTTAATACTTTAACCTTGGATAGGCAGAAGGGACTCAAACTGATGGAGAATCTCTAATTGGTAGAGGTCTCTAGGGGTCTTGTTACCGGGGCTGTGGCCACAGAGTCTCCCATGGGTATTTTTCTGGCAGTGATTCTCCCTGTGGAGGGCACCGAGCAAAGATGGACTTAAAGAAGAAGTGGGTATGACCTACCATTTCCAGCCAGAGCTAGAGGAATGTGCAGACTTTCCAAAAGTTTACAAAAGAAAAAATGGACAGCATATGCATTTAGGTTCAATGACGACTAAAAAAAAACCCCTCAAATTCTTACATTTCAAAAGAGAATTTTTGAAGAATTTTGTCTCTTCGAATATCCAAATATCTCAATTTGAGTATTTTGAGTATTCTTCTTATAAAAAAAGGAAAATTTGAGATTGGAAATAAATAAAAGAGACTCATTTTTCCAAAGCCAAGATAGTCTGGAATTTTTCAGGTCAAACCAAAACCAGATACACTAGGTAAATAAACAGATCACTGATTGGGTGTATACACTTCTCTATTAGTATGGATCATCTACTCTCATGGAAGAATCATGCAGGCACTTCATTAGCTTTAACACTTCAGAACGTGCAGCAATTGAGGACATGAGATAAGTAGAGGGGTAGAAGTTCCCTAAACACCCCCCTTCTGTTGTCTGCATCCTTAACATACCTGTGCATCCTGCTGCCCACCACAATATCCTGCCCCCCTGAGGATTCCTTTCCAATGAACACAATCCCCTTGTTCCCCAGCAGGAGTGGGAGACAGTGTCCCATTTGACAGGGTTTCAGCATGGGCTTTACTTTTATTTCTGTGGGCTGTCACCTTGAGGAACCATTTTGAATTCTGCTCACCATTGACCAAGCTTCTTTCCCTCCTGTTTTTTTTTTTTTTCACATATATTTGTCAAAGCTGCATTACTGTCAGCGGGCCATGACATAGTTCTTAGCAGTACTTAGTAAGTCTTTCTGTTCTGTCAGAAGTAAAGCCAGGAAATAGCCACACTCCACATCTGAGAAGTGTAGACCAGGTTAACACAAAACTTATGGAGACTTGAGCTTAACTGCAGAATGTCTTAAAATAGTTCAAGCGTGGGAGGAATGTAAAGGCTGTTGTTAATAGATCTCATAGGTAGGGTTGCTATAAACCCCCAAGAAATGGAGTGGTGGAAAGTTTCCAGATACTGGAGAAGTTTTAGGGGGCATTTCAAGAGCAATGATTAAGTACTTATTTTTAGCCTTGCTTGTTTGGTACTGAAAGAATCTATTTGACAATCTGAGCAGTTTTCTGAGCTGGTAAAATTCCTGGGGTAGAGTAAATGGCAGTCATAAGTATAAATTCTTATAAATGGCAAAATTTCCTCTCACTTCAGCAGGAATAGGACATTCCTGTAGTATGAATTTCTGAAAATTTAAACTAAGCTTCTTTTGTTTCAGAACTGCCTAAGAAAATCCCCAAAGGAGTTGGAAATTCCCCCCTGGAGAGTATCAGCAGGCACCCAGAATACATCTCCAGGGTCACGTAATTCTCTGGATCCTACCCAACTGCTATTGAAGTTAATTGAAAAAACTCCCATTGACTTGAAGAGGTTTTGGATCCGACTCAAAAGGCTCTTAGTGGCAGCAGATTACAAGAAGGAACCCCACTGTGCAATTCCAGCCATCTGCCTATGGGTAAGCATTTATTGATACAAATGTATTTGCTTGGGGTATGTCATGAGGCACTTCAGTCCCAGTTAGGCAGTATTTCAGAATGAAGGAGATCTCTCCCTCCCATCTGAGGTCTTTGTTATCAGACATAAGTTCCAAGCTGGTGAGCTATAAAGTAGCAATACAAGTTTACCCACAGCAATGTCACAAGTTCCTTCTCTGTTCTGGGTACATAAAAAGATCAGCTAGTGCTGGGTTAAGCTGGTGTTCAGATTCCTGTCTGTCTGCTTGCACTAGACAGGATAAAATCTCATCGTTTCTGTCTCAAACCCATGCTCAGTGATACTGTTCTCATTATCAATCTTTACTAAATAATTTCTGGGTTTAGAAAAGAGAATTGTTGGGAAACAAAGCTGAGTGTAATATATAAGGACATTCTTAATTAGCACACACAGCTGTGTGTTGCCCTTTTCATCTAAAACTGTTGAAGAAGGAGCATGATGTGCGTGGAAAGCGCATTTGAAGGATGGTTGTCTCCAGCAGCATTGCAACCTACCAGAGAATCAAATGAGTTTTGATGTAAAACACAGCCAGAGACTGTGTAAATTGCCCCAGCTGATTAGAAAATAGGGAAGCTGTTAACATCCTGGAACAATGCATGCAACAAAATTGCTCAATGGTGTGGCTCTGGAGGAGAGCAACTGATCGGCCTCATCGCGTGCCAGGCCTCAGCAGCGTCCTGTGCATACTTTAATCATCAATTACTGTAATGCTGGGGCAACCCACTAACAACTTAATTATTGTCTGGAGCTCCAGGCCATAGGTGGGTCCTCTAGGCTATGTTACATAGAAAATCAAATCAGCCAGTGTGCAGGCTGGAAGGGACTGTGCTTCAGCCTCTGTCTCAGGGTGTAGGCAACACTTGAGCTCGTGCTGAAAGCATCTCAAAGTCTTACTCAGTCAGACTCTGAGCACATGAAGAAGAGATATTCCCTAGTCAGGGAGCTCACTGCACAAGTTGAAAAAGACAGGCAGCAATATATTTCATAGGCTTGGGGCAGCTGTGTGCTACCAGAGGAGGCGGATGTAGCAGAAGGCACTTCTGGTTATGAAAGCAATTTTTTTCCCTGGACGACGAGTATGAGAGCAGCATAAATTTTGCACCAAGACAAAAATTGCAGCAGGAAACTCAAAATGGAGTGTAGCCCAAACTCACAGAGTCTCCCAAGACTCTTTTATTTCATTTCAGTCAGTTTGGTTAAGCCCTTGGGCTCTTCTCCAAACAAGTGTTTGTCTGCCTCTAGACATGAGAATCTGCTACTAATCTTATTTCTGTCTTGGGCTAGATTGTGTCCTTGATAGGAATTTCCAGTATGGATAACACAGAGCTTTTGTTGCTTGTGGGTTTTTTCTTGTATTCTTTAGAAAATATTCAACATCCCTGGTTTTGTCCAACAAACAGTTTAATAAACATGCCTATAAGCAAGAAAGAAATTTCTCTGCTGGAGAGAGCCTTTAGTTCAGCTCTGAAAAATGGTTGTGATCAAGAAGCCAGTGATACGATAGCTTCAATTTTACTCTGGAATGCAGCTGCCATACAGTACCAGGGCTTATGAAATCACAGAATGGTTTGGGTTGTAAGGAGCCATAAAAATCATCTAGTTCCAAGCCCCCTACCATGGGCAGGGATACCACCCCAGATCAGGTTGCTCAGAGCCCCATCCAATCTGGCCTTGAACACTTCCAGGGATGGGGCATCCAGAGCTACTTTTGGCAACCTGTGTTAGTGCCTCACTACACTCTAAGTAAAGAATTTTTTTAATAACATCTATACTAAATATCTCTTCCTTTAATATAAAACCACTCCCTTTTTCACTCTCTGTCCATGAAAAAAGTGGCTTTCCCTTTAGGTACTGGAAGGCTGCTTTAAGGCCTCACCAGAGCCTTCTCCAAGCTGAACAATACCATTTCTGTCATCTTGTTTCATAGGACAGGTTCTTCAGCCCTCTGATTTTCTCCATGACCTCCTCTGGGCTTGCTTCAGCATATTCCTGTCTTTCTTGTGCTGGGGGTCCCCAGACATGAATGCAGTACTCCAGGTGGGGCCTTAAAATAGTGGAGCAGAGGGACAGAAACACCTCCCTTGACATAGCTCAGGATGCTGCTGCATTCTGGGCCACATGCATGCACTGCTGGCTCATGTCAGTTTTCATCCACCAAAACACCCAAGTCCTTGTCTGCAGGGCTGCTCTTAATGAGTTCTTCCAGTCCGTACTGTCTGGGATTGCCCTGACCCAGGCACAGCACTCTGCATTTGCACTTTTTAACTTCATTAGGTTCTCATGAGTCCACTTCTCAAGAATGTCCAAGTCCCTCTGGCTGGCACTTCTTCCTTCTGTTGTGTAAACTGCACCGCTCAGCTTTGTGTCATCTGCAAATTTGCCAAGGTTGCACTCAATCTCATGGTCTCTGTCACTGATAAATATATTAGACAGCACCTGTACAATGACAGAGCACTGTGGGACACCACTTGTCACCAACCTCCACCTGGACATCAAGCTGTTGACCACAACCCTCTGGTTTTGTCCACCTGGCTAGTCCCTTATCCACTGAATAGCCCACCCTTCAAATGCATGACTCTCCAATTTGGAGATAAAGACCTTAGAAAATCTGGATAGATGTCATCAAAGTCTTAACCCCATTAATGAGCTCATCTGCACTGATGAGCACCAGGTTCAGTAGTGCTCCTCCTCTGGCTGGTTGGTCCAATACCTGGACGAGGAATTTGTCCTTAACACCCTCTAGAAGTCTCCTGGACTGCTCACAGCTGGGGGTACTTGCTCCTTGACATCTGTCTCACACAGGCACCTACACATCCTGAAATCTCATGATAGTCTTCATGTGTGACATATAGCAGGTTGTTTTGTAGGGAAACCTAGTAAACTGCAGAAAACTAAGAGTTAACGTGAAGGCCAGCAAATCTGATTTACTAACTAAATTTTCCTTCAAGATAATCGATTGGAGGAGCTTTCCCATTGTGGTAAAATGCCCAGTTAATCTGAGAGCCAAACAGATGGGAAGTTTTGAGAAGGTAGGAGAGAAAGGGAGATAATAGAAGCTGCAGTTGCATACATAAGATCTGGTCTGAAATAACAGCTATAAATGGAAATTATTTGAAGGATATTGCCCATATGCTTCCTGAACCTGTGTCCAGGCAGCAGCATTTTCAATTACTTCCCCAAATGCTGTCACATCTTTTGAAGCCCTGTATGAAGGGGGTTTGAATGTGAAGCTGAGCCAGCAGCAAGATTAATTTCAATATCAAAAGCTGATGATTTTTCACAAAGGTGTGCAGCAGCAGCAGACCAGCACAGCTGCTGATCTCCCCATAGCCAGGCTGCAGGAGCAGGTTTGCTGTCCATTCATAGCTGGGGGGCTCATACCAGCCCACTGCAGCCTTGCCAGGGACGTTCGTAATGAGCACACACCTGCTCTCCTGCTGGTAGAAGAAACTTCAAATTCTCACGTTCAGAGCCTCCTCGTGGTCTCCTCATCCCAGTTATGTCTCCTTCTTGTGGCTCAAGTAACTCCATATTCCTTATCTCATACTCATCAGCCAGCTGGTTACAAAAAAGGTGATTCTTTAGATTTAACTTGACTGACTGCTTTGACAGCTGCTTTTGAACATCTTGGTATTAAGGCCATAAAACCCTCTCCTTGGAACCAATTTCTGGCACTTTAAGGACTTGTTTGGCTGTCCTTCCATCTTTAAAATCTCAGATATCATCTTCCACCCCTGTGTTTATTTGTGGGATTTTTTTTCCCTTTGTATACATGCTTCCCAGTGCTGGAAGCAAAGGGAAATGGCTGCTTTTGTGTGGACCCCCTCAAATATTGTGAGTGTACAGGAACACCAAAGGAGTTTGAGAAGAATGGGGCTATCTCACATTGAGGAAAAGTGAGGATGTGGCCAACATAACTTTTGCCTTTTGAAATCCCTGTATAATCTTCATTCTTCTGTTTCTTACCTGTGAATTTGGATCAACGTCATTATGTCACAATTCTGGGTGGTTGGATAGTAAAAGAAATCAAATTCAGGGTAAAAAAAAAAAAAAAAGCCAAAGTGAAGGATACTGGGGAAGAAAAGCTCCAATACTAACTGCACACTTAGTAATGGGTCATCAGCTCTGGGTTAGTCTTTCAAGAGGGAGAGGTTGGGGTTGAAATAGACAGTGATATCTCAACATCAGGTTAATGATCAGTAGCAGATCTGAAAGCATATGAAAGGTTAGGAATGATTATGAAGGAGTAGACACCAAGGTAGAAGTCATTATTATAGCACTGTATAAATTCATGCCTCCCACATCTTGAACACTGTATTTCTGTCAGCCTTATATTTGAGTAACATTACTGGAAAAAATTCCAAAGGACATATTTTGACAACTCACTCTTAAGGAGAGGGATATCTACATGTTTCAAGGACAATCATATTATGGAGGACCCTCAGCACAGGGAGTGATCAAGCCCTTTAGGATTTTTCAAGTTGGAAAAGCAAGGGCTGAAGGAATGTGAAATGAGTTTCTGACAGATATCAATTGTTTTATGATTCTTCCAGAACTTCAAGTATTAGAGTAGAGTGAGGAAAAACTATCTCATGAAGGCTTTAAGAAATTCAAGTCTTTTTTTACAAACCATATATTTCAGCTGTGGAAACTCTTGACATAGAATATTTTAACCACTGAAAGTTTACAAACATTCAAAAAATCACAAACCAAACCCCAAAACAATCTACTGGAAAAATTCACACTAGAGTTGTGAAAAGATAACTGTTCAAACAAAGGCAACACTTCTTCATCTGGGGTCTCCTGAGTTTCAGGTGCTTTGTGCAGGGAGGGAGCGTTATTCCAGGATGTATCTCCTAGCTGAATTTCATGTCAACCCTTTATTTTATCCTTACTCAGGTCTGTAAAACAACTTTTTCTTCTCCCTTTCAACTTTGTAGAGAGATAGTTAAACTGGTTGTTTCCCTCTGTGAAGGTCTGTGTGAGGACTGTCTCACAGAGAAAGACCGTGACCTCCTGTTTGCAGGGTGGATGGTAACTTCTTTGCTTTGTGAAGAACCTTTTCTCTTGAAACCTTGTCCTACAGTTCATAACATGTGAAACTTATCTTCTCTGAAGGAGTTGTTTTGGTTTTGTTTTTTTTTTTTCCTGTGGTTCTTGCATCTTTGAAAGAAAAGTTGAGAAGAAAAATACAAGAGATCACAAACCACTTATTTCTCACACTGTGATTCAACAGGAAACAGGAAGGCAAGAAATGAAAGTAAAATAGCAATCTCTGGAGAAGTGGCTGAGGAAAAGAGGCAGAAAAGAAGCCTCCCATCTTGCAGGGAGGCCAGAATCACTTGTTTAATGGTTTTGTTATAACCTTAAAAGACGAACTGTGATGTTGGAAGTAACAACTGCCCAAGGGCTCTTTTCAAGCTAAACAAACCCAGCCCATCTCATGGAATTTGGCACCAAATGGAGGCTCTTTGGGACACAGAGAATTACAGATCACTCATTGGCAGTAGTGGCCAGTCTTCACCTAGTAGATTAATTCTTCACTCTCTCTTCTCTCTCAGATGAATTTTGCTAGGGACTTCCTAATCGAAGTGTGGTATAATCAGGTTTCCTTCAGGCAAAACAGCCCCAGCTCCCTCAGCTGCTCCTCACGACACTTGTGCTCCAGACCCTTCACCATCTTTCTTGCCCTTCTTTGGACAAACTCCAGCTCCCTGCAAGACTATTTGCCCCTGATGTTTTAAGGCCTAGACAAGGTACTCCTGTGGGTCCTCTGGGAGTTCTGAAGAAGCTGTACCACTATCTGCTCCTTCCCTTTCCTTCCTTATGCTTTCAGGAAGGATGCTTGTCCTCACAGTTGTGGTGTCTCCCAAACCTGTGCAAGATTTCTGATCTGCTTCAATGCTGAGTGTGATTTAAATGAATCTGTGTTCCTCTGAACTAAAAAAATTGGGAGTGCTTGTATGAGCCACCAGGTGTGTCAGCTGGGATGTGTTATAGCCAGTAAGCGAGGTGAGATCTTAAACTGCGCTGGTGAGGTCTGCCAGACAACTTTTGCTCAGCCATTTTTCCCATATACCCATGCCATCCATTGTATGGCAGACCTCTCAGCTGATGCTGGAACAGGCTTCAGCTCTCACAGCTTTAACACTGTACACTCAGCCATATATCTCCCATGACAGCCTTTGTGGGAGCCTCTTGCTAAGTCTTTTTGAACCTGCTTGTGCTCCATCTATGGGAAAATTCATATTTGTCCTACTTCCTATTTGGAAGCAGGCTCTGGGGAGATACAGTCAGGGAGCTGCCTAACAGCACGGCAAGCTTTGAGAAATGGCATCCTGTGTAGTAGCTCAAAGAAGGGGAGCTGACAAACCACAAACCTGAAATTCATTAATGATTCTAAATGCATCCCAAAAGTCGTGGAATTTCAGAGCTGAGTTCTTTCAAAGTGAGAGTACTGGAGCTGTGGTCCGGTCATGAGGTACTAGAGCTCTCCTGCAATGTTTTTGCCTGGAGAACTAGCAGCAAAGCAGCATACAGCTTGGTCCAGGCTAGTTCTCCCTTCTTCAGGTCAGAACAGTGGGGAAGGCTGAACTTCTTAGGTCTGTTCATCTCTCATTCGAAACTGCAAATTTCAAGGAGCAGCAGTGGGTGACAGGCAGTGCTAGCAGGTAACTTCTTGGCTGTAGAAGCAAAACTGGATTCTGCTACTCTCTAGAAAGAGGGGTGGTAACAGGACTGACCTATAACAGGCATTGTTCTCTGCAAGAGCTCAAAGCCCTGTCTTGCTTGAGGAGAGCTGACTCATTTTATGCCTGCAGCCTGTGCTCCAGCTAAAAGCCTATGAAAAGCAGAAGGGATCCCTTCTGTAGCTTCCCATGGTACTTTCACTTTAAAAAACCCAAACACACAGGGGTTACTGTGTCATTTGAAATCATCTGCTGAAATCAGATGTTAAAGAAAAGCCGAAATTTAGTGATGAGAACAAAAGATTTGGATTGAGGTTCCAGATGTTTTCCGTTAGTTGCTGGGGTTCAGTTACTGTTCAGACCTAGGAGAAGGCTTACACAACTTGTCCATGTTGTCAGGCATGCATGTTAGTTCTTCAAGTATTGTATATTCAATGTTTGTGATATTTATCTTCTTTTTCCAGCACTGGAGCTTTCTTATTTTTTTTTTCTACGCAATTATCTTTGTAGCTCCCTGAGTTATAGTTCATATTGTTTAAAAAGTGACTGAGACAGTGAAGATAAGCAGCTGAGTATTATTCTCTACGACATACAGCTTTCAGAAGCCATACAGCCACAAACACCCACGAAGCTGTCTCCATCCTCCTCTGTGAAAGAAAGAAATTGCTGCTGAGAAATGATGAGAAGAGATCCTTGCAAAGAGATGAGGCTGAGTAAAATGCAGCAGGACATGGGAGTGTGCTCATGGCTTCTCATTAGTGGAGAAATCTGTACAGCACATCATAGCATACAGAGGCTCATGTGACAGCTCCTGCACCTCGATTCTGTAATTTGGTCAAGCTGGGAGGACACAAAAGCAAGAAATTTTGCTTTATTCTCCTAATATTTTTTTCAGCAGGTTTTAACTTACACAGTCTCTCACAATATACTGACAACTGCTATCAAAGATGAAATTTTAAGTGAAATCAAATTGCTTTGTGAGAGAAAGTTTTGTGGCTGCATTTTCATGTCAGAATTTTAAAAATCTAAAGCCAAAAAGCATTTCTTTCTAAGTTATCTATTTTAATGTAAAAAAACCCCACCCACTTACAAACCCAACCCTTGTCTATTTTCTACAGAAAGTAGTCAGTATTTACTTTGATTGATTCTTGTGGTTTGTTTTTGTTTGATTTTTCTTTTTCCTGGGGTTCAGCAGTGATTTATTCAGTTACAGGAAAGTATAAAGCTGTTTTTATTTACAGAAAAGTGAAACAAATGTTTGTAGAAGAATCATAGATTTTTTGTTTTTGAAATGTGTCCAGTAAACTCTATAAAGCATTGATACATACATTAAGCAAGAAAATTATACAGGCTTTTACAGACTGTATGGAACAGATGCTAAATAAGCTTGTAAAGGATTTTTGCACAGTTTATATTTGACCTTAGAAAATGCATAAACAAAAATGCAGTAAAAAAACCTAAGAATAAAGTATTTACATCTTGTCTACTCTGTTACCGTGGTCCTTTATCAGAAAAACTCATGTATTAATCAGAGATTACAATTTACAATGACTTTCTTAGTACAAAGAACCAGTGATACTATTCTTTAAAAGAGTTGTTATTTTCCCAGTGAAATCCATAGGGATTTTACCTTTGCAAGACATGTAAACCAATAACTAACTACACTCATGTCTGAATAAGCTGTGTATCACAGCTACTGAAATGAGAGAAATGTAGGCTGACGTGAACTGCACCATCTTTCTCTTAAAATGGATAAGATTGACCTCAGCTGTTAGATTTGTCCTTGTATTGCATGTTTTAAAAAGTGGAACTTCTTTACCTCTTTCCAGGAGTAGAAACATAATTTTTTTTGCATTTGTAAATATTAATCTACAAATAGGCTCTCTAATGCTATTTTCCCACAAAGTACAGGTATTGCCACAAGTAAAGGTGAAAAAGTCTTACTCTAATAAAAAATCTTGTCAAAATTAGGCTCTAAATTGGTTTTAATTTGTTGTATTTGACTTGATTGTAGGTATCCTTTCTATGAAACAGTTTTGAAAGGTCTCAGCCCACTGATGTCAAGGAATTGGTTGCCACTGACTTTATTCTGATGGGTAAAGGAAACCCCTGTGGTCCAAAGGGCTTCAACCTGGAAATTACTACTCAATCAGACTCTTGTCTGGAGAAATGAACTAATCAAAAAAGTACTTGGAGCTCTGTCTCACTAATGCCTCTGTCTGAGTATCAAGTCAGAAAAAGCTACCAATTTCCATCATTAAAACTTGCCTCAGATCAGGAAGGGACAGCTCTGCTGTCAGAGAGCCAAGAAACATTGATGCCATAGACATTCATCTTCCTACAAATGGAAGAAATTACAGTGGAGTCATGTTGCCCCATTTATAGGTGGGTATCAAGGTTTCCAGAGCACACCAGAGAGCAAATGTGATGTATCAGACTTACAGAATTGAAGGTTAGTCAAGGCTAGTGAGACATGACTTGGGTGGGAAAAAAGGAGCAAGCAGCAGAAAAAGAACCCCAGCATCACGCCTTGTAAACAGATTACCAGTGGCCTTTGAGTGTGTGTGTTTCAGGGACCATTAAATGGGATTCCAGGCTCATTTAATTAAAAAAAAACCAAAACATGAAAAACAAACCCTTATGATATTTTCATGCTGTAACTCAAATATTTTCCTCTGCCCTGTTTTAAATCTTCATTTGAAACATGAAATTGTAATCTGTTTTCTAACACCTTTCTGCAAGAAAAAAACAAAACAAAACAAAAACCACAACAAAATAAGCAACTTAAACCAAAATCTCCCACCCTCCAAAAAAAAAAACCAAACTATGACTCCAAAAAAAAAGTATTTCTCTTTGTTTTCTCTTGAAGCTACTGTTTAGATTGGAGTGGATTCCATGCTCTGGGTTTTAACACAGAAATATCCTGCCATTCTTTTTGATAGTTTTGGATCAGGCTCCCAGATGAAGACTTTCACATTGTTTTCCCTGCTGGAATTCAACCATTACACTTTCAGAAATACCACTGAGGTATTAGCTGTGGGACTAGGATCCCTGATCTAGGGGCTGCACAGTTGTGGGGATAATTTAGGCAGCTGAGGTCTATGTCTGAGAAAAAAAAGGAAATCGGAGGTTTGGCAGGGGACCTGCGAGATCCAGAAAAAGTGGGGGCAGGAAATGCTCAAAGAAATAAATATTCAGATGTTTTCTATCTCACTTCTCCCTGACATATATGTTTTGCTGAAGCCTCTGTTGAACTACATTGTTTTGAATAAGACTTTTGAAATATTTGAAAAGAAGAAAATTTCAAGGATATTTCCAAATGGGTAAGCATTTCAAAAGAAAAAAATTAGGTGTTTCATCACAGTTTCTTAGACAGATTCAGAACAAGCAGTCTAGTTCAGGGTAAGGATTTGTGACATGCTTGCTGATACTGTGAAATCTGCAGTTATAGTTGAAAATAACCCTTTTTTTTTTTGGCCTGTCAGGAAAGAGAAGCACTCTGATTTCTTGTCATTAGTCATAGGAACATTTTATTTTGTGCAAAGTATGATGTCTGTTAATGATATAGACACAGAGCTCTCAGTGGGCTCATTCTTCATAGATTATTTCTGTTACTTCTATACAGAGTTAAACTTAGACACAAGCACCCCAAAATCTTACCAAATTTGTGGTACCAAATGCCAGAGTAATTTATTATTAGTTAACAATTAATGCTGGGCACTTTCCTGCCAGAATCGATAGGAACTATACACTGGTGTAACTACAGTCTCACTGTGTCCCAAATTGGGATGTGGCCAGTCATAGCAGCACATTTCTCAGTCCCCATTAATGCACAGAATCGATAAAAATCAAGCTTCTGTTAATACATGTATTCCCCTTAGGCATGAGATATGAATGTGTTTGAGAAGTGTGAGTATAGGGATATATCTTCTCCAAATGAGTACTTATGTTAATTTTTTATTATTTGCTTAATTATGTGTTTGACTTAATCTTCAGCTCTGAAAATCAGCCATGGATGTGAACAGTAAGTACATCAAGGTCTTGTCATTACTCAAGTTTCAAAGATTTTTTGGTTTATTGTCAGAAACAGCTAGAAAATAAAGTATTTGACAACTTACCAGTGCACTGCTATGATGGTGCACCTGCTGCAAGCAAACAAAGGTTAGAAATGTGATTTTAATGACATAATAGGTGCACAAAATTAAGGAATTAATTTTTATTAGATATACAAGTTATGGAGGTGTCCTGGTTTCAGCTGGGATAGAGTTAATTTCTTCTCAGGAGCTGTTGCAGGGCCATGTGTTGGATTCGGAATGAGAACTGTTGATGCTATGGGTTTTTGCTAAGGCATGTTTATCATAAGTCAAGTTGGTTTTTTTTCTTTGTGTTTGCAAAAGAAACTGAGAGGGATCATGTCCAGGACAGGTGACCCAAACTGGGCAAAGAGATGTTCCACACCATAGAATGTCTTGCCCTGTACATAAAATGGGGCAGTTACCTGGAAGTGCAGCCAATCTGGTTTGGGAAGGAGGATCTGTCATCAGTCAATGGCTGGTGAATTACTAGAGTTTTCTTGAATTCACAATTGGAATTACTTGAATTCACAATGGTTGTGAATTACTTGAGATTTTTTCACTTTTTATCATCACTATTTACCATTATTATTGCATTTTCAACCATTAAACTGTTCTTATCTTGAGCTACAAGTTTCACAAGTTTTGATCCTCCATCCCATTCCACCAGAGTGAGGGTGAAGGAAAAGAGTGCTGAGCAAGCAGCTGTGTGGTATTCTATCTCCAGCTGGGCTTAAAATCACAGCAGAGGATATTCCTTGAGGATGACAATTATTTTTAGTTGCAGAATTTGGAGTCGATTGGTTTATTTACAGGGTTTTGTACTAATGAGTTTAAGCCTATCATCTACCTTAGGCTTTGGCCCTTGAGTAAATTTGGCCTTAATTCTTGACTCTGCCCCAGTCTGGGAGGAAGCCTCTCAGTCACAGAGGCCCACGGGAACAACACTGCTGGTATGAGTTTCAATTTGCCTGGTTCCATACTGGTACTAAACTCTTCTCTATTAAAATGATTAGGTTTTTAGCAAATTATTCAGCATGCTGAAAGGTTACCCAATGTAGCTACTTATTAGTCACTTCTCAAATCATTAACAAGCTATTTATGACACCTTCATGTGCAGGTACAGAGCCTTCTGGAGGATTCCTTCGATTTAATTTCTCTAGCTTAAAGCGGAATGGAGAGAACAAAGGCAGAGCTCACAGTCATTAATTAAGAGGATGAAGGGAGGCAGAGGGGATGCTGACAGGAGGTGACAGGCTCATTGAAAAGAAAAGGCTACATCCTGAGAATGGGGAGATATTATAGACAATTCTTTGAGGATTGCTGAAGTGCAAAACTAATCCGTGTGTATCTTGCTGCCTCCTTTTGTTAAAAAGTGCTTTGTCCTTAACTATTTACTTAATACAGCACAAAAGCAGCTTATAACTTCACATCTGAAATAATACCAAGTACAAATTCTGTTTTTCTTTGCAAAAGGACTTTGGTAGGACATGTAGTCCCTTGATTACTAAATGCTTCAAGAGCAGCTGTCACAGGAGCCAGGCTGCGAATAGGATTTCCCAGGTCTTACATGCATGCTGCCTGAGGTTGACGTACCACACGTGTCAAAGTCTCAGCAAATCTTGCTGTCCAGGTGGCCTGAATGTCCTGGCCAAGTCCTCTAGCAGAGAGAAATTTCACTGGAGCCATGTTGGCAATGAGAGAGCTTTGCTTTGTGGGACAAAGATGGGGTTTTCTGTCAGTGCCCAGGGCCTCTCTGGCATCACGGGCAGCAAGATGGAGGAAATTTCTGGGGTATTAGCAGAACCCGGCAATGCATTTTAAACAATCTCCAATCCCCTAAAAAATAAAGAGAGAGTCACTGATAATCACTGGCATAAACTGATTGTCAGATTTTCTGCTGTCCTCATCCGCTCTTTGTTTTCTCTGTGGTTACCTGGCCTTTTCATTTCCTGGTTTTCCATCCTCCATTTTTCTTCTCCCTTACTCCCCTGTGTTTTTAAATATTAGGATGCTGGGCTTTGTGCAGCTGTCATATTCACCACAATAATTTTCTCGTCTGTAGACAAGGGAACAATTCCCATCTCTGGAGCCTCATTTCCTCAGGAAATCACCAGGGACTTTGCAGTCACAGTGAAAATACAAATTCTTCCATTTCATTTCTCCCTTGTTGTCTTTGCTGTCTCATACCTGTGGCGGTGATGAGTTTGGTGCCAACACTGACGTAAATTCCTTGAAGGACCCAGTTCCTGCTTGGCAGGCTGAAAATACCAGCACCCCAAGCAGGGGTGCTGCATCTCCAGCACTGCCTTGGATGGGCTCAGAGAGAGCCTGTGTGATGTGGCTGCCCTGCATCCTGGTGTTGGGGCTCCGTGGTCAGCACCACCATGCACAGATGAGTCCCCACCAGGTGTGGACTGTCACTGTCAGAAGTGAGGATCCTTGCTGTGTGCTGGGCAGTCCATGGCACAGCAGGCTGCATTCCCAGCTGGGGTTTGGACTCCTCAGGTGTGAATTTATTAGAGTAATAACCGTAGAATTGACTTTGTTGTTCATGGTAAATTCCTGTAATGTTTCTAATTGGTTTATGATCCTCAGGAGAAAGAAGCGAACTGTTGAAGTAGTAAAGCTTAAGCGCTGCTGAAGTGCTGTTTTGTGGCTCTTGAGTTGAATGGCAGCCCTAGCTGAACAGGAAGGCTCATTTGTAAAGCTGCCTCTTTCTTTGCCAGTTTCTAAAAATTTTTATTAACAGAACAACTGTTTCATTAGCACACTGATTAGCTGTGAATTTCTCTGCTGTCGAGATGTGTGAAGGACAAGCTTTTAACACAAAAGGAGCAATCAAAAGGAAGCAACATGTTGCATCTTGCAGAACTGACTACTAAATGTTCTTACTCTGTCCTATTGTGTTTGCTCTTGTACAGAGGTCCAGGTCCTCATCAGAGAGGAGACAGGGCAAATTGTACAAGCAGATGAGCAAGGACCTGGAGAGCTCCCTGAAAGACACCTGCTTCTGAGTATTCCCAGCCTGAGGAGGTAAATGCAACAGGGAGAATAGGGAATTGGGTACTCTGAAAGGTCCTCATAGAAGAAGTGAAGGCAGACGGGAAGTGGCCTGGAAGGGGGAGCCAAGCTTGGTCATCTAGTGCTTTCTAAGGAGGCAGAATTCAGCTTGTGTTTTTTGCCTTTTTGGGAAAAGCATTCAGTCTCCAGCAAAGGAAGCCTCAAGTCTGCCAGCTTAGAACCACCCATGGTGGAACCGGGTGCAAGACATGACTGAGCTGGTTTTTGTCTTGTTTATTCAAGTGATGAGCACTGATGAGCAGATTGGGGTGCTGCAGGACAAGCTGCACCCTCTGAGGACATTGGCTATAACCCCTAGCTGGAGCATCCCAGGGTATCCAGGCCATGTGTCCACTTCCAAGCTGCAGACAGTATAGACAGCTCAGGGTCTGGCACTACTTGTAGCTACCAACCATTCTAACTCAAGTATTTGACAAATAAAATGGGAGTGTTGTGGATAGTAAGAAGCTGGCAACATGGTAGAGATAATTTTTATCTTTTTTATTCTCACCTGTGGTTGTAGAAGTACTTAAAATACAAGGACTGCCCCAAAAGGTGTGACTTAATTTTCTTTGAATTCAATGGGATTTTTTTTTTTTAGTTCAACATAAACTTTTTCGCACAGCTTTTGAGAACTCAAAAGGACATTTTCAATTTTTTTTTTCTTGTAATTGCAATGGGTGCCTTATTTTCATGTTATGAAACTTCCTTTTTTGGAAGTACTTTGATTTTTTTCTCAGGAAAATCAACTTTGAAAAGTTATTAATTGCAAACTAGTTTTTTATTTTTTAAAACTGAAATTAGGCAAAAAGTTTGCCCAGAGGCTATATTTGACTAATTTCAATTTTTCACAGTAAAATAACGTCCTCTAAAATGGCACTGCTTGTTTCTGGTACAAAATGAGGGTCAGGTTCTCCATCCACCTGTGTCTGTAGTGTCTCAGCATCAAAGTCAATGTTCTTCCTGCTCAGTACCTGTTATTTTCATTATCTATCCATTCTTTTTTTTAATACAATAACTGACTTTTCTGGTGTGTGATTAATGTCCTCAAACAAGTACAGATATCAACTGACATGTATGGGAGAGAGGTATTACATGAATTATGCAGGCAGCTGCAGGAATTTGGCATTTAAGTACAATTCCCTTTATAAAACTGATCTCTCGTTTTTCCCCTAATCACTCATTTATACTCAACTTACTTTTTTTCACCCTGATCCTTCTTTTCCAATTAACTCTTTCATCCTCCCTTGAGAAATTTTGCAGCCTGAATGGAAGAAGATCTTCTGAGAAAGCCTCTCTAGCTACCATCATTAGTAACAGCTCCAGTTTGTTTCAACTTACAAGGAATAGTACATTTTGTAGGCCATAATTTTAGAGGAAATCATAAATATGGAAAGGTACCATTCCATGAAATTTTAACTGCCAGTTCACAGAATCCTCAGCTTTTGAGCTGTGCAAAGTATAGTTATATGCTACACAACAGTCTGTCCCAGAGAGCTTGCAATCTTATGAGGAGGTGGGAGTGACAGGATTTTTGCTCAGCTGAAGTAGCTGTTTGTATCCAGGGCCAGGTGGAAATACCTTGTTTTTTAGCTGCTGATCCTAGTACCCCCATATTAATTAAGCTGTGCACTGTGAATACAAGGGCTGTCATTTGTGGGATAAATCCAAAGTGATCTCTATAGTTACTGTGTAATTACGTTTTAGTTACAAGGTAATCACCTAATTATTCTTCTTCATATTTGTAATTAAACAGTAATATAACCAAAGGTTTTCCTGCAGAATTTATAACAATTGTAGAGTAAGTATACTTAGCTATTAGCAACACATCCCTTAGTTTGTCAAAAAGGTAGTATGTACAATGTTGTTACTACCTTCAGATTCATGTATATCACCTTTAATTACATGATGAAAAGCAAAACTTTACAATAGAACAAATTTGTAGTTATGCAAATCTAACTGGAAAATATGATTGTGTATCTATTAATATCCATAACAAACCTTTACTTTCAGCAGATATAAATTCTGGCACATCTCTAGTGACTGCTCTGGAGTGTGGGTGTAAAGTAATAAGCTCCTTTGCACTAAGTGATAATCACTATGAGGTCCTGCCCTAAATTGCCTCTAAGCACTAGCAGATTATGAAATGTTTAATAAATGCATATAATGGGAGGAGAACTAGACCCCAGGGTTTAAATGAGACATGCTTATAGCAAAGGAATAGTTATGTTATGTTTAAAGAAGATTAAAATACATCTTAATGATTTCATTCTTCTCATAGCCTTCTCTGTGTAAAGTTTTAAGTAGAGTGTGCACTGCAAACCTTTGGGTGTACGGAAGTAACCAGCTGGTCCTAATGCTGTGCCAACTTCTCAACAGGTGACTTTTTGCAGAGTCTGTTGTTCTCCCACCTTCTTCTCTTTTGGAGGTGCAGAAAGAGGTGAAGAACTGCTCTGGCACTGGCATTTCAACTCTATTTCTTGGCTCTAAGTAGGGAATACTGACTACCGACCTCATGCCTTTTTTTTTTTTTTTTTTTTTTGAAAGTAGAATTGTGGTCATTTGTGAGGTTCTTATCTACTGTGATAATGGAGGCTGTAGTACTTCATGCAAGTGAAAGATGAGGAGACACATATGTAAGAAAGTTTCTTGTTTCGTATGGAAGCTCTGATTAGAAGTTTCGGATGAAGGAATGCATTTCACCCCAATGTTATTCTGGCCCTGCCAATATTAGCGATGTATGTTATTTAATAGCCCTACATGGGATAATTGGATATCATTTAAGTGGGCAGACTTTAGTGAGTAAGTCAAGATTCTGTTTTCAAAGGGCAAATCTAGCTGAGTGACCATTTCTGTTCCATGTTCTTAGAAATTAAAGTTTGGAAAGCTTTCTCCTTTCTGATATCGGAGGCACAGACCTGCATGTGTTTTACCTAGACTCCCATTTCCCTTTCTCTGGTGACCTGCCCTGGCTGTTCCTGGCTCAGTTTCATCTAGTTTACGTCTTCATTGTAGTCACATGCTTCTTTCCTGCTTAACATATATGTCACATACAAATGATGTAAATTATGGTTCTTCAGCAAGGTCTGAGCTTGTAGAGAAATCAGGATGTCTGTGTGTGTTTGAGCATGGGAATGTGCCAGTGTATTTTACATGCATGTGTAAGAAATGGAAAAAGAACTGCAGGTTGTTAATGAAATTATGCTTTGTTTGTTTTAGCTTTTTTAAGTCCAGATTTTAAAAGTGCCCAAGATGTTAGGTGGTTAAGCTTTAGTTACCTAATGTGTATTTACACCATGCTTTGATACAGGATTCCTTTACAAAAATTCTGAAAAAAGTCAGTGCTGAACTGCCAGTCTATTTATTACAGTTGATTTTTAACAATGACACGTTATGCCATTTGGAGAGGCAGGATGCCCTAGGTTCTCATTAAAACAATAGTGCTTAACTTTAGTTTGCTCTGGAATAATCATGCCAGTGTTGGATGCATGTTTTCATTTCTCCCTTCAGAGGAGTGCTGGATGATCGTCAGATGCCAGTATCTGTCAGTAAGCCCCGCTCCTTTTGAAAACCACACAGTTAGTTTCCAAAGGTTTCTTTCCCTGACATGGCATAAATGTGATTAAATATATTATATTTAAGTTACAGAATCCCTGAGCTTTTAATCTTGGTAAACCTGAGAAATTAAACACCTTCTATGGCTTTCAGAGCTTTATTCCATCCAGAAGAAACCATCTGCTTTCCACAAAATATCACTCTGTTTCCTTGATCTCCTCAAATTAATCCTACTGTGATTAACTTCAATCCAATTAAAAAGAACATGTAGGCAGCTGCACAGGTCTGATTACATGTGGACATGATAGTAGGGCTCCTCACGAGGGAACCAGATTAAGGGCCAATATGTTATGCTATATGAGGCTGGTAGCAACACTTCAAACTCCAGTATCCTGGTATGACATGCAGTGTGTAACAGTACCATACTTGCAAGCTATAAAACTCCTTGCAGTTGAGGAATTTAGAGGTTTTCATGTGAACATATATTATTGCACATCCCTCTAAAGATGCTATGAGACTGAGCATTTATGTCTATAGCAAGATCTTGAAATAGGGCTTTATTGAGTGCAGAGGACTAGGGCATGATGGAGGGGAAAGGAATTTTGCACTTCATTTCCATGAGCCTGTGGCAAATAGTGTCCTCCTTGCTTATTCTCACTGAAAATGCCAAAACCAGAGGGATTTAGGGGCCTAATATTTATTGGGGCTTTTTTATGTTTTCACAGAAAAGAGTGCAGAGAAGGGGCAGAATTTTAGATACAAGTTCAGAGAAATGATCCTGTACCTTGGCCCCCCAGCCTCATGATTCTCACAAGATGCCTCAGGGTCTTGCTATGGGAAACAAGGTGTGGAGCTTGCCACAAAAATCTGTGTGAAGCCTATGTGTTCCTCTGCACTGCACTTAGCAGTCTTCCAGCATTGCAAAGCCTTGTTCCACATCACAGAGGAATTACCATCAGCTTGTGCGGATAATTTAATGAGAAGCACTTCAAAAACGTTTATTGTTATGAATCATGTTGCCATGAATAGCCCTGCAGTTGGTGGTGGGCCAGAGTTGGAAATGGCTCAGTGCCCATTGCATCTGCTTCCAGATACCTAAGTGGGGAGTTTTGGTGGCTGGGATTTGATTGTTCCCAGGTGGGCCTCCTGGAGATTATCCTCCCTTGAAAAAGAAACAAGAGTAAGCCCAATTTTGGATTTTTTGTAGCATATATAAAGAGAAAATGAGAGAAAATTTCACCCTCAATTTGATCTTTGAGTCATCTTTGAAGTACCTGGCCACGGTGTGCCCAAACCTGATAGCTACCCCAGAAACACAATTGTAAGACAATAGGAAGAGCAGAGCACTCATGAGTAATGAGTCCAGCATTACAAATTAAGGCTGAAAGCTTTTATGATTGAATTGGTAGCATTGGTAGCTTTACTGTGACTGAAATAGATTTGGGGGGTTTTTATTAGAGCTGTTTGTATATATATCCATAGCTTGTCATTAGTGGTTAAACACTGATTTGTAGCTGCACAAAATTATTCCATTGAATGGCACTGCAGTTCCTATTCTTTTTCAATATCTCTCTTCTTTCTTTTACTCCCTCTCCCTTTTTTTAACTAAAAAAAATAAAAAACTGAAGAAGACCATTACCACACTGATTTATGTAAATTTAGGCAGGTATTCCAGCAGTCACATAAAAATTATTTAGTGCCACAATGTTGGTACCTTTAATAGCTTCTGGGATGGACAGAATCCTCGTCCTAGTAAGGCCATCTCTGAAGGACTGGAAATGTGCAGATTTTTCATCTGAGTTGCACTGAGTACTAGAATGATGAATCACTGACTGCCGAAGCATCTAATTCAATTAAAGCTCTGCATCGAAGGACTGTGGTTGTCAGCATTAGCAACAAGGTAAGGATCCTGTTGACCTGAGTATTTAAGATGATCTTCCAAGATTTTGAGAACAGATGGCAAATATCCATCTAGTACTGATCCAGCCTTATGCCAGGGAGAAAATAGAGAGCTAACTAGTTGCTATCTGATTAAACAGGAAGATTAGCAAGAAATCTAGAATGTGCTATTTATTAGTCTACCATATTTTTATGAATTTTCCTCTGTTCTTGTGTGTAGTCTTCTTACATGTCATAATTGTCATTCTCTGGGTTACTCTGCATACATACAGGATATGCAAAAGTGAGAAACAGAAAGCATTCCTTATAGGCTAATGCACCTAATAGTACTATTCAGTCTGAGCATTAAACCATTCAGTACTCCAATTAAACATTCAAAGTCTTTAGTGGCCAAGCCATAGGATGGGGACATCATCTTCCATTATTCCTCGGACCAGCATTGATTCCTGATGTTGCAGTTTCCATTACCCCAGTCTTCTTGTATTACCACCACCACCATCTTTCCCTGTCAGTATTTTTCATGCTCACACTCTGTAGTTCTTACTCTCCCCAGCTCAAAAATTACACTCTGTGCTTTCACATTTCTGACCTTGCATGGCCTTGTGTTCTCATGGACTTTCTCCCATCGTAACGTTTGGCCCAGTAAAACACACCTGAGGCAACAGAAGAACAGGTGCTGAAATACAGCCTTGCCATTAATATTTCCCCTCATCTTCTCCAACTTTTCTCAAGCATTGACTGCAATTTGAATTAAATTGTTTCTGGCTACTCTTCAGAGAAAAAAAATGGGTGGTTGGCTTTCAGTTCCCTCTTCCTCAGAGTTTGCAAGTCCTTTGCCTGGCCACTGAGCTGCAAAAGCAAAGGGATCTCTGCCTCCCTTGGTTTCCAGTATAACTGTGCTACCTCGTATACACTGTTAGCTCAGAGATATCTCTGTTATCTCTGAATAAGGCATAATAATGTTTCTCTGTGGAAATCAGCCTTTCACTCCACCACCATTATCTTTATAGGGATATATTTCAGCATGTATGAGGAAGTTCATATGCAAAGGTTTAAATAGCCAGATCTTGTAAAGCACTAAGCAGTAATATCAGCTGAGATCCCATAAGTAAAAATGATACAGACTAAAGAGAATGCAGTATTCCTGGGGTTTGGAGTTTGAGGTTGGTTGGGGGCATTTTTTTGTGTTAGGTTCTGGGTTTTGTCTTTGTTTTTTACCCTTAGCTGGTTTAATTGGGAGATACTGGTTGGTTAGCATATGTAATAGGAACTTGTCCAACTTCTGGGTCTTATGCTGTTTAAAATAGTCTGGTACAGACATGATGATCTTTTGCGGTATCTGGCTTCAAAAGTCATTAGATGAGACTCTGTGAAGGTGGCTGACTCTCCTGACCCTCCTCTTCCACACATGCAAATAAAACAGTGATAATGCCACAGAGGGCTTGAAAGTTACAGTGACTTAAAACTGTTGTTGGAAACAATGTCTGTGTGGATCAGCATCATCCCCTGCACAGACAATAAAGCGAGTGAGGACCTTTAACCTCACACAGGGACTTTGCCAATTGGGTTCAAGAGGTATTTTGCCATTTTCCAGAGCTGCAGAAGGCTACCTTGCAAGTATCATAGATGAAACTCTTCCATCACTTATCTGGCCAAACTGGTTTGAATATCTGTCTGAGTTATTAGGAGGTTACCAACAAGTAGGTCATTCCTAGGGCTGAATGATCCCATGCAAAGGCAGATAAAATGAAACCAAAGTAAGTGTTTGTTAGCTAAGGAAAACATTCTTTTCTGTCACTGTCAATCACATGCACAGAAAGAGAGATTCAATCATAGAGTGAAGACCTTGGACATTCAGCTCTGCTTGATTTTTCAATTTTATAAACAGTAGGAGGCTCAAGAAAAAACAATGAGGAAAAGCAGGGCTATAGAATCAGAAAATAGAGTCAACTTTTGATTCCTATATCATTTGAATCCAAATTATAGTCATTTACTCAGTCCAGAGAGTCTGAATTTTCACTGTTTTCCAATTTAGGCAGCTGTGGCAGCAGACTCCATTAAAAAGTCCTGCTGCAAATTTAATTGATAAATTCAAAACTTCTTTAGTGTTTTTTTCCCCTTCTTATTCTGCTATGGCAAATGTAATCCCACGCAGTTTTTTGTGCTAGAAACAGCACAGACTGCAAAATAACCTTTGCATTTAACAAGATAAAGGATGTGTCATTAGCAAATCCATAGCTCCAGATTCCCATTCTACTCAAGCTCACAGATCAACATTGCAGAGGTAAAACCTTTACTTGGAGTCCTGGTTCCTGCATGCCTCCTGCAGGAGCTGAGTGGACACCTAAGGTTCTGCCTTTCTTGCTGAAGAATAATTTTTAAAGACATTGATTATAATAGTTGTAATCACTTCTAATGGGATATTTCAATGTCAAAAGCAATATTTGTTTTTTTTTTCTTTTAAAAACTCCCTACAAAAAGGTGATATTTCCCATACTGAAAAAATAACACCTTATTTATCAAATGTTGAAAATCATAGATTTATTCCAGTTAGCATCCATTTGTTCAAAATTGGAAAAAGAAAAGCAGTGAAAACTTTGCTTGACCAAAAAACCTTGAGCATCTCGATACTGTTGGGCATTAGGACATAATATTTTTGTCCAAGCAAGTTAAGCACAAATCCCATGAATTCAGATTCCTCAAGATCTCCATGCTTGATGTTTTCTATGGACTGACTGCAGACTTTCATAGCCTTTCCTGGGAGAACACACGGGATTTGGATGAAATTTTAATTCTTTATGCTTAATGTCCAGGAGGCAGAATCCCACATTTTAAAAATCTTATCCAGTGGACTCATCTGTATTCAAAAATGGTTTTTAAAGATCTAGATTTAAGTTCCTTTGAAAATGTTAAAATATTAATTAAGAAGTCTGTTCTTCATGTTGGTTCTGGCAGTTCCATGTCAGTGGCTGTGAGCAAGTGTCCCTGTTCCCAGGGCCTGATGAGTGTACAGGATCTTCTGCTTATTGTTGAGCACCCTCTCCTGGCTCTCTGCTATTTGCACAGAAGTTGTGTCATGGATTGAGTGCTCTGGAATAAGCTGCAGCGCCCAGTTGAGTTTAGGAGGGTATCTGCTCAAATAATATGAGCTGCTGCTCTCCTTGAAGCATACATAGTTTTTAACAACCTAGCTGGTTTGCAGCCAAGAAATCCTTCTAGTGATGAAATTCCTCACTAAGGATTTTTTCTTGCCTCTAAGGCTGCTTCTAATTGATCCCAGAAAGGCACTTGCAGACTAGGGAATACAATGCATAAGGCACAATCTGATAACGGCCCGATGCCCAACTGGTAAAAAGGTTCTTTACTGGGTGACTAAGCCAACACATTTCCCCATGGATCTTATCTTTCAGTAATACCTTAATCTAGGTATGAAACGGTGTGTCATAATGCAAGCGGTTTTTGCTGGGATTCTAGCAATAAACAGCAGCTAGAATGAAAACAGGAGGTGAAGCTGCAGGGTTACCACTCAGTTAAGAGTTACAATATGAGAAATCATCATCTGATTTTTGGATCTCATAATAAATAGAGCTGGAACACATGAAGGTGCTCTTGCAGTCTGTGACTGACTGCTTGCCATGGCTAAGGCAGTCCAAAATTCTTTGAACAAGTCATAGCAGAAAGGGCAAAATTCTTCAGTCTTTGTTGCTCTCCTGTTATTTTACAGCCATGCAGCCAGGCAGCATTACTGCTAAATTTAGCAGTTCCCATGCACATTGTCTGGATCCATCCAGTAACTTCAGGTGTCTAATGAAGGCACCTACTTACATAGCTCTTGGTCATCGTCCTCTTCATAGTTTAAAGGAGTTGAGGGAGATGAAATTCTTTATTTTAGCCCTGTATGAATTGGCTGAGGGTTCTGCTGTTATTAACAGCCCATGTCCCTGGTGGCTTCAGAGAGGTATTTGCCCCTGGGACCTACTGTACCTTGAGGCAATCACCACTGCACAGAGACCAAGAACCAGGCTCCTCCTAAAGGTGCTAACAAGACCCTCAAAACAGTGTCATAGCCAGTTCCCTGAGTGCTGACAATTTTAAGCATTAAATTTAAGTGCTTCCAGGCTGGTTTAAATTTGCAACATCATCCAAAGTCTCTGTGATATTCGTTCTAATTATTGTGTTAAATAAAACATTGATTTAGCAGGGCGTTTCTAACATCCGTCCCTCTCATCTTACTCTCAGGTGCCAGTTCTGTGCAACCTAAGGAATTCTCAGGGGAAAAGGACACTTCTAAGCACTGGGAACATTGTCACTTACCAATGAGTAAGATGCCAATTTGCAGTAGCTGAGGATTATACGACAACATTTTTTATTGCACTATGCTCTGTGGCTTTGTATTCCTACACAGCAAGTATGACCCTGGCTTTTATGGAGGAAAGGTATCTTTCTCTCCTAGATGCCTTTGTGGGACTGTTTGGTGCAAGTAAAAATATCCTATTCAGCTCTTTGATTTCAGCCTTCAAGTCAGCTTTCATTTTGGATTACCCTCAATTAGAAGGAACTTTGAATTTTTCTGCTGCTTAATTGGAAGATGGGAATAAAGAAGCGGGTTGAAACAAAGAGAATACAGAAGTATTTTCAGGTCTTTGCAAAATGAGAGCAGTGGTGTTACTGAATTTGAGTGGATGCAAGCCGGGGCTGTTTCAGTTTGTGTGTGACTTTGATACTGGCAAAGACACCAAAGTCTTACGGTTTTTAAGTTAAGAGGCTCAAAAAATAAATTGACTGCAGCTGAGAACTGAAGCAAAACACTTTGTTTATTTCCTTTTTATGTGTTAGAGTACACCTTTTTAACAGCAAGAGAAACTTCCTAATTTGTAATAATGAGATTAATTAAAAGGGAAAGAAGAGCACAAAGAGAGGCACCATATCATGAAGTGTTATTTATTTATTCCACAGTGGAAGCAATCATCCTAGCTTTCTTTTGTCTGATTCCTAAATCACTCAGACAGAGTTTCATCAGGAAGGAGTGAATGCAAGCAGTTCCACTGAGTTGCAGAGGGCTGTGTTTAGCAAATAATCCATGTTTCTTTCTAGCTCAAGTAAGCAAAGAATTGATAATGTGAGGCCTCACTGTAGCTCTGGCTTGGCTAGACAATGTTTATTGCTGTTGATTAACATTTTTGTCCAGTAATAGAAGCAAGCAGAGGCCACTATAATAGGCATGGAAGAAGATGGTGAGATGGAAGGCCTTGAGGGTGAAGGCCAGAGTGGGAACAGGTTCCTTACCCAGCTGCAGGGCTGGTGTTTTTCCCACAGGCATGATGGACAGCACCAGTCCCCACTATGGGCAGAGAGGAGTTGCAGAGTGAGGAAATCCCATTGCCCTTTCCCGTACACCTGTAAAATCCCTTGCAGGATCCTGGTGCGGAGCAAGGCTTTCCCAGCTCACACAGCATTCGCATGCCGGCCTCTCATAGGGAGGAACTTGGCAGTCCTCCACTTGGCAGAGCCAGCAGAGCGCAGCCAAACTGCAGCAGCCGAGGAGGCCCTGCATCTCGAAGTAAGTGAATTTGCTCGGCTAATTGCACGCAAGTGCTTCCTCCGAGCACCTGTAAATTGTTAAGTTTAATAGGGTGGCAGCTGTTGCCGGCTGCCTGAGTTCTTGCTGCCTTGGAAGTAGCTGGGAGATGAGAGCAGCAACTTGTGGCATGATTATCCCTTTCTCCATTTCCCCTCAATTTCATTGTCATTTTCTTCTCTCTTAAGAGTGCTTAAAAGCATTTTTTGCTCCTTATAATACCCACAGGAGCTGTTGTGAAGTGCACTTTTTGCATTTAAGGTTTCAAAACCTAAAATCTCTGACTTTAAGAGGTTTGGAGACTGGCTTAGTTGGAAGACTGCTCTGTACAGACACCTGCAAAACACCAAACTTAAGCTGGTACAGCTGGAGGGAGGGATGACTCAGAATGATGGGTGGCTACACTGTTGTGCTTCAGTGCCCTCTCTCTCCTGTAGGAATGAGTCTGTTGCTGACTGAGTGGAAAGTAGATGCCTGAATATTTGGATGGATCTGGACTTTGATTTTGAGAACTTGATGGCTGTTGTGGGACAGTTATTTTTCTTATTCTACCATCCTAGCATGGATGGTAGAATAAGAAAATATTGGTGGACATAAACCACTAGTAATAAATGAGAGAGGTTCTTTTAGTTGTGCAAGTTGTGCGAAGAATGCAGCACACTTATCCATGGGATTTACTGGCCTGGAGCAACTCCCAATCTACAGCGGGTAGAGAGAGCTGAAGCTCTTAATGCAGGTACCTCCACCAATTCTTGAAGGGTGTTAGAGGAAATTATCTTTGTGATACATTACACCAGGAAGGACTGACAGGAGATGCATTGCTCTGTAGTGTAGCTGAGCTTATCAGAACCCCTTCACCACTCCTGAAGCAGGTAAGGGTTGTTGCCTCTGCAGCTACAATGGTTGAGTGTAGGAAACTCAGGTAAGAGTTGGGATTGATGGGCTTTCTAGTCTTGCTGGTTTTGCAGGGCAGAAGCATGTGTGGGCCTGGAGTGTTCTAGTGAGATTTGCCTTCACGTGTAAGTTTGTGTCTCTCTGTCTCTTCCATCCTAGATTCCAAGGCATTTGCTATCCCAAGTACATTTCTTTCAGTGGCAGCTGAATCTGGGTGCATGACCTACACAAATAAATGAGAGTTAAGGTGTATGGGAAGATCCCCTGCTATAGGAGCATTCCGTGTAGTCTTGCTTTAGAAAAACAACTTTTTTGTTTTAATGTGCTACTAGTAAGAGAGAAACTCCTGACCCCAAGCAGTCAGAGCAAGACGGAGAGGATTCTCCCCTTCCAGGAATAATGAGGCAGAGCAGGAGCATACTCTGTCCAGTGTCACAAGCAATGCCATGGCCCAGCAAAATCCTCAGGAGTGACTGGAAGGAGAAGGGAGAGGAGAGGGAAGGGGAGGGCCACACACAAGGACCTGACTTTGTAAGGTGGTGGGTAGGATGCTCTGCTGCTGGCGGGATGCGGGAAAACCTGGGCCTGGCTTCCTAGCACCATCAGCATATTAAATTCAGCAAATGAAACAAAGAACAACAGATCTCTTCCCTCAGTCTGACCCAAAATTAGATGGCAAACAAAGGAAATATCCAGACTACCAGTCTTTTCAAAACCTGTCCCTGGGTTTTGGAAGTGGATTCCCCTCCTTCATTTATTCTTATACTTGCTGAGTGGCCAGGGTCTCCTCTCATTTCCTGCAGACAGATTGCCTTTCTTTGGCTTTGAGAGGAGAGTAAGTTTAACTGCTGAGATAATAAAAGGACAAAGCCTGTCATGATTAATAGTCACATGAAATCATGTGTGAAGAACATTCAGTTATAGCTGTCCTCAGGAGAGAAAAGTTTCCCAAATATCTTAACAGAAAGAAGGAAAAGGGACAATTTGTCTGTGATTCTGTGAGATAAGTCACTTTGTGCACAGACAAAAAGTAAGGAATACTGCTGCCCACAGAGAGCATTTGTGGGGGACTTGGTAGTGAAGGGGTAAAAAAAAAAAAAGTTTGTGAAAGGTTTACAAAAAGTTTGGCTTCTGCTAGAACTTGGCGCAGTGCTCCACTGGGAGCTCTTCTAGCCCAGGGGCTGCTGCTGTTTAAAATCATTAATAGCCATCTCAGTTTCTGCCAGTGCGATTGGCTGAGCCAATATATTCCTATTAATTTGACTGAGCTTGAAGATAGAGAGGAAATATAAAAACCTCTTCAAGTTGCTGATACCTTCTGGGATCTCAGGCATACAGAGGGCTTGAGAAATCTTGACAAATTTGTACTTGGGGGAAAAATTTGCTAAGTGGTTCACAGAGTCTTAGCTGCACGTTAATGGGTAGTGATCAGGCAAAATGTTGCAGAATGGTTTCAGCATAAACCTTATGATGTCTAATCCTTGTTTTTAGAGGGAGGGATGCTATCTCCAGGAATAACTTAGCCTTTTATTTGGGCTTTCAGAGCTTGCTGATATTCTTACAGTGACAATTTTTACAGTGTAAGTAAAATTGGTTTGGATGTTTATCACCCTGATCAGCAGCAGTTGTAAGTTATATAGCCCAGATAATAGTAGTGAGATCTATTGAAATGCTCCCTGGCTATAACTCAGGAGTAGCTGCCCCAGCCTGCTTCCTTCCCCTGCATTTCATTGAGTGGTTAGGAGCACTTGTCCATTGACTAAGCTGTTCTCTCACCCTAAAAATAAAGCATGTGAATTAATAGAGCAGGAAAGTGAAAAATTACCCTTCTAGGTTTTGAATTATTGCAACGTTTGCTGCTCCCTGGAGCAAAGTGAGGATTTTGAATTGATGTCTCTGGTTTTTATCTGGAATTCTGTCCTAGTCAAACTCTACAGTGATGTTCGTGTCCATTTCCACAAAGTCTTGAATATACCGGTTTGAAAGAAGTTAGTATCTACCATTTATCCAGGTGCCTTTATGCTTGACTATGAAAGTGTAGAAACCCCCAAAGCATAGTTCCTGCCCAGATTGCTGCTCCCCATGCCTAAAATTCCAGGCAAAGAGTGCATTCAGGTATAGAGCCATAAACTGCTGAGAGAATACTGGGAGGTGTGTGGCACAGCAACCTCAACATGGGCTACTTTGCCATTGCCAAGAGTGTCCTGAAATGGAGTATGTGCAAGGAAAGGATGGAAAACAGCTCGAGTACAGATGACAGAGCTTTTATACTGCATGTAAAAGGAATGAGATGTAGAGGGTTCAGCTATCTACTGAACTCCAGAGAGGACAATGCTTTGCTGGTAGAAGAGAGCGATAGAGTTTGCTCATATGTGCATGTGTGTGTGTGTGCTAATCAGCAAAGTGTGCAACAATTTGCTTTAATGCGAAACGTGTACCTTGATCAGCAAATTATCTGCTTGCACATTAAATTATGCGCTGTGATCTCTGAGGTGTATTAAATATTGAAATCAGAAATTTTATCATTAATGGAAAGCTAATGAGCAACAACGACATTATGCGCCTCAGTTGACTTTTGTCAGAAGCAGCCCATTGTAGTTGGAAGGTGACTTTTCCAAGTCTCTGGTAGTAATATGCCAATTATTTCGGTTATCAATGCCCCTGGAGGCTCCAAGTGCCTCCCATGGATGTTTTACCTCAGACTGTATATGGAGCAGGGTTTCTCAGAATGTAGATAAAAGCCAATTTGAATGGACTGGGGGAAAGAAAGACCAGTTCTTACCACGCAAATTTATAGCTAAAGGCATTCTACCAGCTCCTGTATTTCAGCTTCTTTCATCCAATGAGGTGGCTTTTAGGACGTGCAGTTTCTTTGGGTAATAAAAGCACAAGGTGATGCCTTCACCTACAGTTAACATATAGGTGCCTAAATTAGAATAAATACATATGCAATGTGTAAAGTGCCTGAGGATAACTCTAGGTAATTCTGTCTCTGAAATGTTTGTTATTGGGATTATTGAATCATCAGAAATCCCAGTCAAGATCAAGGTCTCATTATAGCAGATTGCCTTTCCTGTCCCTGCTCTGCAGTTTAAACTGGGCTAGGAAAGTGGTGTGACTTTTCAAGGATACTCAACTTGTCAGTGACAGACCAGGAGCTAAGTGGGGATCTTCTCTGGTTTACATTGAGGTATAGGTCTTGGACTGCACATCATATATATCTCTGTTCAAGTTAGCTTTTACGTAGTAGTATGGGCTTCATTTATGGTAAAGAGTGTCTGGGTGGGATTGTTGGAGCCCATGTCACTGCTATGCCTACCCATACTGTCCTTTCAAAGTACCTCAGCATGTCCACATCATCTCTGTTTGCATCGTCAAGTCTTGCACAAATGAAGCTGAAGGATTTACAAAATGCTTTCACCAGTGCACTTACCTACTTTTTTTCTGCTGAAGGGGATAAACTGAAGCCAGGTTTGGATACAACTCTAATTACCTACGACATGACAAATGTCATGGGCTCACTGCTTGATGGACAACGAGTTCCTGGTCTCTGTTCCTCATCTACTCTGCTGGCTGCACAGCCATATCTTTCTCCCTCTGCTGCTTGGATCTGTGCAGCAGGAGTGGGGCCAGGAAGGTGATAGCACTGCTGATCCCATTGCAGGAAGCAGTGCCAGGAGCCTGCCTAGTGTGTCCCTGTGGGAGAAGTTGGGTATTGGCTTCCCTGGGAGGCTGACCCTGCCTGCAAACACATAGCTGGATAAGGCTATTTGTAAGGCTTAGAGATGTCTTGCTTTTACATCCCTCTCCATTGCTGCACATTATTAGACTCCCTTGACTTTTATGAAGGTCCTAAATTGCTACAGAAAACAGTGCTGTTTTCTGCTGGCTTAACTATTGCATTCCTTAAGGCTTGTTTTTCAGTGCTACACTTTACTGCCTGTTAAGTTAACTGGATTTTTATCTCCTCTGCCTCTGAATGTCTTCTGTAAAAGTCCAGAGTAAGCCACAGCTTGCCCAGAGGAATATTTCAGGAGAGAAAAAGGAAGAATTCAGGAACAATAATAATGTAACCCTGACAGTAGTGTTGCAAAATAATACTACAAAAACATTTTGGCATGAAAGAGTGGGTCCCCCCCCATAGATACCTACTTAGAGTACAAAAGAAAAGGCTCCCCAGGGACTTGCTCTCTTAGAAGAGATTGCAGGTCTAGTTCATCCTCTGTAGATGCAAGCACAGTTTATAGATAGCTTTGAGGTGCTCATTAATGGGGATGGCATTTTCTCTCATTTATTGTTCCTGATTCCTTTGCCCCCAAATATTGGAGGAAAATGGATTATGTATCATTATACTCCCTTGGGTGTGATAATTGCCCTTCACTGTGTTGAGGCAGGAATCTGTCCCTTCTTCCTCTCAGTCCTCAAACAACTCCTGTTTGATGTGGGGACAAAGCAGAGATGTACAGAAGCAGTTGCTTTAGTAGCCCCAAGCAGCATGGGTTAGCAGTGGGCAAAGGTTGTTTCCCACACCCTCTCTTGTGGAGGAGATAGGGCTGAAATGCAAAACAGGCATTTGATGTCCTAGCCTAGTGCTTTATCCCCCTCAGTTCAAAGATAATGGGCTGTGCTCCTCCCTTGTTGGCTATAGCTTGCCTGAAGGCTTTGCTAACTTTACCCTGAAATATGTTCCCACAGACTGTTTATGCTATTCTGAACCAATTAAATATAAGCACTGCTAAGATGTTTGTGTTTCCTTGTTCAGCAGCCACTGGGCTCTTGATGCTACAGCACGAGCAAGGGCTGCTTTGAGAGGGGACTTACTGTGCTCATGCAGAGCTGATCCCACCAGAGCCCAAACCAAGGCACTGAACACCGAGTACCCTTTAGAAGGCTTGCTGAATGAGAGGCAGGGGTCTCTCTGTATAGATTGTGAGGGTCCTGCAACAATTTGAATAGTTTAGGGTAGCATGTTGAATGGTGTCCCAACAGTGCTTTGATAGCCAAAGGTTGCTGTGGTGAAATTAAGGGTAACAGAGTTACCACTTGTAGGGATAAATGGGGCAGTAGGTTTAAAATTTCTTTCATCAGAAATTATTTGAGAGCTAACATTGAGGGCTGATCCAAGCTGCAGGCAGCTTGCAGGGAAGTGGTATATATGATCTTCAGTGTGTGTTTGGTCATCAGCTGGGTGATTAATGGGAAAAGGAATAAAATATGGGTTCTGGTAGTGAAATTTAGGGAACATTCAGAAATAATACTGAAGCTCTTGTCTTATTTTACAGGAATGTGAAGGATTCATTACTTCACAGAGCAAATAATATATTATTTTTACAAAGCGAGTAATAAATGATGAGGAAGAAGAACGAACTTTAAATATCAATGGACTCTGTTCATGGTCACATAGCATCACATGGAAGAAAAGAAAAAAATAGTGAAGGAGTTTCAAGAACACTCAGGTAAACAAAAACTTGATGCAGAGATACAACCAAGGATAGTCCTAAACCAAGGCCAGACTTCGAATTAATGTTCCTAGAAAAGTAGAGGGGCTGTCATGATATTTTATTCTATTCTGCTTCTGATAGAAGAGCAGGAATTCTACTTGAAGGACAGGGCAATTTCTGTTGCCAGACACACTATCCTGAGTAGTAGGAGAGAGACTAAAATCTTAAGATCTCTTTGATTTTGTATGTATGATAGCTTCTAATCCTTTAACAGCGGCTTATTTTGTGTGTTTCAGTTTTTAATTGTATCTCTCTGAATTAGTTACTAAAATGATTTTAAAAGACAACTGAAGTTATCTGTTTTCCATGAATATTGGGGTTCATGGAATGGATATTTCAAGTCTTTCAAAGCAACCGCAATACTTTTGGTTTAGAGGGTACGGTTTCAGTTCAAACAGATAAAGAGGAGGAGAACACTGTGGCTGAGTGAACACTGTTTTATTCTTGTGCATAGTTGGCTTTCATGAGCTCAATATACATGGCTAGGGAAGCGCCTTTCTCCTGTGTAAAGAGACTATAATTGCATTTAAGCCTGTTAAAATATTAATTCAGCAGATGTGTGCCTTGAGATACCAAATTACTTTCTGGAAAGGAGCAATCAATAGCTGATAATATGAGAAATGGTTATTTTCAAATATTCCAGAGCTATTCAAGAGCCAGATGTGCACTAGTTTAGCAATGCCCTGGCAGATCAAGTTAACTTTTTAACTCGCAGAACATGGATGGTAGCAGATGGTGTCCAGTTAAGCTGAGTTGCCCATTCCCATCCTGCTGTCTCCAACTTGATAATTGTGATAATTAGACATCTTCTAACTTTAAATATCCTCAGACTTATCTCATCATGTATTTACTGCCATTCAGCCCACTCCTGTATGGAGTATTCTGCACCTTTTATACTGAAGAAATTTTAATCCTATCACATGTTGAAACTTAATAAAAATATTATTGTGAGACTTTTCTACTTATTCCAGCAGTCTCATTGAAAAGATGTCTTCTTCCTTCAGTGAGACAATGAACAGTGATTGGTGGCAGGCAAAGCATTCAGGCAACTGACCTATGTTTAAACCACTGTTGTCACTTGTGTTCGAAGTTCTGTGATTGTATGAATGCTGGAATTATGGGAATGGAATGAAAGCCCAGGATACCTCAGGAAGTAAATGCTACTTTCTCTCTGCAGAGCAATTAATTCACCAATTACCTGGGAGAGGACACTCTGCCCTTGGACTTCCTGCCATATGGAAGACATCGAGCTGGCCAGACACCAGCTAGGACGAAAGTTGTTACTATGAGAGCTGTTTTCTGAAGCACCTTGTGAGATGTGGGATGTGTCTTCTGGTGACACTGAGGCTTGCAAGTCAATCTGGTGCCTTGAAAATTTTGCTGATCTGTCATAATACACGTGTAGCAACAATTTGAGGATGGGGAATGCCCCTGTATTGTTTCTTCATTGACCTTAGAGGGAGCCTAAGCAGATACCTGAGGCTCAACATCTGATTTTTGGAAAAAGGAACCTAAATAATTTTGAAAACTCAGTTGCATGTCCAGGTGCACCACTGAAAACTAGACTTCGGCTGGACTGCTTCTTGTAGCTCAAGGAGGCTGTGAAGGCCTGAACGTGCTGTCCCCAGGTGTCAGCTCCATCTCTTCACCTCTTGGAACTGAGTAAGACCTCTCCCAGATGTTTTCTGTACTGAAAATTTCAACTCTTCTAAGTTACTGAGAAGAGAGCAGAGCAATTACCACCCATCAACTTGAGTCCTATCCCCAAGAATGCAGGTGGCAGGTTATACGTTTTTAGTATTGTGCTTCACCTTTTTCTGGCTTCTCCTTACATCTGTTGCCACATGCCCTTTGCACAGCGGGCCCACCCTGGTCCTGTGCCAGGCTCCATGAGTGCAGCCCAGCATTCCTGTCAGATCCCACGGTCATTCAATGACAAACTGGTGCTGCCATGTCCAATGTGGTAGGACGGAAAATTCTTCTTCCCTACACTGGTAAGAAGCACAACAAGGGTGTGTTTTGCACCATATTGCAACTGGGGAGGAGGAGTGGAAATGGCTCATTGAGCTTCTCTTGGTGCTACTGGTGATTTCTCTGTCCTTCAAGTTTAGGACTCCTTCCTTGAAGCTTTTCAGTAAGAGCTGCTGCAGACTTGGCGCGTTGGCATTAACTTAGTCTTCACAGAGGAACACAAAACCCCCTTTTACAGATGTGCAAAAAACACTAGCTGGAGCTGCCCCTGCTCTAAGTCTCTAATAATTCTGCCTTGGGAAAGAAGAAATTGTTAAAAACCTGTGCTCCTGAATCCTTTTTCTGACTCTGTCCCATGATGTAAATGTATTACTGAAATTCACAGAACTGGTGAGCTGCAAGTTCCCTGACCAGGGCACCCATTTTGGATGACTCTGCTTCCCTCTGAGTTGTTGGTGCAGCTGCCACTCACAGGGATATGTGGAGCCAGCAGCCCATAGTGCAGTCTTTCTGGGATATGCTGCAGCCAATTACAAGACTGATGGAAGCAAGGATTTTTTTTTTTTTTCCTAGGCTACAGAATACAGAGAAATAAATATTCAGGCTCTGTAGCTGCAAGTAAGCCCAAGGGCAAGGTCAAATGTAAACATTCCAGTGACTTTTTGGTTAACCTGTAAAGGCCTTTTCAGCCTTCCAGAATCATCGGGCTTCTGGTCAGAGCATTGGGTTGTGCTTAGAGCCCACGTTATTTCTTCCCTTGGGCGAGATATTGTGCTTGCTGGTTATTCTGCTGTAAAGGTCAAGCTGCTGAGGCATTAAATGCATCCCTCCTTTTCCTGTATTAGCTGTTTTTTCTTCTAGATCTGCTTCCACATTTGGGGTTTGTGCCCTCCTTGTGTATTTACAATGAGACTACATCATAAACAAGTTAAACACCTTAATGTACTCTCATTCTGTATATTTTCTTCCTCTGGTTTCACCAACTGTTTCCAATCTTGCATATTGATATCCCCAGGAAGGCAGTCTTTGTAAGCAAGCAAATTAAATTGAGTGACAATGTTTGACACCAAGTTTATGGACAATTGGTGATTAAGTTACCTTTGAGAAGCATTTGACTCCCAAAGAGAGGCACAATATATTGCAAATATGCACTAGTCTGCTTCAAGGATTTTTCATGGGGGGGGGGGAGTTATAGGATCATAACTAATGCCTTATGATTAGCTAAAAATTTGTCTTTCAAAAAACAGGACCTCAGCAGAAGGGTAATATGGCTGGAAGTAAAATTACTGTGTGTGGGGGGGAGGTGTTGGTTTGTTTGGGACTTTTTTCCCCCTTTTTTGGTTTGTTTATTTTGGTGTTTGGGTTTTTTTGTTGTTGTTGTTTTTTGGGGGGTTTTTTGGGGTTTCTTTTTGCAGTTGGTTTGTCTGGTGGGTTTTTGGGGTTGTTTTTTTTTTTTTGGTTGTTTAGTTTGGTTTTGTTTTGGGCTTTCTTGGGACAT
The DNA here is from genome assembly GCA_020086605.1 of Lanius collurio. NCBI lineage: Eukaryota > Metazoa > Chordata > Aves > Passeriformes > Laniidae > Lanius > Lanius collurio. Next base: position 24,719,078 of record JACBWW010000015.1, on the reverse strand, counting down.
GACTGATGGAAAACTGAATTTAATGTCCCATGTAGGAGATGATGCTATCAGGATCTAGGAGTAAATTTGAAATTTGGGACCACCCAGCACCACCAAGATGTAGTGAGGAGTTGACAATCAGGATACGGTCATGAACAATGTATGGCCAGCAAGTCCCTCTGTGAGGATGACTTAATTTTCTGTAACATTGAAAATGAATCAGGAAATGAGGATTTTTTTACAGGGTTTGTATGTTTTCTTCTGTTCTCTGAAATTGATATGCAGGAGGTCATCCTTGTCTTTTCCTGCAGTCCAGCCAGGGTAAAAGGAAAATTATTAGGCAATTTTCTGACTCTTCAAAGCATAATCACGTGTATGGTGCTGAGCTTCCAACCTGTAATCTTATGAGCAGACATAGCAGGATTACTTGTAGTTCCATTTGCTATTCAAAAGTTTACAGTTTTAAGACTGAATACCTGAATTGCTTTAGCCTTGAATCCTGATTCTGCAAACAGTTCTTGTCAAAAGGAGATTTTGTGCAGCTCAGAAACTTGATTTGCTTTTTTGTCATTTAGTATAACCCTGAAAGCCACCTTGATGGTTATGGCCTTGTGATACAGCAAAGTGCAGCAAGTGAACTTTTCTTTTTTATGTTGGTTGTTGCTTTGGATTTTAGTTTGGCTCATTTCCTAGTAGCTAGTAGCTGAAATTGTTTTGGGAATTTCTAAAAGACTGCCTTAGTGCTCTAAGCACCAAAATCTCAGTCCAGCAAAACTCTTAGATGTAGATTTAACTTCAGGCATGGTTTTCAGATTCCATGATGCAAAATGGACTTTTGGGAACACCTGAGGATTTTATTCAACTCCAGCCACATTTAGGGGGCAGTAGTACCCCTAGAAGTGGTGTATTTTGTGACACATGGCAATGCTTCATTCCCTGAAGATGAGGAGTGGGACAAAAATTTTAGCTAGGGGGTGTTATTCTAACAGGATGTCTCCAGCATTTTAGATTGAAGGGTGCTTTTTCCCCTAAATGTGCTGTTTGCTGGCAGTGTGGCTAATGCAGCTGTCTCCAGCTCACCAGTGTATGAATGAGAGAAGCTTGGAAGTGGTTTATGCTCACTCAGACAGCAGCTCCGGGACAAGAGAGAAAGAAATGAAACATGCTGTTGCTTTGCACAGAGATCGAAAAGCTGCTGCAAACTGTTCTGCCCAGGACAGGACATGGAAGTCTGAGAAAGAAGAAATAAAAGAAGTTTGGGGCTTGGTTTCAATTCAACTGGTGTCAAAATCAGTATTTGAATGAGTGATAGCAGGTCTTATATTCCTGCAGAACTCATTGGGATGAGAGATTTGGAAACGTGTCCTCCTTTTGCTTTGCTTAATAAAAACTCAGGTCACAACATTGCTCAGAGCCTCAGTTTCTCACAAAATAAAGGGGAGACAATATTATTTAGTACATTAATGTGGTCTTTAGGATTGGACTTAGCCCCCACCACAGGAGTTAATCATGTGTAAGTCTCTCTGTAGTTAATAGAGACAGAAGAACCTCCAGAGAGCCAGTGAGCCCAGTGGAGATCTGAATTGCTCTCTGGAGTTTCATCTCTGTCAAGTGGCTAAAGGAGACATTTAAGCAAAGGCACATCCCTTTTAGGTGGCTTGATTAAATGTCTGCAAGACAGTGGAATGAAACAATACCTCCTGAGCTACAGATGGTACTGAATTTACATGGCCTGAAGTATTTTTCCTGGCTGTGCAGGAATTTTGCAAGTGTAATACACCAAAGACCCTTTTCTTGGAGGCATGAAGAGAGAGCCCATCTGCATGGTTAATCTCTCCTAGTAGCCTGTCGTTTCTGGAAGCTTATGCTAAAATTGTCATAAGGAAGAGAATTTTTTCTATTAGCATGCAAGCAGCATTGCATTTCCAAGTGCTAGGTGTCATTTGGGGTCATTAAACTGCTCTTCTGCTGCAAATGTGGGGAAATTAGTGACTGACCTCATGAAAAACCAGAACTGGGATATTAGAAATTATAATTTGTGATTAAGCAGTGCCCTGAGAACTGCAGTGAATTAAAAGGTGTTTTTATTGGAGGAGGTTTGTTATTGTTGTTTTAGCTTTTTGTTTAAAGAGTCTGAAGTCTATTTCTTTTGGGAAGGCTTGCATAAGCACTTTCTAACCATTATAATGTCATTATATATGGGATTCATTACATTAGAAACATTAGGGGAGATTAAAAAGGATCTATTGGAGGCATTGGCTGAAAAAGAAAGGATAAAGACTAGTTGTAGTTTGAGCTTTTATTACGTGACTTGCAACAAATGTTGAAATATTGTATTTAAGCTAAATGTGTTTGTTGGAGGTAGCATTAGGAGGGAAAGCAGAGCAGCAAATACTACTCTCACCCCTAAAGAAAGAAATCACAATGGCTGGGAACAGTGTGTTAATTAGCAAACTAATTTCCTTGTACTTTAAGCGCATAACAAGTTTTAAATGCTTTCTGAATGGATGGTATCAATTGCATTTTGTTCCTTGAATGTGATTGTTTCCATGGCAATGCTGAATTCTGCTGTACACGGATTATGTCTGTAAATCCTTCTAGTCATTTATGGGAAGTCTGTATTAGTTTGGCAGCTGACCTGTATTCAGGTTATATTTTACATTTGTTGCAGTTGTTTTACAAGCAAATGAACAAAAAGAAAAGTCACTGGAAAAGGGCCAGATCCTCAATCCCTCCCATTTGGCTTCATTTCACTGATTTTAGTGGATCTGTGCTGCATTACATCAGTCCTTGCCCTGTTCTTATTAATATCTTCTTTATATATGCAGGAAAAAGGGCCACACATGTCATTTCCCTGATAACATAGGCCATTGTTCAGGTCACTTTTAATTTACTGCTTGTGAGATGCTATCAAGTAAGCTCTTATTCTTCAGGGAGAGCAGGTAATGCCAGGGCACTGCTGCAGAGCTGCTGGCCAGTGCTGGGCAGCTAGAAAGGGTCAAGAGGGGACCATTGGCAGGGCAGGAGACACTGCTTGCAGGGTGACCTCAGAGTCCAGTTAGTGTGAGAAAAGTCATACAGGAAAAGGACTAATAGCAACAACTTCTAGTTTCTTTTAAGTTAAAGCAGCAGCACATCTCCTTTTCTCTGCCAGCTGTGCCTTTTCTCCTTGAATTTTACACAAGGTGCTGTAAATACACCTTGCTCAGAATCCCTTTACCCACACTCTCTCAAAGCTTGGCTAACGATGCTTAGTGTAAAGACAAATGAGAGACAGCATTGTCTAAGTCCATTACTCTGGTCCCTCTAACTCAACTCTAGCCAGGTTTTGTAACTCCTGGGAAGTGTTAATGGACTGACAGGCAGAGAAGAGCAGTTGGGAAAATGGAATTTTGGTTCAGCAGTCAACAGGGTTGTTGTACACAATTTGTTTATTTCTTTTGGAAGAATGGAGATAAAAAGCCTGTAAGCACAGGCAGGTGCTGGCACCACTTTTGAGTACTTACACATAGGAAAAGCATGGAGAAATCAGTTCCTACGTTTTTCTACTCACTGCACAGATATTTCCTTCCTCTCCTTCATCCCCTTCAGTACATCTTGCTGGGCTGACTCACTGGACTGCCTGACTGACTCCTGTGCACAGCCTGCCATGCACACCCATTCTCATGTGCACCGCACACACAGACCCACACACACATTCTGTCTCATGTTCACACCTGGTGGGAATTTCATGTTGAGGCTGTTTTTCTGGACTTTGGGGTTATTCAGAGATTTATCTCTAGGTGTGGCTTGGAGCTTGTTAAGGTACTGAAGAAGTAACATATTTTCTTCACTGAAAGAGGTGCTAACCATTTCATCCAGTCCTGCATTGCACCCATGCTTTTACGAGGCTAGAGGAACCAAATACCTTACAGACTCCTTCACTAATGATCTGCCTGATGAATCCCACTCTCTAAGGACCTGCTTTCTTTCAGAAAACTTCAGGAGCTCTGTTCCCAACGGGCAGTTTCAGGCTCTGCATCTGAGAAATTTTAGATTTAGGAGAAACAGAGGTAATATATTTAGACTTTCAGGAAAATAAGGTTTTGAGAGATTGAAGTTAAACTTTTACACATAACATGGAACATTTCAAGCTCCTCATAGAGATGACCTGAGGTATTAATGTATGAGGAACTGTGATGATGAGCTGGAAGCTTCTATTCTAAATCCCTTTGAGTTTTAATCTGGGGCAGATGAGGATGTGGGAGAAAAAAGAAGATTTAAAAATAGCTCTGTGCCTTTTGCAGTCAATTCACTCTGCAGGAAATCTGAACAATATTCACGAAATAGTATAACTCCCAGAAAAGCCTGTTGTTTCTAAGCAAAGTCAGTTTAGTCTTATCCACGCTGAGGAGCAAATGGGATTGACAAGCATGTAAAAGAATTGAGACAGAAAGTGTGAAACTGTGTTTGAAAGCAGAAAGAAGCTTAGAGACAATGTTAGTTTCAGTGTGATTGAGAAAGAAGAAGGGGGGAAAGGGTGGAGAAAGGTGTCCCTTGAAGGAATTTTGTCTGCATTTGGCAAAAACAATGAGCACCAGAGAAATTGTAAGGAATATGAGGCTAAAAGCTAGACTTCTGTGCCAAATAATAAAAAGTTGCTGAATATCATTGAACAGAGCACGTGACACTCACTTTGGATCACTTCTATGAATGAGTGCATGAGGACAGGGAGCCTGAGCTGAGCAACAGGAGCTGTGGGAGGAAAGTCCCACAGGCTGAACACAACCCTCTTAAAATAACTGTCTGCATGAATAGTTGAATTCCTCACTGACTTGAGACAGGACACAGCTCAACTGAGAGCTAAAGGTTTAATTTCCAAATTTGCCTTGCACCACAGTGGTACCCTGTCTACACACAAGCTTTTTATTGTAATAGCACTGACATGTATGAATCTGTTTTTTTCCTCCTGGGCTTGGACAGGTTTTTATTTTTGTTTGTTTCTTCTAAAAGCCATGACAAAATCTGATGTTTGTTTTGTCCTGTAGGTGAGATTTTTTTCAGTCTGATCAAAACTCTGTATACTTTTCAGGAGGTCTTCGTTATTCCTAGGAAAGGAAAAGACACCCCTTAAGAAGGTCTCCTCTATTCCCTCTTCAAAGGGGAATGGATTTGGTGTTCAGGTAACCTTCAGACCCCAAAATACGACTCAAAAAAATTTCATCAAAACAAAGGGAAAAACTTGTTGGGGTTTTTTTTTTTGGTTGGTTGGTTGGTTTTTTTGGGTGGTTTTTTTTTTTTTTTTTTTTTTTTTTTTTTTTTTGTGAGAAATGAGTAATGTTATGTCTTTGAAACAGCTCTGCTGCACTGAAGTGTGTCTGTGTGGTAGCACAAGTCTGTGCCTGCAGAGCTGGTCATGCCTGAGCTCTAGCCAGAGATGCAGCATCTGCTCAGGCACAAACAACACCAGTGAGATTTGATTTTTAGGGCTGAAAGCTTAATCTTCCAGGGTATGACCTGTTCCTTTGTTCCTCCTACCATCCTCAAGGCTAAAAGAATGCACCTGTTGCTTTGTATACTTACCTAGCTCCCTCTAAGAAATTACACCCCCAAAACTTGCCCTTTGCTTCCCGCTGAGCATCTCTTTCTCTTCAGGATTCACAGATAGTATTGGGAAATAGGAAAAACTTTACACAGCAGAAAGGATTTGCACACAGAGCAGCTGCTTTTATGACCAGGATGAGCTCATGCAAAACTCTGTCTTGTGAGCATATAACTTGCTCACAAATATTTAAATAGTGCTGATTTTAAGCCTGTCATCGCTCCTTCTTTGCCTAAAGAAAAAAGGTTTTGTTATTTTTTAACTTGGTTATTCTCTTGATTTGACTATGCTCAGCCATCTGTTGAGGGCACAAAAAGACAGAAGCAAATAATTAAGCAGACCAGTTGCACTCAAATAACAAACAATTGAGATTAAGTGCTTAGTGACAGTTTAGTGAAAGTAATTTCTCACAGGTAGCAAGTGCTTGTGGAAAAGTTATGCACTTGTGAGGGAAATGGTGGCTCCTGAATAAAAGGCAAATGAGAAATAGGGAAAAAAATCTGGAAAATGAATTTTTGGGACTTTTCTCACCTTGCTGTGATGGTCTGAAAGTTTCACTAGACCTGTAGGCACTCTTGAGAATTCATCAGCAATCTGTACACTTATTAAATGAGTTGCTCTCACTTTCTAGACGTTGTCCTTTCCCAGTACTCCTGGAAGGAGCACACACCCCAGGGTTATTCAAGACATATTACTTCAAAAAGTAAAGTCAGGGGAAAAGTGCTGCTCACAGAGTGAATTCCCAGCTCCATTAAAATCCAAGGCAATTTTGCTTTTGTTCAGTATTTTCTAAAAAAGAGTCCATTAAGGAAGTGACATCCCCCAGAAACTAACATTAAATGTACAAAATTACAGGGTAGGTTGAGCACTAAACCTTACATTTAGAAACAAGAAAAAAGGGCAGCAGATAGCCAATACTTCTGTGCCTTCCCAAAAGCCTTTTTTTTTTTCCCAGTGGTATGCATTTTATTGAAACTGGCATAAACCATAATCTTTATGTGAAGTAGTTGAAATAAAAGGATATCTAGGGTTTTTTGGTTTTTTTTTTTTTTTGAATAGTCCTTTTTGGCAAAGTAAGCCATTGTGTCATTCCATTTTTTTCTGAGTGGATATTAAATATTATTGTATTTGAGGTGAATCTCTGCATAGCAGCACCATTGTGACCTTATCCAGAATGTCTCAGTAACACTGGCTGTGCCTTCTTAAATGCTTTTTAGCAAATTTACCTGTCCTTATGTCCAGAGCTGCTGGTAATGTCCTCCCTGTATGGAAGGATCACGGTGGCAGTTTGTGGAAGGAGGGAACAAACACCGTGTTGGGAATTGCCATCACCTAATTTACTTGTGATGTATTCATGTAACACTTTGGGAGGTGCTGGTGGGAGAAAGGCACTCCTCACTCACACTGTTGCCAAATTCTCCAAGAGAGAACTCCCCCCCACACTGATTTGGAGTAAACTGGTCCAGCAGTTCTTGTGGAGTTACGTGTGATTTTGCAGTATATCAGACATGATCAGCTGATGGGCAAAATGACTTATCAGCCTTATAGTGGCTGTACTTTGACAGGTATTCAAATTGAAAGATCAATTTACATTTTCTGAAAGGAAGGAACATGCAGTAGATTAGTTTTCAAATGGTTTTTCATACAAGAAATGAAACTACTTACATCAGTGATTTCTAAGGTTACATTTGTTTTTGCCATGCTTTTTTTTCTCCCCTTCCAGATGCAATTTGTATTTGCTAAGGACTCTGGGCAGTACATTAGAATAAGGAAAACTTGGAGGGCAATTTTTAGAAAAATAGATATCCAAATCACTGTCATAATCCTTCTGCCTCTTTGAGAATGAAAAGTAGAGTGTTCCACAGAAATGTTTATTGGAAAGATTAGTTTTATCATGAAATTGTTACTTCAGCCCATGGTTTAAGATTGGCCATTACCTTAGACACTTCACAGATGAAAACACAGGGAGAGTTGCCAGTGAAAAAGTCCTAGTGGCTGAAAGAGTCCTTTCCTGGTACACTTTTTTCCTCCAATAATTATATATTGGCTTCACCTGGGAGAAATAAAAAATCTGTTAAAAAAGCCAAGGATGGAAAAAATAAGCTAAAGCTCTACTGTAAATTTAGTATATCAACTCTTTTTGTGGGGGAAGATCATTTTACTTATTTATAATACTGCTAGGTACATGTTGAAAAAACTCTATTTATGACAGAATGACTTTTTAAAATAAACTCTCTTTAAACTTAGCTGTAAATGTTTACATGGGAGCCTGGAAAAGAGCTCTTAGCTTTTGAATGAATACATGAACAGTATAATAATCCTGTTAAAGGGAAGGCTTTACATGGAAAGGGCAAAGAAAACTCCAAAGATTGTAAATGCATTGACAGCCTTAACAGAGATGTTTGTTACAGGTGGGAAAGAGCTCATTAACATCACCTAGAACTGGAAACTATATGCCAATTGAATCCCCTAAGTGGGAGATCACCCTGTTTATGTTCTTGCAGCATCACTTCATCACCTACCTAGTTTGGTTGTAGAAGGACCCCAGCAGGAACCCGTCTTTCTTTCCCTAATGGCGGCTCAGATCCTGTTACTGAAGCTCTGCATCTGTAGTCCTTCTGCATACAGAAAACTCTGATGGCCATAGCAATGGACCTCAAAAAAATATGTGAATGGGTATATACTCGTTTCCATTCATGATATGGAGACACATAATTTGGAAGAAGACTTCTAATGTTCTAGTCTTTCATTATATTTGCTCATTTACTCTTGTTCCATTTCAATTTGATTTTGGCCAATGTAGGGACTTTCTTGAGTAAAACTTAAATACCTCCATCAGGATTCTGTTCTCCCATATTAAAAAAAAAAAAAAATGGTAAAAAGAAACTGGGTTTTGAAGTTCAGAGTCATACAGTTAATTTCCATGCCAATATAGTGGGGTTTTTTGATGAAAGAGTATTACCAAAACTTCAGCAGAAAGGGATGAAAGGAGAGTGCCAGTGTCCCTTTAAATGTCTCACACAGGTTGTATCAAAGCAGGATTATATCAGTCTCAAGATGCCAAGGTTTTATTTATAAAAATAAATTTTTCCAGAAAATATCCCAAGCTGGTGTCATGTTGTTGAGTGCAAATAGCTCCATTAGCAGTTAGTGGCAGTTGTACATATGTCCATCCATCTGCCTTATGATTTTGTATCTGAGGAAAGGGCTGTGTGTTAGTTACTTATGTAAAAGCCTGCTTTTAACGTGTACAAAGAAAAGGATTGCGGGCAGTGATGATGCACTTGGCTAAAAGCACTCATTGCTGTAGACACACTTGTCCCTGGGCAGGATGAATCAGAGTTAAGGCCACAAAATGGATTTAAGAGAATTATGGATGTGTCATCTTTCAATTTTTTTCTTCAGTGAATCCTTTAATTTTCATATATAACTAGAGCACCTTTCAAACTGGCAGAGGAACTCTTTTCTTTGAGTGGGTTGGTTTGTTTGTCTTGCACAAGGCACTGAAGTATTCTCACTGGAGTGGGTAAAATGCTGCAAAATGGCATTTGCATATTCTCACTGCAGTTCTGCTGCAGCTCCTTTTGCCCAAACCTGAGGCTGCTTTTTATTTGCCACAGGTAAAAATTTTGCTTTTGGCAGTGAGTCAAGTGTAAGATGGTGCAGATTCAAATCTTAGTGGCACTTTGTGCCAAGTCTCTGCAAGAGCCTAGAATTTATAATACTAAACTACCATTGCAATTGTAGGAATAGAAGTACTTGATAAGGAGGGGTTACTGTCATGGGAACATGTTGTTTATTCATTTTTTTCTATTCCTCTGTGCAGAAAATTTCAGTCTTCCAGTAGGAGGGGAGAGATACAGATATGTAAGACAGATGCAACTTCAATGTAACACATTGTGAGTAGCAAATGACTACTTTGAAAACGTCTCAAATTCTACATTGTGTGAAAAATCTTCCTTATTGCCATCTGACAAACATGCATGGAATTGGGCTTGAAAATATATTCTTATTTCCAATCTTAATTGAGAGAAAGGAGATAAATTTACAGCTAATGTTATTTTCTGCTCATAATCCAAGCTTCTTGTGCTGACTAGTGTTTGTTCCAGCCACAGAGATGAGCCAGTGTGCTGCATGTGGTGGTTTATCTCCACAAAGTTTTGTATGTAATTCTCTAATTCAGCTTTGATTCTGCAGTCCTCTTCAAGAGAATATCTGAGCTGGAGCAAAAATTTTAGCTATTGGACAGTCATTATAAATCAAGATAAACTATGTTTTCTTCCAAAGATTTCCCCTCATGCCATGTGCTTTTTGGAAACATAAAGCTTCTGGGGAAATACCTTGCATACTCTCTTTTAGCAATTTCTATTTATTCGGTTCTAAACTGATTTTGCAGGGGTGGAGAAGACAAACAATTCTGTGGAAAGTGTTCTTGCCAGTGGTTATCTTGCCTGCACTCTTCCTGTCTGGCATGGCCTTTGTATTCATTTCCCTAAACCAAATGGAGTTTGCTCTCATCTCTTATGGCCAGCATTGCCAGATGGCAAACTTCTTTCGTTGTTTACAAAATCTGCTTCTTGTCTGGCCATATCTCTCTGGCTGGCTGGCTAATCCAGCTGTTTGTAGCTTCTCCATAAAGTGGAATTTATCCTGCTTTAGGAAACAAAATAGATAAATCTTCCCTTTTTGCAGGAATACAGGTTACTAACCTGTATTTGTGGTAACTTCATGCAACTCTGTCCAACCAGGAAGGGAGTTCCCTGCTGTTAATCATCTTTTTTGTGGTGTATGCTCTTCCCTTAGAAAAGATCAACAAAACAAGACAAAGAAATCCCAAAAGTTCACCCCAAATTATCTGATGTTTCCCCCTCTTATTCTTTCTCAATTTCACCTCCCAATCTGTTTTATATCCCTTGTAAAAAAAAAAGAAGAATATTTAATGTGATGGAATGGGATTTGCTAAATACAGTGTTAAATTTAGTATAGGTGCTAAATATACCAATACCTTCCAGGGAAAGTCTGTAGATTTCTTGATTTTTTCCAGACTCGACCACAATAAAATATCTGCTACCTGTAGCACCACAGAACTCCCCTCCATCAGATCAATTCAAAATTGATCATATTAATCCAAGCCAAATACGATGTAACAGGCAAGCTGCAGATAAAATGTGGAATGAGCATGCTGGATTGCCAGCTGTGGCAGTTAAATATCACAAACATGTTCAACTCTCCACTAGCTCCATCTCCATGACAAAATATTTGGCTGCAATACTTTGAGAAAAGATGCTCTCCTCCCAACCCTACATGTACTGTTTTTTCCATTTCACTTACCAGCAGTTTGAACTAGTGGAAGCTCTTCTAATTGCAGCTGTGATGCTTCACATAGTCATTTATTTCTGTAAAGAAGGTGCTTTTTGGCTGGTCTGTGCTTCCCATGACTAACCACAGCATCTCCTGGACATCAAGGAAAGCCTTGATGGAAAGTAGAGGGAGCTAGCCTGCGGCCACATTTTGTTAATTGATAAAGTTAAGGGTGCATGGTGGCCCCCCAGACACCCTAAACTGTGGAGGTGCCTCTCCCCTGAAGTCCTGGGGGGAGGGACCCTGCAGCGTATGGATCTGTCCCTGCTCCCATGTCACGTGTGCCCCATACCTGTTCCTGATCATTTGGGTTTGTGTGCCCTGGCCTGGGGAAGAGAGCAGGGTCCCATGACTGGGTCTGCCTGGGAACTCCAGCCATGCAGGCTGGAGGAATAAATCATCTCTGAACATCTATAGAAATATCACTTCATCTTTCCTTCCAAGTCCATCACTGTCTTACACATGTTGTAAGGATTCCCCATTACAACACCAAACTGTAAAATTTGTGCAGATTGGCCTTGCCCTGTCTGGATAGCTGTGAACCCTAAGCCCCAAAGAGTGTCTCCAGGTGAGCCGAGAGCAGTAATGGGTTCCAATGAACTGCGAAGCAAGAACTAAACTTTTGGGCTTTCCTTCCTAAGAAGAATTTCTCAATCCCCAGAGTGGCAACTCTTTTTGGGTAGGTGTCTGCTCTTCTTGGCAATTTTCCAAGCAGCAGCTTTGAAAGCTTCTCTCCTACTTTTCAGAGGACCTTTTTAAAAGTAGTGTACAGACCCAGAAAAAAAACCCCACAAAAACAGTCCAAAGCCAATGATTGTATTCTTCTCAGCACTAGTTAATAATAGTAATAATATTAATAGTAATAATAATAATAGTGGTAATTCAGCACTAGTTAATAATAATAATAATAATAATAACAACAATAGTGTTAATTTCAAGTGAATATATGTGCATACTCATCCATGTAAGTTGGAACCTACTTTGTGGGCAACACTTCTGGTAAGATTTCAGAACTTGCATCTTTAGACAGAAAAAACAAATTAATTTATTTAAATGTTCATAAGTACGATTGTAACAGCCTTTCTGCATTATTTGTCCTTGATGAGAACAAACTGTCATTGTCATCGTTTCCAGGCAACTACCAAAGAGTACTTAACCTTACATGGGGGTCTCACAAACTGCACATTATACCAGGTAAAGCATGTCTTTGAAAATAAACTAGCTCAAGAGATCACATTGAAACATTTTATTTAATCTTATTTTTAATTAGTTCTTTTTTCTTATTTTCAGGGCAATTATTTTCCTGTCAAAGACTTGCTTTCCTTAACTAGGAAAATCAAATAAAGCATGATTTTCACATTCTATTTTTAATATTTAACAAGCCAAGAAGTACTCTGGGCTACAGTAGTTACTGTGGGGTCATTTGGAAAGATTTTGACAGCTTGAGAGTGTTGCCCCATGATGAAAATGGGAAGAGCCAGTAAGAGAAGTATGATGGGCAGTTTTAGAGGCTTCCACAGAGACTGGAGCCTCATTATGCATCATGCATTCTGCAAATGCCCATCTCTTTTAACAGACTACAACCTGAATAAATAAGGAATTGATGGAGAAATGAGGGTACAGTAATGAGTGGCACAATGTGCAACAGGGAACTCTCCATTCAAGTCCCAAACAGCACCTCATGAACTGAGGGAGGTGTCAAAAATTTATCTAGTCTGGCAGTGACCAAAATTGTTTTTCACTTTTTAAGTGAAAAAACATATTTATGGCATTGAACTTTACTGTGCTTCACATCTGGCAGCATCTTAAACCAATTTTTGTGGTTATATTGGAATTTGATCATCACCACATTTTCTATCCACGCTTCTGAATGGTGCTTGATGACTAAATTGGCAAATAACTGGAATCTTTCTCTGGCAATTCACTAAAGTTTACATTTTCTCATCACAACACTGTTCACTTTGAAAGCTCTTATTACTTGGTGTAAAAAGTAGATTAAGCTATAAAATTTAATACAATGAACAGACCCTATCTGCTTTTTACAACCACAGTCTAAGGAGTCCAAGGTCCAGTATGTTTTCTTACCCAGTTCCCTCAGCCTCCAGGGAAAGTAAAGGAAAAGTGGATAAAGGTTCATGAGAAGATATTCTTGTTGTTAGTCATGGATAAGTTATAGTAAGTGATATGCTTTTCTAACAAGAGAAAAATTTCTAATGGAAACCAGTTTGCCAAATCTAAAGACAAAGCAGCGCTGCTCTCTTGACCTGTGCACAGATGGACTTTTTTGTTTATCTTTGCCAATACACAGCTGAAATTCTTTTTTTTTCTAGCAAAAGAAAGTCATGTAAGGCCTGCACAGCATAACCTAAATTGAGAAAGAAATTTGTCACTTTTTTGACAATAATTCATGTAGACTCCAAGAAAAATGTACTTCTGAGCAGTGACTCCATGAACAATAAGGCAAACACTCTCAGCTACACACCAGCCCATCCATCTTCCTAAATCATGTCAGCAGGCTTCAAATTGTTCACTAAGCTTTATTGTTTCATAGAGAAGGAAATAATTTGTGGTGAAATACACTGGGCCATTGAACTTTGCAATTATTTATTACTCGGTCTTGATTTCTTGCACACTGCTGCTTCATCATTTACCTATCATTTGTTTTGGATGACATGGTTTATCCTCTCTTCAAAATTGTCTGGATTGCATAAGTAAATTTGCAAACTGAACTGCTTAGGTCTTCTGCTGGTAATAGCATTCACCCACTGTTTGTAAAATCTGTAGTAGTGCTGTGTGTGCAATATTGTTGTAGGCAAGGTGCGAGTTCTTTCTTCTATCAAGAAAAAACAGGTATAGGCAGCCTGATGTGAAGCTTGCTGGCTTTTATTTGAACTGGAAGACTGATGAACAGGCTTCCTGTAAAGTGAGAAGGTACAGGCAGCATAGCAGATGGACACAGAGTGGTTGAAGTGGCAAGTAAAGTAGGCTTTGTGCCATAAGTGACATCTTATGGTATAAGAACTACTCAGATAGGGGTCATTTCTATGTCAGGAGGGAGAGAGAGAGGTGACTGCATCTGTGCTAAGTCTGCTGTAATTTCTGTTGTTATTGCTGTTATAAATGGGTGTCCTAATTAGAACTGAGGGAATTTATGGGCAGATATGAAAATGTGGTTACTATAGTTACCAGGTGCTCCAGCTCAGTCAGGAAATGTGGTTAATATAATGATAGCCCAAGGGTAAACACATGAGGTAAATGATGAACAAGCCCCCCTGCTTCAGGAGAAAATATTTTTCTTCTCAATTTTTTGGTAGTTTATTTGCCAAACTAATATCTACCACAACAATTCCTTTTCTGTCCTTCCCTTTCTTGTTAGACTATAAAGGTTTTGGTTAGACTATATAGAGTTTTGGGCAGAGAAGGTGAAGAATGAGGCAGCATTTAGAGGAAGGATAAAGATCTATTTACCAGGCTGTCAAAGCTCTCAGCTAACATCCCTCCCTGGTCCTCTGTACATAGGGTGGACAGCAAGAGGAGCTATGTGTATTTTCCCAAGTTCAGAAAGAGAACTTTATTGTGCTTGTTTGTTTGTTTGTTTGTTTGTTTGTTTTCCTGACCCTGATTTCAGCAGTGACCCTTGATCTTATGACAGCCTGTGGACAGAGAAGGAGGAGAAAGGCAGGGAGACATTGCTAGGGAGAATCTCATGAGAAAAATGGCATCTCAGAGGTATCAAATCCCACAGGAGAGGCTGGAGCAGACTCTTGCTTGGTGCTGCCTACAGTCAGGGTCTACACAGGTTGTTCCATTTGTTACAAGGAAAAGGAGAACAGTGAAGTCAGACTAATTTCTGCTGCAGTTTCTCTGGAGTCAACAAGATGTCACTACTGATTGTTTTGACATAGATTTTTGGGTCTTGAGTTATTATCTGTCCATTTAGAAAAAGAAAACACATGAGGAGACAGAAAATCAGAACAGCTGCTGCTAAGGGAACCCCTTAAACAGTGCTCACCATGAGTGGTTCTCTGGTTCTGGAGGGGACATGCAAGAGGAGAAAAAATCCTGAAGGATCTATATCCTGCTCAATCAGAGATAAACTGCAACTCTATTTATCAGTGTCCAGCATGTTGCCTGATGTTGCTGGTTGATAGAGACTAAATAATTATTGTTCCTTTATTCATTTGCGCTCTGTGACAGTAGGGCTGGACTCCAGTGACCTACACAAAAGCAGAGATAGAGCTGCAGCAATGAGAAGGTCAGTGTAAGGACTGTCGTTGTCCATACAAGTTCCAGATCCTTTCTAGGGATTGCTGCAGGCTGATGACCACACACTTTGAAGCTGGAGAACACTGAACATTGCCCATCCAGTTTCGTCTCAGGGACTTTGCTGAAGTGCCTTAATCAGAAACCATGACCTCATTCTTGAGCCTTAGAGAGAGATAGGAACTCCAGAGCAGATAGTTTCCTGCATCCTGGCATTCTGCCTCTCCCTTAGCAAAAAATGCAGAAAAGGCTTTGAGCATGATTACCTCAGATAGGGTCTTAGTCACAGTCATTGCTGTCATGATGAGCTTGACCATTCTGAATTGTTTAAATTACTTTGGATTATGGATTTTTTTCCATTAGCAAGAAGGGGATATACCAGCTCTGTCACTGGCCTTCTCACAGGAGGATTTAAATGTGCTGAGGTGCAGTGTCTGGGCTTCAACGTTAGCAGTGCTTTATAAAATGAAGCAAAGTGCACGTGAAAACGCATCCAGTTAGGCAGAGTCTCCTCTCTACCCAGAGCTTTTTGGAGTGCTCTGCCAGTGCCAAATACAGTTGAATCAGGTTCTCAGTGGAAGTAACCAGGCAGAAACTGCACATGGATCTATGCATGCACATGAGATTCTGCTTTGCTGCAGGCAACAGGCATCACTGCCTGCAGTGATCACTGCAGGCATCCCTGGCTGCACAGGACTCATCTGCTACCACCTGCCCTCCTATGCAGAGGAGGATACTGAGCTCTTCCTCTTGGAAGATGGTCCTTCCCTGACTGTTTTGGTGAATGAGTGGAAACCTCATGGCCTTCTGTTATAGTCTAGCTGCTGTTGCCTCTCATCTGCTGTTTGAAGTGAGACACAGGTTGACCACTGAAGCTTGACCTTCCTGCATTAGGCTTACAGCCTTGTCCAAACAAAAGAAATAAAATTACCTAGAAAAAAAGGCTTTCCAAATGGCTAGGAAAGGAGGGAGAGAGCAGTTTACATAAGCAGTAGTGATGAGAATGAGGTTGCTTATACTTTTTTTGGGATACAAAAAATACCAGTGAAATTAAAAAGCCTTTAAAGATAGATGCCTGCTGTTTTATTATTACTTAGACTACCGTTCTGCCCTAGCATAGCATATTTCCCTCTCTTTGACTTTAGAAGCTGAAGAAAGCTTCAGTGTCCTGGGAGTTTGGGTTCGTCAGCATTGCATTTTTGGGCTGTACAGTCATAGCCTGAATGAGATACAAAGGAATAGACACCATTAACCCAGGTGTTTCCTTGGTCAGTGAAAGTCTTCCAGGCAGACCTTCAGGATTTGTTTTCTCTGGGCCTGTTGTTTTTTGGGGGTTTTTTGATCTATCCATAGTTTAAGAGAGTGAGAATCCGATCCTACCCACTCTTCTGTCTCTTCTGAGTGCCTCCTACACTGTCTATTAGTCAAGACCTTCATAGCCTATATGTGCATTCAAATTTTTGGTGAGGTTTAAAAATGTTCTGTTTTCCCCCACACCCAGACTAAAGGAAATTTGAGTCTACTTGTTTACATTGGGTTTCAATTTTGCAAAATGTTAACATTGACTCTTTTGAACTTTTCTATCTTGAGTGTAAACTAATTCAGCAGCAACATTGATACCTTTTGCAGGACGGATAGTGAGGGGACAAAATTCTTTAAAAATGCTCAAGTAGAGAAATTGTGCTTAGCCACAGGAATTCTCAGTGATCCGTGCCCTTGTAACAGCACCGGAGAAATCCTATCTTCCTCACCTCATTAAGACCAAGGGCAATTGCTGTGTGCTGAATCTCTGAAAAAATGTGAAACTCAGTGCTTCAGACCTGCTTTTCTTCATGAAGGTGATTACATAGGCTTCCTCCCTCCATGAATTAATAGTGTTAGAAATACTCTACTCACAAAGCTGGTTTTCTTTTTGCTGCAAGAATACAGCTCACAGCCTTTGCCTAGTGATAAGCCTCTCCCTAATTGCCTAGGCTGGTTCCACTGTTTGAGTTTTGGATTGGGAAGGTGGCTTGCGCCAATTTTTTATGCTTTGACGTTTTAGCAAGGCCCAGATGCCAGGCTGGGTGAGCTGTGAAAACACTCTTCTGTAGGGCTTAGCTATTTATCTTAGCCACATCTTTAATGCCAAAACTGTCCAGGAGCATCTAGCTCTCCTGTGGCCTATCAGCTTGAAATAGTGCCATGGCTCAGACTGAAGAGCCAACAGAAGCACTTTTCTTCTGTATAGTTTCTATACATTTGCTCTTGCAGAATTTTTTGGAAGAGCAGTTTACATGTCAGCCTGAACAGCATTCTGTCTATTTTTCCCTTTGGAAGACAAAATCCAAGAACCCTTCAGTTTTTCAGGACACAGAAAATGTGTTTTTTCTCTGAAGCTGAATTGGTATTATAATACTGTAGGCAGAGTTTACTATTAGAAGTCAGTAAGACAGATTTGCAGCCTGACAAGTTCTCTGGGTTGGCCTGGAGTGCAGGCTGACAAGCCTGATCACTGATATTGGATAAGTACATACCTCATTTTCACACCTCATGTTAGCACCCTGATAAACAAGACCAATTTTGAAAAGCAGTAGAGCTAGCTGGAAAGTTAACTCCCAGCTCTAAAAGTGTTCAAATCTCAACACCTTTTGTCACTTGACTTCAGCCAGAGATAGGACACTGCAAAGTCCTCCCTCACATCTCCTAACATCTGGTTTTTCTCATGTATTTTGGGCCACATGGATTCTTCAGCTGGAAGATGGAGTTCCTATTGAGTGGTGTTTTCAAAATCTAGCCAGCTCATGCTGCAGATGTACTAAAGATCAGTAATTAAGCTCCTTTGAGAAAGGCAGTCAGATGTCAAGATTGTGAGAGCCTGTATTGGTCCCACCAAAATAACACCTCAATTGCAGTGAAGCCACATTGTACAGCAGCACCATGACAATAAGAAAACTTACATTTTATTAGACCTCAGTGAAGCCAGCTGACAGGGTAGAACTATGCAGGAATACAAATTTTCAATGATGTTACTTCTCATTGAATAATGGCTTGCTTTCAGGAGAGATTATAAAAAAAATACAAGAGAAAACATCTTAATAGTATATATCACCTGTGACAATGCAATAACTATGAAGTAATGCATTTGCATGAACTATGAAATCAAGCATTCACTTATAGGTGCATCATAGAATTTCTCCTGAAACATATAAAAATATTTCACTTTTTGTTTGATAAGATTAATGACTGCTTAGAGGTCTCTGTAAGCAGTAGCTGGTGGTGTCTGGCTCTATATCAAGTTGTGCAGTTAGTCCTTTGAACCACAAACCAGCAAAACTTGCCCTATGTGTGCAAAACAGATTAAAATTCAGCAATATAGAGGCACCTAGAACACCATAGTGGACAAAGCAGCAGCATCTCTGTAAAATGTTAGCCACCTCACTTGGAAATGGAGGAACTGGGAAAGGATTGGTAACTACCATCTGTAGAGATTACTTTTTCAGGGAGAGCTGTGTTTTGGGGCAGCTTCACGTATGTGATAAAAGAGTAGGACAGTATGGGATGGTGATCCTTAAAGAATGAGACAGCTTTTCAGTGTTTCAAGTTGGAGAAAGTGAATAGTGGATGGCATGTGAGGAAGTGAGCACTGTCAGGGCTGCCATCAGACGTGGGCAACATCTGTGCTTGTAGATTAAACAGTAGCAGAGAGCAGGTTTTGGTTCTCAGGCCAGCTGGCAGGACTTGACCTTGTCCACACTGTTAAACTCCTTCAGCTGAGCTGCATGCCCACATGGAAACTGCCTGTTGGACATAGTTCCTGGGTTGTGCTAATGACAGAATTTGGGAAATTGTGCTTTGTTGGCACAGGCAGCAGCATGCTGCAGCAGATCAGCAGATGTAGTGTAGCCGACTGTCAGGCTCCTGAGCCCAGAAGTCGTGTCTGGCATGGAGTATTTGATTTGTGCAGCTTCAGCCCTTCTGTCTATCCTTGGATTCTTGTATTTACAGTCTGTTGTTTCAGATGTTAGAATTATCATACATGCAGAAATTTGGTGAGGTGCAAGAAGCACTTAATGTCTGAAAGTTCCTTAAACTCTTCTCTGACTTTCTGAACCTAACTCAGGCAAATCCTCATTAGCCCTACTAATGACACGAGATGCCAGTGAAGCCATGAATTTGGTTTGCAGTAGTGACAACTCCTCTTTTATGAGTCAGACTTGTGTCACTAAGCTGTGACCCTTTGGAGCTGGCAGCCCCTCTACCGCTGGGAGAGGGAAGGTAAGTGCTTTAGGAAATCTTACAGGTAGTATGGAATAGCATCATCAAGCAGATGGGTTTCTGGCTTCCCCAGTCAAACAGTTGTCTTTCAAGACATGTCCTAGATTTTAACCTATTGAATGAGAAAACAACAAATCAAGTGGAAAACACACGGTTCACTGCTCTCAGTTTTGATAGCATCAGGAAGGTCAATCAAAGATTAATGGGTGTAACTGTTTTCTAAGCCTATCTATAATGCTTTTAGCTTGGTTTCCAAAGGAAATAGGGTGTATGTAGTAATCCTCTCCTGTTTTTTTTTTTTTCCTTCCCAGTCATTCTTAACCTGAAATCTGACAAGTATGTCAATTCTTACAAGTTTTGTCTATCCAAGTATAGGAGAGAGTCTGTCAGTGAAGAAAGATGGTGCTTAAGCTCAGGGAAAGACAAGTGGGGATTGCACAAGAAAGAGAAGTTCTATAAACACCACAGGTGAGGGAACAGCTACTTCATCAGTTTTCTCCATCAGAGGAGATCTGTAATAAACTAGGGCTTGAAAACTGCCTTTTGGTCACTCTCCATCACATCTCAGTCTTTTTTTTTCAGAGAAAACTTTGCAGATGGGACAAGGTCAATAAAAGCTGCTTGGGAAGGTGGGGCTGTTGTTTGCAACTCTGCCTTGGTAGATAAGAACAGTAGTTGCTTGAAAAGGAGGGTGATATCATCTGGCTTTGCTATCTAGAAAGAGCACTGCTGCACAAGCTGCAAAGAGATCCAGCTGCCTGGCCCTGCAAAATGCCATGTGCTCAGAAAGCTGTGCAGAGTGCAACTCATTCTTAGTGGTAACAGACAAGAACAAATAGGTGTGCTTTGCCTGGAATGAGAGATTTTCATACAGAGCATTTGGAACGTGCCCTGTCATTTCTGTGACTTTTTGTGTTTAATTTTGAATAACAGCCTAAATGCAGGGCCAGGGTTACAGAGCTGCATGCAAAACCCCAGACATCTTTCAGGAAGGAAGAAGGTAGTAGGAAAAGGTATGGTTTATTATGCAGTTTTTTCTCTCCCTTTATTTCTTTCTGCATATGTCTCAGCTTTTCCAGTGCCTCCCAACCACCTTCTACTTCTGTCTTTTTCTGTGAACCCCGTTGCTGCTCACTTTGTATTTTTTCTCCCATCCCTTCCTCCCCATTACTTTATTATTCCAGATAAGACTCATTTATCTGTTTTCAGCCTTCTCGCTGCATTTAACTCTTGCCTGAGTCTGTTCCTTTTCTTCCCCCACCCTGCTCTGTATTCTGTGATCTTTGTCTCTGCTGATTCTGCTAGAATTCAAGCACCATGACTCAGGTGGACAGCAGATGCCCCTGGGCACTGAATAGACCCTTCATTTGATGGTGGCTAAATACAAACTTGAGTATCTGTATTCTGATTAAAACAGTGTTGCATCTTTCCCCATCACGGCCTGACTTTCCTGCAGCCCTGAGGGGAGTGGAAAATTGTGTGTCACTAGGATTAGTTGTCTCGAACTGGAAACAGCAGAGCTGAACTCTGTTGGAGCAGCACTGTAGCTACCCAGTGTCATTTGACAAAGGCCATGTGTGTTTGCAGTAGGCTGAACCCAGGAATGCTAATGGTGCTCCCATCCACCAGAGGCAGTGGAAATGAGCGCTTGCTCTCATCTATTTCAGCTTGCTATTATTTTGGACCACTGACTGTGAAAGAACTTCAAGCCAAATTGAACACAAATCACCTAGAGCTGCGTGTGAAAGGCCTTGGATAAATTAGCAGTACAGCCTCACACAACTTAAGTGAGCCATCATTGCATATCTGCCCCTAAATGATCCTCCTGCCTCCATGCTGCTGCACATTTGAGAGCACACAGCCTTGGCAGGGCTGGATTGCCACTCTACACCCAAATGCTGCCTGTATGGATTGCCACCCTCTGTGGCACTTGGTAAGCAAGCAGAGAAACTGCTGCAAACTAACAGGACTTAGGGCAGTGGGGACTGATGTCTGTTCTGTCTCCAGCAGCATGCAGGTAGTGATGGGGAGTCCCTTCTGCATCGTCCTCCAGATAAGACTCATTTATCTGTTTTCAGCCTTCTCGCTGCATTTAACTCTTGCCTGAGACTGTTCCTTTTCTTTCCCCACCCTGCTCTGTATTCTGTGATCTTTGTCTCTGCTGATTCTGCTAGAATTCAAGCACCATGACTCAGGTGGACAGCAGATGCCCCTGGGCACTGAATAGACCCTTCATTTGATGGTGGCTAAATACAAACTTGAGTATCTGTATTCTGATTAAAACAGTGTTGCATCTTTCCCCATCACGGCCTGACTTTCCTGCAGCCCTGAGGGGAGTGGATAGACCCTTCATTTTCTCCTTCACACCCAAGGAAGGCTCATTCTGCTGGTTATTCATCAGCAGTTGCAGCAGGGCTCTGAAATTACAGGCATCAGCCATAAGGATTCCATTTCAACCCATTTCTGGAGGGGGAGCTTGGGGGGGCATAGTAAAAAGTGATGCAGGAGCTTGCATAGGAAAAGTTAGAGGACTACTTGACTTCCATTCCAGACCCTGGAGCTGTGTGGCTTTGTGTGTCTGTCAGTAATCAGGAGTGGGAAAGAGACTCTTCTCTCTAATTGTCCCTCTAATTTTCTTTAATTGAGGAAATGGCTCTTTTTGTGGACAATTCTCTCCATTGGACAGGTTAATGCTGTGAAGGCCTGCTTTGGGCATCTTGTGCAGTGCTTGAATGAATGGGAGGAAAAGTGCCTCTGGCTGCATGGCATTTATTCATTGCCTCCTCCTTGAGAGGGAGGTTAGTGTATCACAGCATGATTAAGGGCAAGAGAATCTTACCCTAAATCAGGGAAAGATTGGGAAGAAATTAAAATTTACTTCCTCAGGCCACATTTTTTTTTTTCTCACTGCTGTCTTTCCTCCATCACAGAGCTCTAGCATTGCTGGCACGTACAATCTAATGAGTACACCAGGGCCAGCAGCATGATGGATTTCAGTGTCACAGACAGAGTACTGAGTGAAGCACATAGGGGAAAAAAAGAGAAAAGAAAAGATACTTGGATTTCATTGCACAAATAAATGTCAGAATGAAACAGTTCTGGCATGACTTCAGCTCCCTGTTACCCAAAGTCAATCACACTGAAATGCTCATATAAGCAAGGAATACTGTTCTGCTCTGGTGCAGGTGAAATATTGAGTCTAGAACAAACCTTTTTGACCACTTAAGTGCTGCTTAAAACTTGACAATAAAGTTAGCAGCACTTCAGTGGAAGCTGGAACTCTTTACCCAACCTTTTAGCAAGGGTAATTAGTACTGCCGTTTGTCAAGCCTGGGTTGGAGGGGTGATGATGAAGCTTTCCTCATCCCGTTTAAGTGTTGTGCATTGAACACAAGAGGTGTGTGTCTTACGTCCGTCTTCAGGCTATTTTTTTTTTGTGCAGCACAGGTCCATATTTCCCATGGAGAGCCCGGGTGTCCCCAGCTCGTACAGCTAGGATCTCAGAAAAAAAGAGCAGGAGAAATCTCTCAAAGGAAAGGCAAAGGTGACTTGGCAGCTCCACGTGTTGCTGGCTGAAATGGAGGCAAGGGCATGGTTGTAGATTTTAGCAATGTGTTGCAAATTCAGGTCATAAACATGTCCACCTCCAGACAGGCTGTTTGCACTGCTGCTGTGTGACAGTAGCTCAGGCCAGCCCTTCTCAGTACTGCACTTACTTGACTCAGGATACCAGCTATTGATGTTTAATGGCATTTACTGCAAATCCAGGAAGTAAGAAAAGGCTAGGTTTTCTTTGGTTTATCCTTTTTCCTCACTGCTTTCCACAGGCAAGCTCTCATATAATTTGGAGCAAAACACTGGCTCTTCAAGGTAAATGAAAAAAGCAATGTTTAGAAGTATGAAAAGTCTTTTTTTGCTGAATAAGTATCCTCTAAGACCCACCAAAAGTATTTTTGAGATTTTAATCAGAAAATCAGAATATTTGCATTGAAAGGGACCCACTAGGATAATCAAATTCCAACTCCTAGCCCTGCACAGGACAACCCAGGAATCACACCAGGTACCTGAGACCATTGTCCAAATGCTTCTTGAACTCTGTCAGGCTTGGTGCTGGAACCACCTCCCTGTGGCCTGTTCGAGAGCTCAGCCACCCTCTGGGTGAAGAACCTTTTTCTAATATCAAACCTAAACCTCCTCTGACACAACTCCAGGCCATTCCCTCAGGTCCTGTCACTCCTCAGAGAAGAGATCAGCGTTTGACTCTCCTCTTCCCCTCATGAGGAAGTTGTAACTGCAGTGAGATCTCTCCTCGGTCTCCTCCAGGATGAACAAACCAATGAACTCAGCCAATCCTGTGTGGTTTCCCCCTCAGGTCTTTCACCGTATTCATTGCCCTCCTTTGGACACTCTCTGATAGTTTAATACCTGTCTTACACTGTGGCACCCAGAACTGCCTCAGCACTCGAGGTGAGGCTGCCCCAGCTCAGAGCAGAGCAGATCAACCCCCTCCCTTGCCCAGCTGGTGATGCTGTGCCTGATGCACCCCAGGAACATCAAGGTTGGAAGAGACCTTTAAGATCAAATATAACTGTGCCCCAGCACTGCCACTGTAGCCCGTAAATGACTAAACCACATCACTCTGTGCCGGATCCAGACACCTCTTAAACACCTCCCTGCAGGGCCTCTCTGCCTTTTAGTTATAATATTGCTTCTTACAGCACAATCTCTTGTGCTTGTAGAGTCTTTCCATGAGCTGCAAAAAGCACAAAGCAGCAAAATATTCACTAAATATCCTGGCAAAGGGTACACTTGTGATCAGGTCTAGATAGCAAAGATATTTTCTTTCTTCATTAGTTCCTCCATTTCTGCAGGCACTACAAGGTGGTTTAGCACACCCACTGTTGTCTGGAAATAGTCTAATCTTTATTTGCCAAAATGATAGCTTAAAACCAGAAACCAGCCTAAGAGGCATCATGTCAATTGAACAAATAATTCTGACAGTTTCCATGGCTCCTGCAAGGTTTTTCTTATTTAAAATAATAATAATAATAATAATAATAATAATAATAATAATAATAATAATAAAGCTGAAAGCAAGCACTGAATCATCGTGTAACCCAGTGAGGTCACAGACAATAACACTGCTTTATATGCGTCCCTCTCTTACCCTTATCTTTCTTCAAAATATAAAAAAAAAGGAGGAAAACAATAAACCCAAATACTTTATAGACCATATAATGTAACACAACATCATGGTGCTGTTTCTCTCACTGAAACCAGGCTGCAATGTAAGGTGAAGGCTGGGTCCTGTACGTAGCTTTTGAGCTGCTACTTGAAAATTTGGTTTAGTTAATGTGGTACAGATGTCTGGAGTTATGTATATAGTAATGCCCTTGGGAGTTGTTTCATATGGAATATTACAGTATGAAATCAGGTCATTAACTATTTGGGATGGAAATCCCAGCTCTTAAGTGTCATTAGTACAAAACCTTAACGTAGAATAAAATGGTATGAATAATATGGTTTTGTTTCTTTGTTTTTTCCTTCTGGTTTACAAGACAAAAACAGGAAACAAGGTAATTAAATCCTCTGGTTGTTCTTATTGAAAGAAAAGACAACCCCAGGGTGTTGAAAGAACTTTATTTGACCTAAATAACCAATTTTTTTTTAGTTTTAAATGTATTATTTATCTTGAAATTGAAATTCCATTTGCAGTGATAGAAGCATTAAGTGGAAAACAACCTCCTGACTCCTCAAGTATGCCTTAAAAAAATGGGCACTTGCAGAACTCCCTCCTATCTTCTTAACTCTGACTCTAGTTTCAGTCCACATCACCATGAATTTGCCTTGTTGACTGTATGGGACACCAGAGAAGACCTGGCATTTTTAGGAAAAGTATGGCATATCACAGAAGGCATCCTTTCAAAAGGGCTTGTGACCACCTAGTTATACTTTTGAAGTAATTATCTTCTCAGTTTCTTTGACTGTACACTTATTCTTCTTATTCTTTCCTTTGGAAGATAAAAATCCATTAGTAACATGTACCACACTATATGGGGACAGAGCAATGGCTCCCCGTGAGGTCTTGAAATCCTTCATAAAGTGCTTGCCCTCAAGCTGTCTGCTGTGTTATTCTTTGCTATCTGTAACATCATTGCTGCTTAATTCCTGGATGCCTTAAACGTGGCACTCTGGGACATGAGAGGTGAGAGGCTATTTCATGCTCTTCTGGGAGCTGTTTTAGTGTAAAAAAAATGGGCCAGATTTACCCCTTTCCACTATTTCATGATCCTGTATATAGGAAAAGAGGTTGTTGACAGCATAGCTCAAGAGAAAAATATGTTGCTCAGGAGTGCATCCTTTCAACAATGGGCAAGAGTAGGATTGAGGACATTTCCATGGGATGTTAACAAATTACCTTCAAGGGAGAGACATGTTATGCTTGTACTTCTGTTTCTCCTCAGTGGAGAAACTTTAATGTTTGTCTGCATTTATTTTATTTTTTTAAATCTAAATTTGGACAGAAAGTACTCTGGCATAAACATCAAGCTGGAAGGAATTTTTAGGGTGGTTTCTTATATTTCTTCTATTTCCTTCACAATTTTTAGCACAGATGCCAACTGCTTCGGTCACAAAAAGCACAAAGTTAGGACAGAGCAAGGTTTAATTTGCAGTTGATCCTAAGTGTCTCCTTCATTTCTGATAATGAAAGTCAGTGAGTTTTCCCACATCTTTTGTTTCATTTGGTGATTCTCAGTACTCTGGGGTGAAGGCTTCCAACCAGTTATCCTCTAGAAATAGAGAGGTTCAGTTTGTCACCCAGATGCAGCTCTAGCAGTACTTTCTTTGCATTTTCTTGGTGACAAGATGGCATCTTCACCTGTGGAAAAAACACCTGAAAATTTTTCAGAATGGTGGTGCAGAAAGGAATCAAACTTGCAGTTATTACTTATGGGCACGTCAGTACAGCAACCTCTGTTTCACTGATGGCAAATGAAAGGTAAATATTGTGAGTGATAGGTTTGTTTTAAAGGCTGAAATGAAGATTTGCTCTGACTCTCCAACATGCCTTAATTTTCAAGGCAGGGAAAACCTTGGCCCACCTGAGACAGTGCACCAAGAGTAACTTGGGAGAATGCAAGGAAAGACAGCCTCGAAAGTGTGGGTTTGTCACTCCTAGGTCCATTCTACAAAGAGGAACAGTAATCAGAAGATGCTGCTGGTGCTTGAGGGGATGGATTGTTTGTGAGCATCTTATTACTGCCTTTGTTGGGTCCAATGCTGCTCTGTAGCTGTTACAGCCCTACAAAATTCTTCCAGCAGTGCCAGACCAATCTGAGTGGCTTTTAAAGGAGATGTGGTAGAGCAATAGTGTCTTTGTTTGGCATGTGTCTGTGGAACAGCTTGCATCCACAACCAAAACATTTCATTTACTTGCTTTCAGTCCATGTTCTCATCTCTTTAAAATGGGCACTATAATGCTGTCTCATTATGCACAGACTTTATGGGAGAGGTTCAGTAATCATTATGAAAAGGTCAGATGCTTCTGTGAAGGGCACCTATAAATGAGTCTATAAATAAATAGTCTAGAAGCCTTTAGGAGAGGATAACAACTTATTTATCTTTTATCCTGCTGGTTGCAGGGGATGTATAAAAGCAAGAGCATACTGCTAATTAGTTTAATGCTGGAATTTTGGTTAGGGGGCACTGAGACACTGCTGGGTGTAGCAGTTGGCTTGATATGACACCTGACCAGCACTTGGCTCATACCAATGCACAGTGTGGCTCCATGAGATCTGTGCTGAGTGTCTCTGGGGACTGTGTTTCTTAACTGGGAAAGGATTGTGTTTATTGTGATAAACACTGCTAAATATATCCTCAGCAACTCTGTGGCACTGCTTTTTTCCACTTGGCTTAGAGGAGAAAAGCAACTCTTAGTAATGCTTTTTATTGACTAGTCTGAGTGCTGCTGGTTGTTTGGTTAGCATTCAAAAGTGTCAGGTCTGGACTTGAAGCTGTCAAGCAAAAAGCTGGTTTCATTGCACACTCTGGTAGTGTTTAAGGCAGATAGTAAGAAACACCTCATTTGCTTTTGAGGTCGTTATATTTTTATGGGAGAGGACCCTTCTGATCTTCCTGTATACCAGTGGATGGATAATGGATACTTTTGTTTGCCACCTGCCTGTGCAACAGGTTTTGGCTGCAAGACAAAGTTCTGGGGTAGAGCACATAAACAATTCAGTGGGGTGGTAAGAGATGGGGAAAGTCCTGGGGTGACTGAGAGGATGCCTCTTTGAAAAGCGTCTCCCTTGGGAAGCTTGTTTAATTGCTTCAGTATTGCCTAGCTTTTTGTCACATGAGGTTCAACACTTCCAGCTGCAGAGAAGCCGACAGTCTCAGTGTGGAGGTTCTCAGAGCCTCTGGCATGAGGCACAATCCTTAACAGGCAGCTCCTTAGGAGATCCATCCAATTCCTTGATCTCTGGTTGCAGACCGAAGCACAGAAAAACCACTTGAACTTGACTGTAGCACATAGAGTGCACCCTTCCTTTTCTTGCTGACTAAAGAGACTGGACTTATAAAGGGTATTCAGTCCCAAAACATTCTGGTTCTTCTGAATCCAGTCTGCTCCAGGTTTCAAATCTGCTTAGCCCTCTGACTGTTCCCTGTGTCACACAGTTTAATGCCAGGTAAAGAGAGAAAAAGTCAGTTATTCATTGTCTTACCCTCATCTGTCTTCTGAAAGAATTAAGCCAGGTGGCATGTTTATTTTAAATCTGGTTTAAATATCCAAGTTAAAAGGCTGGCCTTTTTCTTTGACAGCCTGATCCTGCCTGGGTTTGCTTTTATCAGTGTTCTGAATGGAATAGGGCTCAAACACTCAGTGGCTTCATGACCGACAATCTCATTTCTACCTGCTGGGCTTGCACAGGATGGTACTGGGTGTTGCACTCTTTGCAGATGGGATTTTAATGATTTCAACCTTTCTTCTGTTGCAGCCTTTCCTTTCAGAGAGGTGGGAAATCCATCCATGTGTCCAAGAAGAGAAAGAACAGAGACTACTTAAAAAGGGAAATGCCCTGATGCACTGGGGAAAGAAAAAGTGAATCTGCAGACTTTGTTCCTCAGTGCAAGATGACCTATCTCAGGAAAAGAGATTGGGTAAGTAGCTCCATCTTCAGACCACTGTCTTGTTTGATTATCTCAGCAATAAGTTCTCCTACTTTGGCATTTGTGCTAGTTTGATTAGGCTAGAGAGAGCTGTAGGGCAGCCCCTTTCTCTGATGGCACATTGAGACACTTCAGCCCAAGAAACAGGAGAATGCCCAATACAAAACATAGAGGAGCTACTGCAAAAGACGCAGCTGAAGAGCCCCTGCATTCAGAAGGGTTCCCAGCTGGTGCTAGAGGAAAGAATTAAGCAATATGTTAGCACATTACAGATTAGTCTAGCATGTCTGGCCCTCCTGAGCACCCAGGGCAAGCTTATGGTTGGGGTTCAATTTCTACAGAGGGGCAGTGCCTGAATTGAGCCATCTGTACGTATGAATTGAGCCACATGGGAGTTGTTCCATTGGCACATCCAGCAGAGCAGTGTTATTCAGTGTCAGATACAGCAATATCTGCTGGACTCCTCCCTTTGCTAGAAAAACGAAGGGCTGAAAAGAGCCTAGGCTTGGTCCCTAGCAATCTTTGCAGTGACCACTGTGTGCTGCCTTTCAGTGAGATAAAGGACTCCATCTTCAGAATCATTTGGTCATTTGACCTCTTTCTTTTTCCCTGGAGGTCTTCCCTTCTCCTCCAATCCCCCTGCCCCCACACAAATCCTTTTCTCACAAGAGAGTTCTCCATTTTATTTGATGCCAGCCTTATGAGAATTGTTGAGCGATGTATGAGGTGGGACAAGTTGAAGAAGAGCACAGATGGAAACTTTCCAGATAAATACATCACCAGGGTCCTCAGATGCTTACAGCAGTTCTCTCCTCTCTTTCTCACAGGAAAAAAGCTGTTTCTACTGCGGTTTGTTTCTAGTCCAGAGGAAGAAGATAACTTTTCTTTGCAACTTTAATCATCACTGAGGGGTGTTGGGTCTTTGCTGGAGGGAAACAACACATTTTTGCAAGCAAAGAAAAAAAGTGCTCTGATGACCGCTGGAATTGACTTTCCTTTCAAGCAGAACAAAACTTTTTTGTCATCCTGAGGCTGCTTTACTTTGGGAATATCTAACAACTGTGTTTATAGTCTTTGACAGCTGAAATATTTTAAGTTCTTCAGACTCCATTTCAGGCATTAGTATGTGTGTAAATGAGAGTTTTCCAGACCAAACTTCACACCACATAAAAGTATATGGAGCCAGGGGTAGACAGGACATAGCAATAGCTAGACTTTCATTTACAGTGTGTTATAGTTGTAAGGATCATTCATTCAAGCCCAGCTTTTTTCTATTTTCATTACTTTCCTGGTGCTCTCCTGGAAAATTTTCACCTTAGAATTTCACCTAAAGAGCTACTGAGTTAGTATATATGTATCTCGTTTTTCCCCCAGTAAGCTAGTGAAATAAGAGCAGTTTCCTCAACATCTTTCCTGTGTGAAGTTGTTTTTCCTGCAATACCAACAAGACACTTCACCACTTTTCATTTATGCTTCTCCTTTTTGAAACAGTCATTAAAGGGTTGGCTTGCTAGGCAGATATTTAACAAGGATAAATTCAGCTGTACACATGAAGATGGCAGATATTGAATAAGGAAATGCTATCCCAGATCAGTATCTCACTGTCCAAGCTGTGGCCTGGCTAAGAGAGTTGCCAAGTAGCTCTCATCAACCAAACTGTTCTTAAATAAATGATAATATTTTTTTATCTCAAGTCAGATGATGATCAACTTGGTGCTGGCTGATATTTATATTTGCAGTCCTTTCAGTTTTAAGAAAGAGAATTTTTTTTGCGTTTGCTAATGGAGGAGAAGTAGGGATATTTGTTCTACAAGTGCCTGCTCTAGACAGAATATTTCATCTCTATTTACATTTCTTCTTTCTACAATAGGCACAAATATTTTTTGTCTCATTATTCATAGACTTCAGAGGATTAAATAAGCAATAGTGATGAACAGGCCAGATTTCTTATTTAGAGGTTCAAGATCAACAAGGCAATGAATAAACAGGACAAACAGATTTAGCCAAGGCTTACAGTGTATTATTCATCTCATTTCTCATTAGTTTTGTATCGAGCTTGTCTTATAGTCTGCTGCAGTTGTATTGTATATAAAAATCTTCTCTCAGAAGCAAATTGGTAGTTTCTGGGATTTATAAATATTGATGGCTGAATGTGGCTTCCACATGTGTCATGACATTTCACACTGGAAAACAAGAAAGTTGCAGCAGCTGTGCAGCATCCCAAGATCCCTCACCACCAGCCTTTTTTCTTCTACATTCAGCCTTTCTTTTCCACCCTCCTGAGAACAGAGACGTCTTTCTTTTTTCATAGGTTTGAACCTGCTTGGGAAATAAACATTCTGCACATATAAGGGCTAATAGACAGCTGTTAATTTTAGGCTACTCTTGTTAAAAACCCCACCTCTTACATGCACCTTTGTGCTGTGCCCTCATGCCAGGTCAGAGGTTATGCTCTTCCATGTCTTGGATGGAAGCGTCAGAGCTATAATGGCTCCATGCTGTGAGTTAGCTCCTTAAATTCTTTCTCAGACCCGGAAATAAACAATAGGTAGGTCTTCTTTCCCTAAGAAATGAAGCATGCACCCTTCTGTTTCTGCAAAGATCATTAAGTTTAACAGAACAAAGGAGAAGACATTTGCATGTATCTTGCATACTTACTGAAATGGAAGTGACACTGTTCTTAGAAGCAGAGGTATAGAGAGCAATCCAGGCTATTGATTTTTGAACCAATCCCTTTGGTTCCAAGGGAGAAAGTAATTCATTCTTACATTAGACTGTAGTTACATTAGTTATTGGAAATTTGTATAGCAAGACAAAAAGGAATTGCTGCCCTAAAATTTATATAAGTCTGCATCTTCTCTGGAAAAATCCCTGGGTAGCTGCAGAATTGGTGACATCTCATCGGCTCTGAGCAGGAATTGCCCCACAAAAGGGTTCCTGAGGGCTTTGTCATGCAAGTTTGCAGTTTGGACAAGAGCAGCAGAACACTGGTCACCATCTGACAACTGCCTGTTCTGCAGCTTCCTCCTGTAATGAGCAAGTCAGAGTGCTTTGTATTTTTGTGTTTATGTGTGTCTCTGTCTCAACAGCTCGTGTAACATTGTCTTGCTGTGGAAATTTGCTACAACAAATGCTGAACTAACTGGAGATGTTCTAGGAAGCAACTCTGCTTGTGCCTTTGATAAATGAATAGAAGGGCTATTTCATAGTGCTTTTTGGAGAGAAAAAAAGAAGTCCTATTTCCCCTCATTGTCTCTATTTTTGAAAAGGGTTATGTTTATTTCCTCTTGGTGTGTTGTTTTGTTGGGTTTTGGTGTTTCTTTTTCTGACTGCTAGACCACCAGAGCAGCCCAGTATTTGGGAAATTTTCCCAGAATATATTGACACAATCAGCTTGCTGTCTGTCAGTGTCCACAGCTGCTGTGCTGGAAAGAGACTTGTTTGTTATTCACTGATGGTCTGCTGAATGCTTAGAGGCAAAGATTCCTGATTTTCCTGTCACCTAACTCCTTCATTTATTCTTCTGAGGAGAAAGCAATGTTTGGGAGACACAAAGGGGATATGATGGGGTAGACCTGGAATAGTTCTTGTCTTAAGGTAATTCCACCCTATTTTAAGACACATATATTTTCACGTGGGTGAATGGGGAAGATATTTCTTGCACAATTACTGCTCAGCACAAGCTTAATATCTGTGACTGGCTGACAAAGTAGTGGTCTGCTTTTGTCTCCTCCTATAAAAAATACAGTCTGGATTCAGAGAGAAAGAGTGGCATTTGTTGCCCCCTCTTGTCACACATCTGTGTGCATGTATGCTTGTGTCTGTTCCCACTTAATTACAATTAAACCCAGTCCCTGGATGCAGCCCAAGAGTCTCACGCATGCTCCTGTAAATTTTATGAAAATAATTGTCCAGATGGAAAACAACTGCCCTGCTGAGGAAAGGCCTTCCAAATTCATGCTGTGTTGGACTTTGGGGAAGCCACACAGTGGAGTTTCTCGGGTCATAGGATACATTAGCTCTGTTGAACTCAAAAACCTACCTGTTGCGAGTGTTTGGTTTTCAGACTGCCAACAAACCCCTAAAATCAATTGGTTGTACAGCTCTACTTGCAGTACATATTTTCCTGCTGTTCACAGGTAGAAGCTATTTTCTGTTATCCCTAATTATTTTTACATTCAGCTTTTCCTGCTGGCTGAGGCAGGCATTTCTTTTTGTGCAGGAATTAGATCCCTGGTACCTTCTGAGTTTTTCAAATCTGCTGTAAACTGCTCTGAATACCTGCAAGGGTATTTGTTTGTGTCTAGCACATTTGATGGGGAAGGAGAAAGGCTGACAACTGCTTAGTCTCCTTCAAAAACTTTGGCTATACACACTGGGGTAAGTAGAAGTCCATTTCTTTCTATGGCCAGAGCTTCATATTTCTTAGATTCAAATTGATCTTCACAGTTCAACTCAGAAAGCAGGAAAATGTGATTGTTTGGTTACACTGACTTTAGTACATTGTGTTTATACCTATTGATGTGTGCACACGTATTGCAATCTGTTGAAAGACTGATCCAGGACTTTACATTGCTTAAAATTAAGCATTTTCCTTTGCTGTAGAGATCTTCTGTGGTGTGTGGGGTGTGGCTGTTTCACAATGGGGAAAAAATGCAAGGTTGGGAGCTAATTTTTCAGCAGTTACCATGGCACTAAAGTTTGGATAACCCAAGCAAAATTCACTATGCTGCGGCTATGTCGTTTGCCGACAATTGTCCTGCCAAGGAAAATGGCATAGAGAAGAATGTTTCCAGTAAATTTGATATGTTTTCCCCAAAAACTCATCCGTTAGTGTCTTTATTTGCCAGGCTGAAGGGGATCCTCCCCATCACCTCTCACTCTCCTGCCACTTGCTCTACTTGTTCCCCATCGCCTAACTCCTTTTTTTTCCTGTCCTCAGCTTCCTGTCCTTAATTCCATCTCTCTGCAAGTGGTTCCCCGGAAAGGAGATGGCACAGTTTGAGGCTGGTGTTAAGCTGCCCAGTGGCTGCCTAGTTGCTTGGCAGGGCACAGGGCATAGGGAATCACTGAACTCTTCTACTCAGCCCCAATTTTCACAATTTGCTCCAATTCATCTGAGAGATTTCTACCCTCCCTTCCGACTCAGCTGAAACCAGGCGAGCAACTCAAATGCTGTTAAGAGGAAACTCAGAAAGGCACAGTGCAACCATGCAAACACACACCCTTAGAAAACCAGAGCCAGAAACATGCTGTTCTACCTAGAAAAGTAAGAACATAATAGGATGTTCTCACCCCAGCAGAGTGTTTCAGGGTGATGTGCAAGAGCAAAATAGGAAACTCTGCCTCTATCTCCATCCTGTCCAGTAGCTATCCTAGAAACAGATAAGCTGGTAATTTCATTCTTATAAGTTCAGGTCCCCTAAATGACCTTTAAAATTTATTTGCTTCATTTACTTGGGTTTTAAGAGATTATACTTAAGTAATGCTTTGCCACATTTAATGTTTTGTTGTATTTTAATTTAGTCTGTAATTATGTTCTATATTAAATAATAGTAGCAACATCTGAAATTATTAATAAAAAAAAAAAAAGATGACAGATAATGCATGTTAAGTTCTCTCTGTATTTTGAATCATTTATCTCCCAGGTAACATAAGAAGAATGTTAAATCCTACTGGAGCACATTCCTTGGCTGATGTAAACTGGCAAATGTACAGCAGCTGAATTTCTGGTCCATTATGTTTTTCTATGAAAAATGTCTTTGCCTTCTGAGTATTAATTATCCATGATTCTTTTACTTTTCTTGTTTTCTGCCTTTGCAGGTGCTGCTAATTCTTTCAATTTCTTCCAGAAATGGGAAAATTTATCTATATTAGGAAATATGTTCTTCCTTTCTTCAGTAAGCTGCATTTTCATTTTTGGCATCCATATTTAAATCCTAATGCACATAAAGATATGAATGATGTGGGTTTTACTGCTGACAGTTTTAAATCCTACCATGCATCAGCTGCGTAGACAGCTTAACCCCTTCTTGTTCTGGCAGAAGACCATGTACTATTTTGCAAAAGATGACCATGTCACACAATGCACAGATGTCTCTGCCAACAAACTGCCCTATCTTCAAGTCCCCAAATTAAATGAGGTAATAAATGATGCAGCAAGGCTGGGTGCTGAAGGGGGGATGGGAAGGCTCAGAGTCCCGTACCCCACAGCCTGCTGGCACTGGCAGATGCACCAAAAGCTCCCACCCAAACGGATGCACTTGAAGAGGTTCCTTTCCCCTTCCCTGATTCCCCATTCAGAAAAGCTCAGGGTGAAGCCCACAATTTCCAAGCTCTGGAATAACTTCCTGTGTCCCACTTCTGTATGTGAGGGGCATTTCGAGCATGAGCGGATTGTATGCCAGGGCAAGGAGTATCCCATGCTTCTCCAGAGGAATTCATCACTGGTGACCTGCATCCAGCAGGCATGATTGGAGCCACAGCCATGGGAGAAACCCCCTCCCCGAAGTCTGTGTGTGCGATTCGCCACCTCCCAGTGTTTCCCTCAGGAGCTGCAGCCTGGATAGAACCGGGGAGAGGGTTAATCCTTCTGCTTCTATGAGAGTTTAATTGGAAGGGAATTGTCTTTGACTTAATTTCCTCTCTTGTCTTCACTCAAGCCTAGTGGATCAAAGGAAATGCAAATTGAAAGATAATATTTTGGATGTGCCTGATTTTAAAGTTCAACATGAATAATCTTTCATGCCTCTGACTTAATGTCTGTATCATTTTTGTCACAAAAGTCTTGAAGCAATGAGTATCTTCTTGTTAAAATGAATTTAAATAAAAAGAATTTACTTTTCAGCAAGAGAGGAAACTTAAGTGATGCTCTCACGGTATTAAAACACACCTACTAATTACCTCATGTTATCAAACCTGACATTATCCTTTACAGTAAAATACCGTAAGTTTTATTTTATAATGAGAGAGCAAAGACCCAGTTACTACAAAGTATCAAGGTACTGCACATTGGGTGCCACTATACTGCAGAGTTTATTCACAAAGAAATTCAATTGGCTGATTATTAGATTATTGGTTAATGCAATTTAATATAAAACCCTTCTTTTCCTTTTTTTCTTTCCTCGTCATCTCTTTCATTGTGGTTTTGAATTATAGAACTAAGAAAGTATTTTTCAAGTGGTTAACTTAAGTTTGCTTTCCAACATCTCTTTATTTGTGAAGAAATGAATTCAAAGGTTCTGTTTTCTTTTTAGTGCCTGTGAAAATGAAGGATAGTTGTGCCTGCACTACAAGAAAGGTGATTTAGGTAAATGTCTCTGAGGCAGCTTGAGTCAATTTAGCTTAGACTTGCCCTAAAATTTTCTATTGCTTTGCTGCAAACCTTCCCAAGAGAAAAGATTTACTCTTGCTGAGCTGTATTGGAGTAGAAGGTAGTTTTTTTGGTGCCCTACATTATGGCTGACAAAAAGGGTAGAGAAAAATGCTTCATTGAACCACATCAATGGCGGGAAGATTTACTCACTTTTTCTCCACATGTTCATCTTGGGATGATGGATGTCAGTTGTCATCTCTAAAATTCACATCAGACTTACCCAAGAAATCTCTAAGTATTTTTTTTATTGATGGTTTTCCAAGAATTCCTCATTTTCAAAACACACACAAGACATTTTTCCACAACTACTTGACTGCAGATACTAGAACCCACATTTTGGCTGACACATTGTTAGAATAATGCCCAGGCCTACATTCAGCCCTAGCTGGGGAAGGCCTAAATAAAAATTTATAGATGGAAAAAAACAAAACCAAAAAAACTTGTCTCCTTCTCTGCCATTCAGACCATACTGCCCTGAGAATGTGCTCCAGGAACATATGGGAAGGCAAAGTCCAGAGACAAAATGAAGGGAGAAGATGCAAGGGTAAATGCTGTTTTTCCATTACCATGGCACTTACTCACAGATTGGGAGAAATAAGTTGTGCCTGCTCTTGGAACAGAGACATTCCTTTGCTCATGCAGAGACATCTCTCAAGCCAGCTGTGCTGCCTCTGAGTTCCTTGTTATCAACCCTTATGAGCATGGGGGAAAGCAACAAAATCATGACAATGATAAATGCTGCTTCTTTACACACTCACATGGTGCCAGCACAGTTTGTGGTCCAAAAGCCCTACTGTGGTCTGGCTCTGAGTAAACACTGTTATTAGCAGTCATGGGAGGCTGAGAGTTTGGTGGTTCGAGCTGACCAGTTGTTACAGAAAAACAACAAATTCCTCCTCTTTTTGTTTTTTTCTTAGGCTCCTTTTATTGCTGAATCTTTCACACTTTGGAGAAGAGCACTGCTGTTGTCTGGCGGCTAAAAGCAAAATCACACAAAGGAGGAAGAGAAAAGAGACTAAAACAAAGCCCTCTCTCGACCCCAGCTCGTTAACAAATGCAGCAAGCAATCCCGTAGGCATTCCAGGTAGTGCCCCTGGGCTGGCACAGTGTCCATCTGTGCCATCTGCTGAGTATCAAACCTTCCTCTGCTTCCTGTCACGTAGAACCTGCTGCAGCCAGGCGCGGCTTTCCTGCTGGAATCACTGCGGCACACAGCCAGCCCAGGTTAGATTTTGCTACCAAAAAGGGGAGGAGGGGGATGAGGGTGCATTACATCTTTGTATTTTCTCAGTTATAATCTCTGCTGTGGTATCTGTGAGTGTAATAGGACATTTCTCTAGCTATTTACAACAGGTTCATGGCAAGCTTCCTGCTTCCCACATGCCATCTCACTGAAATGGATCTTTTTGTTTGCTGAGTACAACTTTAGATGCAGGTTAGTGAAACAGCCCCATTGGAGTCATTGATGTGATTACTGGCTGAAGGAGAACAATAAATAAAAATATATTGTGTAAATTATAATATGCAGGACTCAAAATGTCTGATTGGTTGTCATATAAAAGTGGGAAAGAAACAGGAATTTGAGACCCCCAATAAAAGGCAGTAGTAAAAAGCTCGGTATTTTATTCCGTGTGAGGTGGTTTCTCTTCTATCTAAACTGGCATGTTTCCTAAAACAATATTGTTTAAGGGAACAGCTGGTCCATCAGAATGTTTTTCTTCTGCTGTGTATCATCTGCCCAGCATTTTGCTCTGATCAGAAAGGTAAAGAATATGAGAAGAGAGGAGGTTGAAGGAAGAAATATTCCATGCCTCTAAACAACAGTGCAGCAGCTCCAAGCAAAGTCAAAGAACTATAAGAGAAATTCACTAATAAGTTAAGCATTGACATGTTCAGGAGAAAAATTATCTCAAATATAATAATGTTTTTTCAGGTTTTACAAGGCCAGAGGATCAGTACTTCGATCAGTAAGAATGTTAAGACTAGTGTCTGAGATTCCAGTAAAGCCATCTAATTTCCACAGTGCAAGGAATTTCCAAAAAAATTTGTAAAATCCATAAAACTAGAAGTCTTCCATGTGAACAGAATCTTGCTGTTCTAGTCTTAAAAACTGCAAACATAAGATGGTTCAGAATGTTTTGAAATGTCATGTGACTGCCCCCTTGGATCAGGTGCTGTTAAATAGCCTGTTAGGGTTGGAAAGTTAGGTTTTAGTTCAACTTCTGCTGGTCTGTGCTAAAGAAGAGTTTGATTTAGAAGTCATTCTGTCTAAAAAAACCCAACATTTTTTGGGGCAGTGCCCTATTTTAATAGTTTAATTCCAGTCTCATAACCCTGGGTTCTTCTGAGAACTCTCAGCTCTGGCATTTTACCTTTTGGAGTTTATTTCTGCTTACAAAGCTGGGAATCTTGGAGACACACCAAAATTAAAAGCAGGATGGGCAAAAGAGGTGTTTTGCCAGGAATAGGGCAAGTTTTACATGATGTTACTTTTAGATTGCTTTTCTTTCAGCCTGAATGTTGACTATACTTCATAGCACGTGCAAGAATAGCTCATTGATGTGTGATGTTTGGTTTGAAGTATTAGGCAGACATCCTAATAAATACTGTGATATTTAAAGAGGATGAACGCTGAGTGACACTTAGTGAGTTATTAACTTTTATTTTGTTCATTTTGCCATCTGTCTTTCTTGCTAAGCTTCTTGTGATCTCAAATGCAGATCCAGTAGTTTAGCTGATTTTGTTCTGAAGCAGCTCTGATGGACCAAAACCAAAGTTTTCAAGGCAGATTTGCCAAGTTTGCCAACGTTGATCTGGAAGTCAAATACCCAGGTGTTTTGAAGGGTGAAAATGCTGGAAACTGCATATCTCACTGAGAGTTTTGAGTCCTTTTCAGAACCTAGCATTCATATTGCCACCTCTTCCTGAGATCCTTTGAAGAATACAATTCTAAATGTGTATGTTGAGCATTTAAATATTAGCCTTTGGGTTATTTTTGGAAACAACTCTGCAGCTATTTTGAACAGAGTTCAGGTAACTGCTGCATCCCCTGAACTCTACTGATATGGTGGGGACAGGAAAAAAAGCCATCAATGCCTTGCATCTACACTTAATTGCATTAGACTAAAGCACACATTTGCTGGAAGCATGTACTCCAAAAACCATACAGATGTAATTTTAAAAATGTTGAAATTAGTTGGCTAGAACATTTTATTTTTGCTAAAATACAAGCCAATGCTTTCACTTTTAAAAAACACAATTTCTGTTTCAAGAGATTTGTTTGAGACTGTAACCAAAGCCAAAGAACAGCTGTACCACACAGGGACAGGAAGGAAACTCTTGTCATTTCCCCTAAAATACATG
The DNA here is from genome assembly GCA_020086605.1 of Lanius collurio. NCBI lineage: Eukaryota > Metazoa > Chordata > Aves > Passeriformes > Laniidae > Lanius > Lanius collurio. The sequence continues at coordinate 24,679,728 of JACBWW010000015.1, read as the reverse complement.
GAAAACTCATAGTTTCTGATCTTGCTACAGCTGATTTACTACAGTTTTAACTTGGTAATCTAAAGTCATATGTCAGAGACTTAACATTGCTTTAGTTTTACCAAAATTCCTTCTCTTACGTACCTTGGTATCAGCTAAAGTTGGGATCATTTTTTCCAGAGCAGGATGACAGGATCAGAATCCCCTGGACTCTGCTGTGGCAGCCACTGCTTGGGCTGGACACTCAGATGGAAGCAGCCCCAGATAAAGGTGCTCAGAGTAATTCCTGCAGCTGAAGAAAGAGCCTACACCAACCCCGGGGCTTGCCTGTGGGTCAGCACAGTGCTTTTGGAGGAGATTTTTAAGCTGTGTGAATTCAGACTCGAAGGGTTACATCATGGTGAAATAGGGTACTGCAGTTACTGTGCAATGGCACAACATTTAGACTGGGCTAACTGGAAATAGCTCACTTTCTTATTTTTCCAAGGAAAATCTCTCTTCAGCCTGACTTAAAGCATTCAGTTCAATGTTCCCCAAGGGTTTCAGGTTGCTCCTTTGGGGGTTGCTACTTTAGGTTTTGCGATTTTTGTGCGCCACCTCCAGACATTTCTTTTTGAGCCCACTGGCATGCAGCACTCCAGCATGTCTGATTTTTGACTGCCTCTTTCCTAGGCTAAACTGCTCATCAGACAACCAGAGTTTGCAATTTCCATCTGCCCCAAGCTGGGCTTGGGCTGTAGGAGTAGCTGCAGGCTTCTGGTCTCCTAAGAAGCACAGGAGTTGGGGTCTAACTGTGTCACAGTGCCAAGAGTATTTATCTCTTTTTGGTAAGTACATGCAATGTGGACACAGATGTAGCTTTTATGTAGCTCTCCTTTAGGTGAGCATCTAAAGTTCTTCTCAAATGCTCCCTTGAGCCTGTGATTTGGGTGAGTACATCCCATAACAGTCCTGGTCTGTGCTGGAAATATTCATTTAGTAAAATCTACTCAGGGTTTCTACTAGTTGTGCTGGACTTGGTAGATGGTGTTGTGTGGAGAGCATACAGCCTGAGCAGAGTTCTCTGGGGGCACTTGGGCTGACCTGTTCTAACTTCAGAGATTTGCATGGAATTAAATGCAGCAGGGAGAACTGCAGGGCTCCTTTTCCTGAGTGATTGAAATCCTTTCCACCAGACATAGGAAAGGTGGAATTGTTGTATGGTCCTCTGTACTGATACAACACTGTTTCTAACATTTAAACAGTTTAATTTTTCTGGGGAGAAAATATCTCTAAAATTTCTGGGGAAAAAGTGAAGCAAACCTTCAGAAAAATGAAGATTAAAAGCTTGCATTTATGTAAAATGGAAACATGCTGCGAATCATTGCAGAGAACCTATATTTTCTTGCCAATTATAACAATATTAGGTATCAGTGAAGGTTTCCAAGGCAACCTGGCCACAGGTGCATTCATGAGGAGTGTGTGACTACCTGCTTTGTCAAGCCAATGGATGCATGTCAGAAGGTGGTGTGGGGAAGGAGTACAGATATTTTCATGAATCTACACAACAAAAACTATTTAAAAGCAGAGGGTTTGGGGCTTCTTTTATTTTTGTTGTTGTTTGTTTGGTTGTTTGTTTGGTTGTTTGTTTTTTGGTGTATGTCTGATTGTGCCAAGCATTTTACTGCTTTTCTAGAATAGGCAAGGCATAGGAATAGGCAAATGTGTGGGAGCTAGACTGGCTGGTGGGGTGTCTGTGGTTAGAGGAGGCCTTCTGGGCAAGTTAGTGTGAAGTCTGCTCATAAATTCTCTGCAGATGTAAATAAAAGTACAGCCTCTTCCCTGAATAAACTTTCCTCTTCCTTTTGCCTTACCTGACACCAGCCTGTATTTCCCAAGGTGCTAAACCAAAGGAGTTCTTCCAACACCTCGGTTTCTTGCCTTCAGTTGTAGACTTGGTGCCATCGTGTTGTTTCCTGCCCCTCATTCCTCTCCAACACATCTTTATTTGGTGTATTGGAGTTTTTCTGGCCTCTCCAGCTGTCCTGTGAAGCAGAGAGAGCAAAACACACAGTGTGGTACTCCCATATGTTTTCTTCAGGCCATCACTCTTTTTTCTCTGAAGAGTCATTGCAGTTAAATGTTATATGAAGACCCTGCTGTCAGTCTCCAGGGAATTCACTGCCTTGTCTTTGACCTTTTAAAAACTTCCAAGAACTGCCGAATAGGTTCGTTTAGAAAGAAAAAAACATCGGGGCTGCCCATGACCTGATACAGCTGTCAGGAAAAAAAAAATCCAGCCCCTTAGCCATCCAAAGGAAATGAGAAAGGAACATGGGTCATGTTCATCAGTCTTGACTACTTTCTAGATTGGCAGCTGTGACACAGCCATGATGTAGAACAGTCCATCCCTTGCTCTGGCTGGTCAGGTAAGCTGAGACTGTAGGTCTGAGCTGACATCTGAGCAGGGCAGATCACAGGGGGATGCAGCTGTAGCCTGAGATTTGGCTGAGAGTTTCCACTGTTCCTCAGCAGCAATCCCCTTTCCAAATTAGTTTTGCTCCAGGAGAAGGCAGAGAGGATTCTCAATTCTCTTTCTCTAAACCAAAACTGTTGCAGTAGTGAGTTCACTGTTACTTCACAGCTTCCCCTGGGAATTAAATAATCACAGGAGGTGTTCAGTGAGCGATTACTCAGGTACAGAAAAATGCCTGGGTGATCCCTGCTGGCTCTGGCATAAGGGCTCCAGCCACACTGAAACTCTGGTAATGTGCACAGCCATGTTCCTTGCTCAGCACTGCTTTCAGTATAGCCACGGCAGCTGCTGTGTGCAGCGAATGTCAGTCACACCCTGAGCACCCAGAAGTAAGCTTGAAATGAGAAATTAAGATGCTGGTGCTTAAATCATTTCACCTAATCATTGCCTTTTACTGTGGATTACAAAATGTCCTCTGTGCATGCAGATGTGCATGTTCACACACATGTAACTCATCTCAAGAGCTCACACTTTTGTGCAGTGAAAACCCCCCAGCTAACCAAGCCAGAAAAATATACCCATCAACAGAGATTTTCCTTTGCCCTGGCTGGCCTGAAATTTTAGACATAAGCCTAGTTTTACCTTGCTCGTGGGCAAGGGAAAATAAAATTTGGAAAGAGTCAGCCTAGACAGTGTCCTTTCAGAACCTGAAAGGGGCTTGCAAGAAAGCTGCAGAGGGATGTTCTACAATGGCCTGTAGTGATAAGAAAAGGAGATATGGCTTTTACCTGACAGAGAGTAGGTTTAGATTGGACATTAGGAAGAAATTTGTTACTGTGTGTTGCAACGGGGAATGGTTACAACATGCATAAGACAGCTATGAACGTTGGAAGGACAGATGAAGCGATATTTTTATATATGTTCAGAGATGATTTATTCCTCCAGCTGCATGGCTGGAGTTCCCAGGCAGACCCAGTCATGGGACCCTGCTCTCTTCCCGGGCCCCGGGCACACAAACCAACCAATCAGGAACAGGTATGGGGCATACGTGACATGGGGACTGGGACAGGGACAGACCCGTACCCTGCAGGGTCCCTCCCCCACCAGGACTTTGGGCGAGGTATCCCAGCTGTGGGGGTGGTAAGGCACTGGAACTGATGTCTCAGAGAAGCAGTGGGTGCTCTGTCCCTGGATGTTTATAGAGGGCATGTCAAGGTGGCAGTAGCTCTTAAACATTGAACAAGTTACTGAATGCTTGGGCCCAACTGACACAGGTGCTCCTGACACTTAAGTCTGGTGTTTGAGGCTCTCAACCACCTTAGTGTCCCACATTATTTGGTATTTTGGGTTCCAGAGAAAGGTGCCTCAAGCTCTTGCCTCTGGAGGCAAAATCAAACATAGGATTGAATTGCCTTTCCCTTTTACAGTATGGGACACTTTACGGAGCTACAGAAATCCCATTTGAAAAATGATAGCTGTTGATTTTCTGCTTGCTGAGAATTATTAGTATTTTTTCTATCCTGCAAAACCAGCCATTAAATCAGCAAAATGCTTTGGCATTAGAACCATTTGGAATGTAAAAAATACTGCTTCTTCTTGTTGAGCGGCAAATGTCCAGTTGCAAAGTTAAGGGGAAATCTAAAAGTAAGAATAATGATCTTAGTTTAAAAGACATTTTACAAGTAAACATACTACAGATGTAGCTACAAATCAGATAATTGCTGAACATTTTAAAACCCAGGAGTATAAAATTAAAAACAATAAAATCAAATTTAAGTCCAAACAAATAACAGTGGAATTCTAAGTAGAAGGTTCATATTATTGATTTTTTTTTTTATGGACCATTTCTTTATATCTAAAACCTCAAATATTGCATAGTGGTGTCTAATCATCTATGTTATAATATTTAAATGAGCATATACTTTAACATAAAGTGGTTTACAGTTGGTTTTTCTATTCCTGTGTAAGAAATGTATCCATGAAACATAAAAAGGTCAACCACTTCAATGAAATAACTTTTAAAAATAATACAGTTTTACATCCATACATAAATATATGTATTTTATTATGTCAAAGAATGTGAAATAATATAGCTCAGTGTTAAACTGCAAGTCTTTCAAGGAGGATACATTAGATTTAAACTGGGATATATGACCATTGAAATACATTATTTCTCCCTTGGACTTTACATTTCCAAGTGAAAGGTTTTTCTTCTCCCTACTTCCCATCTTTTTCCCCACTCATAAGAGTTTATCTATCAAAGTACCAATATGTCTTGTCATCATGTATTTTAGTAGTACTAGTTAGAAACTGGGGGCTGTGCTGGCCCCCTGCATTGTGTCCAACTCTCTGCAATGCCAGAACATCCCAGCTGTTCTGACTCATGCTTTGAGAGGGTTCTAGCAGCTGGAGTGGGGAGCAAAGCTGAGGTGCAGCCCCAATGGAGGTGGCAGAGAGGTTCTGGAAGTATCCCCAGCCAAGATGAGATTTTAAATGAGGGGAGCATGCAAAGAGAGAGTGCATATGTTGATGGATGTGAAATATTCATCAGAGCTCCCTGAGAAGGTAGAAGGAAAGAGAGATTAGAAAATAAACTTTGTATATGTATTTGGTCCTCCTGTTTTGCCTGTGACAAATTATGGCATGAACTGATCCTCAGAGAAGTTCCAAATCCCTGGATAGGTTTTGTAACTTCTGACAAGTCTATAGCAGCCCAGATCTCTCTGCCAAGCTGCCAGCTTGTTCCTTCTGTACAGGCTGCCAGCATGGCCCCCTTGACTGTGGGATCCCAGGAATGCAGGTTCCCAAAGCATCCGCTGTTCTACTGTTAACTAACATCTCTAGGCCGTACCCGACCTACATTTTATGCAACTAATTAAAAGGGTAAGTTTATTTCTAAAGAGCCGCTGTTTACAGAGTTGGGAGGTAGAAGTAAGGTAAAAAGCATTCCCATTCCCTACACATCCTTCCTCTGAAGCAATCAATAAGTTTAATTAGAGTGGTTAGGAATGAACTATGAAAGCGGCAAAGTTAGTACCAGATAAATTAGGGAAATATTGGGACAGGAGATATATTTGTGACATTTTTAACAGGAATCTGACATAGGTAATTGCCAGTGCTGGTTGTTAAGAAGGGGAGGAGTGTGTGCATCAGGGCCTTGCAGCAGTGGAAGAAAAGTCTATTATAATCCATCCATTTCACACACTGTAACTGCAGTCTCTAGAAGTAATTGGAGGGGAGTGTGGTATAACACCCACACCGCCCTGCTTGAAAATACTGGTGTTCTCTTGCTGATTACCCCCTGAAGTCAATGGCTAACATACAGGTTTGGTATAATGCAGTATGATATAATCCTCCTGTGTGCAAATCATTGCAATTTGCACGTACACTTCGCTTCCTTCTAGTACAGGAAGAAATCAGTTCAAAATAAGCCACATCTCTTCCATTCCCTCTGGCAGCTATGCTGCACCATACATCTTAAAAATGCTTAAACGCATCTTTTTGAGGAGATCATCTCTCAAATGATGAGCATGGTTCTAAGATGTTGAGATTCTACAGTAGGGATCATTTATAACTGCAGTCATTGCCTTCCTAGAGAAAGAATTTTAGAAAACACTTTATTTCTAAGTGATTTCTAAGAGATTTTGTTTGTGGTGGGGTTGTTCATACTTTTGAAGTTAAGCATGTTCTTAAGAGATTTTGCTCAGTTTGGGTCAAAGTGAGAAGTGACAGAACTGAGAGAAGCATTCATAGCAAATAACTTTATGAAAAATGCTATAGATCTGTCGATACCAGAATGTTTTGTGGGCATACCCTTTTAGTTCTTTTGGTGTCCCTAAAATTTTGTTTGAGGCACTGGACTTGAAAATTATATTAGCTGAAACACCTGAACTTCCAGATTAAAATTCCTCCTCGTGTCAATATTTTTTGTATTCAGTTGTGACACTTCCAAGCAAAATCCCTTGCATTTTGGTGTTTTGTTTTTTTTTTTCTGAAAGGAAGGGGTTCATTCAGTGTGGAAGAGAGAAGAGATTGGATTATTTAGTCTAAAGGAGAGAACATGGTAGAGGACATCTTTCCAAGTAGATAAAAGGCTACTGCAGTAAGGAAAGCAATAAATCTGCTCTCCATGTTCAGGGTGGATACAAGAAGAAAGAATGGAATAGCAGAGAAAAGAAAACTACAACATCATGCTAAGCATTAGAAAAATATTCTACTGGTAAGTCTATAGTTCTTGGAGAATTCTGCCTGATGGGAGATCTCCACTTAGCTATCTCAAACCTGGTTTTGAGGTAAAGCACCCTCAGGATAACAGAAAGGACTTGTTCTGCCTGAGGGCTGGACAATCTCTGAAGTGTCTCCAAGGCTTGGGATTCTCTGATGCTGAGGGCTCTTTTCTTAAAGATAAAGCACTATTAATATGGAAAGAGTCTGGTGAGAGATTGTAGGTGCAGCAAGCAGCGTCTCAAAGAGAGTTTCCCTTGGGCAGTGGTGGCTTTGGCAGGCTGCTGTGGCTGTCCCCAGGCTTTGCACGTGCCTTGTCTGTATGTGGTCTGCATGTGCACAGGCACAGATGGGCCTGGCAGAGGCAAAACATTTCTTTTAATCCTTCTAAGAAATGACAAATTAAGATGTGATTATAGAACTGTTAAAAAGGAATTACCACAGAGGAATTTCCAGATGGTCATGCAGAATTACTATTGAAGAGTGAACAGCAAGGCTGAGTTATTTATCCAAGTACAGTTCTTTCTTCCCTATGTTTCAGGTTGGAGAGTCCCATTCTGTCTTCCAGTCCATGTAATAATTTCTTATTCAGTCCAGTTATAACTACCTTTCTGCCTGATACTTCATTTTCTTGTCAAGCGCTGATAATATTCTTTTAAACCTAATTCCTCAAGAATATAAAATGGTGGGATCAGTTTCTTCCCTGCTGTGGAAAATAACCTTGGGACTTTTTTGGCTGGTGCTAAGCTAATTTGACTGAGTGTAAGGGATGCTTTGGTACTGTTCTGTGGAGCAGCATGCAATTCTGCATGAAAGGGTATCAGAGCAAATCACTGCTGATAACCTTCTGGGTTAATTGCTGTGCAATGAGTACCTTGAATCAACACATTATGTTTAATCCCAGAACACACTCTGGCTATCTCTTTACTGTGACTCTATGGGGCTTCCATTTGTTATTTATGCATGATAGGCAACACTTATTTCAGAGCTACCTAAGTGATTTAGACACATCATTTTAACTCTTTTGCAGGATATCAATGCATAGATATCCCTATAAATGATTCTGTCATAATGTACTGCAAATGTTTCTGCATATTCCAGCTAATGCAAAGATAATTCCCTACTCCTTTCTCTCATCAAAACTTCTAAATCCTTATTTGTTCTAGCTAGAATTTTTTATAGTCTTTTAAGTGCTGAGCAGTGCACATGAGTCTCAGAGGTCACCATGAGATCCTGATGGAAATTCTCATCATCTGGAGGTTTCTGTATATGGTAGAATGTCAAATGCTGTGTTTATTCCAGATGGTCCTCTGAGAGATGATCTCGGGGATGGAGGAAGATTTCAGTCAAATCGAAGGAAAGATTCTTGTTGTCACTCCTTTAGCTCAGACCCGTAGAAACTCCAGAAACCAAAAGAACTTGCAGAGCATGGGAGTTGTGGCTGCTGAGGATTAGGCTATATTGCAGTTTTACTAAGGAAAAGGTCTCAAGGTGTTTTACACAAACTGGATTCACATTCCTTTGAATTTTGTGACAAATTAGATTTTGCTAATTCTGAAAAAAATATACCTTCATGATCTAACTGGATCAATATTATTGTGGTCCTGAAAGGCACACTGCTAACACAGCATCAAGTTTCCCTCAGTTAAAATAGCACAGCAAAACAAAATAATATGTTACAAAGTAGGGATGGGCAGGCTCTTGTTCATGAATTCACTGACCAGTCATGTGACAAGAGGAACTCGGGTAGCTTGCTCAGTTCTTCTTCTCTATCCACATTGCTTGTGTTCAGGCTCCTTTTTCATTAGGTCTCGCACTGCCAAATCCCAGCATTGTTCACAATCGACTATTTAAGTATTCTTGCCATGGCAGATTGCAAGGGAAGGTGGCTTCTGTTTCTCTTTTAATCTCTTACCTGAGAAACTGTGCCTCTGCAATGGTCTATCTTTCATTTATTACTGTATCACTCACAGCTTCATTTTTTGTTGTCTCACACCTCCTTGTCTGCAGTATTCCATCCACAGTAATCAAGGGTGTGACTGAATTTACATCACCTTGTTATGCAGGGAGCAGGATAAGAAGAGAAGCGGGCAATGCTGCACACACCTTATTCATCTCAGGAAAACAGTCTGTGTACACAACATGCAGTTAGTTCAGCTGTAGTAAAGACCAAAGAAAATGCTGTTTTCTTACATTGCAGTCAGCTGGAAGCTATTACAAAAACTTCCACTATCGGCATCAAAATAAATCTTGGCTTCCAGATAAAGCAGTATAAGTTCTCTTTGCGGGTTCACAGAGTAGCTCCCAATTTACATCTTATATACAGAATCTGTGGAAGGAATGTGTATTAACATTTTCATCAAAGTGTTGATCTTTACTTTGTAACCTGTGAGGTTTTCCATTGTTTCTTTATTGCTTTCAAGGCTCGTAGTGTGCTCACAGTGAGGACTGCTAAAAGTAATTTTTCCTTAATCCTTCTCCATCCTATGTTTGGACTCAGAGTCTAAGCCTAGCTTATAAAGTTAACCTTAAGCATTCATGAAAGGAACTTACTGCAAATATAACAGTGACCTCTGTAGCTTCTTTGTTTATCATTTAAAATTTTAACTTTTTTTGAGGGGATTTGAAACAAAATATCATTGAAGTCATTAAAATGCACATCTGTGAAAGAAGTCATGTGCCTCAAAATACAGGGTAGACACAGGAGTAAACAGCTCTGGCAACGAAGTACTCTCAACTATCCTTGCCATGTAGAATGACTAACCTGCTAAAATCATGCTTATCAGCTCACACAAATGAGCAGATAGGTTTCAGTAAAATGCAGGACTTTTCTGATAAATTGCAACTATGTCCATGGAAATGATAAGGATTTTGCTACTTGGGCTAATTCTGTGGATCTGTTGTGTCACTGCTATAGACTCTTTTCAAGTTGCACCTTTGTGAAAGATTTTACCGGCTGGAAATCACAATTTCTTGTTTGAGGAAAGATTTTGTAGAGAACATTTGCTGATCCTTGTCATATCATGGTATAATACAGCTCTTTTACCAAATTTAGATCTTAGACTTGCTTGCACTTTAGGCCAGGGTTGAGGATTATCCCATAAAGGACAGGTTTTCATTCTAATCTAATGAGAAGAAGGAAAAGATTAGAGGGTGGCATACACTGGTAAATTGGGAATAGCCTTCATTTGTGGTGAAAGCTAACATTACGTATGAGAGTGCATAGTATATTACCGGTGGTTTTCTACTTGTACCCTGTGTATTTCTCCATTCTTTCTACTATCCCTCAGTTTTTGTAGAATAGTCCATCAAGCATTTTTCTAGTGATTGACAGCCTGAGACTGGGCATTTGAATTTGTGGAATGGTATAGTGTGTCAGGTGTGCTGCGCTTTTTATTTGGATGGATGCTTTCAAAGCAAACTTTCATCTTGAATAAAAAGTCTTAGGCATGTTATGAGTCAGCAAACCATCATTATTCATAACAGGCAAAAAAAGAGAAACCACTGTTTTCATCAGAATCTGAGGGGGAGCCACACAAGAATTTTGCAGACTCTAAAAAAGCGTGGAAGAAGTAATCAGTGTTATGTGCCGGAAATGACAGGTGCAGAGCAACAATCAGTCACTTCAACAGAGTCAGATATGGCTGGAAAGGTTCCAAAGTACACTGCAGCTGGACTGTGGGTAGAGAAGCTGTTGTGCCCAGTCCCTCCTCAGGCACTGAAATGATGGCTGTGCCTTTGCCTACCTCAGTGTCAAATGCTTCTTCTATAAAGTTCTGGGACGCAGCAGGCTGCAAGGGACAGGCAGCCATTCCTTTAGACCCACACAGCTCACATCTACTCCAGTCCCATTGCAGGCTGTCCTGGCTGAAAGCCTGGGGCTACACTGCTAATCTGTCTCAGCTCTGATGCATGGCTGTGCATGGAGGCACCTGAATTAGCTACCTCAGGCTCCTTGTGTTGCAGGTTGCCTGTGGGGCTGCTTTAGCTGCTGATAAACTGCAGGAATTTTGTGTCTACATTCTGGTTTAGAACAATTTTGTGACTGCTCTGACCCTCCTGTGATGAGATTTAATACACATTAACCTTCTTGGGAGGGAAAAGATCATGCTCAGGTATCTGGGTTCCCTGTTACATAATGCCTCTAAACACAGTTTTACAGAGGCAGGAACGACCATGAATTAGTGCTAAATGAAACAAGGAAGAGAGAAAAGACAAGTGTTTTTCATGTATGGATATGTCTTCCAGGGAACGACCTAGAGAGGAACTGTACAGTGAAAGGAGTATTTGATAATGGTTAGCACTCAGTGAGCAGTCAAATCCAATGAAGATATGCCTTAGAAATCAGCTGTGCTACATGAAAGGGAGGTACAGAAAATTACCAGTGCATTCCTCAATATAATAAATGCTTTTTAATAGAATAGGCAGAAGATGAGGCAGCACAAAGACCAATCTTTCGTAGTTTTAGTTTTGTAATGAGACCACAGCAACTATCTTTTGTCATGAGCAAAAAAAGTGCTTTCTTTGAACATAAGTGCTAGTAGTTGCATAATATGAAACTTACTGATGCATATAATAGTAGCATTTGGCCATCTGAGCACAATGTACGTTTTAAAATTAATCTCTGCACAGATCAGCAAGCACATGCAGATTCTCCCATGTTGACAAGAGCAGTGCATTTCTTTAGGAGAAGCCAAACTTTCAAAGCCTGACAGCTGGAGTTTGCAAGCCTGTTGTTCTGTTATTAACTCTGTAGGCCTTAGGGAAGGGGGTGGTGGATGAGAAGATCCCATGAGGTCCATCCCAGACCTACTTTACTTGGTTTCATGGTTCCTAACCAAGCAAGCAGCAAGCAAAAGTGTTCTCTGAAATGAGCAGAGGGAAAGGGACGTGTATTAGTTATGCAAGAAACTCTGCTCAGTTCAAAGCTAGGTAGTCCATTCCAGAGTTCAACAAAGAACAGGGGCAAGGAGCCACTGACACAAAGATGATGCTTGAAGGGACCCCATAACCCCCGGTGACTCTGAATGTACTTTGAGGAAAACCACGAGACTGTAAGGAATTGATTTCAAGGGAGTGAGTTTGGGCAGGACAAGACTGTTAGGGAGAACGTCTCCCAAGAGACCTGAAATGAGCAGACCTTTCCAACACTGCTCATCAAAATCTCATTTATTTTCAGCAAGAAGTGGCATTTTACAATGATAACAAAATAACTCAATCCCTATTGTAAATGCCAGGGATTTGAATCACAATAGCAGAAATGTAGTGGGATTCCCTATTGTTGACTTGTGTGCTATGATCCTTTAGGAAGTGTAGGTCTGGGGGTAGAGGTCAAGCTCCCACTCGGCAAGGCCAGCACCACATCCAGGCACACTTTCTCAGGGCTCTGTCCACTTGGGACTTGAAAGCCCCTGAAGTCTGAGATTCCTGTGCTCACCTGTCCTCCTAGCAAGCAAAATTCCACCTACTATCTGATTTCAGGACTGAAGCTGCCAGAGATTAACCAAGCCTGGCTACAGACTGTAGCTGTATTTCACCTCTTTGCAGACCTTTTGGTGCCCCAGTTGTCATCTTCACCCACCCCTTGCAGCTTGCCTTGAAGAGACCTTTCTTACATATTTGGTAGTTTCAAGTAATAGCTCCACTTTTTTTTTTTTTTTCTTTTTTTAAGGAAAAAGAAGGGCATATTTCTTTAGAATAAAATCTGTCCCAGTCTTTTTGCAATCCTTTCACTAGAACAATGCATTTCTGGGTTTTTCCCTTTGCCTTCTTCCAACAAATCAAACAAGCCTTCATTTCACATTTTAAATGGAGCCCAGATGATTTGTAGGCATTTTGTTATGCATTGTAGAATATTTGTACATTTATGAGCTCAGGTCAGAATTTTCCTCGTGTCTAGAAGAATGAGCTATCTTACCCCATCAGCTTTCAGGGGTTTTCAGGCATACATGAATAAGACCCTGAGTGACTTAGGTACCTACTGAAAACCATTCAGAGAGAGGATCTATTGCACTTTTAAATATATGTCTTTCTACAATGTGTTAAAAATCCCAGCTGCGACAGCTGTGGTGATAAGGCATTAAGTTGAACTCTGCCTTTTTGTAAAACAGAGTAGTTTTTCTCCGTCTTCTGGCAGATATGCAATCCAGAAAAACAAGTCATTAAAAGAATCATTTGTAAGGATAAACAGAATTGACAAATAAAGCTGTTTTTTTGAAACTAGGCTGAAAAAGTTGGGGTTTTTTTGAGAGGTGATGATAGATTTCAAAGCTCAGTCCATGCTACCTAATGCCTACACCACAATTCCTCCCCCAATTAGCTGTTTGTAAGGCAGTGCCATCTTCCACTTGTCACATTATAGACTTTATTCAACTGAAATACCTGAAAGAAAAACCTCCAACCTGTCCAGTACTACTGAGCAGAATTCTATTATGTAAATCTACTTCCATATTTTGGGAACAAATGATAGGCAGGACATGAAATGGAAAAATAAATTATACGCACATGAGTAAAAGATCAGTCAGGCAATGTACTGAGGTATCATTAGGGCTGATGAATCACTATTATCATTATAAAAATAACATATAATGCTTCAAATCCTGCATCGTGGTTGACTTCTTTGCTGATGAATATTTATGCAGTTTCTTTTGTTTCTTTGTGTGTCTAACAGATGCCAAGCTAAGTTCAATAGACAAATTGCATCTCTGTGAACTGTCACAGCCTTGTCCTTGTTTTTTCTAGCAAACTGAAGTTAAATAGCAAAATAGAATAAATAAACAGAGGTCAGAACCTCCATCTCCCTACAAGATTCAATCAACTGATAAATAATCTGGAATGGAATGAAATTTAAATCTTTATTTGAAATGAACCCTTGCATATCTGCACTCTGAGGATCATGAGTTACCTAACTAATGTGTGTGTCACAACCTAATTAGTCTCCTTGTGTCTGTACTCCCTACCTCCAGTGCAGGGTGGGAGAATTATTCAGGTTTATTAGCAAATAAGGCTTATAAACAAATAAAAAATTACAAAGAAGAAAACAAAGATGGCTGGATAATGGTGTTTAGCGACACAAAATCTGAGGTCAACATCATTTACAACCTTTTTCAATTCGCAGTAAATAAGTTCAATTAACTCAGTATCTTAGCATAATCTTGTTTCCAAACAAACTTATTTTAACAGAGTAGTATTTATGGCAGGTAATTTTTTTTTCTTTTTTTTTTGTGCCTCCAGATGTACAGTGCTATTGATTTGCTTTGCAAGCTTTCTGTAGAAGGTAGAATCAATGGAGCACTGTCACCCAAACAACTCTGAAGTAGAATTTATAGATTTGGAGAAATGACTTAATTGCAGGAATGATACTTGCAGCTAAGCCTGCCCACTTATGCTTGTGCAACTACTGTGCATTATCCAAGTCCCAGGCATCATGTACACATCACAGTACACACAAGTAACTGGAAAATAATGTAAATACTTCCAGAATGTCATCACTTTTGTGAGGTATTACACAGTATTTAACTGTGTCCTTAACAGTACTTAACACACAGGGATACCATCTCTGAACTTTGTCCCTAATTGTTTCTAGAAAAGCCTTGAGTTTCTTAACATCTCCTAAGATGCATGAGGCTTCCCACAGCTAACTTCGGCTATATGAAAGCACAGTTTGCCATTTAAAAACCATACCAGGCAGAATTAGGCTAAGGATTTTCTCCTCTATCAGTGCAAACCACTTCTTTCTGTCTTCATGTGGAAAGTCTCTCCTTGCAAAAGTAGCACATGGGCTTTGGTAGTGATTCAAAGGGCTAAAGAGATACACGCCTTCCAAGAAGCAAATAGCTCAGTATCAGTTCACTAAGTGATCCATTTGCAAAGATCATGGGTCTACTTTGATCAGTAGAAACTCACACAAAAGTTGATTCTCCCTTGTCAACTGACTGTTGCAGTGCCCATCAGTACAAGTCCCATGAGCCACTGTGATACCTTACAAGACCAACCTCTTCTTCAAGGTCTTGTAGTCCCTCTGTTCCAGCTTCTTCAGGAGGTAAACTTGCTGATATTTTAAAATTACAAGACTGTAACCAAACAGTGAGCATGTTTGAGGTGGGGACAGGGGGATTGTTTATTTGTTTGTTTGTTTTGTTTGGGGGTTTCTTGACTTTTTTGTTTTGCCTAGTAATGCAACACTCTACGTCTTTTGGGCAGCTTTGTCCAGGAAATTTTTATATCTCCACAGAAATCATCACCTGCCATACCCAGCTATACAGAAGGTACTGAGCCTTACTCTTAACACCTCCTACTTCTGTGCTTGGCTGCTGCCAGCATGTATCCCAGTGATGCCTTTGCCAAGGGATCCAACAATGTGTAACACCATTCCATTTGCTAGCATTTCTAGCTCCTGAAGACAACATTAGGTCTGAAATCAGAGGAGTGTTTTTTATGGGGAAATCTTTTTACCTACCTGCATGATACTGTCTTTAGCCAGTAGCTCTTCAAGTGGCAACGTAGAGTCATTTGATTCACTTGCTTGACCAGTTTCTAATTGGATATAATGGAGCAATGCAAAATCTCTGTACACACTCCCTCCAGCACTACTCAATTATTCCTTATATCTCTGTGATGAGATCAGCAGGACAATTTCGTACGCACCGGGCTCTCCGTGCAGCTGACAGTTCCACCCAGCTAATGAGGCTTTACTGCTATTCCAACGCCATCACATTTTTATTCACTCCTCCCTAGATTTACACTTCATATTCCCTCTGCAAGTGCCTCATGACCATATCAGCTTCTTAATGCAAAACAAATACATGATCTGGCGGTGTGCATTACACATGTATACCTTTTGCTAAAAATCAGCTGTGCATTAAATGGGTGGTATTTCTATTTAAAACAGCCAGCATGGTCTGAACAGATACATTGTGAGCCAGTTGCCTAGGCAACAAAATTCCTCAAATTGGAGGGGTCTGTAACAGAAGATGTTTAGCTAGCTTTTATTTTGGGGCATAGTTTCTAAAAATCTTAATTGATTCCTTTCCAATGTATTTTTTCTACTGATAACACTATGTTTCAGGCAACAACTAGGATAGATTCATCTACTGTATCTCTGCTGCAAATTATAGCTATAAAGCATATAAAACAGAGACAAAGGTTAAAGGGTAACTTATTTCATGGTTTGGCAATTGTTTAGATGGTTGAGCCTTGCCTCTTGGCTACTACATTTACTGAGTATTTGTTTAAAGTCTTCATTTATATAAAGCATCAAAAATTATTTTTGTCAATTTGACTGCAGCTGGGCTATCAGATACCAACATTCTTGACCTTGTTTTTATTAAATTCTGTATTTTCTATAATATTTTCTGTAAGTCTTCCTGCGGCATGATTCTCTCTCCACATACCTCAGCACCATGGATAGCTGTTCTGCCTAACCCTGGAAATGGTGCTGGACCTATTATGGAGTTATTGTAGACATTTTTGTTTTGTTTCACTCTTTTTTTTTGGCTAAGTGGGATGGGCCTTCTCCTCTCAGTAGAGCATGACTGCTGTCTCCCTTAATAACCCCTGCCTCCCAGATGGATGTGGGCACAGGGTTGCATGTTAACAGGGCTTTGCAGCAAGGCTTTGGGACTCAGCGCTCCCACACTGAGGGCTGTGGATCCATGACAGGGCAACTGTGCCACTCTCAGGGATTGAATCAGTGTCTTAAGGGCTACATCACACTCTGCTGTGAAGGGGGACACTGCAGGGCACAGCTGTTTCATCAGTGTGAGGGTGGGGTGGCTGTACATCTGAGGGAATGCTGCAATATCATGTTGGAGAGAACCATTTCTAAGGTATTCCAGCATTGTTGTACCAGAATTTCAGCACCCATAGCTGGAGGAAAAATTCAAAAATGTTTATCTCCCATTAGACACTACTTAACTGATGCTATATTCTAAAATAGTCAGTGTTTAGTAATTTTTGTTGTTCTTACAGCATCAGAGGCCTCTGAAAAGCCAAGCAGGTCGCGGCAGCATGGGCACATCCTGCAGGTCTGTGGCAGCTGACAAATTACTTTCAGAGGAGACTGTGTGTGCAAAGTTGTCCCTACTCAGGATCTCTTGGGAACCAGGTTTCTGCCTTTCCAGGGACTTTGAAAAGAATTATGATTAATAGGAAGTGAGCATTCAGATTTCTTAAGAAGTACTTTGAAAAGCAAAAGGCTTAATGTTTCTGTAGGTAATTTTTTCCAAAGCGCTTGAGAGATTTGAGAGCATGAGGATCTCTGCAAGGCATCAGGACTGCACTCCTCAATCCTTTTAGGGAGAGGATTGTGGGCTGCTTACCCAAAGACAGGTGGAAAATATCTCTCTGAACAAAAAGTTGAGAATTCTTCACCCTGTGTTTCCTTTCTTCTCACCTGGATTATACTGATCTGCGCTTAAAGAAAATGTAGGACTGGGAATCAATCACATATAAGTTACTTCTGCTGTCTGGATTTAGGCAGTTCTTAGACCTTGTCTGGAGTTGGGGTTTAAGGGGAGGCATTTGCAGTTTGGGGAATTTTAACTTTGGGAGGAAAGACTTTGGTTTGCATCTGGTTTGGACAGCAGAAACCTTGCACAGATTATGGTGATATTGTTTTTGTTTTTCCTTCTCCTCCAAAATTAAATCTATTGTCTCTCCCAATTAATACTGACTTCCCCACAGTAGATTGAAATTTCTCAGCACTTTCTTTCTAGAACAGATATTTTTGCTTTTCAGCACTGTTTTCCACAGATGTTTTTAAAAACTTTTGGTGAGTGTATCTTGAATGCAACTCATGGAAACAGTCATGTGCACTCATGCTTGTGTATTCACAAAACAAATTAAACTGATCTGAGGAAATATGGTGAAAACAACCTGTCAAGTGTAATAAAGTTTCAGTGCAAAATGCAATCAGCAAAATGTTTTCTGCTCAACTGAAGTTGCCTCATCCTCTTCTTGCTAAGAACCCATTTGCTCCCTCTCCTGAGGGCAAGATCTTTCTCACTTTCATTAGGCTTCTCTAAAAATTCAGCCAGCATTTTTTGTTATTCTCTGCAGATAGATTTTGGCCTTTTAAAGCACAGTCTTGCTGTATGATTATGAAAGTATTACTGAATATTATGTTTCTGTTTTTTTTATTCTTAATTGTCCATCAATTTTTAGTACATGAAAATCTCAGTGGTTTAGACAAGAGAGAGGTGTCAGATTCAGCTTAAGGAAACTGCCATGATAGCAGCCTGTCACTAGGACCTCTCAGTGACTCAAAATAAGATGGTTTGTTCCTAAGTTTTCTTTTGCATATAGTTTGCATATGGACATTTATTGTGATGGGTTCAGCTTAGACAGATGTGTTAGCAGGGTCCTGTCTTGTTCTTACAGTAAACAGGACAGAAGGAAAAATGTGCAACTAATTGCTAGTGGGGTAATGATTTCCTCATACTTTGACAGAGCCTGTTAATTAAGTTATGTTCATGTGGGTTATTGAGCTAATTCTGCTTGGAAAAAGGTAGTCACACATCAGAGTGGTAGAGACCCATACCATGCTACTCAGGATTAAAAAGAAAAATTCTGGTTTAGGTTGATATAAAATAAAGACAAAGTATAAGGTCTTAGTCAACGAAAATATTTTAGAGCAAATTTTCTCTTTTTATTATTATTATTAATATTACTATTTTTTTTATCTCTTTGGTGTTAGAGGTTTTAAGATGTTTTAAAGATGAAAGGGAATATTTGGAAAGGAACAGTCATTTGGAATTGAATGACAGAAGTATTTGTTTTAAAAAAAAAACAAAACAGAACAAAAACAACTACCAAAAAATATCTAACTGAAAACCAGCAAAAACAACCAAAAAAACCCAACCCAACATACCAATGTGAGATGTCTAGATTGTTACCATCCTGTACCTTATTCCTTCCCTGGACATTCACTGACGTGAGAAGAAGTAAAGACAAACTGAAAGGTTCTTCTTAAAAAAAAAAAAAAAAATACTGTAGTATTACCAGATGACCATTCTTTTTTTCACCCAAAGCATTCTTCGACAGAAAAAAAAAGTTTTACTTTGTGTTTATCTAGGAGCATGTGGCATTCATCTGAATTACTGGTGAGCTTATGGAAGACTACAGATCTTCTGCTATCAGCAAAAAACAGCTTTTGAGTTAGCTCTGCATTGGAATAGCTGAAATCTTCTTCAACTGAAGGCAGTGGCAGCACAGTCCTTTATGAGAAAAACAAACTAACTGCAACCAATCTGTGGGGGCATTTATTAAATCACATAGCCAGAGTTAACATATAGAGTATTTTAAGTCAGTAAAATCTGCTTGTGGGAATACATTTGGGAGCAAAAGTACTTAGGATTTCTCAGCGCCATTTTACTTTGCTTTAATTTTCAAGTTAAATTTTGAATAGCTTAATCCTTTTTCTGATTTGTGGTATGGCACAGAATCTAATAACCAGAGAATATCAGAAAAACTAAGACTGGAGGCAAGAAGCACATACAGGTGACTTCTGAACCCTTGCTCCTTCCATGGTTTATCTTACCCAGTATAATTCATGCTTATTTGCTCTTAATAGCAGTGGAAGTGGAAAGCATTAATGGTATTTGTTTCTTATTTTTCATTTCTTTGTCTCAGGTGAGAGGAACCCACAGCATCTGCTGGGGTTGAGTGGGTTAATCCTCCTCCATCTCATCCCCATGCTGGCTTGAAGTGCAGACCCAGACATCTCTGCACACAAAAGGCCCAAACCAGGTCCCTTCTTCCAGCTTCATTTCTAGTGTCTGCTGCCACTGGTTTGACAGAGTGCCTCTCTTTTTTGACCCTGACACTGAAAACATGACCTTACAAAATCCTAGTGGCGTGCTTGGCACCCTCCACAGCAGTTAAGGAAGTGCAGTGATGGAAGTCAGAGCTTCTATAGACTGTTCCTCCTTTTGCAGTAAGCTTTCCCCACTCCTTTTTCCACAACCCAAATCTTCCAGCAGACTGAAGATGTGTCAACAGTTCATATTTACTCCCAGAAAACACCTGTCCCTTCATATCTCTAGAGGATTAAGACGTTTCTTGAGAGTTTTAAAGAAAGGTACCTATAAGCTGGTGGCCTGCAGTGGTCCCAGCACAGTACAAAAAGAAAACGAGGTTTCTCCTGCAGATTTGTTGACTTGAGGGAATATGAAGTCCCCAGAACCAACAAGTTTTGTGAATCCATGCAGAAATCACTTTAATTATCTGAAAAGTCACCTGCAGAGCATCTTAGAAATCATGTCTTATATTGAGTATTTTTCCTGTAGGGATTGCTTGAGGAGAAACCACTTCACAAACTTTATGGCCACATAAATTTAGGCCTGCATGACAAGAGATGGGTTTCTTCAACCTCCATGTGTAGTCAACTCAGAAAAATTTTGTCTGTTCACCTGAATGGGAAAAATACCTTTGAAGCCCATTTATACCAATATATAGCTGTATTTCAGGCAGGTAAATCACAGTTAATGTTCTTTGAGGGGCTCTGTACTGGGAAGCCTTACTGAAGGCAGCTGGATCTGGGAATATTTGCAGTGTTGATCTGTTTTCTGAAGAGTCAAACACACTTCTTTTATTTAATGAATTTTTGGATGTTTGTTCTGTATTTCTTTGGGTTGCTTGAGTCCTGTATGGGCTTATGTCGCTCCATCCATCTCACCAGGATAGGGCACAGGGTTTTATGACCTTGTGTGCCCCCGTGGCATCTGTTATCTTTCTTTGTTATATTTTTTGCTTTCTTTCCACATTTCTATGGCAACTTTTGAAAATGTCCCCTCTATTATGCAGTTCGGCATAACCTGGAAAAAAAAACTCTGTTAAATTTTCAACAGGGTCAGATGTCAGGCTTTTCAGAATGAGATTGAAAATTTGGCTGGCAATGCTCATCTTGGCAGAGTAGGGGGGAAAAATTCCTGTGTTGAGAAGCTTTTTCTAAAATGTACAATATGTCCTGTGATTGTGGGTGATATGTTTCTGCACTGTATCCCCAGCATGAAGTAAAGTAAGGTGAAAACAGCAGAAAAAATATCAGCCACCAGTCTGGGCTACCTGTATCCTTTTAAGCAATTGCATGTACTTCTGTCATTGTGCTGCTCAATGGGTTTCTCTGCAGGAACAAGGCACTCCAGTGCACTTGTCCTCCTGGTGCCACAACAAAGTTTGGAGGGAGGCTTTGCTTCTCATCTTGCTTTGTTTAATGAGAAGACTCCAGAGCTCCCAAGCTGCCCTCACCCTTGCTTACTACTAACACTTGAATTGTGCATAGAAGACTGCAGTGGTAAAAGACAATATCAACAGGGCTCATGTCATTCTCATCTGTTCCCCAGCAATTATGATATCTGTGGTGAGTCAATCACACAGTCACTGCACAGCTGTGAATTACAGTATTTTAGCAAAGGTCGTGTAAAAATTGCTGGTGTGATAGTCAGTTCTTATCCACCTCTTTAAGAGACGCTGAAGTTGCCAGACATTATATTCAAGAGCTGGACTCCTCAGTGTAGGATTAAAATATTGATGGGAGGTCATCCAAAAGTCTGGTCTGACTAGTTTTGCCTCTCAGGAGATGACATGGGACTCTGACTGTCTCTTTGCAGTTAGGAAAGAATGAAAGAAGCCCTTCCTGTACACCAAGCCTCCAAATGAGATATAAGGAGTCTGAGAGATCAGAGCTTAACAGGAGTTTGGAGAAGAGCAAATAGCAGTTGATTTAGAAATTCAGATATGTAGAATGAAGATCAGCAGTTTACGAAGATACCATCTTTATCACTGACATTTTATTTTTGTCTTCTGCCCTAGGAAATGACAGTGTTCTAAATGATGGGCAGGCCAACAAACACGCCTTGAAACCAGTGGCTTCCCTCAGATGAATGGAGGGGCACACATGTGCATTGTTTACACCTCTTAGTACCGAGAGGTAGGTGATGAGCCAAGATCTAGACCATGCCTCCCCAGGGGTGGGAGCTGAGGTCTGTGTCTGGGACATTCCTGGAAAGGCGCAGCAGCACGTGCCCCCAGCTGGGAGCTGTGAGACGCACTGGGGTAGGTGTTCCCTTTGCGCCTGTGACGGAATTTGGAGCGAGACGGAAATATGGGAGGCGTTATTTCAAAGCAGTTCCTCCCTCTGTTGCTTTGAGGAAAGCAGAGCTGCTGTCAGGAGGAATATCCCTATTCCATATGGCCGTTCCCTGTAAATATAGTGCTGTAAACAAAGACCTGCCTGGGAATTAATCCCAGGGGGACTAAAAATACATGGGCATGGTTTTGATGGCTCTTCTACCACTCAGAGAAGTGAATAATAGAGGCTGGATTATCTATTTTAAAGAGATTCATTTATATTTTGCATTAAAGTACTCAAATTTGTGTAAAAAATAAACCTCATTCTCCCTCCCCTTTTCAAATCACAACCATATTCCGCTGCTTCTAGAGGAAGTCTGTGTTTGTTTCAGTGCTTTGAAATTAATTTTATATTCAAATGACCACTTCCTCACTTAGAAACTATTAAATTTTTGAAAACCATAGGGAACTCAAGGCTGTTGGCAAGTCCATTTCTTCAAAATGGTCCTATGGTGCAGATTTGAAAGCATTTAGGAGCTGTTTTGATAATCCCTCTACTGAGCTACTTTATAACTTTGGATTCTGAAGTTCTTCTCTGACACTGGCCTAAATCACTTCAAAAACAGATTTTAGACACTTAAATCATGAAGAGAAAAAAATTCTGCTGGCAATGCATAAGTCCTTCTAAAAGTACAACTTAATGTCTTTGGCAGCAAGTCCATTGAACCCGCATGTCAGAAAAGAAAGCAAGTTTTGCTAACAACAAAATCACCTCAACTTTGAGAATTAAAATGCCCTGATACCCTACAAATCGTACACTCATTGTAGCAGCCTGTCCTCAAAATTCAACACGTTGTTCAGATCTCTCACACTGGAAAACAGTTGCCTTTGTAAACCAGAATGCATCCCTCCAGAAGGAGCAAAAAATGACAAATTCCTTCTGTGTCATATCTCATACAGCAATATCAAGGAAGGTTTTTAAAGTGGTGCACAAAAACAGAAGCAAAAATAATTGGTGTGGGCAAGTTAGATGACCTACCTAATTACACAGTAAATTGGTAATGCCTTTGTATGTACACATGGGAGAGTAGTTAAATATAGACCCTGACTTGTATTCTTCAACATGAGAGTGTGGTGGGTTCTTTTTTTTTGCAGGAGAGGGGAAACCTCAGAGTTCGACTACTACAAACCCCTTACCTTGTCATTCTGCATGTGCCCTGCACAAGGTAATACCTAGAAATAGTTTAGACATTCATTTTGCCTAAACCCAGATGCCCACTGTCACAGGGATGGCAGATGGGAAATATGACCTGTGGGAGGCAACCACATCTTTCTGGAGAGGTTGCCCACTGCCTATCTGGGCAGGAACATTTCTACCCTTGGTCTGTAGTCTGCTTAAGGAGTTGGTTCATAGAAACATACAATATGCTGAGTTTGAAAGGACTCGTCAGGATCATCAAGTCCAATCCCTGGCTCTGCTCAGGACCATCCCCAAGAATCACATCATGTACCTGAGAGCATTGTCCAAATGCTTCTTGAACTCTGTCAGGCTTGGTGCTGGAACCACTTCTTTGAGGAGCCTGTTCCAGTACCCAAACACCCTATGGGTGAAAAATCTTTTCCTAATATCCAACCTAAACCTCCCCCAGCACAGCTTCAGACCATTCTCCCAGGTCACCGGTCACCACAGAGAAGGGATCAGTGCCTGCCCCTCCTTTTCCCCTCATGAGGGAGTTGTAATCATCAATGGGGTTTATCAGCACCTGCAATTACATGGTCCCCCTTTACCTCAGAGACAGTGCAAGCAATGCAAGATGTGCACCAATACTAACTGTGCTGTGAGCCAGGTCCTCACTTCTGTTCTGTGTGGGGTGACTCTTTCCTTTGTTTCACCAGTTGATTGGGTGTGATTGTCTTTTTATTGTGGGAGGCACCTCACTGCAGAGGAGCTTTCTAATCTGGGAAGGCTTCCCAGTGGCATGTTCCACTTTGGAGCTTAGGATCACCTCTTCATTTCTTTCTGCTCCATCTTCCTTTGTTTGGGAGAGATTCTTTTTTCTAAAGACTATGATAAAGGCTTGTGAATGTTGTATTTTTCTTTTTTCTAAAGACTATGATAAAGGCTTGTGAATGTTGTATTTTAGTTGTCTCTGCCAGTAACACTGCTGTAGCGGACAGAGGTCCCATTTCTTCTTCTCATGAACCTTTTCAGAGAGAGTAGAGAGTATTGATTTTCCTGGATTTTCCTTGAAGCTCTAGTCAGGTTTCAGCAGGTGTGGCACCCAGGCGAACTACTCTCTGCTTCCCTCTTTGCTGCCAAGATCCTCATTCTACAGCCTTCCTGTCCACTTGGTGTGGTCCCAGTGAAAGTGTTTGTAGGGCTGTAATTGGCAACTCTTCATCAGCCTCTTGCCTCACTGCTGCTTCCTAGAGCATTTTGGTGGAGCACAGTTTTGCAGAGATTTTTATCTTCTTTGGCAGTGCAAGAGGAATCAAAACAATTCAGGTTTCCTAGGTTTTGAAGAATGACATCAGTAACTTTGGACATCTTTGTTATGACAAAGTATCTACTGAGATTTTGGGGGGAGGGGAGGAATATCTAAGCCTAAGAACAGTAAACATTTAAGAGATAAGGTTCTGACTATCTCCTTGAGTTAATCTTTGGGGGTATTATTCTAAGGTAGTAAAAATAAGAAAAGAAATCTTGCTGGTGTTTTGGCCCAAAAAAGATCTACTATGAAGACAGGGTGATGGATGTGTCTTGTAGAATGAATATGAAACACTTTCATGTATTTGATAGAGGGAATAGATAGAATTTCAATTACTCCTTGAAGACGAAATACTGATCCTAAATATGCTTGACAGTAGGCAGAATCTGACTGAATACAGCCCAAGTGAGAGGAGAACTGGGAAGTCCATGCAATGAGCAGGAATTTCAGCCAAAAGATCTTATTCTTAGTCCTTCATACATTTTAATCTGAACTCAAGTTTTAGTTTTTTGAGATCCTCAAAGCAAAATACGGGAAGAGGTTAACATTAAGTTATCTGCCGTTTGACAGGCAGTGTCTATGTCCACCACTCCATCTGCTTAACCTTCCTAGGAAGCTGGTGTTCCTCTTCGGGCTTTAGTTAATGGGTTTGTTTTACCAAGAAAGAAACCTAGATCAGTAGTGGTCCTGGGGCTGCCAAACTAAAATGGAATTCAAAATGTTGACAGTTGCTCCAATAACCAACAGCCTGCTTTGAAATATTCTTGACATTTCCTTTTCAAATTAACTTGAGAAACATTTTCATATGCAAAAGTCTTAAGGAAGTTTTCCTGACCCTGGAGCCTGTATGCAGAAAGATGAAGGGTGCTCCTGAGAAAAGAGCTTGTAGAAATTCTCATTTTTAGTACTTTGATTATATCCAATATAGGCATTTTGCAGCTGAAGGTTTTTTGGTTTGTTTTCATTGGTTTTGTTGCAGTTTCCTTACAGTTCATCCACATTCCTAAAAGAAATTTGTTGAGACTCAGACAGGAGGAAGTCCTTCTTCATTTCATATTTGTCAGGGCTACCAGGTAGTCTTGGCCCTGGCAAGAGAAATCTTGAATTATGTGGGATTTTTGGTCAGCATCAGTCCTTCCTTTGAGTTTCTGGGCTGCTGGGGATTCAGAGTATCCAATACTCTTTAACTGGAAGGTTTTGACTTAGTGTTTTCTAGCCGGTGACCTGTGCCAACCATACTCAGGTTCCTCCAACTATATCATTCTGGCTTTAGGCTTACAAACCAGACCTCTATGCACACTGTTAAAGGGATCTTTGTAGGCTGAAAGTCAAGTACTCAGGCTTTTGAAAAGCATCCTGGTTTCATCAGGCCCTGCTCAATCTCCCTATTGTTTTCTCTCACCCACAAGCATAATCTTGCAGACTGGAGGGAGTGTGCTTTATCAGAACAGAAGTCAAAGCACCAATTGGTTGTTAAGCTTTGTGCAGGTGCCTTGCTGGGGAGTACTTATTGGCTACCTAAGTGACTATTAGCTACTTGTGTATCTTTTAAGTTCTGTTTGCTGCCTAGCACAAGGGTCTAAACTCATAATGTCAGCCCATGATGTGGAGAAAAGGGCAGATCTTACATGAAGGATGGCAGGTGCAGCCTTCAGTACCTGTCAGCACAAGGTGTTGAGACCCTGCAGGGAGTGGCACAGGTCAGAGTCTAGCATGGCTCATCAGTGGGAATGTGCCCAACATGGCACGCTCTGACAACACCCAGCCTTGCTGCCCACCCACTAAGCTGCTCCCGCCCACTGCTGGGATGGACGCTCACACTGTGCTCACACAGTAGCCAGGATGCAGAAACACAGCCCTCGACACGTACTTCACAGCTGGCAGATGTTACTCGCAGGCTACAGGGCCACAGGCAGCAGCTGTGGAGCTGAGAGGCCTGAACAAGCCATGTTATGGGAAGGTTACCATGCCTTGTTGCTGACAGGCTGCACAGACCAACATTTTGGCACAGTGGATAAACCCAGAGTAACTTGTTTTATCCCCGAGGGTACAGTGCTGGCTGTTCCCCTTCTGTTCACGGATTCTCACAGGTTCAGTCATTGGTGGAGCCTCTTCTCTACCCACACAGGTATGGTGTGGGTGGCAACTTCAAATGGATCCTACTGCAAAGATGACACACTACATATTTTAGTCACTGTCTTGCTCAAAGGATGGGAAAATAACAGCTAGCATACAGAAAAGGAATAGAATAATTTCATATTTTTACAATCTCCTTGTTAGTCATTTCATAACACTTTCCCATAAAGTTACATGCCCACATACTACACATTTAGGTTTTTTGACATCTCTAATTGAGGAATCTCTTCTGTCTGCCAAGTATTGCTTTTAATCTGTTTTTACCTACTCCTTTTACCTATTTAAGGACTATTAATTTCTGTAATATTTTTCTGAAAGCCATGAAAGTATAGTTTTCACTTCTGAAGTTGCAAAGACAGCTTAATGATAACAAATTATACTTTACCAGATTGCATGTGGGAAACATTTGGTCTTAATTGAATTACTTGTTTCTTCCAAATCAAGTATCATTTGCCAGTACATATAATTATATCTAGAGCAATTTATATACATTCTTTACAATTTTTGCATAAATATACTTATGATCAGGTCATTTTGATCATATTTAAGAGTGGGCAAAAAATAGTTCTCTTTTGTGGACTCTGAGACACCCTTGAATTTACACCTTATTTTCTTCTTTCCTATAACTTCAGTCGTGGTCATGAACTAAGTGTTGTGCTTTTTCTTCCTCATATAAATATGTAATTGAAATAATGAAATTTAGGCAGCAAGTACCTGTTAATACTTTAGTGGGGTAATTAACTACTTGCTCTCCTGTGATATTTATGGAAGACATTTAAAAATAACATGAAGCTGGTGTTAATGACTACCTTACATTCCCAGCCTAGAACATCTTCCTCCACAGGAGCTGGATGTTAACAGCACAGTCACTAGTGGGTTATTTATTTTATTCAGTTTATTAGATATTCTCAAAAAACTGTTCATCAGCTTGTTTTTTCGTGGTTCCATCTCTTGACTATAACAACAAAGAGATAACATTTATACTTTAAAGGTGGCGTTGCTACATTCAGACTCAGATTTTTGCCGTCTTTTTTCCTTCACAGGAAAGGTTTTAACCCAAGAGTTATAATCCTGTGCCATAGCATCAACTTCAAGAAACAGATGCAACAGTTAAGCCGCAGTCATAGACAAGGTATGATTATCCTCTACTATTTTGTTGGTTTTGGTCAAGATAGAGTTTGTTTTCTTCATAGTACCTTATAAGTTTCAATAGCTTATAAGGACTAGGTTCAGCTGCTTCTTTTCATATGTTGTCTTTTAGAGTGCAATTCTCTGCAACAAACCAGAGAACCCCACCAAGGTTATGGAAAGTGCTTGGCTTCAGAGCATTTTCGTAGCATTTGATGGAGACTTACTGAATCACTTTGTAAGACCATCTGTTCCTGAAATTTGAACTCTTTGTCGATGTGTTCATTTGTTTCATGATTCAGGAAGCTGTTTTGTGTTGTTGGAGGGGGTTTTCCAATTAAAAATAGTATTACTTTTTTTGAGCTTGCATTCTTTTTCTACTTTTTAGCTGGGCTTCCTGGGCTGTTATCTGCTTCACATTATTGTGATTAGCCTCTGCAGCAGGCCATCACTACTAATTAGAATTAGCAGAGGAGCTCTCGTGTTCTACTTGCATATCCAGCTTCATCCTTTTAGTTATACTTGTAAAAATGCTGTGGCAGTTCATTCTGTAGCTTGATTGGCATTTGTCACACTTCCCTAAAGTTTCTCTACTCTGTTGCACCAATATCCTACACTACCCAACAGTCTTAGTTCAAGTCAACTTTTAAGTTTGCTAAAAGCAAAACTGCAAACTGAACAGCTGAGAAGTAACAGAGCTACTGCTATTCCTTGTGGCTTCACTCATTTTATTGATTTTAATGCTACTGGAAAGTCCCACTGGTAAGGCCAACAGTACCTATAGTCCCACAGTAAGGCCAACAGTACCTATAAAAATGAAACACACCACTCATATTCCTGCATATTTTGCATATATGCCTAATGCAGAGGCAAAAGGCCTGTGCTGGGGAGCTGACAGTGCACTGTGTGATCCTGCCTGGCTCCTACCACCTTCATGGGGGTGGGAATGTAGCTCCTGCTTGCTCTGGTGCCACAGGGCCTCTTGACATTGTTGTGAATAAATTGCTGCCATGACTTGATTATAAGTAGCATAGTTTAATATTGAGTATATGTTTAATAATCAACTTACAAGTATTTAAATAGTAACTAATTACTAGTTTATATAAATATTGTCTGATTATAAAACACTTAATAATTAGTTAATAAGCATAGAAAACATTGTATAAGTGTGACATATCAACTTGAAGATACTGTTTGGCTGCTTCCTGGAAGAGTGCCTTCTTTTCCAGGGGGGAAAGAGCTGGTTCAGTCTTGGGTTCATCTGTGGTGAGTGAGGATAACTTGGCCAGTGACACTGCCCCCACAAATTGCCAAGGAGGAACCATGGATGTGCTAGGACACATGATTTCTGCCCTTGAAAGGAGCTGGGGAGAGACTTGACCAGGGGTCCCTGAACCTCTAAGGACAAAGCCAGGCTGCTTGTGCAGAGGACAATGCTGCTGCCTGCTCTGTTTCTGGCCAGGGACAACCCTGCATGTCCTTAAGCTAATTAAAGCTTCTTCTGCTCATTATAGTAGTGTGGGTTTTGACAAGGTGATAAATCAGTCACTGTCCTAGGAATATGAACTGCCATAATTGTGCATTTTCTAAATATGAACTAATGATTTAATGACTATTCCAGCTGTTGGACACACAATGAATAAAGACTTGGACACACAAAAACAGTGTGAAAAATGTCTTTTCCCCTAGAGACTCTTTCAGACATTGAGTTCAGTTTGATTCATGCTGGCCTCTCAGACTTTGGGGACCAGCGTGACTGAACCCCCACGTCAGGCAGAGGCCTCTGTTGCCTGCCCACCTCCTGCCTGCCTGGAACCCAACACTTTCTCTCCCACTCTTGCCCCTTGCTCGGAAACAGATGAGTCAATCTGAGTTTCCAAGCCTAAACACACAGGACTTGGTCTCCACTCCAAAACCTAGCCCACCCCCAGGACCCGTTTTCCAAGCCCCAAACACAGAAGCCTTTTTTTCTGTTTTAGAGCCCCCATATCAGCCTCCTCAGCATGTTTTCAAGTCTGGAAAACCCAAAACTTCGTCTCAATTTTTTTTAAGCACAGAAAACACAGGACTAATTCTCTGGGTCTGATTACTCTTGGTCTTGAGGCCCAAGGACACATCTTCCTTTGAGGCTCAAAATCCATGATTTGCCCTCCTTTCCTGCAGTCAGATGAGCTGGGGTTTTGCAGCCCTGAAACAGCCCCTTCTGAGTCCATGTTTGGAAAACAGGTTTTAGAAGAGGTGTCAGTGCCCTGGGCTGGACCAGCTAGTCTGGTTCCAGCAGGGTTGTTGCCTCCCCCATTCCAAGGGCTGTGCAACTTAGTGGGTGCCACACAATGCCTTCGTATCTGGGAAGAGATGTTTCTGAGAGAAAAAAAAGGAGTAAAACCAACCATAATGATCCATTTCCACATCTAGGGAAGACAAGAAATTTTCCTCAGGGGCAAATGTGCTGACAGCAGCACTGGATCAGGTCCTGAAGGCGTCAGAGCTGCTTTGGGAAGCACATGGACCTGTTGGGAACTGCAATTTCACTGGAGAGCACAGGGCTGGGTGCATAGGGTGCTTACAAGTGAAAAATATTGCGCAAGGAGAAAGATTAAAACAAAGAGAAGCATCTCTTTTTCTACAGTCAGGTTTGTGCACCAGAGGGTGGGTGTGTGGAGGACACACACACACACGGTTATCTGCTTCTTTCAGTGTGCCTGAAGGACATACACAATGCACTGCTTAGCTGAATCAAGTGCCAGGAGAAAAGGGAAGTCCCATGCATGGAAGCCGAGCCTCCAGCCCCAGCCAGTGGTAAAGGAGGAATCCAGAGGTGAGCAAAGGCCAGAGGCCTTCCAAACTGGCAGACTATCATCCAGCCTGGCATTGCAGCTGACAAAACTTAGTCTGGACAGACTCTTCCCTGGAGCTGTCTGGGGGACTGCAGGGTTTCTGCAGCCACCAGCCTCTGCTCCCAGCTGCTGCCTCTCTCTTGCTTGCACACATTCTTGAGGAGAAGGATAGTTCTTTTGCAATACCACCGTCTGTCACATCTTCCACCCTGCTGTGCTAGTGCTGTTACTTTGTAGACTGAATGGACACAAAACCCTTCCAATCATGATAAGAACATTCAGTTTTCACCCCTCCTCCCCGATTCAGGGCAGTGATTAATTCTCTTGACTTTGGAAGATCTCCTCATTGACTGTTGTGTTTTGGGAAGCAAAGATGTCTTGGAAGCTGGCTGTCTCTCCCAGAACTATTCAAGGAATATGTGAGAAGATACTCCAAGAAAGCCAGGGATTTTTATCCAAACATGCTCTGATTTCACTATTTCTCCCAGAGAGACCACCTACTCTCAGGCAGCAAAGGGCAGCAGCCTTGCAGGACTCTTGCAAGCCCTTAATTGTCCTGAGATGGGTCCACCCACTGCTAATTAAGCTCCAGATGAGGCACATAATCTGCTCTTGCTTCTCCTGCTTGGCTGCTCAGGGAGCTGGGCTTCATCTTTGAGGCTGATGTATGTATGGGGCCTGCTTTTGCTTAGTTTCCAACCATGAGATTGTTTGGGGCTGGCCTGTAGCTTAGGTTCAAATGCAAGTGCTGTAGGGTGCTGTTGGGTTGCAGCTGTGCAAGGTTCTGTGATGCTTCCTGCACCCTAAAACTTCTGATGGATTGAGGCTTGAAGGAGATAGGCATGCTGTAGATAAATGCAGGTCAAGTCTCTGCCACCCTAACAGCTGTGAAGTGTTCAGTGTCAACAGCTTCTTAGCTCTTGGGCTTGGCTCAAGATGTCATTTGGGTGTGCAAATAACCATATTTGCATTCTCATGGGTGCAGACAAGGGCTTGGGTGTGCTGCATGGATGGCTGCCCTGGGCTCTGTGGGAGTCAGCCTGGGCTGTCTCAGCTGCAAGAGATTCAGTCCTAGTCTGTAGCAGGCCTTGAATGGTCTTTCCTCCCTTGAGTTAAGCAGCCACTTTCAGAAGCCAAGCTGTGCAGTATGGGCTTCTGAGCCTGAGGTGTTTTTGGGTTAACATATACCTGTCTGTGTATCTTGACTGTGCATGTCCCATACAGCAATCCACACAATGCTCTGAAATTGGGTGCTCCATCATCTCCATGTGCTCTCAGGGCAGCACAGATATTCAAGAGCTTATTCAGTGTTGTCAGGGCACAAGTTTTGCAAGTAAGCAAACATGAGGGGAAAGGCATTTAAATCCTTTAGCTGCACGAGATATGAAGCCTCTGTACTCACCGTAAAGGGAAAGTGTCTTCTGTCATCCTTTAAGTGGCCAAACCAACAGTCATGTTGTGTATCTGATGAACTGGAGAAAGACTTAGGTTTCTTCTTCTTCCTGTGGTTTCTTCAGCTCTCCAGAGGGTGAAGACTTCCTTCTACCAAGAACCGGTCACAGACTTAATGACCAATGTCCTTCATAACACTGTGTGTTGGACCAACAGGTATATGAGAACAGGATGATCCCCTTTCTGGTGGAATGCAGAAGTGAAATACTGAAGGAGGTAAGAGGCCATTTCCCCCCCCCTCTGGATTTTTCTTTTTTTACTGATTAAAAGCTTTTGCTAATGGGGGATAGCCTGGCCACTGTTGTCATAGGGCTTTGCCTTGTCAACTTGTGGGCAATCTTCTTTAGTGAAACTCTTCCTCTGACCTCAGGTGTGTTAAACTGACAAGGTAATGTAAATTAGCCTCAATTTGTCCTTTCCAGTGGCCCAGGAGGCAAACTCTCCTTTTGGGAATTTCTGCAATTTCTAGCATGGAAAGTCTTCTTATGGGAACAGCTGGGATTTTCGGTAGCTTTGACCAAATTTGGAAAGGTTTGTTTGGCACAACCAGCAAACCTCATCTCAATGTGTGGTACTCCAATTCATCAGCTGGGGAAAAGGGCTTTATATGAGCATGCAGTGCTCACTTCTGTGCCCGATTTTCCTCTGTCTCATAGAATGTTATGTGAGAAGGTAAAATACATGTCTCAAAAAACATCCAGTGTGACCTTTATTTCCCTGTCCTTTTACCGAGGTTGTGGAATATTATAGCTACTGTAGCTTTGGGGCAGTCAAACTTTGAAAGGTGCAACCTGTCTGCAGACCAAAAACTGTGTTATTTATTTCACAATTAAAACAGGACATATGTTTTAGATGATACAAACAGGGAGCTTTTGACAGCAGCAAAGCTTAAGTTTGATTCTGAAGAGAAAATCCCTTCATTTTACGAATGGCTGTCATAACTTTCACTGGAGGATTTAATATCAAGCAAAGGCTCTTGCAAAACATTTAAGGTGGCTTGTAATGAAACCAAAATTGCAGTTCTATTGTTGAAAATAACTTTATCAGTTAAGAGCTCTATTTTTTGCTTGACTTCCCAACTGCCACTTTGTTCTTAAAACCTGAATTGAAGTCCTCCTTCCAAGAAGAGATCTTAGAGACCAAAAGATGCATTTATATATTTATGAAGGTATTGCTTAGCATGAGCTGTGTTTTCAGAGTTTTGAAACAAGGGTGAGAAGTACTCTGTCTTATTTGCTAAGCATTAGTCTTGTCGTCTTAAAATCCAAAACAAGTTGGGATTTTGAAGCTATTTCACAACTGGAAGGGACCATGGTTCAAAGAATCAACTGCTGTGTATGACAATCTGGTAGGAGACTTCTTGCTTTAAGCCATACCAGTTTCCTGCCTGCATTGCTGAGAGATGTTGTGTGAAGTTTAATGGGTTGTTTGTGCTCACAGCTGAGCTTGATCCCAGGATGTGCTGTTGCCAAAGTCTGTAGAGACACTGGCTGCTCTGTCCTTTCTGTGAGTGAGAAACAGTGTCATGCTAAAGATCTGAACAGACATGGACAGTGAGATGGTAAAGGAACACATGTTGAAGCTAAAGGAAGAAATGTTATTACTGATGCTTTTTAGCATTAATAACACCCCAATCCAGTTAGGTCTCATACATACCTGGAAGTAAGGTGCCAAATGCCCACATTATCTTGGAGTGAGAGAGGCATCAAGGGTGTAGGTTTGGAAGAGGTGAACAGGCATTTGCTTTGTGTTATGCTGTCCACTCGTTCCTGGCTGTCTGGCCTGCCTGCAGAATACCTTCTTGTCTGCAAAAATGCAATGTTAAACTCTGAGTGGACAACTGAGTGTAATTTATAGTGTTTTCACATCCCCTTAGTTTTAGGTTAGTATAAAATGTCTTGTTTATTTTCCCGATTATTCATTTCAACTGTACATATGATTAAAAATAATGAATGTTATTAATTTTTATCATTAGTACCATCATTACACCTACTCACATCCTTTGATATTATTGCAAAAATTATCTTTAATAGTTTTAATAGGAGCTATTCCCCAGGCTAATGAGGATATAAATCAAAGTATTAAACAGGGTAGAACAGGGTAGAAAGTAAAGTTTTGGACTCTATTCTGAAATTGAACCCCCCTCTGTGCAGTGGATGCCTTCAGGTTTTGCTCAGCAGAATATTTATATATCTCTCTTCCATGTACTTGCATGAGATGGGGTTTGAATTTGGCTGACATCAGTTAGACATTCTGTGGCAGCAGGGAAACAAATTCAAAGGCAGGAGAAGGAGCAGTGAGGATGTTGCTGCACTCTGTTCTTGCAGAGGTCAGGAGGTCTTATGCCACTGGCTGTAACAAGGCAAGGCAGACTGAGTACTCCAGGGAATCCCACTTGAAGGATTTCAGCAAGAAGTACAGGGCAAGAACCAAGTAGATATCAGTCATTAAAATCCATAGGAGCGTGCAATAGAATTCTGTTTAATTACTGGGATTCCATCTGTTAAAGCTGAGACATGGCAAGAGGAATAAATAATCTCTCTGGTAATCTTCCAAAGGACGTCTTCTTAACATGGGAAACCATCTCTGCCCTCTTATTGTCCTCTGTTGCTTTGCTGTTTGTAGCAGAGTGCAGCCTAGCAAGGATGTGGTGCTGCAAAGGGATCAGAAAGTCAGGCTGGCTTCCTGTTCTTTTTGTTTTATTGGGTGTTTCACCCATTAATTTTTGCAAGGCTTTTTTTTTTTTTTTTTCAGTAAATATTGAACTAAAGTTCACTTTGTATAGCGCAACACTCTTGCCAATATGAGCAAAAGCAGTATAGCAGATAATACTTTGGCATGTTCTCTGTGTTTCTAAAATTTCCTGTTAAGACTTGAGTTCCCTGCTTTAAGAGGATTGCAGACTATTTGCTACAGAGCCTGTTAATAAAAGGTTTGCAGACACCCAGTTTAAACTAATTGTTGCTAGTCTTGTCACAATTTTGGGGTCCAGGAGCATTGCTGCGCTTCATGGGGGAATCTGTTAATGTGTTGAATGAAGCTGCAAGAAAGAAAAAGCCAAAAAGAGCAAAGAAAACAGAGTTGTGCCACCCAGCCAATTGCTGGCCGAACACTGAGCAATTGTGGGCTTTTGGGACTTCAATACAATTGTGCTGGTGGCATTTCTGAGGTGTTGGTTTTCTCTTCCATTCTGTGGTGAGGAGGACAGCAGTGATGAGAGGAGTAAAAGGTTGTAGAAGTGCAAAAATTTATATGACCCTTGCCCTAAATAATTGCTAGGTAGAAGACAGCAGCTAACTGGACTTCAGCCTGATTCAGAACACATCCTCTTATTTTCTTGCTCCTACACTTTGAGGACAATTAATTCCTCAGCAATTTAGGTGCCAGCCTTCAGACAGGTAACAGAAAACAGCCTAAGCCTGGTGAATTGGAGCTGGATCCCATCTAGAGCTGCTACCCAGCAGTGCTGGGAGGCAAGAGGCTATTTCAGAGCTGTGACTTGGCTAGGGTCATGTTGCAAGCCTGCAGTAGTCATTTTGAACCTGGGTCCGTGGTGTCCTGAGGCAGCCTGGGAAGTGCCCCTTGGTCCCTTCAGTCTGCCATTCCCTGTATTGCTCCATGATAAGTGCTCCCATTGCACTGGGATAAGGCTCTTTGGGGGAGAAATTCTTTCAGATCTGCTTGACTTCAGTAATGGGCTGTAATCAAAGCAGGCTTGAAAAACTTATTTTTAATGTTACACAACACTTCTGCGTTGTTGGCAGCGCTTTTTTTGCGAGAGGAGATGAAAACTATAGAAGGAAACGGGGAGAATTACAGATGCATTTTCGCTTTGCCCTTAGTAAATGAGGTCTTCAGTGTCAGTCATCTTTCAAACTGCTTGATTGTGTATAATCGTGTGTGTCTGCCTGGGAGCATCTCCCGTTTAAATAGCAACAGCTCCCTCTGTCTGCTTCGAGTAAACTGTGGGCTGCTTCACTTCAAAAGATGATGCCATTTTCTTATTCCCTGCCCAGAGAAATTCCTGCTCTCTACATATGATTGCAGCTTAAGTAAATTAAATTTGAGGGGATTTTAGATTTTCTCTGTATATTATTAGGAGTGGCTGTAAACTTCTTGCTGTTACTTCCCCTACCAGTTTATGAATGGAATAACTGTTAAAAAAACCCGAAAGTGGGGTAGGGGTTGCAGTGGCTGCATTAGTGGGAGAGATTATTTTCTGTTGAAAGTGAGCTTTGAACAGCCTGTGAATTACTGTCACATTGAACACGTCTCTGGAGATTTGAAAGTTTTATACCCTCTTCCAAAGTGCTGCTATTGTCTGTGTAACAAACGTGAACTGAACTGTTCTGTTAAAAGTAAGTCATGCACACTTAAGAACATAATAGTAGCTCAACGTTAACAATGCTGCTACATTCATCTCAGCAAACTGTTACTGTAGTACAACTGAAGCTCCAGCAAACCATTTGCCTTGTGATGAAGAGCCAGCATGCGATTAAAGGCATGCTATTAACATTTCCTAGCTCTCTTCTCGCTCTGACATTTGTCCTGCGTGAGGTTTTTTGATCACAATCTCAGCAGCAGACTTTGCCGCACTTAGCACTTGAAGGTTTCACAAAGCTACCTATAAAAGATACATCATATCTCATCTGGTATTTGCTGCAATAGGTAGAGGAGAAACAATAACCTGGCTGAACTTTGTTTTGGATTAAAATATTTTGCCCAAGAGCTTCCTTTAACTGTTAATTTTTTTTCAGTACATGAAAATAGGGCTCCAAGTTTAAAGTATAACATATTATGACTCAATGCAACTCTGCTACAAGGAAGGTGTTTGTGATGTTTTAGGGGGCAGAGTTTATTCAGATGACAAGCCAAAAATTCTTATTTTCCACCACAGGATATTTCCTCTACAGAGTTTGTGGGAGGTGTAGTACAGCCAGAATGCTGTGCCACATAGAAGCCCTTCAGGCTGGCTGTGGTTCCTGTGATGTTTTGCTGGAATATTTCTGAATAAGTCTTTCAGTTCTAGTTTCCATCTTTGAGAAATTGTCCTCTTAACATTGACTTCTCAGCTGGATGGAGGAATATATTTGTCTTTTAGGTTGCTGTTGCCTCCTTACTGAATTGGATTGAGGCACTTTCAAGAGTGCTCCCCAAGAATCAAGATTTTAAAAAAAAAAAAAAAACAAAAACCAAAAAACACCACACAAACAAAAACCAAAAAAACCCCACAATCAAAAAAGCAAACAAAACAATCCAGCCACCACCAGTTTGCTGCCACTCCTGAATTCTGCTTTTGGAGTGAATTACCAAGGTTGTCTTGGCATGTGTCTGCATGGTCAGAGGTGTAAGAAAATTGGCAATGAATATGGACCTGTGTTTCATGGCATAGCTCAAAAAAGTCTGTATGCCTATACTTAAGAAAAACTTTGTATAAGAAAAAACATCTGTAGCATCCTTTGATCTTTCATGCCCCATAATCAGGCCTGAGGGATGGAGTTTAGATGCATATAACTTATTGAAGACAAAGTTAAATCTTTGTCAGAATTAAAAAATACTCACAGTTTTTGATGCTGTATACCATTAGCTACTGAAGCTGGTTTAGAGCCCAAATCTCTCCTTGGAAGTGGAAGTCTCACCATGGATGCTCTTGTTGGATGTTCCTTTCTGTATTTAACTCTGTAATTAGACATATAAAACAAACCCACTTATATTTAAAAGGTCGCTTCATATCAATTATGCACATTCTTCTCCTTCAATAAGTGTTGTCAGGTTCAACAAACATTCTGGGAAGAAAAATAGTAGCTTCTGGGTAATTAGGCATGACCCTAAACTGTGCAGCTCACTGACAGTCCATTAAGCCCCAGGGTACATGGTTAAATTATTGATTTGGCCATTGCTGACTATGCAGCCAGTGGCTGGTGCCTGGCCCTTCAAGTGCCTTGGCTCCTTTAGTTGTTTGAGGCCCTCTGTCCAGCTGCTGCTTGTCAGGAAAATGACTGTAGAGCAGCCGAGCCAAGTGGCTGTGGCTGTGCCCCTCAGGTCACCCCAAAGTCACTGTGGAAGGCTGCTAATCCCTTCTCCCCATGTGCCAACTTGAGCTGAGCTTGAATCTCGTGCTGGTGCCCATTGGCCAAGTCATACACTGCTCCATGCATCTCTCCAACAGGGACACAGATCCCTCAAATTGTTTCCCATAATCAAAATACTAATTTCTCTTTACTTCTTTCTTGAACCTCTAAAATTTCTCCAAGTGAAGCTCTCTTTAATGCAAACTCTATCTGTAGAGAGCTTGTTTAGATGAAAAAAATTGGGGGTTTTATACATTATATATACAAAATAATCCTAACTTGCCATAATTAAAACAAGCGTTATTGTCCTAAAAAGAATTCTAGTCCTATGAAATGTAGTCATGCTGCACCCATCTAAAAGCTGTAATGTAAACTTGCCCAAAGAAAGCAGTACATGCTGACTGCAAGACAGGGTGCTTGTATGTTGGAACTGATGCTGCTGTCAGGGGTGTTGGTAACAGATCTGCTGGGTAAAGCAAGGGGAGATGGATGAATAGTCCCTTGTTAATGGCATAATGAGGGCTGTGGGGCTGGATGGGCTGTCCTGTGGTTAGTTGCATGTTTTCAAAGCCAGCAGTTCAGTGACACCTGCTGTTCTGCATGCGAAATAAATGCATGGGGAGTCCTGTTCTTTTTCTGTTCACAAATGACCTCTAGTCACAGCGCTGGTTGTATAAGGCTTGGTATGGCAAAGAGCAGATGTTATGGGGAGAAGGATACTTTGCTGATGTGTACCTGTCAGATGAATCTAGCTAGATAGACTGAAAAGGTGAATTTAGGATGCAACCATGTTCCCTGTGCTGTACTACAAAGGCAGATGTCTGGCACCTCCTTCCTGTTGTGTTGGCATTGCTTGCATGAGCACCCGCTTGTTACCAAGGCCAGCTGGCTGGCCTTTGGGATCAGTAGCCCCAGAGCACAGCCTTGCTGCCTGAAAAACCTGGAGAGGCAGCCAAAAGCATTGAAGTCTGTGTGCTTGGACCTTGGGTGCCTAAATCTCTAAAGCCCCAGGGCAGCATTTCCAAATTTCCAAATTTAGTTGTATTTAAGTAATTGGAGCTGTACTGTTCGGGTGGAAAAAAGATTGGGTTTGTTTTTCAGGTCAGTGAAAACTGTATGGCCTTTCCAAGGGCAAATGAATGTAATTCCCAGCTGGCTTGGCATTCAGAGTTTTGAGGGCCATTTCTGTTACCTACAGGGACAAAGGGTCACGAGGTCCTTCCCATGTGCCTTGAACTTTGTTGTGGCACTTAAATTCTCTATGCCTGCCGACAAACCAGGAATAGAGGTGGTTCAGACTATGTATCTTCTGTTTGAAAGATGGAGGGAAGAGATGTTTCCCTCATGCCTATTTGATGGTGAGCATAAGGGAACCAGGACGAACCCATCTGTCCCTTAGAAAATGCTTCTGCAGTGAACAAGGACCAAGGGCACTAGAAGGGAAAGGAGATGTGTCCAGGG